>CM040181.1:16817895-17417895 GCA_022606695.1 Vaccinium macrocarpon | reverse complement strand
GTCTGTCCCCTCGTGACAAGTAACCAGAATGTCCCAAGCCTCTTTCGCTATTTCACAGTTAGCTATTTTTCTGTGCTCATTAATATCAACAACAGAAAATAAAATATCAAGTGCACGATTGTTAGCCTGAAGTAATGTTTTTTCAGCGACTAATAACTCAGATTGGGGTTTTTTAACTTGTTTGTCCTCTACTGTTTTCATGGGTCGAGTGTACCCACAATACATGAATCCCAAATTTCTTCACCTGCAGATCTCATTATAGCCTTTATTCTAGATTTCCAGTAATCAAAATTATCAGCATCAAGTATAGGCAAATTTCTAGACATGTGATTCATATTCATACTCATGATGGATCTTCTCTAGGAAAATAAATCCTAACGGAAGGAGCAGCTTGCTCTGATACCAATTGAAAAATCAGGGTTTTCTTAAAATCTATTAAAACCCTAACAGTATGAATGCGAATCACTAATTAAATCAACTAGCAAATATTCACGCAAGCAGTCAAAACCCACAACACAGAGATATACGTGGAAAACCCTAAATGGGTAAAAAACCACGGGAAGGAATCAAAATCACTATACTCATTGTGCAGTTACAGAAATACCTATCCAAACAATGTAAATCCTCACAAAGTTCTAAGTATCACCTGCCGAGTCACACGTACACCGCACCCAGTGATCTTGATCGCGAACGCCTTGAATCTCACAAGCCTTCCTTGGATACTTTTGGAATCCCACCAAAAGTATTCTCTAGAAATCACTTCTAGATTGTAGAGATCTTCTTGGAGATGATTATGTTGTTGTACGATCGTTCGATTGCATTGAAGCTCCAAGGTAATCACTCAAAAGATCAAAGAATTTCTCTCTCTTTTCTTCCAAAAAGTCGGCTGCTAAATGTTATGAGAGATACCCAAAAAACCCTAGCACATCGGTATTTATAATTGCAGAATCGGGCATTTTTGCCAGCTGTTTTGCTCGAGCAAAATATCCAGCAAAAACACACAGAATGTTTTGCTACTGCTTTGCTTGAGCCAAACATTCAGCAAACTCAACCAGACTATTGTGCAATCCGTCTTGACTAAAAACTACCGCCACTCGAATAAAAATACATAAAGAGATGATTCCTTTCCACACCTAAATAGACACTCTAAAAATTAAAATTACAACTCGATGTAAATGTGTGTTTTGTCAAACGGAATTGCCAAAACAAAGAACTCCGGAACATGGTCCTTACAAAACCTCAAACTCGACATAACCGACACTACGGCTGACCACTTAACCCGATCATAAGCTTTATTCAAATCAAGTTTCAAAGCAAAATAGGACTTTTTACCCCTCACTTGGCGAATAAATTCAAGCGTTTCATGGGCCAAAAAAATATTATCCGTAATAAGCCTATTTGGCACAAAAGCATTTTGAAAATTTGAGATAAGAGTCGTGAGAATTGGCCTCAACCTATTCACCAGGACCCAAGTGATAATTTTATATAAAACATTGCATAAACTAATTGGCCCAAAATCATTAACCGAGATTGGGTTTGGAACTTTAGGAATGAGAGTGATATACGTATGATTTAGCTCCCGCAGCATAATGCCTGAATGCAAAAAAGCTAAAACCATCCGCGTCACCTCAGCACCAACGCCTCCCAATTTTTCTGATAAAAACCCGCCACATAACCGTCTGGACCTGGAGCTTTCAATCTCCCCATCTGGAACACCGCAACTCTGACTTCGTCCTCCAAAAATGGTGCCTCCAAAGCTTGAATCTGATCACTACAAGGACCCATCCCAAAAGCAGACAACGGTAGAAGATTTGATGAAACACGCTCCGAGTTAGAATTCATTCCAACACAATCACCCACGGCCATATCCGACGAGATGTGACAGAACAAATGCTTGAAATGAGATAGAAACATCTCCTTTAATCTTGCCCGGATCCGAACTAAATTTCCTGCCTCATCTTTCAAGCAAATAATCCGATTTCTTCTCGTCCTTATAGTTGCAGCTCTATGGAAGTAACTGGTGTTACGATCCCCTAAATCCAACCATTTTGCTTCGCACTCTGCGCCCAATACACCTCCTGCCGCTCTAATAGCTGATCATATTCCTGCCTTAGTCGCTGTTCCTTCATTACCAAATCCGAAATATCATCTGCACGCTGACCCGCAACCGCCACCATCTTACTTTGTACATGCTCCCAACTCCTTTTTAAGACCCTCAATCTGCCTTGAAAACACCTTGATTGAAAAAGAACTCCAGTTACACAAGTGACGAATCCAAACTTTTTGCTTCTGAACCAACCCGAAAGCCACAGAACCCTTAAATAGTTAAATTGAAGCTCCCAAACTTTGCGGGTAATTTGACTAAGCGCCTCACACTGCAACCATCCTTCCTCAAACCGCTTAAGCCGGTGTTTTTTAGCCACAGACCAGTGAGTATCCAACACCAAAGGACTATGGTCTGAACGATGGATTGGAAAAATGCACTCCGCTGCTTGGGGAAACCGCGAAAACCAAGCAGGGCTGCCCATTGCTCTATCTAGTTTCTGAAAGGTAGCGTTGCATCCGCCTCGATTGTTTGTCCATGTATAAAAAACTCCATGGTTATTAACATCCCTTAACTCAAATTTGTTCACCAAGTCCCATAGCCAACCCACACCACAAATATTAGTATTATGCGTAGCGCACTGTGCGGCTTATTTTGGCGCCATGCTGGCACCATTTCGACGATCGGAGACGTCCACCATGTAGAATGTAGAGCTCGTCGAGTACCATAGTTTTAAATCTCAGTATCGGTGTATCGGTATCAGGGCGTATCGGTGATATGTCGCGGGAATCGACTGTCTCGGGCGTGAATTTTTTAAAGGCTTAACTACTGTTTTGGTCCTTGAAAAATGGCCCTAGTTTCAAAAACGTCCTTGCAAGTATTTTGCTATCAATTTCGTCCTTGTGAAACTTTTACAATTTCAATCTTATCCTTTCCGTCCAAGGGATGACGAAAAATGCCTATGTGGACTAACGGAAGTCCAGTCATCCAAATCTATACTTAAAATAAATAATTCACCCAAATGCTCTCTCTCTCTCTCTCTCTCTCTCTCTCTCTCTCTCTCTCCTCACTTCATTTATCCTTGAATCTACCCTCTTTGCACCGACGGCGATGAGGGAGAGAAGCCCCACATAGACACAGATTTAATAGAAACGTACACTTTCACCCTAGTTTCCAAATCCCAATTTTCGCTGGGTATTTATCAGGGAGAGAAACCCCACTTAGACACGTCTTCATTTTTTCAATCTAGTGTTTCTGAATAGTTCAATCGAAATTCTAAGTACCGTAACTTTTGGAGATTGGTCACTTGATGTGGGACTGACCCAATTTATATTGAGTGGAATGGACCCAAAGAGATTGTTGTTGTTGAGATCGAAAAGGGAGAGGTTTGGGAACGATGTGAAAACAGTTCCAATGGTGGTGCATAGAATTCGTGTCCAGTTGTAGAGGTTTTGAGATTGGTTAGAGAGTCTGAATCTCATCGGTGTATGGAAGTGGTGGTGGTCGCTAGAGGTGGAAGCGTCCTCGTCGGTGGGGTCGGCGGTGGCGGGTGCATGGATTTTCACTCTCTCACTCTCTCTGAAGTCTCAATGACCGAAATCAAATTTTGGGGGAAGGGTTTTGTGTTTTCAGTGTTTTTTTTTTGGGGGGGGTGGGGGGATTAGGATCCAAAACGACGTCGTTTTGAACCAAGATGTGGATGGCGTTGTGGCATAGTGTTGTATACGTATTATTTTTGTTGAAATGGTACATATCATGTGATGACTGGGCTCCAATTAGTCCACGTAGGCATTTTCCATCACCGCTTGGATGGAAAGGGTAAGGTTGAAATCGAAAAAGTTTTACAAGGACGAAATTGACAACAAAATACTTGGAAGGACGTTTTTGAAACTGAGACCATTTTTCAAGGACCAAAACAATAGTTAAGCCTTTTTTAAAATCATTAGCAATATGTAGAAAACTTGATTGTACACTTTTTTCTCTCTCTCATTAACTTAATTAGTCATATTTTAACTTATTTTATCACATATAATTCAAACAAACCACCACGATGCACTCTCTCATTGCAAGTGGGTGTGAGGTAGTAGCTGTAGCCTATCTTGGGCAAAATAAATTTTGGGCTCAAGCGGTCACAGCTATGAACAGCTGTGTGCCTGTGGTCCATAAAGATTAGAGGTAAGACAAGATGCCATATGAAAAGGCAGGTTTTTTTTGTGGGTAATTTAGGGGTGCTTTTGGATAAAAAACCAAAAACCAAAAACCACTTTTGTCCTTATTCAAATTTTTTTCAGGCTCCATCCCTGAGGAGTACACTACATCCTTGGAGGAGTCAAATTTTTTATCTTGGTTCGATGGTCAAGAGTGTTTGAGCTAATTTACGTCATCTCAAACTAATCATCTTCCTAGTCCAATCAAAATTTCACCCTTTAGGAGATGTTCCGCTAAGGGTGTTTTTAGAATGAACTGGTTTTTCACAATTTTTTATGTGATATATTGTAAGAGAATGATCTGCTTTGGTTTTTGAAAAAAAAATTATTTTTTGTTAGTGGAACACCCACTTAATCTTGGAATAACTGAAGTGGATTTTGTCCATTTTGGTTCAGTTTTGGGTCCTTATGGGCCCAAAACACAATAATGTCCTGTAGATATTTTCGAGTACGCCAACAACATAAAAAATCATCTTAATGGAATTTCGATATGAACTTCAGCAAAATAGATTTGTACAAGGAAAATGATATGACAAAATAATTTATAACTTAAATTGCTTTGTGGACCCAAAAAAGGTCCATAAAGGCCCAAAACTGAACTAAATTGGACAAAAAGAAAAAAACAAAAACCTGGACTTGAGCCTCTCCTAGAGTACTTTGGGTCAAAAGCCCCTAAAACAAGTCATGGCAGAGGAAATTTGGTGCTCTAACCTTGCTTGAACCACTTAATTTACACTCCTACTACTGGATAAAATTTGTTAAAAGCCCTTAAAACAGGTCATAGCAGAGAAAGTTTGGTGCTAAGATTGAGCATAGGAGTTGTGCCCACCTCGTTGGGATGTTATCCCCTCGATGCCTTTTTGCTCATCTCTTTAATCTCCTGTAACCTTTTTATTTGAATAATAAGTTCTCCTTTTCAACGTTCAAAAAAAAAAAAAAATGGAGTTGTGCTCTTGAGGGTTAGCAAGCCTCAAGTGGAACCAATCAGCCAGAAATGTTCATAATTGAAGGTAACATTTTGCATTAACCAAATAGAACAATCAGAAAAATTAAGGTAAGAGGAACGAATTAATCAGCCAGAAATGTTCAACAAATCATGGCGATCGACGTTACATAATCAACCTGCAATGTTCAAACGGTTAAACACTTTCGCGATGATTTCATCTTTGCGCAATGCCCAATAAGCCTTCATTTGATGATCCATTTTCGATGTGTCCATGAGCATAACCATGTCGTCTGCCTCTATTTCCTTGGCTAAAACCTGTTTCTCCTTACGTTCCTGCGCCTTCTTCAACAGGTGGAGTCTTTTTTCTTCTAAATGATCCTTCCTCATTTCAGCCTTAATGTCGTGTTTGGTAAGTTGATCAATCAAATCGTTGATATGGGAGGTCTCAAGTTGGGCTGCCTCAGCTTTTCCATGTTGTCGTTCTTTTTCAGCTTCCCTTCCACCCGGCCTTTCGCCATTTGGAGAGCACTGGCAGAGTCCTCGACATGTGATTTGATTGAAATCTTGTGAAGGAATGGTGACGCTGAGAATTTGAGCTACTCTCAAGGACCGGGGGCTCGAATCGTTCGTCCTCGTGGGTGTGTTCGGCCTTTTGGTGTTGCCGTGCCATTGGATTTTATGCTGCAAGATTTCCCAGCAATGATCCATGACGAATTGCTGTCTTTCATACTCAAGATACAACAATTTTGCTTTATGAGCCTATAGAATGTGACAAACAAGCATAACATTAGAAAGTGAATCACGTAAATCTCAATGGGGAAGGGGAAATGAAACTCGGTCTCGAGATGCAGTATGGAGCATCCAAGAGCTCTACTGCATGCCACCGCTTGCAGACAAAAAAAAAAAAACTACGTTTATGAGGAAATTATTTAACTATCTCACCATGTCAGACTCCATTGCTCCCTTCGGACTTTCGTATCTGATCTGAGTGAGATAAGAATGATACTTGAAACAGCGAGTCATGATTTTCTCCCATCGTTGTTGAACAGAGTCTTGTGATCGTTTTTCTTGGTTCTTTCTGTTGGCGACGAACTTTTGGAAAATTCCATTGCAAAGATCGGACTGCAGTTTCAAGTTACCATCACGTAAATCTTCAAGAACGGACACGAAAGCTTTGCAGATTGCGACATCTTCATCGGATCTATACGACGGTTCATCAGTCGTTTCGAAGATTTTGATTGTTCTAAAACCACCAGCAGATTTGTCAACCGGCATCTTCTGTAAATTCTTGTTCTTATTTCCACAATTTATAATAGAAAACAAGTAGACGCTATTTTGATGCGGCACAATATTTAGCAATTTGACAATTGACTTTCAACACAACAAAAGGAGAAAATTAGCCGTCCAGAATAAAAGCATCTTGCGAGGTCCTCTCACTTTAGAATAGAAAGTTAAAGAAAAAAGGTTGGGGATTTGAATGGACCAACAAGGGTCTCAAATTTTCAACAGAATGTGTACGTGGTTGCTAGTAATTTCCGGAAGCAAAGAGCAAAAAGGGAAAGAAATGAGCTTTACCCTCTAATCTTTTATGAAAATTATATAATATTTGTTATTTAGTATGTTGGAGGAGGAAAAGACTATAATGCACACCCTTACAAAAATTGAGATTTTTTTTTTTTATAAAAGTTACGAGACACACTGAAATGTTACGAATTATAGAAAATGTTACGAATCATATTGATGAAAAGTTACGAGAAACTAAGAAATGTTACGATTGTCAATGAGGTAGTACAATCTAGACCATGTAATAGGTGCATATGGTACACACCTTTACATAAGTGTGTATTGTAGCCATTTCCGTTGGAGGATTATGTTTCGTGTAATTTTAAGCACTAAACGATAACCTTTCTGAATATTTTGTTTTCATTTGTCGTTGCTAATCTATTACATGGGAGAGAGGAGAAGGGGGTTCGATCCCGTGATGCAGTGTAGAGTATGCAATAACTCTACTACATGAACTAGCCACCATTGTCCTTTCCAAATGTTAGGAAATCATTTTCACAAGAAATTACCGATCCCATAAACCACAACTTTAGATCGTTCGGCCGCACTGCAAAAGAAAGCCCTTTCCCACAAGTATTTTGGAAATCTATTGGCCGGTCCAATTATTTGGAATTTTGGCCCACCGGGTCCTGGGCTAAAATTTACTGTTGAAGAGGTCCTGGGGCACAAATATCATTCAGCCGCACTGCAAAAGAAAGCCCCTTCCCACAAGTATTTTGCACAAGCTTCCACATGTGGGAAGATTGGCCCAAAGAGTTTTGCTATTTAGTCGAAATCGAATCAAGCCTAGCCCAAGGGATAGGCAAAACAGGCCATTGCCTAGGATCCCGGCCAATTTTAGGCCCAGAAATAGGGTCCTCATTCGATGAACATGTTTGCATGTTATCTATGTCGAAAAAGGATTGATCTGGTTCTGTAGTTCATTGGTATCCTGGTAGGGAGGGTACTTGTTTTGCCACAACAAGCTCAAGTTTAGTGGTATCCTGGTAGGGAGGGTGAAGTTCGTAGTGTACACAAATCAAGACTAGAACTGATTGGTGACTAGGGATGAGAATAATGAATGATTAGCAAATGGGACTAAGTGGAGAATCTATGGACTAGTGAAGAACAAGGCAAAGCAATAGGGAAGAACTATTGGCAGGAATTTGTCATCCCAATTAGCAAGAGTCAAGTGCGATTTCCCTATAGAATAACTCTTGAATTTCTTTGAGTGTTCTCTCCAAATGAGGGGGTGAGTCCTATTTATAGGTCACTCGACCTCTCTTCTAGGCCGAGTGGACTAATAAAGTTTGGACACGTGTTGCACAAAAAGTGAGCGAATATTACTTCGTACTGCCAAGCCACGTTCCTTTGCGACACCAGCGAGAGGGTCCCGTGGGTGCTATCCCATGACGAACCATTGTCCCTAGCCACCAAACCATATAATCTCTAGCAATCTCGAGAAAAACGGGGTGGTCAAGGTCTGCCTCGGTCTCACCATCGCCACTATCAGGCATGGTTGTGTTTCTACCTCGCCAGCACCGCGTGAGCGGCACGGTCATGACCTTCTCGGTCATGCCACTATCGCAACCAAGCCTCTAATATCTCCCCCTTAGGCCCTGCCAAGTCAGCTGGCAACGAAACATGTCATCCATGTCAAATCATCTTTGAAGGGCCAATGCCTCTCTCGTCGTGCCTCAAAAGCTTGGGGAAATCATAATCGATTCCTTCATCTTCGTCTCTCATCCGAGACTCGAATGGCATAGGTCGTGTCACCATTGGGTTGCCTCTTGATTGAGGCACCCTTGTCTGTCACTTGAAAATTTGATTAAGTATGAAAAAATAACTTTTTCGGAAAGTTTCGATTTGACCGATAAAGGTTCCGGTATTTGTTCCTTGAATTTTTTTGAGTCCAATGGTATAATCGGATGATCTTTTCAAGTATGTAAAGGTTGTCTTTCGGCCCTTTTGTTCAGAGAAAAACATGTCATTTTTCGCCTTTATACTAAAAGGGGGGAGAGGAGATTTTGATATGATTAGAATTTTAAAATTCTAGAAATGCCATTATTTTCGAAAAGGAGGTACTTTCTAATTTTCAATAATAAATTAAAGTAAAGAAACTTCATTTGTAGAAAATAAGTACCAAAGGTGAGCCGGAGGGAGAGACCCAAATTTGACCACTTGGGGTTGACCACCTGGGGATGAGTCGCCCGGAGTTGGTTACCCGGGATTGAGCCGCCCCGGGTTGGGCACCCGGAATTGAGTTTCTTGCCTTCTCGTCAATTTTTGTTAATTTCGAATTTTAATCATCCTTTTCCATGTGTTACTCTGTGTTTTGTGCGACATCCGGGATTAATTTTACCCTTGTACAACCGGTCAGAGTACTAACTCTTATGCTTTTATATAGGTAAGACTTCATTTAAAATCCTGACAGTCCAAAAGTATTTTAAACAGTCGAGATTTGCGACGAGTACCCCACCAACATTTAAGTTTTTGTCCTAAAAAACTGTTATTTTCCCGAGAGATGTTCAAAAAAAAAAAGTTTACCCAGCTGAAGTTTAAACTCGCAACCCCTAGGAGAATTAATGGAACATCCCAACCACCAGGACACATTGTTTGAACACAATAAAATTGCAATCATTATTTAAGAAAGAATTAAATAAAAAGAAAATTTCTTCTAGCGAAGAGAAGACTCTTCCACCAAATAGTTTCATTTAGTTCCAGACCGTTAAAAGCTTTTGGGCGGCTAGGATGCTACACTGCACGATGCAACGCATTTGATGTGCTAGCCAGGTCCCTTGGTAGTCATGCGCCCTCTATGTTTGAGAAATCATTTTTAACCCCTTGGTATTTGGTGTTGCATTTCAATTACACCAAATTGATGGCCAACACTGTTAAAATTGTTGAGATGTTTATTTTACCTATAAAAAAAAGCTATGGGTACACCAAATAGACACTGGATTAAATAGGACCCACCTAGGAGTCACACACAGATGATTGAAGTTGTTCAATTTGTTTAAAACATATATTTAAGTGCCCTTGAAAAAAAAAATCAGCTTAGCCAGATATTGGTAAAAGGCTTTATCAACTAATTCAATTTTTGTCTCTGAATTTAAGGGACTAAAAATTGAATCACTCGATTAAGCTTTTACCAATGTCCAACTAAGATGATTTTTTACAAGGGCACTTAAAAATATTTTAAACAAATTAAACGACTTAAATAATTTATGTGAGAGAAATGTGGTTGGGTCCCACACAATCTAGTGTGCATTTATTATACCTAAAGTTTTTTAGATAGTTAAAATGGCCATTTTCAAAAGGTTCAACAGTTGATCCAACCATTGACTAACAGTCCGGGTGTGATTGAAATTTAGCTCCAAATCTCAGTATGCCGAAAATCATTTCCCAAACCTGTAGAGGGCATCTGTACCTAAGGGAAACCTCAGGGTATTAGTGATATTTACCCTAGAATTTTCAACATGTCAAACTTTTCTATTTCTGTACAAATTTTATGCTACCCGTCCAATGGGGCGCCATTAACAAACTCTAAAAGCTCATTTTTATTTATACATATTTGCAAGATTTCGTAAATGTTAATTTTTGAATTGTCTTCATCTTTTCTGAATTTTTGTTAGATTCACGTCAAACTTTTTGAGTCGCTAACAGTCATTCATCCTGAGATAGAAATCTATAAAGCTAAAATTGTGACCGTAACCAAAAAAGAATTTTGCCTAAAATGAAAATCCCCAAACAAGTCTTTTTTTGACATTTAGCGTTGTCTTACGTGAACTTCTTTTGTAAATTTACAGAAAATTTGTCTTTTTTGTTAGGTTGTTCACATAAAGAATGAGGGACGCTGTTCCAACTTCTATGGAGACTTTAATTAATTTAATTATCCCCAAGGGATGGCCTTGCACCATTCGCTTCTGTGTTTTGAAAGATTCTTCAGCATAACCCAGGCCCATTTTATTCGTTACCTTGTTTTCCATATTTTCCAAACGGGCAACCCAAGGATTATTAACGAAGCAAAGCTCTTGAATGCTTCCAAGCTCTAACCACTTTACATGTTATTTACCTATTGTTTTGGAACTTTTTGTGTTTTTTTTATTAAACACAATGATTTTCATAACCTCCCCAATGATTTTCATTCCTTCTTAGGCCTTAAGCCCAATATCAATAAAATTTGTGTTTTCTTTGTTGTAGTGCATGGCGATCAGACGAGGGTTTTGAGGGGTTTTCTTCCAATCCTAGAAGCTCACCTCCCTGTTAAATACCTTGGTGTGCCTCTCATTTCTGCTAGACTCAAGGCTGTGGACTGTGGGGTTTTGAACGACAGGATTTTGCAAAGAATTCAGGGCTGGTCCAATAAGCTAATAACCTATGGGGGAGGAGCTGAATTGATTCAATCTGTCTTGTTTAGTGTACAAGTGTATTGTGCATCCATCTTTATCCTCCCAAGTAAAGTCATCAAAGAGATTCAGAGTTCCCTAATGACATTTCTTTGGTCTAGAGCTGATATGAGACATACTGGGGGTAAAGTGAAGTGGGAGCAAGTTTGTTGCCCAAAATCAGAAGGTGGTCTTGGATTTAGAAGAATTAAAGAGTGGAATAAGGAAACCATGTTAAGTCACCTTCGGGCTTTGAGTATGAAGGCAATCTAGGTTCATACCTATATTATTAAAGGGAGGAGTTAATGGGGCATGGATGTTCCACAAGATGTATCATGGAATATTAGAGAGGTCTATGACTTAAGGGATATTGGCCAACCTCTGATTCTCTATAAAATTGGGAATGGTCAATCCACTTCCTTGTGGTTTGACAATTGGCATAATTTGGACTACCTTTATAAAAGGTATGGAGAAGAGGTGGTTTATATACTGACGGTTCACTGAATGCTAAAGTATCCTCCATTATTAGCAATGGAATGTGGAGATGTCCAAGAGCCAGGAATAGGGTTACCCAGTGTATTATTGCCCAAACACTTACTACTTTACCCCCTACGTATGATGTTGAAGATTCAGTAATATGGCTACTAGTTCGAATGGGGTGTATTCTATTCATTCTGACTGGGAAACTATTAGAAGTAAATTTCATGTGCAAACATGGATAAATGTTATTTGGTTCAACAAAAATGTTCCAAGATGGGCTTTTATTTTGTGGTTGGCCTTTCAGTAAAGATTAAGTACAAAGGATAGACTTGCCTCTTGGGGTATGATTATTGATGTAACATGTTCATTGCGTGGGCTTGTGAATGACTCTCACCATCACCTCTTTTTTTATTGCTCTTCTTCTAAAACGGTATGACAACAAGTATGGAAAATTCTTCCAGTATAGGGGTTCTCTATCATCTGTCGGATGTTATGGCATGGTTTATTCAACATATGCAATGAGAGGGGTTTAAGTGTAGGGTTATGAAGGGATCCTTGGCTGCTATTGTATATGGAATATGGAGGAAAGGAACTACAGGGTGTTTCAACAAAAAGCAACCCCAGCAAATCAAGTGGCTCAAACAACTACTCCCTCTGTCCTTAAACTTTTGACACTTTTTGGACAGTGTGTCATTTTCAAATACATATATCTTTCAATGTAAATGTCAAAAAATATGCAATATAGATCTTGTTTGATAGATTTTAATTAGTTCTATTATACAAAGTTTTTAAAATCACATAAAACATTATAAATAAAAAGATTATAAGCAATTTAAAATGGCATGCAATACCAAAAAGGTCAAAAGTTTAGGGACGGAGGGAGTATCAACTCTATCACAACATTTTTGTGTTCAACAAAAGGGGTAAAGGCTTCTATGGAGAACAAGTCGTTATGTGCTAGTTGGAAACTGCTCGAGAATTCTATCTTCCAAATCTGAGAAAGATAATTGTAGTTTCATGTATAGGATTGTTTTGTTTTCAAGTTTAGGTCAATTTTTGGTTTGTAGTTTTGCCGAAGCTATTTCTTTGATGATTTTTTTTTTCTTGGTTTGCTTGCGATCTTAGATTGTATCGTAGATGGTCTCACCCCAAGAGTAGGGCTAGGTATTGCATAGCATAATAACTCAGAAGTCCGAGATCGAATCCACAGGGACCGAACGCACCCAGCGTGAGAGTTGTCTTACAAGTGTAGGTTTTTGGCCTTGAAGCGGCAAACTTAGTTTGTGATTTGATTGGTGGAATTCTCTCGACTTTGAGAACGACTCGGAAAGATTAAAAAGACTAATTAAACTAAGGCAAAGTTTAGGGAATTTTAAAAACCATGACCAAAGCTAATCCGTTCCTCTCTTGATTACTGGCTCGGGGCATCGTTAAATGCCTTCTAGCGGAAGATTTATATTTTAAAACCATTTACAAGAAAATGTGTTTACCAAAGATTAGGGTTTTTCAGTTCATTTGAGTAACGATTAAGTTGACATCACCCTAAGCATCGCACGTGTCAAGTAGTCAAGCTCTTGGCTACGTGTGATCAAAGAGACTAACAAACTCAAACTTTGGCACATAAAATGAAACACTAAATTATTGATAAACAGGAAATGAACGAATTAAACTTGAGTCATGGTGTGTTAATCATGCCATGACTAAGCCTATGTAAACTACTCACAAACCATAGCAAGAAATAAGACTAGAACTTTGAAGGAAATGCAAAACATGATTTATAAATTTAAAAACTGATTTTTAATGAAGATCTTAAGTGTACCTACAACAATAACTCTAGAAAAAATCACAAACAACAAATAGAAACTAAATTTTTTAAGAGAATTAGCTAGAATAACACAAAAACTAATTACTTAATGAAAATGCAAATAATCTAGATTTATAGAACAATCACAACGAGATGAACAAGTTTAGTACACGAGAAATAAACGGGAAATGAAAGCTTACTTGAGTATTCTAGAGAGAGACACCTTAACTCTCTCCAATGGAGGTGAGAGCAAAAACTAACTAAGAAATAAAAGAGAAAGTTTTTGAGAAAGAGAGAGGGGAGTGTATATACTGTATCATCTAAATCCTCTTTCCAATAAAGTCACATCAAGCACTCACAAATAAGAAAACATTTCATAAAAGGAAAGTGCTAAAAGTGCCCAAAAGTTGCTTTTCGAGGGAGTTTGGATCGATCCAGATGTCTCTGGTGAAGAATTGATGAAGTTTGATTAATCCAACCCCTCTTTGGATCGATCCAAAAGGCTTTGCTGGCGATTAATGAACACTTGGATCAATCCACTTCAAGTTTGGATCAATCCAACTTCTCCTTGGCTTGAATTTCACTCCTTTGATTACTTCGCTTGAATTGCGTGCTTTCGAATTTCTTCCGAGGAACTCAAATGCGTCATGTGACCCCCGGGAGAGATGATCCTTGGTCTCATGAATGCTTGTTCACTGCCGGACTCCACCGGGAGTTTTTGTGAACGTGAAGCACAACTTCAAAGCACCGACTTGAATTGTGACCTTCCGAATTCCCGAGCTGTAGCTAATAGTCATTTCGTGGCCCTTGAGGCCTGGTATTGGCATGTCATAGGGCACGTGGCCCTCTATAACATGGCACGGTTCTCAATGCGCACAAAACGCACTCATTTTCCATGTTTAATCCGTAACTTAACAAAAACACTACTACACGTGTAACGACCCTAATTTTCGTAAATAAAAATATCGTTTATAAATCCAATTAATTAATCTAAATTGGGATTAATTGAAATATTTTCCTATTAAAAAATTATTATTGAAATTCTTTTGATTTGAATAAATTATAACCTAGCCATGAATACGTGCGTGCGAGGCTGAGTAACACATCCGATACACTACCGCCACACCCTAGGGACCGAGATAATACCCGAAACCTATCCAACTACCGTTCCTACCCTAACCGATACCACCTAGTTCCTTTATCTCTCAATCCTAGGACCTTATACTAACTAAGTTAGAGAGAGATTTAGAGAGAGAGAGAGAGATTTGGTAGAGAGAGATAGAGAGAGGCCGATAGAGAGAGATAGAGCTTGGAGAGGAGAGTCAGATGGAGTGTGTAAGTGTACATAAGTACACTTTCATATGCAAGATTCCTTGATTGGTTACTAGCACAAGCAAATTAGGAGATTTGAAAGATTCCCACCTAGCCTACATTTTGTACCCAACTAGTTAGAATAAGCCTTGTTGTTTTGGTAGTAGCCTATACATAATCTCACCATGCTAGCATTTTGTGTATATCTAACACTACAAACACCCTATAACTAAGGTTACCACACAAAACTTACACAACTAGGAGCATATATTCCCCCACTACGCTTTCCCACCCTCACATCAATGTACTCACCCAAGATTCTCCCTTTGCTTGCAAGAAACTACCTAAAACTAGCCCTAAACCTAGAGAATCTCCTAGGGTACTTGCCATGTGCATGGCAAGCATAATTCTCTTCCCCCACACATCAAAATTTTCGGCACTATTTGTGTGTGTGTGTGCCGTGAGTGAGAGGGAGAGAGGGAGGTCCAATTTTGCTATAAATAGCCCACCTATTGTGCCTTGTATCACCTTTGTACTTTCTTCTTTTGTGTAGTCTTTCTATCTCCCAACAAACCACCTACTACTACTACTCTCTAGCCAACCTCTTTGAGTCCTAATTAGCTTCTTGTTAAGCTAATTAGTAATCAAGTAGAGAAAGGGTGAAACTAGTTGTATGATTTTATTTGGTAAAATGTCTAAGTGAAAGATATGAAATTTGGAAGAAATTACGAAATATTGCAGGAGCATGATTTTGCATGTGGCGTTGAGAGCGTACACGATACGATTATGACACCGAACTTGAAAACATCGAATAACGTTTTGCGGGAAATTAGAGATGAGAACGAAAATGGATTTTGAAACGAGAAATTGAGATTTTCGGGAAATGAAATGATATGTGATGAGATGAAATGATACCACCTCAAGTTTGCGGAGAGAACATGGAGGAATGGTCGTGATGCGGTAGTGCAGTGAGAGCGCCACTTCCAGTTCGCGGAGAGAACTCAGATGTTTGGGCTAAGCGTGCACAACACACGGTGAACGGACCTCATAAACAGATTGGTTAAGTTCGGTGATATGAGACGTCCAGGACTGTGTCGTGTGAGTCGCAGGGTGGATGAACCGTTCAAACAGGCTGTTAAGATCGGTGATGCATGACGGTCGGGACCTCGAGCGGAAATGTTGGTGCCGTTAGCTGAAAGGAGGCGTAAACGGACCAATAACTTTCGAGTGATGTGAGATATATGAAATTTGAAGAAGAATGCTAAAAGAGGCACTGATTTGAGAAAAACGGATTTTTGAGAAATTAACGATAAATGAGACGAAACGATAAAAACGATCGAGACTGATGCGAGAAACGACACGTGGTTAACTTTGAGATATTGAGACGAGATATTGTTTTCTACGCACGTTTACTCTGATCCGCATTGATGGCATGAGACATTGCATGGTTTACCGTACATAAGTTGTATACATTGTTTTCGTAACATTTTGTTCTAGAATTGCTACTAGAAGTTTAGTGTAGTGAACTTCTGGGCTTTGCTCATGATGTTGCATTCGTGTGACCCTGGCATAATACCATGATGTTGCCTGTGCGACTCAGACGTATTATGACAGATTATCTAGATGAACAGGAACACTATCGTGGAGACCGGTCCATTGGAGCGGGGCTTGCTGCCGGCATGGGGAATGACCCGGCGCAGGGATAGGCATCGCCCTAGGACTACCCTAGTTACTATTTATATTATTATTTTGGATATTGTAATTTGGATTTAAGTTAGAGATTTGACTTAAAGATGATTGTAATAACACTATTAACGTGCCCAAATCTTGGGGGCGTTACAACATGCATATCAACCAATTAAAGAGCGAAATTGCGTGTGTGTGGAATAAATGAGTGAGATAAGCCCCGGTTATCTACAATATTTGGGGTTTATCATGGTTGGAGCTTTATAAAAGTACAATACTTGTTTTTATTGCCGCAATTTAAAAATAAAAAAATAAATAAATTGACCATTGACCTTTAGTAAACGATTGAAGAACCTGTTAAATTAAATAACAGATACTTCAATTTAGTACCATATTTGGCAATTTGACAATTGACCTTAAGTAAACGGTTGAAATATCATAGCATCTTGCGAGTTCCTCTCACCTAAAAATAGAAATTTCGAGGAAAAACAGTTAGGATTGGAATGGAAGAACAAGGTCCTCAAGTTTTCCACAGAATGTATTTGTGGTCAGCTGTAAATTTCGGAAGCACAGAGGAAAAAAAGGACAAAAATGATCTTCGCACTCTAATGTTCTCTGAGTTTTTTTTTTTAAATATATATTTTAGTAACTTTAAGCGTTAAATGCAAAATTATTCAAGTGCATTCATAAAAAAACTGGGGTGGAGAAATCATTTTCCCAAAGGGATTGTGCTTTTTCAGATAATCCGGAACCGAACCAACCAACCACTACTTGAAGTAGAGAAAAGGGTACCACAACAAAATTTTCCTAAAGCTTGTGCTTGCTGGAAGATTGGCCCAAACAGTTTTGCGATTAGAAGTCAACCAGCTCCTGCCCTAGGCACAGGGGCCATCGCTTAGGACTCCCAATTTAAGGTCCAGAAATAGGGGTCCACTTGATGGACGTGTTCATATATGATCGATGCCGACAAATTATTGATCTAGTTGTAGTTCAGCGGTAGGAAACACTCGCAAACTACAAGATATGTATGTGTAACGTAACGTTAAATGTTTTCCCCAAGCACCAAAAAAAATTGTGCTGTGGATGTCGCCACCGGAAAAAGAAAATTTGTTTGAAAAGAGTCGCCACCTGAATTTTTATTTTAGAAAAGGATTTAACCTGAGAAACCGTTAAAAATGATTTTGAAAATAATGACTCTCGCATCGTTGAAAAAGATTTTGATTTGAAAACCAAAGATTTTTGGATCCGAGAGCCAGGTTACAAACAGAGAAGGTTTTTAAGGCACCCTGCTTGCCCGATTAAAAATCGGTCTTTACTAAATATTTGTGGTATTTTTAGAAAAATTTTAATGCTAAACTTTATCCAAATAAATAGTTAATATGTGAAATAGACAATAATGACAGTAAATAGTAAAAAGAAAAATCAAAATTTCAAATTGTTTTTAAAAGAAAATGAATTTTAAAATCTATTTTTAGAAAGTATACCGTGCGGCACTGTCATGTGTACCATGCGGCACAGTTTATTTGATAAACAGTTTGAAACTTTGACTTCCGATGGAAACTAAAAGTGAACATATTTATGATGCTAAACCCAATCAAAACTCAGTCATTTATGGAATGAAAAACTCATGTTTTTGTATTTTAAATGTTCCTCAATTGATTGCATCATATAGTGCGAAAATTTCACCATAAGGCACAACCATGGAGGCTTTTGATCAATTTTGTTTGCTAAAACATTGTTCTACAATGCACAAGAATGATATGGAGATGGAAACTCAAATCAGGCTCAATTTGCAAGTTTGGGGAGTATAGCTTTAAAAGTCATAGTGGAAAATGTTGAAACTATTCCGGTGACTAATGAGTTCAACTATAATGAAAAGAGTAATGAAGAGCCTAATCTAGATCCTTTGAAAGATATTCAAATCCCAATTCAAGTTGTCGTCAAAGGGATTCAAGATGCCAATTCAGCAGAACAAGCATTACATGAAGATTGCTTCAAACCAAGTTTTCACCCTGTTCCAAAGCTTTATCATAATGAAATTAATGAGGTGTGTCCCCACAATGACTTTTTCGATGATTATCACATTCCTACCCAAGCGGCAATAAAAGATGTGCAAAGGAAAACGAAGAGGAAAAGCTTTGATGAAATATTAGGAAATTCAAAGGTAAATAAGTGTAGCCGAAGAGGGGGGGGGGGTTGATAAATATAAGAGAAAGCAGAAGTCAATTGAAGAACTTATTGTTCTACCAAAACCCAGAAAGGGTGGCAAGAAAAAGAATAAGAATATGATTTTTAGGTCTGTAATTGTTGCTGCTACCCTTTTTAACTTCTCAAATGGGATAAAAAACAGAAATCGAATTATTCTTAATGAAGAGGAGGCTGTGAGGACAGTCTTTCAAATCATTGGGAGGATTTCATGGGAGATGAAGATGAGGTGATCAATAACTTTATGGCTT
The DNA here is from genome assembly GCA_022606695.1 of Vaccinium macrocarpon. Lineage (NCBI taxonomy): Eukaryota > Viridiplantae > Streptophyta > Magnoliopsida > Ericales > Ericaceae > Vaccinium > Vaccinium macrocarpon. Next base: position 17,399,031 of record CM040181.1, on the reverse strand, counting down.
GAATGATATAGTGGAGCATGGGAGTCGATGGTTTGCTCATTTTCTTCATTGCTTTATTTATTTGGTGGAAAGTTTGGAGGTTGAAAATGGTAGCAATGTTTTAGTCAATTTGAAACTTGAAAATTGTTGTGTCTTTGAGAATGTATATTGTTCCATCTTTCCAATATATTATATCCTCACCCTTGATTTATTTTCTCACATCTATATCCTTAAATTTTCTTAATTTATTTTGTATATACGTGATTTCCTTAACCTATGTGTTTTACTTTTTACTCTATTTTAATTATACAATTTAATTTGTCTGTTGAAAATATATGGGGGGCCCTGTCACACCCTCAAATTTAATAAAACAACTACAAATAAAATCCATGTAGGATAAGTCAAAGGTCATACATTTCACCATTGAAAGGTCAAAGTCAAAGTATACAGAGTTTCTACAAGGGGTACCCGTACCCGTGCATAAGTATTGAAGAGTTAAGAGTCATTACATAAACCAAGTTTTGTCAAAAGATTGAAGGAATTAAAGTTACAAGGGCTGTGTTCGTTTGGGGGGTTTTGGAGCAATTTTGGCACTGTTCCAGTTTTGATTACATCATCACTTTTTTTCACTTTTCTCTCTATCTCTCTTCATTTATTACACCTACTTACATCATCAAAACTAAACTAAACAAAACTAAACTGTGCGACCGAACACAGCCAAGATCATCTCCCAAAATGTATATAATCGATGGAGAGGATAAAATAAGTCCATGTCAAATGAGCTTCACGGTATGCATCCACACTCCAAACATCCAATCACGTGCCTTGCCGAGTACCAGAAAATGTTAGGTTGAGCTCACTAGCCCAGTAGGAAACTTTTCTACTAACACTAAAGGTATAGAGAATGAAATATGCACACAAAGATATAATACACATGAATTAGCAAGCTAAAATAGACCGAGATAGATCGACTAGATGATAGAATGTCTATGATATGTCCCAAAGATGTAACCAAACCCAAGTGTCCATAAGTTTCCTCATAAACGTTACATTTTGTGTCGTGGGTTCAATCCTTTCAAAACATAGTCATTTTCATAAATAAAAAAAAACATGTCAATTCATAATACTTCACAAATAATCACTTGTTTTAAATAGGGAATAAATCCCTCTGCCGGATTTCGTGGGCTCCGCACACCCCTGCTGGATTTTGTGGGCTCCGTACACCCTTGCCGGATTTCGTGGGCTTTGAACAGCCCTGCCGGATTTCACGAGACCCAAACACCCCTGCCAGATTTCGTGGACTCCAAACACCCATGGCTAGGGACGCACCAAATGGTGACCCTAGTAAGAAATCATCATTTTCAAAAGTTTATCAAACCATCAAGTGTCCAAAACATCTATGTAATTTGCTTAGTTCAAAAACTCATAGTATATCAGTTGTAGCAAAGTTAACAAGTGTCCAAGAACGTAAGAAACCAAGACAAATCATAAAATGTATCACAATATGTTACTGAAGCTTAGAGGTCAATTGGAGGAGTCTTGGAAGGGTTAATGAAGGCCTGGAGCAAAGGAACATGAGAATGGAACTATGAATCTCGAGAAAATCCGACATACCAATAGGAAAAAACATATTCCTCTCAAAATAAAAAGGCTATGGACATGAGACCAATTGAGTTTAAAATTAGACTCATAGAGCTTTCCAACGGTCCAAGAATTGCCTCAATCGGAGTTCGGACGAAGCTGGGGTGTGCCCGCAAAGTTGGGTCAATAATCTGCCAAAACAAGAGGAGTCTGGATCGATCCAAAAGATGTTTAGATCGATCCAAAAGGTTTGGATCGATCCATAAAGTTTTGGATTGATCCGAACAACTTTGGATCGATCCATAATAGTTCAAAACACCATCAGATAGTTTTGGATCGATCCAACTTACATTTGGATCGATCCAAATGGGTTTCGAGTGAAATTTTGACAACTTTGTTCCAAACGAATGGGACTTCAATCCAAGACAAAATTTTGGTTCCAAAGCACAACAAAACATTATTGTAACATGTCTAAACATCCAATCAAAGACCAATCCAACAAAGTATGGAGAATCAAGATTACACAAGCTCAAGCCCAATTTCCATGGAGATATAAAAGTTAGGTAGAAAAATCAAGGAGAGATATGAACATTATGTAATAATTCAAACCATATACACTTAGAGGAGGTAGAAATGGGTTCCCTACCTCAATGGTTTAACTCCAAAGATGGGAGAGTGAAAGCCCTAGCTTTTCCTTGCAAACCCAACGAAAATGTGCTTGCTCCAAGCAAAATCACGAAGTCCCGAACTCCAAGACACGCGTAGATGACGGATTTGAGGTTGAATCTAGACGAAAATGAGGTGTGGAGGTGTGAATTTGTGGAGAGATGGAGGAAATTTGGGAGAGGAGTAGAGAGAGGAAGTGTAGATGTGTTTGGGGAAGAAGAAAAGTGTGTTTCTCTCCCCAAAAAAAATCAGCCATGTATGCCTAAGTGCACATCCCACAAATCACACTTACACCCCTCATGTACATAATGCATCTCACATAAACCCAAATGCAATACTAGCTTCACATTAACCTTATATTACTCTATTTTCATTTCCTCACACTTCCCCAACATTATTTCTAGAAAATTATATATAAAAACACGAGTCCTTACACACCCTCTAACTGCTTCTTGATTTCCTTAACGTATTTGTTTTTTTTTCTTATGTGGATATGTTGTATTTACAATATTTAGGTGTGAGAGAAGTTTCAGATTTTGAACTTATAAGCGCTAAGGCTGAGGTCATTTGTGACCGGCCAATGGCAAGAAAAATGTCACAACACTATTTAAGTAATTGAACTTGCAAAAGATGCATTAACACTGTCATCTCATGCATTAAATACTCAAGTCCAGTTTGCAAACTATTCACACGTACCAACATATAATGATCTAAGAAATATAAATTCTAGCGACGAGGATTAGACAAATGCGACACTTGACATAACGCTCAGCCAAATCAATGTATTGCAATGTCGTGCTAACAGAGAAGTTAATCATTTACCGGGTAATTGCTATGAACACCTGATCCTCCATTGATCCCACATTGACAAAAGATGTAAGAAACAACTCAGATAAGGATGCAAAATGGTTAGAGAATCCAAGAGATACAATAAGGATGCAAAACAGAAATTACAGATTGCAAATACAATCCAAGTTTACAGAAGTGTTATCCTTGTACCCTTGGACAGGCTAAGAAGACGTCTAATAACCAAAACACATCTATTGAAGCTGTCTTCCAGCTGCCCTAACCCAAGTACCTCCACTTGTCCACATGATCATGCCAATCATAGCATTCAGAAATGACACCTGTAAGTAAAGGACATAAATTCACTGTAAGGAAAATGAAAGCTATTCACGTCTTCTACCTAAAACTTATGCAAACACCCAGTCCTAACAGGAGAGAAAAAGTCATGTCAATCAAGAACAGTCAGCAAGCACCTAAATAAGAATCAGAAAATAGTTGAGAAATAGCAGCTAGAGTAATTCCTTTACTCGGAACTGATCTGAAGCATTTGCAGTTTATTCCACTCAGTTAGATATGACTACAAACAAGAAAGTGAGAATAGAGATTGAAATCAAACATGAAAAATACAACGCCTCCTGTTGCAACCAAAAATTGATCCCGAAAGACTAGTGGGAGGAAGCAAATCAATCCCTTATGGTATACATGTCTCTCTCACTTTCTATATATTGAGAAAATTATTCCTTGGTTACGTTGGCAACATATAACAAGTCAAAGAGCCCCCACATAGGCCAAATGAACGTGAAGATCCCACCAACCATATAAGAAAGCTGCTGTTACGTACGGAAATTAACCCTTTACGTAACTAATAAAATCGCTCCGTAGCAAACCCCAAAACATTTCCATCGTGGCAGAATCCAATTGGTCCATCCTACTTTTCCCTTCTCTAGTTCTCTGTAGCCCGAAAATACTTCTCTGCTCCACGTCAATAGAGACGGGATCTATTTAAACGGCAGAGCACTATTGGCAGAGAGAAAATTTTGGTGGGTGGAGCCAGGTGGCACTGACGCGTAGCATCCCCGTCCTCTCCCAGTTCCCCACCAAGTTTGCCAAGATACATTATTGCTTTCTTTTCCCTTTTACAAAAAGCAGGGGTTGGGTTGGGTTTGACTTAACCAATACTCAATCCACCCATATTCGACCCACCTACTATTGGTTCATATTCAACCCGTCCATATTCAACCTATAACCCATATTAACCCGCCCGAACCCAACCCTCCCATTTGCCACCTCCACTATCACGTAATGATTTTTTCACAACAATCACAAGAAGTACGAATCATTCCAGCTAGAACTGAATGTAAAAGTTTAGTGGATTATCTAATTAGTAAAAGTGATCAGTGAGAAGAGGAATGCCAAATATACCCCAGTAAACCGCGACCCTGCCACACTCCAGGTGTGACTGTCAGGTTGACAAGTGCAGCTTGCCTCAAAACCACTACTGATATTTCACGGCCTTGATTTGACTGAGATTCAGAAGCAAGCTTTGACAACAAGTTATCACTAGATTCCACATTCCCAAATTTTACTATCTGGTCTCCAAGTTGTAAGCCATCTTCTGCTGCAGGAGAATCCTCAGCTATCTCATCAACTAGTGCAAATGGTATGCCAACAGTTGCATCAATGTCCATGGCACTCATTGTGTTTCCAGAAAGAACATTGTGGTAGGACGCAGATGTATCGACATCGACAATAGATGAATCTTGACTATTTGACCCTTCGACATTACCTAGGAATATTTTAGGGGAAAACAATTAGAAGTTGCAAACCTAGGAAAGAAAAAAAATCAGAGTAAAACGACAGATGCATATCCTCTAAGAAAACATTGTACATAAAATTATTTACTTTAAAGAAGAACCATCTGCCACACTCATGAGAAGAACAAAAAATCTACCAGATAACCTGTGCCACTTGTTGAATCCCTCCTTAATGGCATGGTACTTCTTCACATAAAATCCAATGTCATGCAAATGTAAATGAAGCACCAGAACTCTCGCAAGCAAGAGTTGGACATGAAAGCAGTAAGTGCAAGTGGACTGAAAGAACTCCTATAAGCACTTGAAAAGGACAGATAACGCTTTCTCAATTTGCAGATCTGGTGAGGAAAACAGAGAAAATATAAGCTATAATATCTAGTCACATCTTTTGATGAAGCGACAGTATTTTCCATGAAGAAGATGATGAAAATAGTGCCACTATTGTGTGCATGCATCGAGGCGTGTGCATTATTGGGACAAGGTGAAGTACTTAAAGAGTTAGGCTATTTGTTTTCTGCTGCTAGTTAATCTTGAAACTTGAAAGTATGGCCCCAGGATATAATTACCTCACATAAGTTGGCTATCAACAGCTCCATCCAACAACAGTTCAGTACAAAAACTTTAGACATGATGTACTAACGCAAACATGGAATGCATACCAAACCATAGAAAGACATATTGAAAACCAAACATTGGCACAAAATCCAAAAATACAATTAGTAGTACCACCAGCACATCCAAAAAAAAAAAAAAAAATTATGTTTGTCATGTACAACCATGTATTACCTGGTCAATATTTTGCTTGAAAAATAATAAATGCTCATACTCATCAGGGGAAATCAAAGAAAATATTACTTGGTTAATATTTTAAAGCATGAAAGATCCACAAGATAAGTCATCGCTGAAAACTTGGAATTCTTCCTCCCTACTAACAATAAAATACAAAATTGGTATCTTCTTCCTACCTGAATGTACAAGGGGCAAAGTCTTCGAAGCCAACCTTGTTGAATGCAGAAGTTGGATATTTTGATCTATTCTCTCAGTGATAACCTTATGATCGCTCCTCAATTCTGCAATAGAAAAGTCAAAAATTTTGACGGAGCTAAAAAATTTATCAAGAGTGCTGAATAGTTTTACTTGTTCCTGCCATAAGCAATAGTTTACACTTCTATAGACTAACAATGGAAACGATGACAGAGACAGGTATTTGAAAGTAAGTAGGTCATTCGCTGAATCAACACATGAGCAAGTGCCAAGTTTAATTCACGAAAGTGAATAGACTTCAGAAATAGGAAATATTCCAATACCATGAAATACAACAATCTACAGGCAAGAACCATTTTCATAGACACGCCAAATCATGCCAAAAAAAAAGTCACAAAAAAGAAGGGAGAAATGTTGGCAAAAAATCCTGCAATATTAGTATTCTATGACAAATTAATGATTGCTTTTTTGTCAGTGGTAAACTTTTTACCTCAAAGAACAAAAGAGCATACATGAAGGTCAAAGATCTAGGCACAACCCCAAAGTGTGCAAAAAGGCGTGGGTACAAAATCTTGAAAATCAACCTCCTAACAATGGGAGAGATGCAACAAAAGTAGCCTAGGAAGGTGGAGACAATCACAAGCTTCATAGGCCAGGCCCAAAGAAACTCACAACTACAAAGGTGCCCTTTTTGGGTATAAATACTCACTGTCATAACTATCAATTGGATATTTCAATCCAAGTATAATTCAAATAAACTAGTGCCGAATTCTAGTAATTTATCAAGAATCATTTGATTTAAAGATACAGGCAGCTGTAGAATGCCAGAATTCCCTGAACTCAAAAGTGGAGAAATTGAGATGTTCAGATTTCAGCAAGAAGTTAAAAGTACAGAACATAAGTATAAAAATGGGGGCAAAGCCCCACAATTGCGATTGCAATAAGCCAAAAAAAAAAAAAATGTAAAGGGTGTGACTCTTAATATGTGTTTTACTAGGGGTCCAATAGTAATGCTCAAGCAAAAAGTTAAACTAATTTTGTCAGTATAAGTGTCCAATCTCCTAATAACATTTCCAAACAAATCTAGTGGAGTAGTTATCTATCAACGACCAACATATTCCACAGTACAACACCATGTTGAACTGTGTTTCAGTCAAAATTAAACATTCAAGTGATACATTAATAAAACTTGGAGGCAATTCAAACTGAGACCCATGAACACGGAACACCATTCAGGTTCTGTTTATTTTGCAGATACAACTTGGAAGTCTAACAACGTTTCATGAGAATGAAGTGTTCAACACGAGGTTTGCCATACTGCTACTTTGGAAAAGTACCAAGTAGCGCTTTGACTGATGCATCCCAAACCAAATGCAATGCAAACCTATAAAATTATAACAGAATGTACAAAAACGAACCAGCGAGACGGTGCCGGTCTACTCTAACAACCGGAATGTCAATATCTGTCCTCGGAAACCCCTGTAGGAAATAAAATCTTCAACTTACTTCACAAATAGCAAGGGATAACCAATAAACTCATTTTTGTTATTTGCCAATCCAACAATAACTAAGTCCGTTAGACATCACATAAGACTGGACTACAAATCCTGTGAGCCCGCTTTGCACAGAAATGGAGGGGATACATATTCCTCAGATAACCAATCCCTGGAAACAAGGAATGCATGCAATACTCAGGTACGTGCCATTTGTAAGAGCATATCCAACATCTTTCACTTCAAACTCAAAGTTGGGAACTACGGAACTACCCCCGCTCCGCCCCCACCCCTCTAATTCCATCCACCCTTTGGCCCAAACCTATACCACATTGAGTTTTTACTGATACCAAGAGAGAATAAATCATTTATTGAAATAATTTGAATCATTTTGTGCCTATCAAATTTACATCAAAGCCACTTATAGAACTTGCACTCAAATTTAGATTTGAGTTTTCCCATTAAAATGCTCCATATCAATGAAGCTTTGAAAGTCTGAGTTAAGGCTGGAGCACGTCTAAACACCCCAGTATCGACTCAGTGTAATCAATTATCTGTAATAAATAGGTTCCTCTAACTCTAACCATTATTAATCCAGCCAATCAAACATGTCTCATGCCTCACTTGTCTACCCAATCCTCAATTCCCAAGCACCCAAACAGCTCAATTCGAAAACCCAACTCACAATCTAATTAACAAACAAAATTACACAAATATCAAAACAAGATTAGAGAATAAATGAATACTTACCTCGAAATCGAGGAGGTTGCCGGAGAGGCCCGGCCCGTCGGGCTGACAGAGGCGCTCCATGATGACATTCATCTCGGCCTCCAAAGCACTCCGTTTGTCCATCAGAGACATAGTTTCCGCTTTCAAATTCGTCGCCACCATATCTGGTATTGTGGGTTTTCGAAGACTCGGTCCTATAGATAACACGAAAGCAGTTATAATACTACAACAGATCCATTTTCTTTTTCCCTTGAAAGTTTCTGGAAACTCAAGGCATAGCTCGAGTTAGTCACTGTAGCTTGCTTTTATCCAAGACGAAAACCGTGCCAGTTGTTCGAGAAGGGAAGGAAATAATAAGGTAAGACCTTTTTGACTTACTGCTAAAGTTAGCTGGTACAAGTGGCTTGTAGAATGTATCTTTGACTCTCTTGTTTTTGGCTGCTGCAACATTTAATTCGAAGTTGTTGATGTTTATATCAGTCGATCATAAAAGAAAAGTTCATATTCATTCCATTGACTGGTATTAAGGTTATGATACTACAAAAGATCCATTTTCTTTTTCCCTTGAAAGTGATATGTTATTATGTTCTTAGTTTTCCACGTATCAGAACAAAAAACAGGTTATTACTTCATTTTCATAATATGCAAACACATGTTTTCAAACACTCGAGTGAGCTAGTGGCTATAGGCGATTGCTGGCAAAAGTGGGTAGCCAGAGTGTTGCCGGCCATAACGAGTATGGGGTAGGAGAGGTGGGTGCTTACGATCCAACTTGGCGTTGTAGAAGAATTGCCCGAAATGTAGGGCTAGGTCATGCGTAGCATGATACCCGAAAATACAGGGGTCAATTTTCACAAGGAAGGATTCAAGCATGAGGAGTTTGCTTTACAATAGGGGTTTCGGGGTTAAGATGACCAACTTTTTAATGTTGTTTTGTGAAATTCTCTCTCTACCTCTAATACGATTCAAAAAGAAGTTTTAATTAGAAAATTAAGGAAGCAAGGTCTAGAGGTTAATACCACCCATGACTCGGGATATTTAATGACTCTCGATTATGCACTTTTATTAGGGTACCCTAGGGTTTAGATTTGGTCACTTTCATAGGATAACCTAGGGTCTAGGGTGCACTTTCATATTTTAGGATTTTAGTGGTTTAAGCACTTTCATATGGTACCCTAAAGTGTTAGACATATATTTCATATGGTACTCTAGAGTTTAGGTTTTGATACTTTCATAGGGTACTTTAGGATTTAGGCACTTCTATACGGTTTGGAAAACTGAGTAAAGAGAGAGATTGTGCCATGTGAGGTGGGGTTGGGGTGTGTGTGTGTGTTTGGGGGGGGTGGAGAGAGAGAGAGAGAGATGAGCAATAAAAACCCATGTGCGGTGCATGTTAGTGTGATGGAACGGAATGGGTAAAGTTTTCAGTGCTTTTTCATTTTCTTTTTGGGAGTTGGGCGTGCATTGCCCATGTAAATTGCATAAGCTCAATAATTAAAGTAGAGTTTCAAATTTTGAAAAAGCCGGCCATCCCAAAAATGAAAATTAGGGTACTTTTTATTCCGCCCAGTAGGGTTTCAAGCACAAAAGCTTAAAGTGTTACTTAAATTACAGGATTTGGGATACTTGTAATGATCCAAGTCACTACATTCCCGTAGTGAATTTAATTGTGGACCCTCTATAATCTGTATTTAGAATCAGAACCGAACAATTTGTCAAGAATATTAAGCAGATTATTCATGTAAAAAATCAAATTCATTGGATATTGATAACTATTCAGATACAATTTATATGGATGACCAATATCATCTGGAGAAGATAAACTTGTCTCAATAGTGTATGCCTACCAATCTTCGATAATCTTAATTTTTTGTACCCATAATGTGTTCAATATTCCTAAAAAATGAACAATTTTGATTCCAAATGAAGATTTCAGAAAACAAATAATTGAGGTAATTACGAAGATATGTCTTGGGTTACTTGAGTCGCTACGAAACCACAAATCCCTTCAAGTTAGAGTACTAGAATCTAGAATGAACTGTCATTGAAGCAATGTTGAGCACTAAATAATCTCTCGGAGCATATGCTGGTGATGTCAATGGACTCTTGACTCATCATCTCTCTCTCCCTATCAACCCAATTCTCTCTCTTGAACTTGGCACAAGCCACTAGGCAATGGGAAAGTCTGAACTTGTGCTATAAATAGATAGAGATACCCATATCATAAAATGGCCGCAATTGTAGTATCTTTGGCCTCTTCACTTGCTTCGACGACTTCATCTTCTTCTTCTTCATTTGTTTTCACCAAAGGCCAATTCTATCCGCAACCAAGGAATGACTAAATTCAGCCCACTAAAAACTCATTTTTGAAATTGCTACCTTTGAACCTAGTTTTTACTAATTACAAACAACAAATGTCAAAAAAATTCCCAATCTACCCCTCTATACCCCTCTCCCTTCCTAACATTAACTCACTACCCAAAATACCCCTCCTATTAATTTAAACCCTAAAATCAAAACCCAAAAAATCAAAACCCATCTCCCATCTCTTTTGTTGTCTGCTCCACTGCCTCCACATCTCGCCTCCTCTCCCCTCTCTTCATCTTCTCTCCTCCACACACTGCCATCACCGCCCACAGATCGCCACACACAACCATCAGCCATTACCCCTCCATTACATCCCACGCCTCCACACACTGCCATCACCACCGTCCGCAATGCTACTACCGATGTCATCACCACCATTAATCAACATCTCCAACACGATCAGGAGACTTCAAGCATGAAACTGTTCAACTAACCTCTCTAAGGTATTGTGTTCGAACCCTGTGTATCAGTATTGTGTTTGAAACCCTAGAAAGATGGTGCTTCGATTCAAATTTTATGAATATCCAGTATTGAAAATGCAATGTTCATGTACTAGATCATGGTTATTTTTCTTCTATTCAACCGAAAGAGTTATTGCTTTTAAGAAACATGTCTAAATTGGATGTTGTGAATGGAGGTGGTTCAATTGATAGAAACTATGTCAAGTCATTTTGATTAGCAACTTAAACATTTCATTTACTACTGAAACAGTACAAAAGGAAATGCATTGGCCCATGGTAAAGTTCTTTATTATTTAGAGTTGTTGAAGCATTTTATGATTTTTGTAATGTACTAATCTTTGTCGATGTTGAGGTTTTCGTACATACTTGGTTTCATTTGGCTAAATAGGGTGTAATGATCATAACATGATACTACAGGGATATAGACGTGTATAAAATGCAATATTTACTATTCAAGGCATTACACTTTTGCCCTTAAACAAACAAAAAAGGTACTTACGGAATATTGAAAAGAACAATTAGAATGGGGTTTTTAACTGACTTTCACAATTCAAAATATGAATGGGGTTTTCAAGTTTTAAAATTTGAACTTACTTGTAGATTTCAAGTTTTAAAGTTTTGAATATATGTGACTTGTTCAACCATTAACAACTAAATGTGAGAAACAAATTTGTTTTTCTCAACCATGTTAATAATTTTTTCTTTCTTGCCATACGTGTTTTATGTTTTGTAGGAAATGACCCGTAAACCAGTTACTGCTTCGGAGAAGAGGAAGAGGACGGAAGGTACGAACTCGGAACCTAGTAAACAAGACGAGGAAAAATGTAAAATAATTGGAACCCAATTTTCAATAATGGAGCCCTACATATATATAGGTGTCACTCCTTACAAAATATCAAAACAAGAAATATATGTCTGAAATATTTTCACTCATGGCTTGTACTTCGAGTTACATGCATTCATCCTAATGTTTGCAGCTGCCTTCAATGAAGTTATTTCGTTGGATAGTGGGTTCTCACAGTTATCGAGAGTATTCAGTGTCCATGAAATTTCATCAGAATGTAAAGTTCAAGGCAAATTAAAAGCCTATTCCATTTGTGTAATCTTGTTTCCCTACCCTGGATTATTCAGAATGAAAAGGTCCAGGCATGTGGAACAGATTTACCATATTGCAAGGCTAAAGAATTGTGGTCAGTGTGTGGCGTGGCGAAGCAAGTTTAACTCTTGCGTACCACAATTACTATTAGCGATTCTAGAAGGGCTTCAATGGGGATGTTATTTGGCTCCACAACAAACACAGGAGATGGATGTCAATGTCTTGAGAGTGATGCTGAAAATGACGATCCTCTAGCATGTCATCCTCCTTCATTTTACACAAGTTGGCCACGGGCTAATTTTTTAAATTTATTGACACCAAATGAAAGAGTTCAATTACCAAATTAATTTCGTATGTTGTAAATAGTTGTAAACAATTGTAAACAATTGTAATGAGAATATTGGTTAAAGTTAAACATGTACATAACATAGTCGTGGGTTGGTTGGGTCTTCAACATAAAATGAACTATTTCAATTTAAAAAACATGAATTAGGCAAAAGAGTTCAAAAGTTTAAAAATATATGTCTACAAATATTTCAGAACTTAGAAATTGAACTGTGGTAAGAACCTAGCAAAGACATCTTTGGTGACAATCTAACTACGTCAAGTTAAATTTAGCCAATTTTATCATCTAAAATATAAAATTCCAGAGTACCATGCAACATTGCATTCAAATTTAAGAAAGTTAACTAGGCATAAAGGTTCATATGTTAACAAAATTTATTTTAGCAAGTGGTTCATACCTTAAGCTATGAAATTCAAACAGATAAATGCAAAATTAACTATACAATAATTAACAATAAATTATTGGAGTGATTACTGAATAACATGAACATACAATACATGAGTTTAATTTGTATACGATTCAATCAATAAAAAATATATTTAACATGATCGATTAGTGGATGTGTTTCAAGGTAAGGTAAAGATCAATTTTTAAAGTCAAGCAGCAAGACAGTATACAGTACACTTTGTTACCTGGAATACTACATTTTGTTCAATATTTGTGACTTAAAAAGAAAGAAATAGTACATGAGTAGATGGTACAATGAATTCAACTTTCAAAACATGAAGGCCAGAGTACAGTTTGGATGTTAAAAGGTGAAAGGTTACAAATAATTCATATATTAAAAATTGAACAATTCACATAATCCTGAAATTAAGATTTCAAATAGTGGATCTTGCGTACACATGTACAATGGGCATACCCCAGGCAGACAGAACACCAGGTAAATTGCCCTTGTTGTAGCATAGTAATCAGAACTTCTTAATCCTCAATTACCCCAACCGTTGCTACATCGTTGTTGATGATTTTGTTCGAAGTGTTGAATTTGTGATGTATAAGGTGTCTCCCATCCAATTGCTTGTTCACAACGATATTTCTTCCAGTTGCAAGCTACTGGCGGCATAAGAGAATGATTCTTTAAGAACACCTACAAGATGACACCATTAAATAACTAACACCCTTTTATTCAATGTACTTAAAGAACATATCAACATACCTGTACAAAGTGCCCCTCGTTGACGAACCCAATAACAATAACTTTTTTGTTTGTGGAAGCCGCAGGGCAAAAGTAGAGGGGAAGGAAAGTAAGACATTTGCGCATAGAAAGATGGACAGGGACAACATTGTAAGTGGAAGCAATGAGGTGTCCCATGTCTGGCATTGTCATCCTCCTATCCCTTCTCGTGGGAATTTTGTTATCAAAGTATGATAATTTGAAGTGTAATTCTTCCACCCTCCCGTTCTCATCAAAAACTCTATCGTAAAGGGCCCAATTCGAACTCAACTCCCAAATAAGCTTGTTTCTCACATCCATCCATTCTACCTCCATGCCACCCATCAAGGCCCCTATCGCACGATACCCACCATTCCCATCATCCTTAACATCCTTAATAATATGAGTGTATTGTCTTATTGATTTCGGAAACTCACTCAAGTACATGTTCCGAATAAGATTTGCAGTAACTTTGGGTTTGGAACTTTCAATTGTGCAAACTTTTGGTCTTGCACGTGGTTTCTCCTGAACCGGATTCACACTTTGCAAGGACGGCTGCTGTACAGATTTCACTCCTGATTTGTTGGGTTTGTGGCGCAGTTTCTCCTTCACCAGCTTCAGGGTTGACACGGAGGCCTTAACATGTTCAAACTCTGAGGGAAGCCTACACGTCGAATTACTAATTTGGTCCTTTTTAAAGCGACCTCGTCCCTGCGCCTTATGTTGGGGTTCTATAAGTGAAGTGCACTCAGGATGAACAAACTCTTTGAACTTCTTCATCATATGTCACTATTGCTCCTCAGTTGTTCCTTGTAACATTTGAAAAAATATATCCCAATCAGCCTTGACTATCTCCATAATGGAAGGATCTTTCGCGGGTGAAACAAGAAAAAGCTTTTTCCAATCATCATGTATGATGGACAATGGTAGAGGCTTATTATCTATCTGGAATGGAGCAATCTCATGAGAGCAGGGTAAAACGTGGGTGCACCTAATAGAACATTCACAAGCACGCTTCGATGAGACCAAAATTTCAACTTCATTTGCTTTCTTAATAATCATTCTCATCGCCTCCTTCGAAACCACTCCCCTTATATCATCAAGCAAATGAATCCTGAATTCATGCTGCCAACATGATAAACCCCTCTCAAATGTGCCTTTCAGTTCAGTAATCTACAAGTTGATCAACTTGTCAATCTGCTCGCATAAACGAGGAAAGTTGCATTGGGAGCTTCCAAGATGGTTTTTTAGTTTTGCTTATGCACACTCCGCCCTAGAATAGAAAAAATGGCAACTCTTTATCCACTACACTTACCTAAAAAAGTGACCAAGAAATAAATAAATTGAACATGGATTAGATTTACCTGTTACTTATATAGTTACCCAAGTGCATTACTTTGTCTGTCCAAGCCACGACAAACCTTTCCTCGTATGGTCCTAACCAACTTACCACATATTCAATGGCTTCAAGAATGGTCTGAAAATCTTGCTTCATCAATTTAAGGTGGGCGTTGTACTGTTTTGGATTCTCTGACATCACAAGTAGGTTCGAACTAAAGTTAAATATCTTCCACATCTGCTCAGAGAACCTCCTCCTGCACTTTGCAAACATATTCTTCGAGATATGCCACCTACATAGAAGATTGGTGGCCCTAGGAAAGACGTGTGCAATGGCATTCATAAGGGCCAACTCCCAGTCGGTGATAATAACCGACGACAAGTTATTGGGATCCATGATACTTTTCAACCTTTCCAACATCCAATCGTAGTTTTCCTCCTTCTCAGACTCCATGAAGCCAAATGCCACGAAAAAGTAGAGTCCTTGCGATGTCACGCCAACAATCTCAAGCAAAGGAAAGTTATAGTGGAATCCATCAACAAAACGAGCAGAAAGGAACACAACAACTCAATAGAGGCAGGGTGTGACCACAACAATTACGTCACATGGCCACTTTCATTGCTCTGGTGCCACTCAAAGTAGTTGTTAGTTGGTAACCGAGATGAGACATTAGTTGTTACATCTAAGATCTCCCAGCTAGTTCTTTCACCCAATGCTTCAACTGTACGTTGTAGATGGTTTTAATTGTTGTGCAATTGCTAGGATCTATTAGTTTAATTGAGGTTAGTATATCTCAAGGTCTAGCAAGACAAGATGACATATCCACCAACACCTCCTCCTCTTTTGATGACAACCTCCTAGCATACGTGTGCCCCTCCAAGTGACTATTCAGTGGATGGTTGAGCTTGTTGTTTAATAAAGTAACAGTCCACCCTTGATAAGTTTGCACACATTTCAATTCAAAGGGGCAATCACATTTCTTTGACCTCGTGGTGCGCACTCTTTTCTTCAAAACCCAATCAACATCATCAGGCTTCTTCACACACTTCCTATACTTCCCACTTCGTTCACATGCAAATCTCATCCTTGGCCTACGACCTTTTCCGGCTTTCTCAGAGGCCTTGGTCACAATCACATGACCGTGTGCTTCACTAGTACTTTTTATCCAATCTTTTAAGGCATCATCCATGGCTAATACCTACAACCATTATAACAATAGCAATCAACTCCACAATAAAATTATGGACGTATATTTCAAAAGGTATAAATATTAACACTCATTTCCTCTGTTATAAAATACTTCGCACAATCATTTAAAGTAGGAGATGGGCCTATGTGGCCATCACGCGTTGAAGCATCACACTAAAAAAACAATTAAAAAAATACATGATCCACAAAAGTACATATTGATCAACAAACATCAAGTTTTAAAAACAAAAAATGTGACACAAATTCCTATATTAAAAAATGAATTGTGACCTATAATTCGGATATTCAAAATTGAATCATGAACAAATGGAAGTATTATAGGTTCAATGACATCAACATTTAACAATTGAAAACATGTCATAATTTTATATATTAAATATTAACTACTATTCGGACAAACAATTAATTTAAATCTTAATATCCTAGAGTTCTGTGTTCATATTTTATAAGTTGAAGCAACGTATTAATTCATATTCTAAAATTTTAATAGACGTAGAAAATTCGGTTTTAAACAAATGAATCAATTGGCAGGAATTTAAATCTAAGTTGTTTTGAACTTTTTTTCTTGTTTTAAAATTGAAATAAGGTACGTAGTTCACACTTTATAAAATGAAAACCACGTGTAACTTCAACACTGGAATCCAAATTTCAAATGACGAAAATGCGAAACTTAAGTCTGGGTCTTACCTCTTTGCTGTTTTTGCCTCCCAAACCACTATTTTCTTCCCATCATCTTCCTTTTCGACCTCCTTGCAGCTTGTAATAAAAAAATTAACACTCATTTCCGTTTCTTCCATTTAAAAAAAGGACCATTGTGGGTCAAATGTAGGTGAAGAACCTTCCATAGAAATCTCCATTGGATTCTTCATTGAGGGATGAGGAGTGGAGTGAAAGTTCTTTAGGGTTGGAGGTGGGAGATGGAGATGGAGATGTGGGAGAAGAGAAGATGAGGTTTTTTAGGGCATGTACTAGGAAGAAGGAAGAAGAACATGATCGTGTTCTTTATAGGAGAGTTTTTTTTTTCGGCAGTAATTGTGCGCAGTAGATGGGTTGGATCTGAGATGGAGAGAGGTCAGGGCTAGCCCAACCATTTGGGTTGCCTTAGACCAACTCCGAGTTGGTTGCCCACTTATTATTAAGTTTACAAAAAAATACAAGTTAAAAGGCAAAATAAAGTCAAGGTTACATTATGATTTTAGCTTCAATTACATCAAAAAAAAAGAAAACCAAAATGTAACCTCAATTAATTGGTTATGGCACTTTATGATTAGTACAATCCGATTCGAAGAAAACAACTTCTCCTTGCATTTTTTGATGCAAATTGTTCAATTAAGTTATCATAGTTCAACTTATATAAGGTCTAGTTTTTCAAAAGATTTTAGCAGGTGCTAAAATCATGATTTTTCAAATAAAAAAATGAAGTGGTTCCGTGTATTGTTTTTTGATTATTTTCGCACCAAATTAAAGTACTCCTCGTGCACTTTAATTTGGTGCAAAAAAATTGAAAAACGATACACGGAACCACTTCATTTTTTGATTTAAAATATCAAGATTTTAGCACCTAGGTGCTAAAATCTTTTGGAAAATTGGGCCTAAGAACTCATTTTCAATTGAATTCATTGTCAACCCACTTAATCTTTCTTGTGATATAGTAATCTGAAGGTAAGTCTTAATCAACTTCAACTTAGAAAAACTCCTCTCTGCCGATGCAACTATAACAGGTTTAGTCAACAAAATTCAAAAAACAACCCATGCCATCTTGAAACCACCCTCTTTCCAATAAGGCCTTATAAAATCAAGGATGTCAATTATTTTTATCACTTCCCTCGGCAATATTGTTTTCAAATGTCTAAGTTCTTGGAACAACTCATCCCCATAAATATCACCATGTTCGTTGTGTTTCATGAAACTTTCTAACTTAGTGCAATGCTCCGTCAATTGCTCTTCTTCAACACTTTTGAATCTTGCATTAAACAAAAATCCAAAAGTTGCTTCATATAGTTCAAATTGCTCAAAGCGATCCTTAAGTGATGTAAGAGCTTGATCTATAATGTGGAGGAAATATGTAACTCTAAACTTACCTTCTGGTGATTGACTTTCATCGGAATCATCTTCCACATCCTCTTCAAATTGCTTCATTCTTCGAACAACTCTTTTTTTTTTTTTGCAAATACCGGATTAATACCAACTTCATTTGCAAGTTCTTTGGCTTCATTCATTAAATCTTCAAAACCATCTTCTCTAAGCTCTTAAAAGAATACAATCAACTCCTTTATTCTTGTAATTTCATCTTCAATATCCATCTCTTCTTGTTGAAGAACTTTGCTAACTTGATTAACTTTGTCTAAAATTTTGTACCAAATACATAAGTTAATCAAGAACTCAAAATCCTCCAAAGTATTCTTGTACAAACCTTTAGCTTCCGACATCACAACGTCCTCTTTAGAAATATTCGCAATTTCAATCAACGCATCTCTTAGCTCCAGCACTTGGCTTCTTATTGCTCTAACACTTTCAACATGACTTTCCCAATGAGTTACCGACAATGCCTTTGGTGTCAAGCCCTTCACATATGTTCTAAGAACATCACACTGTTGTGTTGAACCCGAAAACAAAGTGTAAACCTTTTGCACATATGCAGAAAAGTTTCTTGCTTTCGCACAAGATTTTGCCATATCACATAATGCAAAGTTTAAGCTATGACATCCACAAGGAATATAAAAGGCTCTAGGATTTACAACGAGTAGCCTTTTTTGTACACCTTGATGTTTACCTTTCATATTTGAGCCATTGTTATAACCTTGTCCTCTTATGTCATCTATGTTGAGTTTTAGATCAACCAAAGCACCTTCAAGTCTCATGAAAAACCCAAGCCCCGATGTATCATCAACCTTTAGAAACCCAAGAAATAACTCCTCCACCTTGACTTTACATTCATCCTCACTAGTTCCCTCTTCCGCCAAACTAGTTGCCATTGGTCTAGACTTGAATAACTTGCAACAAAAACAAAACACCTTGTTCAACTCATTTGAATCCACAAGCCACCTCCTTTCTTGCTTCTCACCATTTGGAAGATCACAAATGTAAAGATTGGAATAAAAGTGTCTCCTGTTAGTATCTTTCGGAAACACACCATCTTCCCTTACGATCTTAATAGGACCCCGTTGAACTAACATTACCCTCTTAGTGTCATTAATACTTCCCCACAATCCCAGATCATAGTTCACATCAACATCTTTCTCAAGGTTAAGCACACTTTCATTTTCTTAACTAATACCACCATCCCCAAGATCATTAACACCTTCCTCATTTGCTACATCAACACCTCCACTCGGATGTTCCTCATTTGATACATCATTGACATCAACACCTCCACTCGGAGGTTCTTCATTTGATACATTAATATCTTCTTCATTAACACCTTCCTCTACAAAATTTTCATCACTTGCTTCTTCAACTTGACTCGAAAGTATAGATTTTTGTTTTTTTGCAAATAGGCTAGCGTCGAACCCGATAGTGATTTTTCCTTTGCATCTTTTTGTCGTTTGATTTTTCTATTGAGAGATCCTGAATTTTGTTTTCGAAACCTCACTCTATCCTTGTCATTATCAATCTTTATCTTCTTCTTCATAGTACCTATAATAGAAATCATAATTTTATTCAATAATTAACAAATGCTTAACACAAACCAAGTAAAATATGCACATCCTTAGTCCTTACTTAATAGTTAATAGTCAATCCCTAGAAATTAGAATACAAATATATATAAAGTACTAGATAAAACATTAAAATGGGAAGGGCCAACAATATTTTATGATTCTAAGTTCTGACACTCTTAACAGTTAAATAAGTGAGAGTAGTGCATAGAAAATTACCCCTTTCAAACAATCGGAGGTTTCAAGCACTAGTAGTATTTTATATTGTTCCAAGCAGTGTGTAGACATGCTTGTTGCTGCTGCCTAAGCCTTCCACGAGTCCATAACCACAGGACCACAGTTCCACTTCCACTTCCACACTTCCGCTCGGAGAGAGAGGGAGAGATTCAGATTCTGATGGGTGTATTGGGTAACCACGAAACCCCCTTTATAAATTTTTTTCAATCGGCACAAAGCTTCTCCATGACTCCATTGTCTCATTCTGATGAGATTTATAATTTGTAATGGGAATGGCCAAATGGGTAATGAGTTATGGGTTGACAGGTTGTTGGGCATTTTCTGTTTGGGCTTCCAAAATTTTAAATGTTGTCCACTTGCCCTCCATATAAAACCTTTGGGCTTATCACTCTATCTAAATTTATTTTTTTGCGTTACAAAATTTTTTTTTTTCTTGCCCAGGCCTAGGTTGGTTGCCCAAGCCCAGCGATTTGCTGGGCTTACCCTAGGGCCGGGCCTGAGAGGAGTTATATAATTTTTATGGTTGTTTTCAAAAGTTTTTTTCTATTTCCATCCACTCATTTAAGAACAAAAAAGTCTTTTTATATAAGGACATTTTTGTCTACTATTGATTAAAAGTTTTTTTTTTTTGGTAAATAAGCTTGAAATAAAAAGGAGACTAATCAAATATACAGCCTACAAGGGGCATACCCCAGGAGGAAAGAAAAAAGAAAGGAAAAAAGAAATGATAACCTAGGCCACTTGGCACTACACTCTAAAGGAGATAAAACACATGTATCTGACCCTTCTGTAATAGATGGGGGAGAAACACATGGCAAAATACAACTAAAAGATACACAATCTTGAGCATGGTGATAATGTGGAATCACTTGCCAAAGGAATCTCTGACCAAACTGGGATTGGCACAATTTGGAAATGCAACATGGACATAACCATGCAGTTGCACATAATGGTGATGGATTAAACGCTGAAATTGGAATTGGGCAGACCATAATGGGTGGTTGGTCTTGGAAAACTTGAGCCAAGGGACAGCCTTTCATTGGGTTTGATCCAAATGGTCACCACCTGCACTTGACACACAATACAGACCAACTGGGCTCTCTTTTTTGCTAGCATAGAGCAACAAACCCTCAAACACAAGCATTGGCTAATGGCTCAAACAGGAGTGCACCAGCAGCAACTAGCAATGAACAGTTAAAAAGAATACCATATGGAAGGATGCCCCCTCCCCAAGGGGTTCAAACATGCCAAGGGACAACCCCCCAAGGCTAGGCCAACTCACACCTGAGTAACAATTTCCAATGACTACACTAATTTGGAATTCCAGAAATTTGAGCAGCATTATGTTTGAAAATTGACAGTCCAGGCATAAGCCTTGCACACGGCAATCCACAGCAACAAAATACAGCATGAGTAAGAACTAATTCAGCGCAGCAACCTGATTCTAAGAACTAATTCAGCAACTAGATTACAGTTTATTAATCGTATAGCAGCTAGATTCTAAGAACTAATTCTGTGATTAAAAGTTAGTGGGCTGAATTTAGCCATTCCTTGGTTGCGGATAGAATTGACCTTCACCAAATTGCGGTCTAGCCCTCTTCTGCGTTTCTCTTTTGTAATTACACCCTTGTGTTGTCGCAGAGGTAGACGCATGGCTCACTCTCTTGCTTGAGACACTCTCGGCCTCACTCACCCTGTTCAAATCGACGCCCCTAAGTTATCCTCTCTCTCTCTCTCTCTCCAAAATTATACACACGTTCTGTATCTTGTAATCTCCCATGCTGGTATGTCTTACTTTGATTGTATTGCAATGATTAGTTTGGGCAAAATTATACACACGCTCTCTCTCTCTCTCTCTCTCTCTCTATTTACCCATTTTCAGAAGTCATTTCCATACATATGTTGGAATTCTATGACACATTTGATAATCGAAGTGCCTCTACCAGGAAGGTGAATGTTAATGTTTCTATTTTGCTTATACATTGTAGGAATATAATCATATATGTTTCTCAGTGAAATGTGCAGGGAGTCTCTATATGTTTATCCATGGGGTTTCTCAATGCTGAAGGTTACAATATAAGTCGATGTCCTTGAATTCTGAGAAATCTCACTTAAAACTCATTGTTCGACTCTTACATATCATATGTATGAAGGAAAACTCTCTCTCTCTCTCTCTCTCTCTCTCTCTCTCTCTCTCTCTCTCTCTCTCTCTACTTCTACTTGAGTAACAGCTAGGTGTGGACGGCCCACAGAAAACGGTTCGATTTCGCGTTTGAAAAAGATTGTGTTTGTTAGAGTCGCCACCCGGATTTGAGGTCCGAACCTGAGAAAATGATAAAAAATGACTCGTTTGCCCATTTAAAAAAAAAGGATTTCACTGATCATGGCGGAACCAAAGATTTCTCGGATTCGGGGGTTTGGTTACGAGAGGGGAAGGGTTTTACGGCACCCCTCTCGCCCGGTCTGTGAACCGGTCTCTACTCAACATTTTATGGGATTTTGGAAATATTTAAAATTTCATTCTAAACATAAAAACAGGAATTGGGAATGGGAATTACGTAAACAGTAAGGAAATACAAAAATGCAAATTTAATGTGGATACTTGTGCGTATGAATTACATGAAAATGACAATAACAAGGGACTATTGTAACGAATATTCACAGAAGTGAACAAGAACAAAAATGAACAAATAACTCAAGAAAAAAGTGATCTGAAGTTTAACAAACTGACTTATAACCTGGATTCCAAAATGGGAGTTGAGCACTCAAAGATGAGGGGTTGAGCGCTCAAACCCTCTGAACCAGTTTGAGCGCTCAAGTATCAAGGATTGAGCACTCAAACCAATTCCTGGCTTCTGAGATTTCTAGCCTCTACATCACTTTTTTTTTCATTCTTTGCAAGATCAACTACTCATAAACCTTTTTAATGAAGAAACAATTTAAGAAAACAGGGCATTAATCCTCCAAAGAATGATACAAAAAGAGAAAAACCTTCTCAATTCAACAAAATGAGCTCCATCAGTGTAGATATAAAAAACATACTCACACCAGAAATCGAATAGATAACAATCTATCATGATCCATCATCGAAACAACCAAAAATCAGCAAACTGTGCAAGAACAGCTTGAGCGCTCAAAGATGAGACCTTGAGCGCTCAATCCGTAACATGGATTTCTGATTTTTGACTTGAGAATAGGTTTTGAGTGATTCTCAGGACCATAAATACATAAAATGAAGGTTTATGAAACTGGAAAATCACTGATTTGCATTCAAATACAAAGTTTTCAAAGGTTTTAAAGCTGGATCATCATAAAATGGTTAATCTATGCTCATGCAAAAAGGTTTTAAAATAAAAACAAGTTGTTTTAAAGATTATATGAGCATAATTTAACTTTTGAATGATGATCAAAATCCCAGATAAAGCTCAAAACTCAACAAAACAGAAACTGCCCAGAACAGGACTTGAGCGCTCAACCCCTGTTGCAACTGCAGATTTTTACAGTGATTTTAAGCAACTTTCAGACCTCTGTGAGTTCAATGCAAGTATGAAGAACTTGATTAAACTCACTGGTCACCCTCAGATGAACCAAAACAGTTGGATTCTCATATCAAACTACCTTTTTACTTGATCGGATGCTTGAACTGGATTGTGGGTTTGAAGGTGAAAGATTGTTGGGATTTTTGTACAGTTTATGGACTGAATTATGTAGAATATGAGATTGATTGTCAAACAAAGGCTGAATTTGGTATTTTACAGGTGGTTTTGCAGGTGGATTTCTATGGAAGGAGGGTGGGTTTGTAAAGAGAGAGAGAGGACGATTACTTGAGAGAACTGGAAGCTGTGGAACAGAAAATGGTGAACCCCTGAATTAGGGGTGATGGATGGTTTATATAGAGTGAGTGGAGGGAAGGGAAGAGAGAGAGGAAGTGGGTTTGTATACTAGGTGTAGTTTAGGTGTAGTTTTAGGACAATGTAGGGGTATATTATACGTTTAAAATACGTATAGAAGTGGTTAGATGCTCCACTCTGCATGAAATCTCATGATGAGATACTCTGCAGATTCCTGACTGGTTCAGAGTTGAGCGCTCAAAGTCGTGGGCTTGAGCGCTCAAGGTGCTCCTCACAGATTGAGCGCTCAAGGCTCTTGGTGGCAAACTGCTGGTTTAACTAGGTTCAACAATTCTTGGGTTGGTTTAGGTTATTTGGTGATGTTTGGTTGATTTTGATCAAGTTCAAGTTGTTTTCACAAGCTTCGGGTAGCTCAGATTGGTCCGTTTCATCATTGGGAATACTCGAGCGCATCCCGGGTTCAAAATCGGGGTGTCTACACTAGGTTGTATCAAGGACAAGTCTATTCAATCTTGTAGTTGTGATTGTCTTTCTTCCACAAGCCCTACAAAATTAGTGTTTCATGAACAAGGGAAATAGGCTAACATTTTGTGAAACTTGCAGTGCAGTTGGTTTTTTGGAATAAAGGCAACCCAACTCCATGTGTTCCCAAAGTTAAACTCTCTTGTGTTTTTTGCTAATTGGCTGTGTTACTCGTTTTTCTAAATTTCCTTCTCATTGTATCACACGCCCCCACACACTAACGCACGTACAAACAAAAGCCCATGACTAGATTGTTTGTGTTAAGATTACTAGGGATGGGTCTCGGGGCAATTCTTCGTTGACAACATAAGCGGTTCGCATGATTGTGTACTATCACGCTGGACTATTGTGATTGATTTGAGGAAACATTTGTTTCTACCGGCGATGGAAAGAATGTTTTCTCATTTTTAGGACGTTGTCACATTTAAAAAGACTAATGTCTGGGTGAAAAGCCTTTGGTACAATTAATGCCCTCGTGGTAGTATGGGGTCCGAAGGCCTAGCATTGATCCAGAGGTGAAACCCAGGAACCTATCACTTCGGCCCCCACCTTTTTGGACCAAAAAGGGGCCAAAAAGGTATGAAAGTGAGGGGCTTTCTATCATATCTTTTGCTATGAATTTTGCGATTTTTGATCTTATCTTTTTGAAATTCAGATTTTCATGTCTAGGTCTAAAAAATAGGTATCTAATTACCATCAAGGTAAGTCAGTTTTTTTAGAAATAATTAGTCATAAATACACAATATTTTGCCTATTTGAAGGGAAGGACAAGGAACTTTTTCAATCAAACATAAAGACATCATTTGCAATTATGATTTAGTAAAAGGATAAAAACTTATCCGGGGTGGGTGCTATGTGGTGGGTGTTGTGTACCATGTTGCGTGGCAAAACTACTTCATTTTGCTTGATTTTTGTGTACACTTCCAAAGCTTTCAAGGGCCTTGTTTGGAGGAAGAAAAAACCATTACAAAGTGCCTAAACCCTAAACCCTAAACCTGAAGTGCCCAAACCTGAAGTGCCTAAACCCAAAGTGCCTAAGATCCAAGTGCCTAAACCCACTATACCCTACCCCAAAGAGCCTAAATCCCCTAAAATTGAACCCCAAAATTAAACCCCACACTTAACTCTTCAAACAGGGCCCTTGGATATACTAAGAAAATGAGCAAAACGACGTAGTTTTGCCGCACAATATGATGCACATTACCTACCGCACATCACCTCCCCCGGATTCTATAAAAACACACACACACACACACACACACACACACTCTCTCTCTCTCTCTCTCTCTCTCTCTCCACCCAAATCACCAAAGCTACAACACAACCATGCAGAACCAAGGATCAAATCAATTTTTCGCCCCTGTCCAGTCCCATTTACTGTCCAGAGCCACTGGGGTGCACCTCGAGCTTAGGAACCGTTCATCTCGTTCTATTAGATAGGGCAATTAATATTAATCCAAACAATGTTTTTATCGAATACGAGAGGCATGCAATTGATAAAAATAGACTCAATTTTTAAAAACATGTCTCTCATCAAGTAGTAAAAGAAATAGCTAGATTTCATTTTATGTAGTGATCAATGGTTGAACAACTAGAATTCCTGCCTATAACAAAATGGTCGGTCTCATCACATTTAGGAATGGGAGGAGATGCACCCTAAAGGAAACATTAATATGAGATCACAGGATTTCATTCCCCTTAGCATTTAGATTTTGTCAAAAAGTTAGCTCTTTGATCGCCGGAAGTGGTCTGCAGGAGGTGGGGTGGTGAATTTTTTTTTTTTTTTACTTTTATGTTTGAATTTAGAATTATTAAAAATTAGTGAAATTTCACCATTTTTTTTGGTCATCGGAAGTGGTAGGTGGGGTGGTGCTCAGCTGGAGGTGGAGTGGTGATTTTTTTTTAATTTTATGTCCGAAATTAGAATTTTAAAAAATTAGTGACACTTCACTAATTTTTTTGGTCACAAAAACTGCTCGGCCAGAGGTGGGGTGGTGATTTTAAAAAAAAATTATGTTCAAATTTTGAATTTTTAAAAATTACTCATTTTTGTGCTCGCCGGAAGTGGTCAACAAGATGTGGGGCGGTGGTCGATAGGAAGTGCGGTGGTGATTTTTTTTTAATTTTTTGTCTGAAATTAGAATTTTAAATAATTATTGAGACTTTACTAATTTTTTTGGTCGCCGGAAGTGCCCGGCTAGAGACGGGGTGGTGGTCGGCTGGAAGTGGAGTGGTGATTTTTTTGAATTTTATGTTTGAAATTTGAATTTTTAAAAATTAGTGACACTTCACTAATTTTTTTGTCTTTATGTTTGATTGCAAAAGTCCCTTCTCCTTCCATTTAAAAATGGCAAATGTTTTTGTTTTTATATTTGATTGCAAAAGTTCCTTGTCTTTTCCTTTAAAAATGCCAAATGTTTTAGATTTTTGGCCAAGTGACCCTTTTTTTTAATTATCATTAAGGTAAGTCACTCTTTTTTAAGGTTTAGGTTTACGGTGCACTTTCCTATTGTAGTATTTTAGTGGTTTAGGCACTTTCATAGGGTACCCTAGGATTTTAAGCACTTTCATAGGGTATCCTAAGATTTTAGGCACTTTCATAGGTTACCCTATGGTTTAGGTTTAAGGTGCACTTTTCTATTATACGGTTTAGTAGTTTGGACAATTTCATAGGGTACCCTAGGATTTAGGCATTTTCATATGGTCTGGGGAGTTGAGGAGAGAAAGATTGTGCCCATGTCAGGTGGGGAGAGAGAGAGAGAGAGAGAGAGAGAGAGAGAGAGAGAGAGACAAAGCATGAGTGTTTTATAAAAGTAACGTTGTTTTTAAACAATTTAGGAATCTACTTGTTGTTTTCAAACTATTTATAAAAATACCGTTGTTTTGTACTTCTCATTTGGAACCTGAGATCTTTAACCACTTCTCAGTCTCAACCTTAGAAGTCTCCCAAAATTTCATCTAACGTGTACCAGTCCAGTGTGGATGTTGGTCAGCGTGTTCATACATACTTCTCATGTCTAAAATGAGAAGTCGGTTTTATTTGAGTTTCTCTAACTTGGAACATACTTCCCATATACTAGTTGTCTGCCATACATACTTTTTGTATACTTATTATCTACTATACATACTTCCCATTTCTAAAATGAGAAGTCACTATAATTTGTATTGAGAACACTTATTTTTTGGGAGTATTTTAAACAATCCATTTTGGACCTAAGAAGTTTAATTAAAGATCTCATTGTGGACCTGAGAAGTTAAACTATCTACCAAACAGATTTTGTCTTATATTATCCAAGTACGTCTCCTTTTGGACTTGAGAAGTATTTAAAGTATCTCTCATATTGAACTTGTGACTTTTTAACCCTCATTTTTACAAACTTCAATCCTCTTATTTAAAGTTTGGGGGATGGGCTATTAATATGCAAGTCTTTAAAAAAAAATTGAAATATTTTGAAAATGTGATAAATGTTTTGAAATCTTTTCAATACATACTACTATTTTCAAATGTCCGAAGATGTTTTGAACGTTTTGTTTTCTTTCCATGCCCCTAGCAATCAATATGAATCTCAACCCTACCACTTCATTGCTCAAAAAAATAAATGTAAAGTTTTTAAACAAGAAATAAAAAACGAGACCAAATATTTATTAAAAGAAAAACTCGTTATTTCTTTTTTGCTCTAGTAAAAATAAATAAATAAGTGTGGATTCCATATTTAATTGGCATTTTTATGTGCTTCTTCCTGTAGAGGAGCAAATGGAGATTGATGCTTGCTTAACTAAACCACAAAAAATAACAGTTGGAATTAAATCTTCAAGTTGCATTTAATGAGACTAAAGAAGCAAAGAAATTAGTGTCCTCAAAGGGAAGCAAAAAGGAACATTGCGAATGCATCATTTGAGAAGGCAATGTTGCAGCTTCGACAAAGCTGTAATGAGCTTTTGTAGATGTAACTTTATAGTTAAGTGTGACATGAAATTGTTGAATACTTTGTAAATATAATATGTCAATCCTCTCTCTCCCTCTTTTCCTTTTCTCTTTGTCAAGAGTTATGTTTTGCTACAATATTATGTATATTCGCTAGTAATTTTTTCTTTGTTAAGTGTTGGACCCCTTATTTGTCGAATAAGTCTATCTTTACTGCCTGCCCCCACCCAACCCCATTTCTCTTCTTGAATATATAAACAAGAAAACCAACAATGTTGCAATTGAACATAACAACAATACTTCATTATAGACAAAAACCAACCAAAAAACGAACAAATTACAAATCTAACAACAATACTCAATACTTCAAAAGGTTAACGGCCTTTGATGCATAAAACATGAAATCGTAGAGTTACATAAATTTTTTTAAAAAAAAAAACACCACCCCAACTACCCTTTTAAAGTAACACTCAATTTAACATAGATTTTTCAATCACAGATTGAAGGTTTGTCAGTGTGATGTTCAAATGTAGAGACTTTCATGTAGGTCGAAATATAGCAATCTCCTTCACTATGATGCAGGTACCTACCTTAAGTATCCCTAGAAACAATTCTTCGTCATATGCCTTCCAATGGATAAAGGCCCATACTGATCCTATGGGATCCTATTTAAAAAAAATCCATTACATGCCGAAAGTATGTTTTGCACTTTTAAAAAATATGGACAACTGGGTAACCATGATTTACCTTCAACTCTAGCAATGACTCTCCTAATTGGTTACGCACACATGATTTGACAAATGCCACAACCTAAACAATAATCAGTGGTCAACTCACTAATCCCGAATTGAAAATTTTAACATAATTTCTATATTTAAAAAATAAGGCAGGTACGACAAGTCATGAGTGGGACTCGTTTCAGATTGCTCATTTTGTTCACAGTAGCCAAATATGTGTATTTAGGATCTTACAAGTACCCTTGGTGCACTGCAGTTAGCCAAGTAGAGTTATCCACAAAATCAGTTTCCTCACTTTCAACGGTAAGGGCTCGATGAAGGAATTCTTGTGTGTTCATGGTCTCCACACACTCTCTAGCAGCTCTTCGTTCCATTGCCTCTTGAAGAACACCGCTGGCCCTAGAATTCTAGGTCAAAGATGTAGTCCTGAACTACTTTCTTCTTTGTCCTTCCCTTTCCATTTAGGGTCACCTCTATTTGCCATTGTAATACACGTATCTCATCTCAATTAATCAAACTTATTTTATAGACAAAGGGTCAGATGTATGATAAGTTCGCATACATTACATGACATGTGTACCCAGTTGTCATTTAAATTGGGTCGGGGTTACACTCCATACAACTGATAAATTGCACAGTTGGGCAGGTATGCTTTTACAATATTCCTGACATGTAAAATTATGTAATGTATAGAAGCAGGGGGCGTGGGCATATCTCGAAACAGCAATAAAGCCACCAGTGGACTGCATATCATTCAAAACGCTGAAGAATTGGGATATCTCTAATGGATATTGCATTTAAGATGAGGCCCCAGTGCAAAAAATTTAATCTGAAGCAATTGGAAATATATATTGTGTAATGAAGATGCAATGACATTTTAATGCCCAGACAAGAGGTATGTCTATCTGCTATAGTGAATAAAACCTCTAAGGAAGTGCTTTAAAATTTCAAGTTGTGTGGCCAAGAAATATGGGAAGGGAAGAACACCCAATTCAAGCAAAACATTTTCTTCTATTAAGAATCTTGCGTCCGCCATTGTGTGAAGAATCTTGCATCCGCCATTGTGTGAATACATATAGTTTGACTCCCGTATTAAGAATCTTGCATCCGCCACTATGTGAGACATTTTACAAGCATCTCAAAAGGGCCAGATTGGAACACTTATATCTAAAATGGGTTCTTCCTTATTCTAATTCCAAGCCAAATGAGGAAGCAGCTTAGCGCGGCTTGAATTTCACGTTTGGATGGTGAGTAAATATTTCTAAAAAATCAGTTGGTACTATTTTTCTAGTTTTTTTTTTTTTTTTGAAATTAAGTGGTACTTCAAACAGCTAATATATATTAGTTCTATGACATCCCATGGATTTTATTTTCCCTTTTAATTTTTTTGTAAAAAACTCGAACTGTTATCTTAATTTGTATGTGTACATCACTTAATTAATTATATGGGTGTTTTTTGGGCAGGTTTATTCACCCATTAACCTATGGCGACTACCCACAAACAATACGTTCACTCGTCGGGAAAAGGCTACCGGAATTCAATCTGGAGCAAGTTTCGTTGGTGAAAAGGGTCCATCGATTTCATCGGATTAAGTTACTACATATATCATTTACTTGAACTTCACCCAGCTAAATACCCCAATCGAAACCCTAAATACCCTAACTCTAATCACAAACCCTAACTCTAATCACAAACCCTAAAGAGATTTAGAGAGAGAGATAGAGACGTACTGAGAGAGCGAGAGAGAGAGACACGAAGTGCATGCATACCTTGGTGGAAGAAAGAGGAGCAAGATCAGTGAGGACGAAGCTCTCCGTTCGCTCCTCGTTCTTCTCTGCTTCAATCTTCCTGATGACGCAAGTTTGAGAATGACGACTGTTTTCGTTGGAGAAGGGGAAAAAGGAAAGTTAAACTTACTTCTCAGGTTCAATATGAGTTGTATAAAATACTTCTCAGGTCCAATACGAGAAGTATGTTCTCAATTAGTACACCCGAAATCTCTTATACTTCTCAGGTACAAAATTCAAATAAAAACTGACTTCTCATTTTAGACATGAGAAGTATGTATGGACACGCTGGCCAAACATCCACGCAGGACTGGTACACGTCGGATGAAATTTTGGGAGACTTCTAAGGTTGAGACTGAGAAGTGGTTAAAGATCTTAGGTTCCAAATGAGAAGTACAAAACAACGGTTTTTTTATAAATAGTTTGAAAACAACAGTAGATTCCTAAATTGTTTCGAAAGCAACATTACTTTTATAAAACACTCGACGAAGCACTTTGCTGACTTTTCCTCGTGAATGAGTTGGCGGGTGCATCTTCAAATTGTTGTTGTACCTGGTTGTGCATCTCTAGATGTTCCTATACTGGCTCGTGTATTCCTCTTTGAAATTTTGCTCAAAGATGTATACGGGGCCCAAATTGAGACTGTGCATTGGGCCCTGTTTTTTAGCCAGTATTAGGAGGCCCGGGAGGGAGATGGAAATAGGATGCTAGGGGATGGGAGAGACTAAGAGAGGGGCATGAAAACGGGGGTGGTATAGGGTGTCAGCTTATTTCAAAAACCAAAGTTAGTCATTCCTTTACAATACATCAACAACAAAAGCCAATAAGCCCCAAAATAAAAATAAAAATAGCGGAACGAGTCCATAATGTATCAAATTGTCTTGAGCCGGCCCTCTAGGTTTCTCCTCTCCTAGGGGTGTAATTGGACCGAGTTTTGGAGTGCTCAGGCTCAGCTCACCACAAGAATAGAACGAGTCACCAAAAACAAGCTCAAGCTTGACTCGGGAAACATTTGCTAAGCTCAAGCTCAACTCGTGTTGGCTCAGAAATCACGTGGCTCGCATGTGCCGATGAAAAGTACCTTAAAAAAAAAAAAGACCTCTCATTTCGATTTAACCAGCTTCATTCCGAATTTACCCTTCTAATGCTCCCAAATTATTCATCCTGAAGGGGTATCCTAGTCATCTCACATCAAGATATCTCTTCAGTCCTTATTAAGAGGGAAAATGAAATTTCAAACGGGCTAATCTGTTGGCTAATATCATGGATTACTCTGTTAATCTGAAGATAAGTGTGATCAGAATTTCAAACAAACACTTGACCTCCATGCACAGGTTCGGGACTCTCCAAACCAAACTCCAAGCCTCAGCTCCAACCCGAACCAAACGCCTACGAAACAGAACCGACCAAAAAAAAACCCTGCTCATAAATCTCTCTCTAGCTTGCCTCCTTTTTTTTTTTCCTCTCTCAGCTGAAATCAGATATTCAGAGGTTCTGTTTCTGGGTTTCATCAATGGCTTCGTTAAAATCTCTTACGCCCTGTTTGGCTCTCATGATTTTGTTCTTCACTCTCTCTTGTGAAGCGAGGGAGTTTCTGGTTGGAGGCCGAGAAAATTCGTGGAGAGTCCCTCCGTCCCCTGATGATCTCAACAAATGGTCCAGGAAAATGCGTTTCGTCGTCGGCGATACTCTTGGTAATCTTTCTAGTACTTTTCCCATTTCAATTTACTTGCAACATTTCCAAATGGGTTTTTGATCGTATTGTTTGCTACTTCTTTTATCCGAATTTGTTAGTTCATTTTGAGATTTTTAACTTTTTTAAAAAAAGCATCATATAATTCTTGTCTTTCTAATTTTACCCTTCAATGATGATTTAATTTGTTAATTAGATGTTTAAAAACAATGGTAAAAGAGTAAAGTTGAATTCCCTCACCGTTGACTTTCAAACATAGACAAACATTTTTTAAGGGACGGAAAACGTATAAAGAAGTATGTTTTTGACCAACAAATACGGACGGGAGGAGTATATTTTAGCCATGGATTGCGATTGTTTGATTTTTTTGTGACACGATATGGACTCTCCATGCTCCCGTTTGACGATCCAAATCATTTATTTTGCAAGCTTCATTTTAATCAGACATCTACAAAAGATAACGAACGTACTTGTCTAAATTAGAACGCGTCATCCATTTCTCTTGTAACAAGTACTCCTATATTTTGTTGAGACAAACATCGGGCTAACCTAATTTTTGATACCCTTCCGTCCCAAATTGTTTGTCCTTTCTGGAAATTAGTGCATTTTGCACATGAAAAATAATGAATGAGCATTTATTTTTTTCAAATTTTTTTAACACCAATTTAAAGTTCTCATCGAGTAAAAAAATTTGGTGTAATTTTTTTTTCAAGAATAGTTCTTATAAACACATTATTTTTTGCATGCATTTTGCATACTCTCCCAAAATGGGCAAGCAATTTGGGATGAGCTGCTTTGATCTTCGTATGAGATGGATCGTCAAATGGAATCGTGATAGGTTCTATTTTGTGTCACAGTGAGTTTGTGAATTGCCTTCTGCGTTTGTTGTTTTGTTGCATGTTCTATGCCAACTTTGCTTTCTAAGATTTATTTGATGATTTTTTAACTATGTTATTTCTGGGTTATTCTCTGAGAATTTTCTTCTTTCGATCATGCATCATTTTGTAAAATTGTCTCTTTAATTTTGGGAAAACATACTTCAGATTAAAAAAATTCAGCATCCGCATGTTATTTTGATTTCCCTCTTCTGGTTTTCGGAGGTGTCAAATCCAACTGCCGTCCATGTACACTCCATAATAGATCTAACCAACTGGCCATCCTACCACATTTACGTTCTTGACAGCCCATCTTTGTCTCACTAGAGTCTGTCGGTGGCATGTTTCAGTCCTTTCTCCCATTACTTAGAAAAAGTGTGCCACTTGTTCATGTTTCGGTCCTTTCCCCCATTACTTGGAAAAAGTGTGCCACTTGTTCAGGTACAAGATACAATCATTACCTCCTCGACAATTATATAGATTTATGTAGTTGATATAAATTTGAAACATAATAAAATTAGATAAAGAAACTAAAAATAAATATGCAAAGAAGCAGGGCAGAGCCAGGATTTTAGATTAGCGGGGTCAAAATTAAATCTATATGCAAGTTATTTTTTCTACTTACTCATGCAAAGAAATAACTAAATTAAGATATTAACTATAATGTATATTTACAATGATGCATATATTTTTTTTTATAATTGATCCCAATGATTTATTATATTTCAAAAATAATGTACGAAAGGCTCATCTATAATACTATATCTCAACTCTCGAAAAGAAGAAAAAACATGGATAATTCTATGCATTTTAAGCAAGTTTGGGCAATTTATGAAATTTTTAAAATTGTCAAATTTAGATCTAAACAATCAAAAATCTTTGTGAGAAATTAAAGTGGGAGAGGTAAGTTACTCCTCTTGTCCCTTCATGGGTCCGCCCATGCTAAGAAGGCTAACAACAGTATGAAAGTAAAGGTTGGGTAGGTTATCGTGACCTAGAACGCAAGTAGAAATGGATCCTCTCTTGTCCTTAATTTGGACCAAACAGAATAGTCCAACTGGTAAAAGTTCCTTAACAAATTTGAACCACTAAATGCAACAAATGGACAGTCCAATCCAGTCCAAAACTTGACTTGAAAGGATTTGAACCCAACCCAAGTTTGCTCCACCCTGCTCTTATGAGAAAAACTTGGGTGCAAATAGGGTAGGAGCTGAGGTGGTACTCCTTGAGCACATCCAGGCCGTCCAAAAGTGTGTTGGACGGTCCGGATGTAAACACGCTCTCCTCACTCACTCTCTCTCCTCTTCCTCTCTCTTGTTTCTCTCTCCAAATCCTGGTCATCCAAATAAACTTTGGATAGCCCAGATGTGCCAAGGGGCACCACGTGGTACTCTCTTGGTACCCAAGTTTTTCTCTACTCTTATAGTCGCTAATCTTAGGCTCAAAAATTGTTGTGTGTGAGTTCATACTAGTTTTACCCGCACTTTAAATGGATTCCCGCTAGTTGATATCAAGGCCGGCCCAACAAATTTGGATGCCCTAGGCCTAATTTAAAATTTGTGCCCTAAAATTTTTCATGTTCTTCGACTGAGCTTTCTACATTTTTGTTTCTTAAAAATAACTTATTAAAGCTCTCAAAAGTGAACTAGAATAATTAAACCATCTTCTCTTATTGCTTGGTTGAGGACCACTTAGAACCGCTTTCATTTTTCGATGGAAACATGCATGAGGAAAAAATAGTAGTATTGAATATCGGTGCGACACTGAGAATTTGTCGTGTAATGATATATATATATATATGTGTGTGTGTGTGTGTGTGTGTGTGTGTGTGTGTGTGTGTGTGTGTGTGTGAGTGTTAAGCACCAACTTTAAAACTCCCTCAAAATTTTAGCCCACGAAAATTTGTGTGCTTTTCACTTTAATCCCTAGTTTTTTTAATTTTTATCTCAATTCCATAAATTAGTGTGGAAAAATCTAAAAAATTAGGCACAGAAGGTGTACACGAAAAGCCAAGCAAAATATCACATACCCAAAAATATAATCACAAGGGTACAAACAAAAATAAGTTTAAAAAAGGATGTGTAAGCCCATATCGCATTGTTGAAAGATGTGGAAATTAGATTTGCACCACCCCAACCCCCAAAAAAAAATTATGTTTTAGAGTTCCTTCTACGGAAAATAGAAAAGAAAAGAAAACACAATGTTTGGCTCTTGAAGGAACACACAAGGAAAATAAGAAACAATAGCATCCAATCCAACAACCGAAGTAAAACAGACAAGGAATGAAGAACCTTTTTGATGGGTGGTTTGGGCCTTAAAATGCTCATTACAATTGTTTAGACCTTTTCAAAAATAAGATTGGGCTTTTTTATATTTCTTATTGGGTTAGAAAAGATCCCTACTCAAGTCTACTATTAAAAATCCTTAAGGTGCCCCTATTTTTGAAAGTATTTTGGATCCCTAGGCCCAGGCCTCTTGGGCCTGGGCCTTGGTTGGCCCTAGTTGATATTCATCAAGAAAAAATTAGTATTTGCGCCCAAATGGGATCGCATAGTCATTCAAGACACAAAAAGAAATTGGCTTGTTTAGATTCAGTTTCTCATATTATTGATTCAGTTACTTTATTGCCTTCTTTCCCAAACTGATTTCCCTTTAATGTTCTGATTGCCCAGTGTTGAAGTACGACCCCAAAATTGATTCTGTGCTGCAAGTAACCGAAGAGGATTACATAATCTGTAACATATCAAAGCCCATCAAATCCTACAACGAAGGCAACATAAAAATCCCTCTGGATCGATCGGGTCCGTTTTACTTCATCAGTGGGACGGAGGGGAACTGTGAGAAGGGCCAGAAGGTAGTGGTGACAGTTTTGTCTCCCAAACATGGCCATGCTCATCCTCCGGTGGCTTCTCCGTCTCTGGCACCTGCAACTTCCCCGGCGGAAGGAGGATTCCTTCCCCTTGCACCTGTTCCGACAGCTGGTGGTTGTGGCTTGATGGGTGGTGGTGGAGCGGTGGGTGTGGCGGTTGTTTCAAGCTTGGTTGGGTTGTCTTTGGTCATGTAGAGAGAGGGAGGGAGAGGCTTTTTCCTTGGGTGGGGTTATGAAAACTGGTTATGGTTTGAGGGAAGTATGGTTGTGGTTTTGGATGTTAATAATGTGTTCGGTGTACCTTTCTTGTGGACAAATATTCCAACATATTGGAGAATTTTTATATTTCATCTGCATTCTTTTAATTTTCGTGGCTGTGCTCCAACAGGTTGAACTTAAAATTTCACATGCTAATAGGCTTGAATTCCAGGGTAACCAATAGTTGAATATTTTGTAATTGTACCCTCTAAATTTTGGGAGTTTTTTGTTTGCAGATTTTAGTTAGTCTTTTCTTAAAGTTATGAAAAAGCGAAAAAGCTCACTAAAGATGAAAAAAAATACCAGACAAATGATATTTGTGTCTATAGGGTAGCATTTACATGAACTTTTTTTTACCTTTGGTTGCATTTTTGTACTATTCGACTGATTAATTTGAAAAATAATTGACGAAAAGTTACATGAAAAATTATGAAAAATAGTAAAATATACCGGAAAAAGTACAAGACCAACGGGGCTAAAATTAATCCGACTACAGAGGATTTGTTTTCTTTAATTTTTTAGAGGATTTGTTTTTTTGTTTTTATAATCGGATGTCTGGGCCAGTTTGCACGTACTTTAACAAATTCCGGAGTCCTAAAGGTAACGACTGGGCATAACCAATGGTTCTAACAATTTTTCTCACAAAGGAAATCAAACTTGAGACCATAAAAGAGGATTTGTTTTCTTGTACCAAAATTTTCTTGTTTGGTTGTAAGTTTTGACTTTGAGATAATTTTTTTAAATAAAAGGTTGTATATGATTGCATATTTTGCGGTCTTGACATTATTCTAAATATTTTAATAAAAACTATTATGCTTTGAATAGAGTTATGCCATATGCATTTAAAAAAATAAAAGAATAAAAAATATTTGGCTAAAAAATTACTAATGATGAAAAAAAAAAACAAATGATGAAGCAGTAAAAAAATTTATAGATAAATTTTTTAAGATGGGAAAAGAATAAAACAATGTAACTCGTGTGTTTGGTGATTTTGGCCCTTAAATCCCGAAACAGAGAGATGTGGAAATCCAAGTAAAGAGGCTTAGAAAGTTGTTTTCTCATGCCTTCCACCATATCAGCAACCAAAGAACAAAAATGTGTGAGAAAGGTCAGCGCGTAAACTTATTTGACCAAGGTTAACCGTTGACTAGCCTACCAAAGCTCGCCACATGAAAGACGAGTCAAAGATGGACACGTTAGATTCTGAATAAAGTCAAGAAGACGAATAAAAGCACACTGTGAGGAAGAATACCTCATGGAAGAGTAAAATTAAATAATATTAGTGCAAATATGGGGGACCGTTGATAAAGGGGCCTCATATTATAAGGAATTCACCTGTCGTGACCCTTCAAAAGGGAATTAGCGCGACAGGAAGCTACTAGCATTTGTGGCTCAAGCTCTCGACCAAAAACTGACTAGAAGGTAGGGTCAGAAAGGTCATTTGGGGCTTGTTTAAGGTATTGGCATCACCCAAAAGGGTCACGACCATGTCTAATATATAACGGGAATATGGGAGTTAGAAGTGGCTTGGCGGATGAAGAAGATAAGGGATCACTGCGATGGAATGGCGTACACCAACTAACACTACAAGAAAATCATGCTATGGCGAGGAAAAAAATTTGTCGCTAGAGTATCATTTTTCCTCGCCTAAGGTATTTGTGAGGAAATATTTCCTCGCCCACTTTCCTCACCTATACTGCGTCGCAAAAGGCTTTTGCGAGGAAAAATCATTTTCTTCGCCTATTGTAGGCAATTAGCGACAAACTATTTCCTCGCCTATTGTAGTTAATTAGTGACGAATTATTTCCTCGCCATTTACAGGAATCGGCGAGGATTTATTTCCTCGCCAATTACATTTTAGGCGAGGAATACATGAATTTGCGAGGAATTATTTCCCCGCCAATTACATTTTAGGCGACGAATTTTGTTGTCGCTAATTGTAGCGCGAAAACAAAAATGTGATGTTCTCTATCCAGCTTTCTTTTTTGCTTGCGCAGGAGTTTGAACTCACAACCTCCTCTATGGCACGCCCAACACCTATCCACCTCACCAACATTGCAATTTGTTCCACTATTCGACTATTTAATATATATAGTAGTTTCATATGTTTTTTGCTACATATGTTATATTCTTAATCATTATTAGTGTCCAAGCTTTTGAGATTTTTGGCACTGCAACATGTTTTTCATTTTTTTTTTGGCTAAACATATTCGATGGCCTATGGGTTTCTGACAATAACTTTTGTTGGACCAATATTTTTTTTTATTGTTCTAGTTTTTTCTTAGATAGGAGTACGTAGTTGTTGCAGAGTGAATAATATTAATTTTTTTGCTAATATTTTGATCTATTTTCATTTGATTATTTGTATTGAAGAGAGAAATTTTAAAAAAAAGTGTATAAATTCTGCATCGAAGTTTAAAAAATTAACGTAATGCATAATTTCTGAAGTTTTTCCATTTTTAGTGATTTTCTTTTGCTTCTTTTCATAATTTTTTTTTACTTTTTAAATTCAGTTCATCAACACCACTAATTAATTAAAAATTCCGTATCTAACAAAAAGCAAAAAGAAAAAAAAGAGATAAGAGTGTTGTAAAGAGAAAGACAAAAATATTCAAGAAGTTGGGCTAAACTAGTACTAGCTTAATCATATTTATACACTATGTGTAATATGATAATAGATACAGTTGTATACTTTATTTTAAAATATGATTTTCCTCGCAAAAAGTTGCTTTTTTGCGACAAATTTTTTTTTCCTCGCTAAATCTTACCTTTTGGCGAGGAAAATCCATTTTCTTCACTTAAGGTTAACCATTTGGCGAGGAAATCGGATTCTCTGGCTAAAGGGTACCGATTTGGCGAGGAAACACAAATTTCCTCGCTAAAAGGCACTGATTTGGCGAGCAAACTCAAATTTCCTCGCGAAAGGGTACCCATTTGGCGAGGAATCCAATTTCCTCACCATAAAGACCTATTTGGCGAGGAAATTTGTATTTTCTCGCTAGATTTCCTCGCCATAGGTAATTTTTGTTGTAGTGTAATGTCGCGATGGTTATCCTCAGATGACCTCACCCATATGGTCATAGTATATGGAGAGAGTACGTATCCTCATACTACAAGGGGAATATTTGTTGGCCAATGATTGGCTGTGGATCCCTATAAATACGAGAACATTCCTTCACAAATTCCAAGAGATTTATTATTCCCCAAGGCATGGAAATTCTAGTGAGAGAAAGTACTTTGAGTGTCTGGAATCAAGAACATTGTTTTTGTGAGTCTCATGAGGCCATTTCTCCTAGAGCTAGTGTATGGGAACATCAATCCACGGAGTGGACTGAATATCGTTGCCTTATTTCTCTGTCTAGTTAGCCTTTTTATTTCAACTCTGTACAAGCCTCTCTATTCTCAATTGATCATTGGTTATTGTTTGCCTCTCCAAGTTGAATTCATTTGATTAACTAAAAAACCTATCCGACAAAATGTATCTAAACTCAATTTTTTTTCTCACAATTACTAGATCTCATTTCTACAATTTCTAAACTAAGACACTATTATGTGATGTCCCAACAATCTGACATAATGAAACTTGAGAATACAATCATCCTTGTAAAGGTCACTACAAAAAAAATTGAGATTTAGTGACACCAACGTGTCACTAAAAATGTGTGATGTATTTAAACAATTAGTAACAATTCTAGTAATTAGTAATTAGAGTAAATTAGTAATTAGTAATTACTAGTAGCTTAGAGCATAAGCCGATGAAGGCACGCTAATGCTAGTAAATTAGTAATTAGTAATTACTGGTAGCTTAGAGAAAAGAGAATTTAATTAGGGATCCTGTAAGAATATTACCTTTATGATGCGATCCTATGCGTTTTGAATATTTATGATCCCATCCTGCAAATAGATTTTTGGACCATATTGCCCTTATTAATTATTTTAAGAGTATATATTATATTCTAATGATAATTTATAGTAGTTACTTATAGGCCTAAAAATCCGGCCTGGACTATTATAGGTTTTATTTCCTTTCTTGTTTCATCCTGTAAATAGGATTATTATTCACGTCAATTTTTTTCCTTTCTTGTTTGAATCGATCACATCAAGTTTTATTTCCTTATTTGTTTGACTTTTGAATTCTAGTTGTTTCGTTTCCTAATCCTAAGGTGATTTTGAAATTCAAAATCTTTAGTCCTAAGCAAACCTATAGGTCACCTAATTCAATTCATCAACCGGGATCAAATAATTTTCCAGCCAATTCGTGGGTATCAAAAAGTTGGATTCAATCAATTTATCAAGCAACATCGCACGTTGTTTCGAAAAGGTATTATACGTCACCATTTTGACAGTTCCTTTGAGTGCAACATAGTGAGAGAACACATCATATTCAACTAACAACACAACCCAGAAAATATGGCATACTTCATTACCATATTTTCACAGGGTAAAACAATACACCATGTTCAACTAATAACAGATCCCAAAAAAGATGGTATACTACATTACCACATTTTTCATAGGGTTAAACAACACACCATGTTCAACTAACAAGACAAACCTGTAAGCGTCATTACCATATTTTCAAACCATTACAGATTTGCAGTTATAAACCATCCTACACCATGCTCACAAGTAAAAAATCATTCTACACTTACTTAATGCCAACAAGACAAATTCAACTAGGATCTAAATTTACATGTAACCAAAAACATTAATAGTTCCATAAGGGTTCAATTGATGGATCAATCACAAATCTTCATTTCTACCTACGAGTACGTGATGTTTTTTTGTCTGCTTTGTTGGCTTCGACCGCATGTTCTGCTTGATCCATTTATTGTTAAGGATTCCAGGAATGCAGCTCATCATTAAGAAATGCATGAATCATTTCAGCACGCATTCGATGGCACACTACTTTCGGTAACTTGGGCTCCATTTTTTCATTTCGGAAATGTTGCTGGATAACATAACACACAATTACACCACAATCTAGGCTGGTTAAAAAAAATAGCAATTATTAGTTTTAAGGGGAAAAAACCCATATTTCATGACTAAAACCAATCACTGTTGGTAAGGGAAAAAACTTTCGACGATGTTTTACCGGCTCATCATGTTCATCAATGCTCCTAGCCATAGCAATCCAGTAATCCATGACAATACATATCCAAAGATAAATCATTTCAAGCATGTACATCAAACAATGGCATATTAATAACCCACGTTCTCAAAACTCCTAATTTTTTGACCCAAATTAAGTGGAGAACATGGTAATAACCTTACAGTTTTAAAAAAAAAAAGTACCAATAAACATGTTAAAAAGGTCTCAAAAACCTCTACAAATCATTACTTTGGTCTAACAAAACCTAACCTTACTCTATTAAAAATGTACAATAAACACGGAGCAACGATTCACCATTCACAAAACACTACACAACTAAAAAAAGCCAAATCAATGAGACAAGAACTTAATTTTCTACGGGAAAATGGCATCCTAACAAACCATGAAATTCGAGCAAATCTCATCCCACTGTTGTCTATAGGGGCATTTCATTAAACACTTAACATGCATTTTAGATCTATACACCCATCAAAAAATACCCATTGAAAAACAACCATGCTAGAGACACAGCCAAAAACAAAAAACAATCGCACGGTCCCTTATGTGTATTTGAGTAACTATTTGAACATACATAAAAGTAGATTGACAAAGGAAAAATTCAAGCTAATGTCCAATGAGATTTGAGATAAACATAAACAGTAGTATAGCCCATGTGTATTATTCCATTAAAGTTAACATTTACAAAAAACATGTCTACATGGTAAATCATAAAATTTCAAGACTCTAGTATCAAAACCCCCATAACAAAAAAATGGAACATTGGTCTACCATTTTTCCTGTGGAGCGTCCTGCTCATGTCTCACAGCATAAAAACCAGTAAAACATGTTAAAGTAGTTTAGGACAATTACCACTGATGATATACTAATCTTGGGAAACAAATAAACCATTATTTAGGGCTAATAACCTACAAGATTACTCTCTAAAATCCAGAATAATTGGGTACTACAAACATGTTTCAACCTTTCCCAAATCTATATTCTATTCTCTCAAATCCTCAAAACCCACTAAATGGGTTTGCGAAAAATACGAGAGGCATGCAAAAATCAAACACCATAAACAACTTCGAATCTGAAATAGACTTGCGAGCCATGATTATAAACACCTACACTCTCTAAAATCCATGAAAATCACAGTAAAAGAAACGTATTGCACAAAAAACAAAATTGATTCATTAATCCCCAAAAAAACATGGTGTACTGTAATACCGAGTAGAAAACTTACGAACCATGACTGGGCCTTCTTCTTGTTGACCGGTTAGGCTTCGTCACCGGGTTTTTTTTGCCGGAGTCGCCGCCTTAACCTCTTTTCGTGGTTTTTGTTCTCCGCGATATGGGGTTTTCATAAAACTCTGGAAATGGGATGGTGGGATGCTGCAAATCTGTGGTATGGGGGGTTTAGTAACGTGAAATCTGGGATTGAGGAGGATTGGGATGGGTGACGGGATGGAAACGGGATGAAATCAGTTTCAATTTTGAAAGGATAGGAAAGGGTTTTGGAAGGATTAGTTTGGTAAAGTAGTGCCACGGGAAAATAGGGAATAGTTTAGGACGGTTTAGGATGACCTGGGCTTTGGGATGGAGGATGTTACAAATTCCGTCTACAAATTCTGTTATTATAATATAGGAAATCAAGAGCCAAAAATCTGTCCAAGGGCTTTTTG
The DNA here is from genome assembly GCA_022606695.1 of Vaccinium macrocarpon. NCBI lineage: Eukaryota > Viridiplantae > Streptophyta > Magnoliopsida > Ericales > Ericaceae > Vaccinium > Vaccinium macrocarpon. The sequence goes on along the minus strand of CM040181.1, from coordinate 17,355,843 downwards.
GGGTTTTTTAAAATTACAAGATGGAATCATAAAGATTCAAAAGCCATAGGGTGGCATCCTAAGAAAAATATTGTTATGGGATGTCTAATTAACTACCCCATGAAAAAGGTGATTTCCTCATTAAAATCTCTTACTTATAATGTCTTACTTAAAATGGGACGGAGGAGGTGCTACATACTTGTCATAGGCAGAGCCGGCTTAGAGCATAAGCCGATGAAGGCGCGGCTTTAGACCCCCAAAAAAATTGTAAAAATGAGGGCTCCTAATATTTTAAGGTCCTTTTAAATGGTAGGGACATTTTTTTTTTTGAGCCTGTTGCATTGTAAAATAGGCACAAATATTTAAGGCCCTTGTATATACTCAGTACAATTGCGTTTGGAGGAATAAAATTTTCGAAGTAAAAATTGATCAAAGCCAGGGGTGGGAATTTATGACACGACACGACAACACAACACGAAGTTGGCGGGTTAGTGTTGAGTATTTCTGACACGACATACGTATTTGGTACAACCCGTGAACAAGACTAGTAAACAGGCCGGATTTGGATTGAACCCACATAACCCGAAAATGACATGAATTGACATGTTCGTCTAATCGTGTCGACAAGCATTTGTAGTTTTATTTTTCCTTGAATTTGGCTCTTTATGTGATGACCAAGTTATGATTCTGTGTATATTTTCATGCTATGAAGTTGTGCATGAAAGTTTTCAAGCTCAATCCTGCTGCTGCTGAAGTTTATCCTTTGATATCAAGTCATTCTCTCCACGTTCTCAAATATGTAAGGTTTTGTTATGGTGGCTAAGGTTCTAAGCTTACGCATCTTTTTGACCGGCTACAATTACTCTCTTCGATGCCTTACATATATAGACCCTTTAATCTATTGTAATTGTTACTGTGGATTAATAAAATCTTTTTTCATCATGAAAAAAAAAAAAAAAAAGCTTGAAACCCGCACACGACACAATTAATAGCAAGTCGGGTTAGGGTTCATATTTTTCGACATGATTAGTTAAGCAGGTATTTTGACACGAACCCAATTTGACACGAACACGGATTGACATGACACGACGCCCACCCCTGATCAAAACTGGTCCCCAGTCAATGATGTCTCAATAGATTTGCTATATTGTACATTTCGAGGATACAAGTGAAGAAGCCTAATTATGAAGATTTAATTAGTACCACAGTTGTTAAAACCTAAGATACAGGATACATATCTTACAATTCGTATCGTCTCCTTCAAAAAACGATACATATCCCATCTTGTATCCTATTCACATAGAAATCCTATGATATATTTGCGTATTCTATGATATATATACTTGTATCTTGATTCGGTACGTACCCTACGATTACTTATGGGGAAAATATTGGCTCTTCTTTTAAGAAGCGGAACCCAAATGCATTAATCTAAGCTATTTGATCTAATTATGACGACATCAAAATCATTTGATAGAAAATTCAACCTTAATGTAGGGCATGAATAAAAGAAAGAAGCATACATTGATTGTGTTTTGTCTCAATCATATTATAACTCTTTTTTTCTTTCCATAACTAAGACAGTATAAAGCCGCAGTGTGATAGACCCCAATTGAGATACTTGAATGCATTTTAATTTATAATTTATTTTTAAAATGCAAGCATAGTTTGTTGATGTTATGAGGTATAATTACATTGTAATTGAATATCAATTACTATATGTTTAACATTGTTGAAACATAAACTACATTTATTTTTTTAACACAAGAAAGTTTCAAACAAGCCCAATTGATAAAACCCACAGATTTAGATATCACTGAAGGCGATTATAGAAGCTCTAGAATATCTAATTTCTAGAAGCTCTAGGATATTCTTGTGAAATATCTAGATTTTTTTGTGAGATTTAGTCACATATGTAAAGTTCTAAAATCTATCTATTTATTTTGTATGAAAATATCTTCCGACTAGAGCCTTCCATGGGGTAGTATAAATAGGGATGGATTCTAGCAATTTGTACCAAGACAAAAAAGAAAAGAAAAGTTTGAGCTCAAGTATATTGCATGCTAATACTCTCATTCCCCAACCTTGTAGTATTTCTCCATTTTTCAAAATCTTGTCCAGGTAAATTTTAGAAACTCTTACTCTTCCAACAAATGTATCTTAAGATGCGCGATGTGTATCCCGATATGATTTATACAATGAAAAACAATACTCCCTCTGTCCCTTTTTAAATGATCCATATGGGAATACGTGCAATTTCAAACCCCTAAAAAATATATTTCTCTATATAATTTTTTTAATTTGGTGCAAAAAAATTAAAAAACTTTATGCGAAAGTACATTTTTAAACAACCGCAAAAATACACATTTTCCAAGTGCATCACTTAAAAAGAGACAAAAGAAGTATATGATTTGTACCCCGATTTGAAAACATTGATTAGTACCTTGACAGCTAAAATTATGAAAATATTAATGTTCGAAAGATAGATTTTAAAGTATTGTAACAATCATTTATTTTTGGATAACTATTTTTATAAAGGCTATATGTTAATCAATTTTTTATGCAAAATGTGGAGGACCCTATTTATTTAAGAAGTTCGTTTCGGACCTCCTAAATTTTTGAATTGGCACTGGTCATAGGATACATCCATGATAAAAAAAAAAAACCCTTCTTGGACCGGAACTTTGTGGGGCCCGTGGTCCATTATTAAATGATACTAATTTTTCGTAGTTTTATGCACGCAACGTAGAGTTGTCATAAATGAGAAATCAAAAGATTTGACGGTAGATACACGGAGAAGGAAGCAATTTTCTTGAAATTTTCCCAAGAAAAGTATCGGACTCCAATTTGACTTAACATGACCTATTCATTTTAATCTTTGACAAACCATGCATTACCTCTGTTGCATTTGGTGTGGTTATCAAGAAAGTATATGTGGATATCAAGAAAGTGTCGGATTTAGAGAGAGAGAGAGAGAGAGAGAGAGAGAGAGAGGGCATAGGTTTGCAAAGGTCATGCACATCGCACAGAAGATCAGGGTCATCAAGGTTAGTTTGGGACGACAAGTTATATTCAAGAGAGATTAAACGAAAGTAGACTTTGGGGGAAATATAATTTGCAAATTAATTTTATGTACATGCCATAGGGTTTTATTCTGAAACTTTTTCTCTCCTGAGTAGGTAGTGTATTCGCTCTCTAAACACAACGCTTTTTCTAGCACGTAATCAAACACTCAGTATTAGTTTACCATCATATCCGGAAAGCAGTTGTCGAGAAGTTCTCGTTTGGCAAGCAGGACCAATGCTCCTTTACGCCAAAGCGATATATAGTCCGCCACTGTGAAAGCCCAACACATGTCTAAAAAAAAATCTTTAATGTTTGTGCTTCGGGAGTATGTTAACTAATCTTAATTATTAATTTGTTAACTAATCATAATTATTAATTTGTTTTTTTTTAGGATATGACCACAGTGGCTGCTAAGAGGCCGCACGAAAATCCAAAGGTAGTCAATTTTAATATTGGTATTTATAGTAATGTACTGCAAAACCTAGGATGAGCTGACCACCGCTTGTAATTAACTGTAATTTTTAACCTAGGTGGGGCTGCGACTACAAAAATTACCTATGAAAAAATTGTGACATTAAAACCGGTCAAACCGACAAATAAAAAAGAATGAAAATTTGGTTTAGTTTGTTTTTTTACAAGTATTGGTCCGATTTGGTTTTCAATTTACCAAAAAAAATTAAAATGGTTTAGTTTCAATTTAATTTTAGTAAAAAATGTTGGAAATCTGTTATAGCTGTGTATAAATACATATATAATTCCTTAACCTATTAGCATATTTAGGCTACAATTATTGTTGGGCTTGGCTATTGTTTAGTTTAATTGTTGTTTGGACTGTCATACATGTTTATGCTGGAGTTTTAATCCTTGTTTGTGAATTAGTTGGCCCAATAATAGAGAAAAACTCTAGTAATTCATGACCAATTAATTTTTTCCAATCTAAAACCGATAAAGCTGTAAAAAATAAAAGTAAAACCCCGTTAAACTGAATAAAACGAGCCAAACCACACCGAATAAAAAACGGTTTGGTATTGATTTATATGTTTAAAAATTGAAATCTTCGGGGCGATCCAAGAAAATGCCAAAACCCAAACCAAATCGTACCGATTACATCCCTAGGTGTACCAAGAGAAAAAGAATGAGAGTAATATGTGCCTGACCCGGCCTTCAGTAAAATAGCATAAGGATGCCCATTGAATAAATCCCAACGAACCAACAAGTCTCGGCATTGGATTATGTTCCAAATCAAATCTAGCTGTGGATGGATACTTCAATTGAAATGGGTCGGTGGTTTGTTTTATTATTTCCACCAACGTTTTGATGTTGGCATCGCCAGTACACTAATAGGTTTAGCCGTTTAGGGTTTGTTGAACACTTAGATTTAAGCTTATAGTTAAAGATGAAGTATATTTTGGGAATAGAAAAGATTTCTTAGGTGGCTGTGTGAGAAATCTGGGGTTAAAGAAATTGTTTTTCCTTTTTTTTTTTGGGTTCAAATAGAAGGAATTGGAGATCATGTAGTGCAGATCAGGCCAAAAGCAGTAAAAAAACCCTTTTTTGCCAAATGGATAGCCCATTTCTGGTTTAAACCAGAATCATCAGACCACCCAACGCCTCTCACACGCTCGCGCGCGCGCACACACACGAGAGAGAGAGAGAGAGAGAGAGAGAGAGAGAGAGAGAAGTTACTCCTACATACAATCTCGCAAGTTCCTACCGTAACAAATGATCCAACATCAGAATCAAAGTAGTATTCGGATCACAAGGCACAAGGGGGAAGGGTATACAAAGTGTAGCATTGACAAAAGATGTTTTTCACAACATGAAGGACAGCAAGCAGAAGCAACTGAAAGGAGGATAAACACAAATGCACACATTTTCACTTAAGGAGAGTCTTGACGATGGACTTGACATTGAGCTTTTTCAAATCTGTATACGACTGTCCACAACCAACAAACATGACCGGAGCTCCAGATACGTAAACCATCGATAGAGCTGCTCCAACCTACATCATCAACCAATCCAGTACACCGTTGAAGTTAAAGCATTCAAATATCGTTGGATGTCTTGTTTAGTAAGAAATATTAAAGGGTGTTCCTGAGTTTAGTATGAAACATTGAAGGGTAATCCTGATTTTAGTACGAAATATTAAAGGTTGTTCATAGGCACCACCTCCACAATCACGCATTGATGTGCAGCCAAGACTAAGAATATGGGTCCCACGTGAATGTGCTGATTCTAAAGGAGGTTGGGGGCACGAAGTGATGGTCCCCAGGAACATTGATTAATTATGTGCGATGTTGCACCCAACACGGATACAAACACCGGCATTTTAAAAAAATGGACACAGCAGCGGACACGGAAAAAATAAATAACTACATAAAATATATCATATATGTATATTGTAACAGTTTATATAAATAGATAGATACACTTTTCTTTTGATAGGTAAGATATAGACATTGTTGTGTGTTGGTATATATAGCAATACCTACAAGTCTATATGTATGCATTGAATATATACAAGTACATACACACACATATACAATGAGAGAGAAAAAGAGTGTATATGTGGGACATGCTAGTCCATGCCATGTTCCCCTTCAAAAAATAATTTAATTTAAGGGACAAGCCACATGGCGTGTCCTATACACGTCCCCGTGTGGAACGTGTGTCCCCACGGCAACCTCTAGGGGTGTGGATGCTACATAGGTTATACATTAGTATTCATTAAAGGGTGTATGTCAGGCCAATTGTGTACCAATACGACGTTTAGCATTAATTGCACAAAGTGGTTACCCTTAAATCAAAACCCCGACAAGAAGATTAGTATGCTGAGTATTGACAATTGAACCAATGATCACCCATTAATGGCCAAATTCTAACAAGATAAACATTTGTGTTTACCTTATCGTCAATGGTATCAAACTTAGTGAGCAGGATCCCGTCAATCAGCCGTGGATTTGGAGAGGGTGAGAGGTCGCCTAATTTCTGAATAAAAAGAATCACAAAATATTGCTCAATAAACAAGAGATTACTATGATTACCCAATAAGAGGGAAAATCCTAAACATAGAGACTAAACCTGATTGAACTTCATCAACTGATCCACGGCATCATTCCCAACCAGTGCCTCCCCAACAAACAACACAAGATCTGGACTGTTGAGGTAGATAAGCTTTGACAGTGCTCTCATTAACGGTTCATTATCCTGGAAATGTGATGGAATTTATAAATGCAACGGTATTTTGATAATGTGTAAGATAATTTCAGAACACAAATTAAAGATGGGCTGGTTCAACGTTACAATTAATGAGCCTTTCTCAGATAATATGAAGACCTACTTAATTGTAAGTAGTGACCCAGGTTCTTAAAATCCAGTCACGAAAATAGCATTTGAAGCCAACAACAGATGAAGCTTTAATGCAGAATACGAACGCAATTAAAGAAGTATCAAACATAATACCTGCATTCGACCAGCAGTATCAACAAGAACAACATCTGAACTATTTCGAGTGGCCTCTTGAATAGCTTCCTTCGCTACAATTGCGGGATCTTTTTCATAGCCCTTCTCAAAAATTGGGATCTAGCAAGGGCAAAAAGTTGCAAGTCAACTATGATGGTTGAGCTCATGTTGAACAATTTCAGGAATCTTCTCAAATAAAAGGGGATGGAGCCAGAATGTTGTATAGTGGGGGCAAAAATCAATGGAGGGGCCAAATTAAAATTAAAGACATTCAAAAAGCTCGGGCTTTTAATTTTCAGAAACCTCTGTAAATTCACAAAAGTGCAATTTTAACAAGTGAAATGGCCCTTCTCCTCCTCACGTTTTTGCCAATGTGAATAACATCTCAATCCAATGCAGAGACCCAATATAGGAGAGAGAATGGAACTCCGCATCATAAGTATACCTGGAGTCTACGAGCATGAGTCCGCAACTGTTCAACAGCTCCAGAACGGAATGTGTCACATGCAGCCATCATGACATTTATGTTATGCTGCTGAAGCCAATAAGCAACCTGCAAATTCACATTGGAGCACAAACTATCAGATAAAATTTTATCTTCAATTATAGATGAAAAAAAATTCACTAACAAACTAAGGACCTTAGCAAGATTGGTGGATTTTCCAACTCCATTAACTCCTACAAAAACCACCACATATGGTTTCCTCTGCTCCTTTGCAGCATGCACATCCCTCAAAACATCAATAGAACGTCTAGGAGTTAAAATACGGACAAGTGCCTCTTCCATTGCAGTCTGCAGTCATCAATTACCAAAAATTAGTACCCTCTCGTCACAACTCAAAAAAGTAGAAGAAAATACTAAAGAATGAAAGAACAGTCAGAAGGATTATAAACAAAAATAACATTTAAGTAACTGACCAACCCACTAACCTGCACTGTTGAAGATATCCTTGTAAAGGAAGCAAGCTTTTTACCTTCCAAACTTGCTGCCACAGACTCACAAAGCTTCTCAGCAATCTCCTCAGCCTGAGAGTTCCGCAATATGGAAATCGTTATGAGCACACTAGGTACTATTAACAATACCAAATGATAAAGAACTCAGGACTGAAGTACCAACAAGAGAAGAAAGGTACTGGAAAAGGAACAGCAGTACTAAGAGGAAGTAGAGAACAGAAAGCATACCACATTCTTGGTCATTAGCCTATCCTTAAGAGCCTTCAAAGCTCGTTCAAGGTCTGCCTTCTCTAAATTAGCTTTCCCAGCAATACTGAACAGAGAACAGTGAAAGTAAGTGATTTAGGTATTTAAAGAGTCCAACCAATTCAAAATAGAATACTGAAAAGAGCCACTTTTTTTGTAGAAGTTAAAACTTTGAAAGATGCTAGAACGATGATTTGAAATGGTACTTTAGCGCCAAAAGTATGTCCAAACTATGCAGGAAGATCAGCCATCATACAAATAATGAACAATAGTAAATGCACCACACTTAAAACTCGTGGAATAGTTAATGACATCATCCACACAACCAACTACGAGTCCAACAAGGCAACAACCCTTCCTGCTATTACAACAAAAACACAAGTACGGAAAACAGAGTTCTTGTGAATCCTCAGCATCAAATTTACCAAATTTTGCCCAAGTTTTTGGTACTTCCATTATGATAGTACGATACTTAGTCTACAATCAATTTTCTTCTTTATAATACAAAGACCGTTCAATCCAGTTGGCCAGTCATTGTCAAGAGAGAAGCTAATTTTCTACAACAATCCTTGAATAAAGAGGTAATCAAATCATAATTGAACCTCAAAGGACCGATGATCAGAAAAACACCACTGGTAGCAAGGTAAAAACAGTGTTCTAAAAGAAGGTCTGAAAGGCCGAGTACTCGCCGCCTAGGAAATAGAAGGCCCCTCGCTGACTAGCCCGATTAGCTCAACTATCCCGACTATGCCGACTAATTGCCCGACTAGGCGCTGAGTACTCGGCCCTGGAAGCTAGAAGGTACCTGGCCGCCCTGGGAGTGCCTAGCGAGTTTTAGAACCTTGGGTAAAAACATCATTCACAAGGGAGTGCAAGAGGGAGATATGCTCTCTCTGTATCATGTATATCATGGATTCAGAGATCAAATTTTTTTTACAAAACCTACAAGTCGGTGTAAAATGCAAATTTTCAAAAATCTTCAACGTTTTTAACTACTTGGTTGTTTAGCCCATGCAAAATCGACAAAATTTATCAAGCAAATAATGATTTCGTGAACGGGAAAAATCTGTCTACCTCTCGAACATGGAAGAAAACCACCCTTTCTTCTTTGTTTCAATCTTACTATCCTTCCCTGCATCCTCCTCTTCTTCCGTTTCACTATCACTACTAACAATCTCATCTTTGTCCATCATACTCTCACCTTCGTCAGCTGCCACAACTACAATATTCTCATCCCCATTCTCACCCACCGGATCTGTAAAATCCAACTTTGACTCCTTAGGTGAATCATCCCAAACTCTATTCTTTTTTGTTATCTTTTTCTTCAGCTCTTCTTTAGAAATCTTGTTAGTAACAGTATCAACTTTCTTCGAACCTTTAGCTCTTAGCTTCTGTAGCTTATTTACATCAAAAGCCCCATTATTGGAGCTCACATTCTCTTTACCATTAACACTAACCATCGATGGCGACCTGTCAACTGCAAAAGTTTTGCCATTGGTATGACCATTTTCGATCTTGCGACCTTTTACACTTTCACCATCCTCACCGTCGTTCCCAGATTCACCACTGCTCTTTTTTTTATTTCCTCCTTGAATTCCAGATTTCTGCAACTGCCCTTGCCCCTTACCCATGTTGTTGTTTGTAGGCTGACTCACCTGCTTTGATTTCTTCATTTCTTGAGCTCTAGCCTCAGCCTCTTTCCTAAGCTGCTGAAAGACATCATCGAAGTCGTTGTAAAGTGCCCGCTTTGGATCATAAATCTCTGAGAATTCTCGCTTCACCATAGCAAGCAAATCATCCACATACAAAAGATGGAGGATCCGCTGATACACAGCAACAAATACGAGGCCCAGATCATTGTGAAATGTCCATTTCAGGGTGTATGTAGCTCCTGGGGCATCGTAATTGTATGATGCAGCACCCGAACGCTCTTCCAAAAGGCAGGAACGGATCAAGGTGTCAATGGGTGATCCTTTAAGAGCATTCCCAAGCTCTTTACATGTCCAGAGGATAAGTCCTCCTCTAGTAAATATCAGTAACTGCTCTAACATCTTTGGAATCTATGTCACTATAAGTCCTGCAATCAAATTCACGAGAATTTGAATTCCCAAAACTTGAGTTACAACAAGAAAAGACAGCTAATAAGAATTCATAAACATGCCCCAACCTAAAGGATCCTATTATATCAGAAACTTTGGATTGGACATCATGAAACTGGACAAAGAATTGAACTCTGATAATTGATCCCAACACAGATTCGCACATTAGACAATGAACACTAACCAGAACAGAGACCAAGGCAATACCAAAAATGATGATTCTACAACTCCAATCTACAACTTGTCAACTTCATTAAAGATGAAAAATAACAACTCAACATTATTAAGGGCCCTTGGTCTACATATCATCCGTGATGGATCCATGGGAGATATAGGGGGAAACCGCACCACAAAGTAGTAAAGAGAAACATCATTATTACCAATTACCATAATGATCAATCCACCAAGTAATACAGTTGGATTTCTTAGATTTGTTACTAAAGTATCACTATTAAACCCGAAACTCCTGGCAGATGGCCGAAAGCCCAAAGAAATGAAGTGATGGGTTACATTTTCCATAGGATTTTCCTCTTATAGATAGATCCAAAAAACTGAATGGGGTTCTTTTTTTTCACTTCCCGTTTACTTTGTGTGTGTGTGTGTGTAATACACACATATATTTTTTCCTATTTCCACATAAAATTATATTACCTTTCGAACTTCTAAGATAACCACAACACCATCCGTGACACTTATAGGTAAAAGATTGCATAAGAAATTCAATATCACCAAACACTCACTGTAAGATACAAATAGACAAAAAGTCATCTACGCTATCAATCGATAGAAACCATGATCCAATTTAAAATTTCCCTTTTATTCAAATTTCTAGCAGTGACCAAACAGATCCCGGAAAGCATTCAAATTACCGAACCTAAACATGGGAATAGGATTCCACCAAATTCAAATAACACAAATCTCCATGACAACAAACGCAGTCAGAATAACTCGATCAAAACATATGTACAGAATAAAGAAGACAATCTCAAGTACCCTAGCATATGAATTTATCAACAACAGCGAAACAGATCGAAACACATGAAAAAGAAAAAAATTAGGATCGAGAAACCTATAATTGGGAATTTCCCCAAAATATAACGTTACAGAATCGGAATTGAATCAAAATACACAATAATTATGCAAAGTACCGGTTGATTGTGTCAGAGATCGGACAAATTCAAGGAAAAGAAAGGAGAGGGAAAATGGGGGAAAAGGTGAGAAAAAAACGAAGGAAAAAAATTAATGGGAATCAGAAAAGGGAATATATATATATATATATATATATATATATATATATATATATATATATATAGGCTAAGCTTCTTAAACGGGATCCGGGACTCCAGGACTCTATGTTCCCAATATTTTTTGCAAAATCCAAACCGTTCAATGTGTTTAAAAGGTGTTTTCAAGAGTCCACACGCGAAATCTCCAAAAAAAAATATCGAGAAGGGCTTAATCCAAGCATTTTTTTGCAAAACTGTAAATATATAGTTTTTGCAAAAAATTGCTTTGATCAAACTCTTCCCGGTATTTTTTTTGGGATATTTCTCACATGAACCTTTGAAAACACCTTTTGAACATATTGGACGGTTTGGATTTTACAAAAACAATTGTTAAAACAAAAAAACACACCATAAAACCTCTATTCCGGGATCCCGGATTAAAGTTTTATGTATATATATAAGGCTTCCAGTCCGGACCCCCGGATTGAAGCATTGGGGGTGCTTTTTTTGTGTTGCAAATTGTTTTGGTAAAATCCAATCTGTCCAATGTGTTCAAAAGGAGTTTTCCTACAGTTTTGCGAAAAACTGCTGGGATCAAGCCGTTCCTGATATTTTTTTTTGGAAGATTTCTGCGTGGACCCTTGAAAACACTTTTTGAACACATTGGACGGCTTGGATCGTCAAAAAAATGCTTGGATCATGGAGGTATAGATTTCTAGAGTCCGGAGGACAAGCTCTCCCTAATATATATATATAGGATAAACTTCACATAAGGGACTCTTACGGAAGATACAATCCGGACTCCTCCTCGGATCCAAGGGCTCAAATTTAAAGTGGGTGCTCGCGGGTTGAAAACCCTTTCCGGGTTGACCCATAAACTGGTTCGCGGGTTAAAACCATCTATCGGGTTAAAATTTCTCCTCCGGCCCTTTTTCCCCAAATCGATCACACACTACTCGTCTCTTCTCAACGAAGAAGAAGAAGAAGAAGACACCAGAGGTTTGACATATCTCTCTCTCTCTCTCTCTCTCTCTCTCTCTCTCTCTGTGGTTCAATCTACATGAAAAACCGTAGTTTATTTGTACTAGCATAGAAGAGATCGACCAGATCGAAGAACCACTGACGCCGGTGCACCACTAACTCCAGGCCTCGGTCTATCTCTCTCAATATTTCCTTTTCAAAAAACTAGGGTTTTCGAACAACAACAATTACTCAAAAAACTAGGGCTTTGATTTCAAATTTTGGGCTTTCCATTTGTAAAATGAATTTAGTTCATCTTCTGGGTTGTTTCGGTGGAACTTAGCAAAGGCTATCGAGTAGCTTACGTGATTTGCAACAACAAAAAAATTCGTTGTTGTTTTTGGACTTGGGAAAGTTGGCTTGGTCATTAGAAACGTTAAAATTGCTTGATTTTGATCAAGTCACTATGCTTTGGATTGTTCACAAATAATTTTTCAAGTTATGCACTCTTGTTGTTTGTTGGTTCAGGGGAATTGAAAATTTGAATTACTATCAACATGAACAGATGACGTACTAACAAGTTGCTTTGCAGCTCTTCAAGCAGGGCAGCACTGATGGTCAAATCAACCTGTTAATTCAATTCAAAATCAGATTTTTAAAACCAGTGGAAGATTGGTAAGCTGAGAACCCAGGCAAATTAACTACCACAAATGGGTTCACCAACACAAAGGCCTGATATTCCACAGAATCACAAGTGCAATCCAACACTGAAGCATTGTAATATACAAAACGAATGCACACTCCATTTCAAACCTCTTGAAACATTCACTACCACAAATGGGTTCACCATAACAATCCCAAATACAAGTATTGAAACCCAAATTTGACGATCTCGATCTAAAAAAAGCTAGAGTTCGACAAAGAAATCGAAGCAGAGAGAGAGAGAGAGAGCTAGCCGTGCGTCGTCTTCTTCTCCAAAATCGATCGACTTCTTCGTCGTCGTTCGTTCTTCTCCTTCGATTGCTCAGTTCTCTCTCTCTCCCTCTCTCTCCGTTTTGACCCGGACTGATTTTACCCGTTTATTCATGACCAAGGTTGATTTTGACCCGCGAATTTTTTTTAAAAATCTGCTCATCCAACGGCTCTGAGAAACAGGTGCGCATAGGAGGCCTCCATAAGGACCCTTGTGAAAAGCTTATACTATGGATTGGTTTGGGTGAATCGGGAAAATTGATTTTTTAGTTTTTTGAGTTCTGTCCTTATTCAAAAAAAATTTGCATTTCTTAGTTTTTGGTCGATTTTTTGTAGTTTCTTTTTTTGATTATTTTTCATCTTTATTCACAAAATTTTAAGTTTGGCTAATAATTTTATACTTTTTAGATTTCTCTCGTCGAGACAAGCCAAAAAACCACAAAAAATCGACCAAAAACCAATAAATACAAAAAAAATATGAATAAGGACAATCAAAAAACCAAAAAATCAATTTTCTTAATTTACCCAAACCAACCCTATATATATATATATATATATATATATATATATATATATAACAAAATAAGAATTGTTTTGAATAAAATATTCATTTCCTAGTCAATTTAACGGTTCAAAAATATCTCTCACAACCTTTGAGTGGCACTCCTGTAAATACCTCTCATGTTTAAGGGCTGAAGTCCATTTGAAGGGATGAAAAAAAAATCGGTTCAAATTTTGAAACCAAAATCACGGCCTTATCTCTTCCTTCTTTGCCCAAATGAACAGACCGGCACTGGTCTACCAAGGTTGTGTTTGGTTTGGTTTTGAATTTTGGTTTTTGTAATAATTAGAGGGAAAAATAAGGGTAATAATTAAAAAATAAGTATTAATGATTAGAGAAAAATAAAAAGAAAAATAAGAATAATATTTTAAAATATAGGTAATAATTGAATAATGATTTAGAGAACCGGTTCTTAAGAACCTAAACCAAACAATGCCATTCTCTCTCTCTCTCTCTCTCTCTCTCTCTCCAACCCAAACCCATTCTCATCCAGTTTCTCTGTTCTTCCCCATCTTCGTCCAAATCTCCTCTGTTCTCTCGAACCTCCCTCCACTTCCACGTTCACACCACCCAACTACCGTCTCTCTCTCTCTCTCTCTCTCTCACACACACTCACACACACACACTGGTTTTAGTAATGACGGCAACTCCGTGAAAGGCATGGCGGGGGAAGGAATTGCTTTTGGTGAATGATTGGTCCGCCGACCGCTGATTTCACTGCCAACATCGTCAAAAAAACATACGAGTGTATGGTGGTTGGTGATCTTATTAGAAATCCCCTTTGGTTTTCTCTATTTAGGATTTTTCATTTTATTTTGTTTCCTTTTTCTTTTCTATTTGTGATATATGTTTTGATTTTCTAAAGTGGGTGAATATTGTTTCAAGAGCAGTCAAGGATAGAAGCTAGCTATGGAGTTTCAGAGAGGAAGATTGAAAACTGCGGAATGATGTTAATTTCTACAAGCTAGCTATAGAGTTTCAGAGAGGAAGATTGGAAACTGCTGAATGATGTTAATTTCTACACTTCTCTGATAAGGAAGGTGATGATGGACAATTCTACATTTATATTTTTGCTTCAATTTTTTTATTCGCTTAGGTTGAAGTCGGGCAATTAATTACCTTTTTCTATTTCCCACAAAACAATCACCAACTGTTTGATAAAAGGCCAAATTGAAACATTGCTTGAAACTGAATACCTTTTATGAAAGCAGATCTTTTTCCCTCCTCTACGAAGGACATATTTTGTGGTTTACATACAGTTTTTTGTGGTGAAATTTTTCGAAAAGGGTACGTCAAGGAAAAATATAATGGAAGGAGAAACACATTTCATTTAGCAAGAAGAGTGAGTTCTATTGTTCTTTTAAATTGCCAAGTATTGAATCATAGGTTAAAAATTGCTATGCGGTTTATAATAACATAGGCTTAAAGGTTTTAAAGTTATTAGAATCACAAATGAATGCTGGAAACGAAAAACAAAATTAGAGTACCATTTGGAAGCTTTATTGAGTTAAATCATGAACCAAGTTTGTTTATTTGCATTTTTCTAATTCTCTCTACCGCTGTTATCGTACCACCGTACAGCTTCTTACATTGAATTAACCTCAAGTTTTGCAACTTCTGCCACGCACAGTTCTTGCACTCCCTATGTACACCAAGTTGCAGCTTAGTTGAAGAGAATGAATTTGTCAGTGGATCGGATGAGGAGGTGGTTAGTCATGGTTGTTTGCTCAACAGGTATCATGTCCATTGGTTAAGAGCATGTCAATGTCTTAAAAAAAAACTTAGTTATTCTGTACTTTTGTTATTACAGTTTTCTTCTTTATTGTATCGTAGTTATGAACATTAAACTTGATATTTCCGACCAGATACTTGAGGGAAAAAGTGAAGAGAATTTGTTTCTGTTAATTTTGATGCACCATTACCAGGATACATATGTAAACATCGTATCTTCTAGAGTAGAATCTAATTGACTGTATTTGATTTTGATCTTCTCTTTCGCAGCATGCATTGGTATCTACTCTCTTATGCCGTTTTGAAGCTTTGGTGAGATCCGTAGGCAAAGCTATGATGAGACTCATTAGGTGAGATTTATTGACCCTATGGCCTATACAAATCGAACGTGTTTTCTGCTCTCATTAAGTTTTGGAAAGGCACAAATTAAAACTTTTCTTTTGTTTAGCTAAATGATGATTTTGTTACTTTGCTCTTACATAATTTTGGGCTTGAAAATGGTCACAGATGACTTTGATAGTTTATGGTAATTTCAAATTTCCACTGATTAACACTATTCTAGAGAGCTGAATAAGAGTGTTGGCGTGTCACTTTTTTGGGATATGGTTTATTGTTTTTAGCAATGCCATAGGCAATTAACGGTTAGTATCATTAGTTGTTGGGAGTTTCTCAAGCAGTAAATAAGTAAATTACTTGATTTAGTCTTAGGCAAGAGTCAGTTGTAAATAGTTTGAGAAAAATTTATGAATAATATCCATATCTTGCTTCAAGCTATGTTTGTCAAGTATGGGTCGAGTTTGACATTCATTTGTATTTGTGCATTTTGGACGGGGGTCTATCCCATTAATCCTATGAAATTGGCGGCGTATAGTGCTCCTTTTTCTACTTTATTATAGCACTAAATTCGGGATTGTATTTTGTCCTTATTTTGATAGTCCGTAAGTCAGCATTTCATTTTGCTTTTTCTAGAGCACCTAATGTTCTATATCACCATGTAGTCAACTCATCTTCATGTTATAGAAATTTCCAAATAGGCGTGTTGTGTTCTCCCTTATTGCCTAAATCTGAATGTTGAATTTAGGTTCTATTGTATCTATAACTATGTAAATATGTAATTCTGGTATTTAAACTCATCTTTTCAAGGATACAGCAGTTGAAAATATGTTGAACTTAGGTTATATGTTGAACTTGAAAACCAATTGCATTGTCCCTTTTATGTACATTTCTACTATTTTTGAGGTGCGTGCTATGGGAGGATTGAAGAGCATACACAATAAGAGAGAATAAAAGAAGTGTACTTCATAGAAGCCTGGAGTTGAATTTCGTGATAGTCGTGATTTTCCTCAAGGTAGCACAACTTGGAAGATGCTATTGAGAGAGCTCACTATAATGGCTGTATTTTTCCGGCTGGGAAGCTTTTATGGAGACAGTTTGTTGAAGTTTGCTTGCCGGGTTCATGATCACAAGGTTTCAAAGGGTGTTTGTGATTTGTTCAGTGGTATTCTGGGAGCAGCTGCTTTGTGCATTTATTGCCAAAGGTTAGGTTTGTCTCCTATCCATCCCCCGCCCATACCTCCAATTATTGGGGACTAAATGGGTTATGTTGTTGTTGTTGTTGTGTAGCCTTCTTAGTACTACCACCTTGGCCATTGTTGGAAGAGTTAAAATGGAGGCTTTGTTCTTTTCCGTTTCCTTCTATGAATAGTATGATTAATTAGCTACCTTTCATTCTATGTTGGTGGTAATTGCTACTCTGCAATCTTCCACTCTAAATTGGATATTTTTTTTTTGTATACATGACATAGGCACTAGATTTGGCGAGTGTACAAGTTCCAAAGTAACTATTTGGTGTTTTTTGAACCTAAACGATAAATCTAATGGTTCCTAATCTGTGTGCTAATTGTCAAGTAGTTCTACAGCTTCTCTCTCTCTCTCTCTCCATCTATGTAAAACTACATTTTTTTTGGGGTGGATATTCATCCAATTTGTGTATGTGGTTCGTTTGATGCATTTTTTTCATCATGGTATAGCTGCAAATTAAAGTCATGTGGGAACGGGAATTGGAGAATATGGGAGTGGAACGCAACCATGGCTTAATATCTCATCAATGTAGTTAAGAAGTTAAAAAAAAAAATCAATACAGTGAAAAGTTTTGATCTAATGGACAATGCTCGATTACTGTTTGATAAAATGCACGAATAAAACATTGCTTGATCTGACTCCTTTTTTTGAGTTTCGGATTGTTATTTGGGTTTTGGTGGTGTGTTTTTCATTGCAGGATTGTTTGATGGTGTTGCTTCCGGATATAGTGGTGTAGGCTATGAACCTCAATTTGGAAGCCATGGATGTTCAACTCCTGATTATGGTAAGACCCACCTTGCCTCTATAAAAGTTAGGCACATGAATGGGTTGCTTAAGTTTGAATTGGTTGTTTATGTGTGATTAGAAAAATATGATGCGGTTCAAAAAAGGAGTTCAATATTTGATTGCTTATTCGGATAATATGAGGAGACGGTCGCAGGTAGTCATGTGCTTTAAATAGTACGAGATTGGAGTGCTTAGATGTGGAGTAATTGTTTTTTTATAATTCCGAAGTACCAAAAAAAAAATGTTAATTATTTTGATTGTAGATTTTTTTTTATTTTTTCAAGTGTTGTTCTGTGATGTGTGGTTGACATATCAGATGGTGAAGTTGTTATATGATCTTAAAAGGATACGAATAGCCAAGCATGCACGTTGCTAAGGGTTTGAAACTTTGAATTCCAATTGATCAATGATGATGTATAGTAATGTCTCTTTTTCCCAAAGTTTAGTAAATGTTCAGATACTCAAATTGGATGATAATGTGGGAAGCTTATCTCGCAAGACTATTTTAGAGGAGGTTGGGTTGATAAGGTGTAATACAGTTGAGTTTACAGAAAAATAAAATTATTTCATTGGCCCTTGGGCAGAATTTTTTATAAATCTTCGGATTCTTACGCTGACCTTTGGTTTCGTTATTGGGTGAAAAGTTGCACGAGAGTACTGAGCTATTTACTATGGTAACTAAATTATCAAATTGAGGTTAAATTAGGTCACATCGTGCCTTTAGGCATGGGCAATCCCTAAAGGGAATTTTCCGTTTGAGTTCTGTTTGGTCGGCCCAAGGCCCAAGTGGTGGGTCACTGTGTTCGAAATTTTGCACGCCAGATTTGAGTCAAATGGTCGTGTGGCTATACCATCGGATATATTTGGACAGTCCAAAATGTTTTTATTTAAATTTAAACAGTCGATTACGATTTATGAAAATAAATGGTTTGGATGTACCGTACAGAACCGGCCTACAAGACCCCTGGGTCACCATAGCATAGTGTTGTCAAGTAGATCAATGAGAATGGAAAGGAGCCGGTGAAGTTCAATTTCAACTATTTGCCTGTTCATCTTGACATCTAATGGGACATGGGGTTGCTGAACAACAACACCTGCACAATAGGTGTTGTGCATCATCTGAGCCGTCCGTTGCTCGGATGGATGGTCTAGATTTCATATTGACATCTTTACATCCGAATCATTTGTTGTCGTGTATGTAAGTTGAAATCCAAGCTATCCATCTGAGCAACAGACAACCCAGGTGATGCACAACAACAATCCCAAATTCCATCTAATGGACCATTAAAAACACTTTTAAACGGCTTCATTAACGTGACTCCGTAGTCCATAAGTGGATTTTAGACGACTCGAATTCTTTTGTAAATTCGTATTCTGTCTGGACGGGTAGATTGGTTTTATGCAATTTTATTTAACCATCCATGAGTGGAAGGAACAATGCAAATTACACAAAAGTTTTTTATTACTACTATTAGCTTATTTTCTGGGTAAACAAAAGATTATTAGCTTAATTATTTCCTTTTTTTTTTTTTGAACGGAGGAAAATTGCTTAATTATTTCCTTTGACGAAGAAAAAAGTTAGCCATATAGTTTCCTTGTGTAACAATTTGTCGGCCACCCGGACCCTAATCTAGTAATCTTTATCCTCCTTACTTTAATGTTGGGTGCAGGGAGAGAAAGAGGTTTCTAGAATTTCCCCTTTACAATTTTAGATGAAGTGGGAGAAAGAATTACAATTTCTATTTACCCAAAAAAAAAATTTACCAAAAAAAGAATTACAATTTCTAGGCTTTGATTTTTCTTGGATAAATTACAGTATTTGTCTCTACTGCCTTATTCACTTTGAATCTTTGAGCCTTATTTTATAAATTTTCCAAAAAAATTATGTTATAAGAGTAGTAAATTAGTAATCAAGATAAAAAGTTAAACAATGATCTGCTTTGAAATATAAAATAAAAGATGTTAAATTTTTGGTTCTCAACGAATAAAATAAATCTTTGTATGCGTCCATCTCTGCTGTAAGCATAACACGTGGTCAATAATTACCTCAAATACCAACGCAAAAGGCCCACCTTACAGTACATATACATATAGTGGAGACACTAGTCACAATGGGCCAACTTCTCTGTTGATAATTGAACATCATCATCAAGAATAAACGTAGGAAAAGTGATTACTCCAATATATACACCAGGTGCAAAGAAGCAGATCCAAGCCGAGTTTTGTAATGTTTCGAAATCCTGCTTTTTAACAAATGAAAGAAGAAATTGAGTTCGCGCCTATTTCATTTCTTTAAATGGTGACCAAAACCACGAAATAGCTTCTGTAGAAAACAGTTTATTTGTTTTTTAGCAATTGGTAGATTGATTGTTTTGTCATATTAATAATTTTCCGTGTCAACCAAACAATAGGAAATGTTTTCCAGAAAAGATTTTCATATCACAACCAAACACTAGAAAATGTTTTATTTTCTAGAGAACTTTTTCCGTAGAAAAAGATTTTCCAGAAAGCATTTTCCGCCCGAAACAAACGGAGCCTAAGAGTAGACATCAAGATAGCAAAATTTTAAATTCAAAGCAAGGTCGGCCTTCTCGGGTTCTGAATGTTGAATCCATTAATTAAGATAGATTTAATTTTTTTTCCATTGGAGTGTTTTGTATCAGAAGAGGCTTCTACTCAAAATTGAATACCAAGGGCTAATGAATTATTGAATCTTGTTCATTTACTTTTTCACTAAGTTCACATTTGGTAAACTATTTAATGAATAAGATGCCAACCAAAGGATCCGGATTCAACAAATAAGCAAATGATATCTGATCTTGCAAAAGAGTTCCCTTGAGACTGACGATATCTCTTCAAATAGCAAGCGCAGTTGCTTTGTAGACGATATCTTTTTAAATAACAAGTGCAGTTGCTTTTCAGATTGGGCAAAGACGATATCTTTTTAAATAACAAGTGCAGTTGCTTTTCAGATTGGGCAAAGCAACTGTGCTTGCTTTTTGAAGAGATATCGTCACATATCCCCCTTTCGTCGGATTTAGAGATGGTTTTCAGGGCCGTTGAAGAAGATTTCCTCTTTCCGCCACATATCCCGCTCCCCCACTACCTCCCTTTTTCCTCTAGCCTTTTCCCCCCTCTCCTCTCCTCCTTCCTTCCTTTACTTCTTCCTCTCTTGGATTTCCTGGTGACTCCTCATGCATGGATGAATCTGCTCTTCTTCTAGTGTGGGTGGTCGGAATCTCTATTTTTGGACCAAGGGGAGGCCAATCTAGGCCTTTGACACTGACGGGTAGCGGCACCAACAGCGAGACAGTGGCGGCAATGGCTCCAGCGGTCTGTTTTCCATTCTTTTTTGGTTTTCCCCCTTATGTTTTCTTCTAATTTTGTTTAGTTTTAGGGTTATTTTTTGGTTTGATTTGTGTACTAGGTTTGATTTAATGCAATTTCTATCTATTTCTCAAAAAAAAAAAAGAAAAAAGGATTCGGATTCGCTCCATGTAATAGAAGTTTATGAACAAATCCAAATCATATATTGCAGATAATTGTGATCCAGCTCAAGACTGTCTCCTCCTATTCATTTGAACTGAACGGAAGAGGATCCATTTCCCCAACCAAATATTTTTGACAGATGCAAAATTGTCCAAGTCACTAACAAGTACTCCCTCCGTTCCAAAAATAATAGCCCATTATAAAAAGTCGTGTAATTTTTCAAATAAAAAATAAGTACTTCCATGTATCATTTTACTTTAATTCGGTGCGAGTAAATTTAAAAAATAGTATACAAAAATATTTTATTTTTTGATTTTAATAATGGCAAGAGAGCGAAACTACAAAAGTGAGACTATTACTACTCCCTCCGTCCCAATTTTATAGTCTTTTTTGGGAGTTCGTGTCACTTTTCAAAGTATTATATATTATAATCTACAATATTTTAAATGATTTTGAACACTTTTTTTTTATTAGATTAAATAAAGATCTATTAAAAAAGATCCTTATTGCATATAAAACTATTACCAATTGAAAGATGTAATTATTTTTTTATTCGATTAGGATAGAATGAAAGATTATAAAATTGAGACGGAGAGAGTATTTAGCAACGAATGAAGTAAGATTTCTTAAAGGATTACACGTACTTGACAGGGAAGAAGGCACAAGGGCGTTTCAGTAATTTGAACAATATGTAACGTGGAAAACATCAAAAGCCCAAAAACAAACAACTGCAACACATCAGGAAACATCAAACAGCATCCCAGAAATTCATTACCCTCCTGGCTTTTCTCTGTTATATCATCGCCTCTCTCTCTCTCCAGAAGGAAAAAAAAAAAACGCAAAGAAAGAGTCACACACCACCCAACTCTCTTCCCTCTCTCTTCAGTGGCCCAGCTGTACCAAATTTAAGTCGCAGAAAATACCCACCAACAAAAAAGAAAGAGAGAAGAAAGAAGAGGGGTCTTCAAACGTCCTCCACCAAACCGACCTCAGTACAAGCATAGACAAACCCAAAAGTCATTTTTACCACAAATACCCTTCTGCAACCCCGCAAAAGAGAGAATCCCCCAGCCCATCTTCATCACAGACTTCAATTGCCTCTCTCTAAAACAAATCTACTATCCTACTTCTACTATTTTCCTACTAGCATGTTTTCCCCCAATTTACGTCGTGGGCTTTATGGGCCTTTGTCTCGGTCACAGTTTTTCCACACAGGATACCGAGAACCTTCTTTTTCTTCTTCTTCTTCTTCTTCTTCTTCTTCTTCTTCTCTCTCTCCTTCTTCTTTCTCTACCTTCTATTTTCTTCCTTTATTATATTTCTTGCCCACCTCTCTTTCTTTATCCCTCTCCATATCTCTCTCGTTCTCTCTCTTATTCCGATCCGTTGTTGTTTATTGGGTAGTGGGTTGTTCTTTTTATTTGGGATCTGACGATGTCTAAGAAGATGAAAGGGGTTGCTTTGGATTCATCCGTTTATGGTCAATTTGACGTTTCCAAGGCCAAATTCAAGCATCAGACTCTTATCCAGGACTACCAGGAATTGAACGGGGTATAACTTTTTACTGGGTTTTCATCCTTTTGGTTGTAGATCTAGGGTTTTCTCTGAACTTTGTGTATATGTATCTGATTTTTGCCCTTGGTATGACTTTGTTAGTACTAACTTTTCTGGGTTTGATCTATGTGCCTGAGATCTCACGACTTTCTTTTTTTGCTGGGGCTTTTCAATTGTTGCTTGATTATATAGGCAGTGTTCGGATGGGAGTTTTTGGCCGGTTTTGGTCCTATATTTTAGTTTCGCTTAATCATTTTCCTCATATTTCTCTCTATCTCTCACCACTTATTACACATGCTTACATTATCAAAACTAAACTAAACCTACTACCCGAACAAGGACATAAATTTTGTTCTATGTCGCTTCAAATTATGCTGGGTAGTCTCTTTTATGTTTATCTTAGTCTTTTGGACGAAAACCCTAATGGTTGGAACTATTTCATGGATTTCTGTGAGAAATTCCCACAAAATCCTTGTATAAAGTACCATCTTCTCCTTTGATCTGTTTTTCATGGTCTCCAGCTTGTTTTGGTTGTTTGTCGTACTATTTTTTCCTTTGTATTTTTTTTTAAAATTTTCCTTCTACAATTTTCTCTTTCTCTTACATGCTGTTATGTTTCAAGGTTAGATCAGTTCATGTTATTGTTGCTTTAGGTCCTATAAATTCTTTGGATCCCTTTTGTATGATATTTCATCCCCTTTTCACTTTTTTCAATTTATTTTTGTGCTCTTCCTCAAACTTTTATTTTGAACAAACCTACTCAATTCAAACTTGGTTTTGCATTTATTAAGTGACGTAAAAAAGTTACTTTGGACAAACATCTTGTGTTGTGGATTCAATTTTTGTTTCTTCCTAATTTTGATGTTATGTGGATACTGATCCTTTCTTCATGTTTCATTCAATAATTGTTACTCAACCTTTTGGAATAAAGTAGCTATGGATCCTTTTCTAAACCAAGCATTTTGCAGGAAGTCGATGCCATGAAAAACAAGCTGGAGACCATGAAACTAAGGAAATTAACCCTACTGGCTGAAGTCTGGTATGACTTTTCAATTAATGCATATGCTCTACTTACTTGGGACTGTTGTCGTTTGTTAGACTTTGGTTTTGGTCCCATGTTTATGATCAACTGCCAATTTGAAATTGGTGTTTTGTTCTACTGTTTGATTCATAAAAGATTTAAATGTAGTGTCATTCATGGTTAGTTTTTGGTTCAACAAAATTTCGTGAAATCTTAGTACATCCAACAGGGGGTCACTCTTTCGTGGTTAGCGTCAAAAAGTGGAGGTTATAGTTTCGAACATGAGGCTACTACTTTGTTGATGGTGTGCCAAAGGTGGGGTCAGTACGTTATCTACCCCCAGACCCTCACTAATTGGCACTAAACTGGTTTTTAGTTTCTCATCCTCTGATCCTCATGTCCTTATTTGTAATTTTGTTTAGTAGTACTATTTAGATTCACGTACAAAGGATTCAAAAATGTTTTAAGTGGTGGTTTCCTGTTTTTGCTAAAAGTAAACATGGATTTTGACTTTTGAGACAGATCATTCTACTCACATACATCAACTAAAAATGGAAACTGCCCTGCTGTGCTTTTATGTTATTCTCTATATTGCTCCTTTCCTTTTGTTATTAGTTGGACACTTGGACTCCTTAGCTTATGATTTGGATGGTGAAATATGACTTAGGCTGTGATTTATTATTCTGAATGGCAGGTTCCTCCGCCGAAGATACAAATACCTCTTGAATAATAAGGCTGCGACCTCTCAGGGACAAGAACTGGTTCAAAAGAATTTTTTTGAAACACAGGGCAGAAGGAATACGAAGGATAAAAATCACAGTAGAAAGGATGCTTCGAGAAAGGTTGCCCCATTAGTTGCTGTAAATAAGAAGGAAAAGATTTCCCTTGCGAAGGAATATGCTCGTCGGAATCTAAGTCCAGTTCTTGACCTAAACCAGATGGATAGGATACACAGTGGAAAAGAAGCTCTTCTTAGATACAAAACTCCAGCCTTTGACTTAAACGAGAAGGATAGAATGTATGGTGGAAAGAAGGCCACCTTCCGAACTCGAACCCCTACGTTTGATGTGAATCAGAGGGAAAGGTTGTATAGTGGAAAAGAAACTACTCCCCGAATCCCACCTCCATCTTTCGATTTAAACCACATGGAAAGGACTTCTATTGCGAGGGAAAATGTAACACAAAACAGAGCTCCATTTTTTGACTTGAACCAGATCTCGGTAAACTACTAGAAAAGTTATGATCTACACTTTCCTGAATGCTGTCATTTATTTAGTTGTAATGGGTTCGTGTTTGATGTTTTTCAGGGGGAGGAGGAATCACAGGATATTTACGAACCATTCAGAACGGATATGTCTTCAAAGAATTTGATCGGAGGTGGAACCGATGAGCAGATCAACGACGTGAACTTATCTGTTTGTAGGAATCTTGGTAATGGACCGAACCGCGTTGGAAAGAGGAAGATTTCATGGCAGGATCAGGTTGCCTTGAAGGTTTAAGTTATTGTTTTTCCACTGGAATAGGTTGTAAGAGGGAATGAGGGAAATATATGCCCTGCTTTAAAAGGATTATTCTGATTCTTTCCACTGGATTTTACTTGTCTTCTTTCACTTGTGTTGTAAAGGAAACCATTGCTTTTATATGTTGAATACAGACCACAATGGTGGAAATATTGCCGAGTTAAATTTCTGTTCACAAATATTGAACAAAATTTTCTGTAGATACTAGTTCAAAAGGATCAAAAGATGTGTTTGATATCACATAGCGCAATGCAACTGGATTCATATAGTTTGAGACTTGTTAGGATTTGGTTTTGTTTGGGTTAAGTTGTGTTGTGAATGTATGTCCGGCCATCTTGATGGTGGGGGGAGTGTAGACACTGCAAATTTAGATTACTACATACATTCATTCAGATGAATTTTGGTGGGACTCAATTTTAATTTTGGTGGGTGCCAATTTTACTAGGGGTGTACATGGTCCTGATCGGATCGAATTGGTATGAATCCAATCCTAATCCGCGAGTCACAGTTTTTAGAAAATATAATACATGTCCGGACCAAAAGTCTCACGGTTTGATTCTAATCCGATCCGTGAGTCATGGATTGGATCCGGTTTTGTTCACGGATTACATGTTATATAAGACATTATTATTTACGCTAGTCGTAATCTGGCATAAAAATAAATCAAAAAGCATCCCAAAGTAGATTATTCAAATTCTATAAATACTAAGGAAACCACAAGTTCACAAACACAAAAGTTCGTAACAGCTAATTCTTATTTTGAAAATAATACATCAACTTGAATCAATAGGAAATCAAAGTAAAGAGTTCCGTAGCTAATTAGAGAATATGCCTTCGTTGAAATCTCACACTAATGGGTCATGAATAAAAATATACATCCAAGTTTTGAAAGAGATCACAGTTTACCCCCTAGTCTGTATAGTAGAAGTTTGTGTAAAATTATGTGTGTGTGTGTGTGTGTGTGTATAATGAAAAAATTTCTAATAAGGGTCCCTTATTGAAAAATACCATGCGGACCTAGCCTTTTTTTGGGTTTTCGGACCAAATTTTGACGATTCGAACCGTTCAATGTTTTTAAAATGCATTTTTAAGGGCCTACGCGAGGATTTGTCTAAAAAAAATACCCGAAAAGGCTTCATCTGATCAGTTTTGGTTAAAAATGCTATATATATATATATATATATATATATATATATATATAATAGAAATCTCAAAGTTCGGATCGGTTAATCCACGGTTTTGAAATCAAAATCTATGTCCCGACCGCGAGTCACAATTTACTATTTTTTCAATCCGTGTCCGGACCATTAATCCACGGTTAAAATCCAAAACGCACGGATCGGTTCGGTCCGGACCAGATTCACGGTTCACCAGTTTTTTTGTGCAATCCTAAAATTTACATCAATTAAAATGGAAGTGCAGATATGGTACCCTATTACTTCCGCCATTGAGTATTTTTTCGTCACATGACACTGCTATCTATAGGAGATTCCACTACAACTATGTCGGAACCGAAGTTAAGATTCTATAATGTGTTGGTGGTGCTAGGAGTATGTTTAACCCCAATTAAGGGCTATTTGGACTTGAGCTTTGAGGTTTTTTTTTTTTTTCAATCAAGTTCAAGTTTCCAACTACTGAAAGAACTCTCGGCAACCCAAGTTTTTGTGCTCACCCATAACTCATCCAATTTTGTTTTTGTACTCACTCATAACTCATCCAATTTTAACTCTTTTCAAATATTCAGGTTTAGATCACTCATGAAGTGAGTCATAATGGATCGGATCCTAATCCTATATGGGTGGTTTATAATTTGGCCCATATCAACAGTACCATTAAGTGGGTTAATTGGGTCTAATGGATTAACAATGTTACTTAAGGTTTTTGTTATTGTGTGCCCAATAGACCATAATAATAATATAAAAAAAAAACTGTTAATACTTTTTAATATATTTACACCTACTTTTATGCATTTCAACACATTTTTTCAATCTTAACATATGTTTGGTAGCATTTTCCATTTGGTAGGGTAAATCTAACTTCTTTTTAGGAAGGCATCATCATATGGTTTTGAAATTTAACTTTTCATTGTTGCTCTTCATCGAGACATTATTACTACACATTACCCACTAACTTTTCAAAATAAAATCTCACTATAACTTTTTAGAATGAATACCCATCGTGGAACAACTCAAAAAAAATACTTGACCATATTGAGGGAGTACTAAAATTACTAATGTCAAATCAAAATTACCAATGCCAAACTACGAGTACTTTTTTCTCGAGTCAAATATAATTTTGACATGTGAGTAGAGTACGCTCCTTATAGATGTGGCTTTTCAAACCAACCAACCTCTTCTTCTTCTTTTTGGTAAATGAAGTGCATTAAAATAAAATCCGAGTTTACAATCCGTGTGTTCTTGGTCCCATTTGCATCGCTAACTAGAAAAGTGAAAATATAAAAGGGAATTGACAGAGATATTTCAGTCATCAATAAAAAAAAATGAATGCTTAGGTTAATCACAACTGGATTCTTGATGATTGACATATCTCCCCCCGTCGGTCCTATTTTAGTACCAAGTGTTCTCTAGAGATATTCTAACTTTTTAAGTCAAGTTATTACCTTTTATTTTTTTAAAATTAACCTCATGTAACTTTTTTTTTCTTATAGGAGCAGAAAAAAATAGTACCAAAAGATCCAAACAAAAACAAGAAAAACCACAAAACATGAAAATTACATCAAAGTTGACTGTCTCATTGATGAAGACCACGGATACTTATGTACTACTCCCTCCATCCCCAAAACATAGTCTCTTATGGGAGTTCATGTCAATTTTCAATGTAATATATCTTATAATTTATAATATTTTAGGTGATTTTGAAAACTTTGTATTTTAGATTTAATTGAGATCTATTAAACAAGATCTATTTTTATCCAGTTAGAATGAAAAGAGGGACTATATTTTTGGGACGGAGGTAGTAGCATTTTTATTTTATTTTTTTTGGGTTACGGATAGACGAAAAGGTTTGAAAAGGAGATCTTCAAGGCTTACATAAAAACATTTTCAACAGAAATGGCCCAAACAAACACATCTTCGAATGAAAAGCCACCGTTCTTTGCAGCCTCTTCTACAAACACATCTTCGAATGAATCCACAATGTGAATAAAACATGCCAAATTCCGGATTACTAAGTTAAAAACTTAGATTACAAAGCTAGAAATTGAAATCTATTTGACGGCGCAGTTCTTAATTCACATGAAAGCCTCTCTTTTTCGTCCCAATCCTTCAGCCATCCACAGCATAAGAACCTCGCTGACGACTCCTTTTCCTCAACCTCCAGCAATTAACAGCATAAGAACCTCATCAATCTGACGCTGTCTCCTGCTTTACCTCAACCTCCCCATAAGGAGATGCCTCTAAAGGGACAACACCCATGTTGTCTCCAATCCGAGCCGTCCGTGCTCAGATTGGACGGCTTGGATTTGTTTGGTAGAGGACGATTCGGATGTGTTTAGACAAGATGTTGTAGGTGATGGTTCTTGCTAACGTGATAAGCTGGAGAGGTATGGATAGATAACAGTAAAGACACAGAAAGAAGAGAATAGAGTAGTCTAGAGAAAGGGTGAAGAAACGGTGAAGAATGTAGCGCGCAGGAAAAGAACTAAGGCAAATGAGTTGCTCTCGATCCTAATCCGCGGAAAGAACCCTTGGTGATCTAGGAGATGGGGCTGGAATCAATCAGAGGGAATGTTCTTCACTCAATGATCGCCCTTTTCTCTCTCTAGAATGACAAATGCTTCCGCCAAGATTTCACCAACCTCTGGGTCTGAAAGGGAATGTCACATATTTATAGGCACCTTGGACCAATCATAAGGTACCAGGCTATCATCCTATAATATGATAACACGTGTCCTTTCCCAGCATAACCCCGGCCAAGACGGGTGACGTCACCACCAAGACACCGATCTTGGGCGGCGAAGCCATTCCCCACTGCTAGCCCGATCCTCTTGTTCTTTAGCCACCAAGCCACTAGATCTCCCTTATTCCCGTAAGGGCAAGGTCGTGACCTGTTCGGTCGCGCCTATACCGCAGCCAAGCCTCAAGGGGCCCCCGGGGTCCTGCCTTTTGACCGCAGCAGGTATTGTTACCTGGGCTAAGTGGTGATGGCCTTTTGCGTACTTGCTCATGTTCTGAGCCACGCCAATCACTTGAGCCATGGGTTGTTCTCCTATTCGGATGACCCATAACTGCTCGAGCACCGCCCTGGACGGGCATGTGGTGCGCGCCACTAGGAAGCCTTCATGCCAGCAGGGTCCCCGCCATAGTGGCCCCCGTCGCGACACTTTCGTCAGCGCCCGCTGGCTCCCGTCTCGCAATGGATGCTTGCGCGGAGGGTGTCACGTGTCACTTGGACGCCGCGCCACCTGGATGACACTTGTCATGATTTTATTAGTTGGTCAACGTTGACTCTGGTCAACAGGGGGTGTTGCGCTGACCTCCCCTACAATGGCCCCCACGTGCGTGTGGAACACGCGAGGTGTGTGGCGTGATATTCACGCTCTTTCCCACGCGCGCGTGACGTCAGCGACTTGTCCGTTTTTTGACAACTTTTCGGCTTGACCGATGCGACCGTTTGGGGGCGCCATTTCTGCTGTCCGAGGTCATCATTACGGATGACGTTTCCAGCAGACATGACAGCTTGATTGCGACTGTTCGGGGCCCATCCTCTCCTTATAAATATCTCATCCCCCCCACTTCGTCTCCTTCACTTGTTTATGAATCCCTCAGAGCCTCTCTCTCTAAAACGCCATCTTTTTCTTCTTCCTCCGAAATCAGAGCCCCTTAGGCCCTCGCATTCTGCAACTCCCGTTCTTCTATACTCAAAGCTATACCCTCCTTGTGTCAGAATGACTCGTGGTGAGTAAGTGGTAGGTGGGAGACCCACGGTTCCGGGTGGTCCAGTTCCTTCAGCGGACAATGGAGTAGGGCCCCTTACTTTCACGGCAAGGGTGACCCCTTCTGGCAGAAGATAGAGTCCTACAGTCCAGTGGGTAGTGAGTTGGACACCGTTTTGTGCATTCATCCGGAGGCACCACTGGAAGATGGGAACATGGTGCCGCCGTCATCTGTTCTTCGCCTTCGACTGGAGAGGGGGGATTTCCCCTTCTCTGCTGTTCAGTACTCCGCCCTTTCTGCCCCTCCTGCTATCTGGAGTGAATGGGTCACAGAGGTGATTGAGGATGGCTTGTACAAGCAGATCTTGGAGCGTACTCATCTCCTGGAACCTATTAAGATTTCCCAGGTCCTTACTCTGAGCCGGAGGAACGAGAACCTCGATTTTTTGATGTCGAGGTGGAGCAGCGACACCTTTGTGTTCCCATGGGGTGAGTTGGGGCCCACCCTTCAAGACACCAGCGCGTTTCTACACCTCTCTCTACGCGGCAGACAGGAGCTTGAGCCCACGAAGGCGAGTCGTGCGGACCAAGAATCAGTGGCTAGACTCAAGTTGGCCTATAAAGCCGCGAGTCATCGGGGCTCTCAGTGGGACAAAAATGGGAGCCACAGAGCCATGACTGACCCAAAGAAGACCTCTTGGGGATCTTGGATTCGGCATTTCTTCAAGGATCTCCAGCCCGCACCGGTTGGGAGTGCGGCGCGCCAGGCCATCGAGGGTCCAGAATATAAAGGTGATCTGTATTTGCCTGCTTTCATCGCGTTTTTCCTTTCATTCTTCGTACTGCTGGACTTCCCTATCGACGCGCCCAGTGATTTCACATTTCACCTTGCGGTGCAGATGGCTCAGGGAGACAGACTCCCTTTGGGCCCTTTGTTTCTCGGGCATCTCTATCAGCAACTGGACCGCCTTTTCGCGGATTTTGAGCGCTCAGTCGGCCGCTATGACATCACTTCTATGGTTCATACTCAGTTCTTGACCGCGCTGGTGTATGAGCATTTCCAAGTCGTGGCCCCTAAAGGGAGGAAGTTCGCGGCGCAGGTATCTGTGCCGGTTTTGGACAGCAGGGGGCGTCAGGTGAAAGAGGATGATGGGTGTCTGCGGTTCACTCTTCAAGGGCCCTTGTGGCCAATCATTCTTCGCTGGAACAACACATCCACAGCCAAGCTCTGGGATGAGTACTTGGATGACGAGCGTCACTTCTACCCACGCCCGTATATGCAGACCTTGGACGGTGTTTGCAATTACGTTCCGGACATTCCAGGGGAGGTTGACTTTTCCCGTAGTGATCTTTGCAACCAGAACCTCCTTGTCGGTGTGTACTGCATGAGTCGCCCGGCCCACTTGCCCGCAGTCGGTGCTGAGAAATGGGAAACAATGGTTTATAGGCCAGACAGGGTGGTGCGCCAATTGGGGTATGATCTGGTGGTGCCCACGGCGGGGCCTGAGCCGCTGGAATTTCAGGAAGCTTACAACCAGTTTTTATATTCTTACACAGACGTTATTTTGGCCGGGGTTGGCCCTTGGCGCTTTCCAAAGTCCTTGGGCCCTCCACTGGTCTCTACGCAATTTCACCTCCACTGGCGTAGGAATCTGGATTCTTTCTTCGCCTTCATTCAAGGCGACGCAGTCAAGGCCCTAGCCCGTGTCATCTTCAAGCCAGATTTCACATTACATTCTCCCAAACCCATAATCTGCCAGTAAGCCTTGGTGTCTTGATCGTTGGGCGATGGCGAGGGTATCACGCATCTCCTCTCGAGCACTGCGGTTGTAGATGCTGGCGGCGTACGTCGCGTCACTAGATCTCGGCGAGGGCCCGGGCATGTCGGGGGTGAGGGAGGAGGTTGAGGCTGCCCGGCCAACCAGCGTCGATAAAATGCCACCGGGGCATGTAGTTCATTTTATTCATTTTAAATGCGTATCTTTGCTCACCGTCTTTTCGTTTATTGATTCACTTGCCATTGATAATCTTTTTGGTGATTCTTGTGGCCGGTCAGTCTTCTCCGGAGCCCAGCGAGGGGCGGACTCACGCCGCGAGATCATGCAACTTTGGCCCGGCTGCGTAGCAGGGCTGCGGAGCAGTAGCCACCCGCGGAACCCTCTACCCACGTAGCGGCGGCGATTGGTTGGCAATGATATATGGTGACAATCTTCCCGTTAAGCGTTATCCTGCGCCAAGGCGGCGTAGCGGTGCAGCGAACGGAGGTTACCCATGCTCCCTCGCGCCCATTCGGGACCATGGCTGTTGGCGAAGGGTCACATCCTTGAGGAGGTAGAGGCAAGGGTTTTGCGGATGATTGAGTGGGGGCGAATGAGTCCCCATAGGCGACTTGATGGGCCGCGTGCGTGGCGTTTCGAAGGCGGAAGCAAAGGAAGTGCGTTCGAGCGCGGAAAGAACCATAGGGGGAGGAGAGTTCAGAAGGTTCCTCTGAAGGTTTCGGAAAGGGTTTTGAGCAGGACCTTATGCAACCCTAAACCGAAAGCGACGATGAGCAAGACTCTCAGCCTCTGGTTCACCGTCAGCGCTCGTCATATGCGGAGAAAGGTAATCACCCCGACTCTTCCAGCACTTTTCAAAATATTGGGGATGACATTCATGTGGGGCCAAGCTCCGGGCCGCGCACCATCCATTGTATAGGAGAATTTGTTCCGACTTCGGTCGATCCCATAATTCATGAACTGTTCAAAGATAACTGCGGGGACAAGTCGCCGTGGACCCCTCGGGAAGTATCGAGGCGGTGCAAGAAGCCCTTCACCGGGAGCCACCGTCGCCGTGGTAGCAGATCCGCGGGGTGAGCCATGAACCAGCGACTTTCAGCTATTCCCGAGGGCCACGCGATCCGATAGAGGAGATGATGGGCCAAGGAATCGAAGGCCCACGGGGAGGGTGTTGGGTCGAGGGCCGCAGTGCAGCAAGAACCCATTCACATTGATGATGATGCGGAGAGTCCAGAGGGAGCAGGGTCATCTGCACTGCATCAACAATAGCAACAGCAGCGTCAATCCCCCTCCGATTACAGCGACTCTCAGTGTCACGTGGAGGTGCCATCCCCCGTTCCCGAGTTCATGAAGCCATTCTTGTCATTCCGTATTGCCAGCACCAATCTCCCTACATTGGAAACCATTCTTCGGACTCATCCGGAGACCTTTGCAAACATCCGGGCGAAGAGTGCTCTGGGGAGTGGGATGCTGCTGGATCGCCTGGCTGATATTATTGATTCCCTGCGGAGCGTTCCTCTTAGAAAGTTTGGTGAGTTGTCTCTGCAGGACTCGAAAGGAGCCCTCCTCTATCTTCAGAGCATGGGAGGTCTGGAGGTTGGCTGGCTCGTTGCCCATTTGGAACGTATGCACAATTCCCGCCGAGCTTTCAAGTTCCCTCTCCGGGTAGAAGCAAAGAAAAGAGAGATCAACCAAGCCCAGGTGAAAATAGACATGGCGCGGGCGATGCTTGCGCAGGGGCAGGCGGACTTGCGAGACTGTCAAGCCGAACTTGAGGCCCTCCTGCGCGAGAAGGAAGAATATGAAGCTGCTGGCGGTGATATCTTTGAGATGGACGACCCTGTGACTAAGGGCCTGTTCCCTGAGCCTTTTCCATGACTTTGCTGTATTTCTTTTCTTTCCTTTCTTTTCTCTTTCTTTTCTTGTAACTGACTTGATCACATCTGAATAAATTTATATTTTGTTATTGATTCAACCCTTGCTCGTTTTTTTTATGATTGTTTCTTGGTGTTTACAGCAAGATCAACACTTATCTCGTCATTGCATAGAATAAGATTCCGCAAAGCTTTACAATTAAACGAGTATTTCATTAACTCTTCATCATAACAGAACAATGCTTACAATGCAAAAGAAAGAATCAAACTCGAGTAACTTAGGGATAATACTTTTTCATGAACTTAATGTTAATGGGCCCCGTTAGGAACCCGTCGGAGACCCTGGACAGTATGTAGTGACCGCTCGTTCTTGCGTGGATGACTTGGTATGGACCTTCCCATCTCGGAGTAAATTTGGGGAGCTTAACATTCCTCATTACATCCGTTGTTGATTTCCAGACCAGATCTCCAACTTTGAACTCCCGCGGCACCACGCTCTTGTTGTAGAACCTTGACACTGATTCCCAGTATTTGACTTGATGCTCTGCAGCGAGCTCTCGCCTCTCTTCTAGTGCTTCCAAGTCTGCGCGCCGCTCCGCGGCAGTGGCCTCTGCGGACAGGGCCAACCGCGCGAAGGCAACACTTAACTCAACGGGGAGTACTGTCTCCGCACCATAAACCAAGTTGAAGGGACTGGTCCACGTGGCCTTTCGCTTGGCTGTGCGGTAGGCCTAGAGGGCGGTGACCAGATGGTCTGACCACGTCCCGCCTTTTTCATCCAGCAATTTGCTCAGGATGCGTACAAGTGACTTGTTCGTGGCATCAGCCTGGCCATTCCCTTGAGGATAATATGGAGTTGAAGTCAGGTGCTCTATGGAGTAGGATTGGAGCAGTGTTCTCACGTCCTTGTTGATGAACGGGGTCCCGTTGTCAGACAGGATGACCTTTGGTATACCAAATCTGCAGACGATGTTTTCTTTGATGAACTGGGCTACTGCCGCGCCTGTCGCGTTCTTCAGGGGGACTGCTTCCACCCATTTGGTGTTGCTCTCTTTAGTAGCTAAAATCCACTGGTGCTTACGCGAGTGCGGTGAGATAGGCCCGACAAGGTCCATTGCCCAAGTATGGAAGGGATAGGGCGCGCGAATCGCGTGCAGCTCCACGGCGGGCGCATGGACCAAATTTCCAAATTTTTGACACGCGTGGCACCGGCACACATGTGCTTTAGCGTCGGACTCCATTCGCTGCCAGTAGTATCCCAAATGGATAATGTGCTCATACAACTTTCGTCCGCCCTGATGTTCAAGCTCGTGGGCCTTGTATAACACCTCCTCAGCTTCTTCATTGGAAAGGCACCGCAGAGGGATGCCATCCAGGGCTCTTCTGTAGAGGCTTCCGTCCTTCACAAAGAACCGCTCTGTGGACATTTTGACTTGTCTCCTGTATTCCCTCTCCACGAGTAAAGCGCCCTCATTGATGTAATCGATGTATTTTTGTCTCCAGTCCTGCTCCACCGAAAAGCAGCAATCTTGGGCTGACGTGGCTAGGGCACATTTTTCACAACTCTTTATCACTTCTGTGACGTCGATATTCATGCTAGGCCAATAATAGCCCTGTCTCTGAACCCTTCGATACAGAGAGACATTGTTTTCTCCGCAAGTTGCGTCATGGATCTGACACAACCTACTCTTGGCTTCCTGTGACTCGATGCATCGCGCGAGCCACCCCTGAGGACCGCGGTAGTATAGCTTCTTCCCGATCATGGTGAATTGGGCCAATTCTGCCAAGGAAACATCCCCTTGCCCTGTTGCCAATTGATTCATTATCTTTTCTTGCCACCCTTCTACAGCTTGTTCTTTGGTTACTTCATCGGCGATGGATGGGTCTGTCCTCTTGACAATCTCTATGGCTATCTTTTCTTATTTGAATTCGACCCGACCCCGGTAATGCAAAGCGCATCGGGGAAACACATTTATGCGATGCGGGCTTGTGAACAATTTCCACCTATCAAAACGTTGCATCAGCTTTTGTACTGTAGCCCTATACGGGGCGAGGGAAGGCTCTTTAAGTGCAAAGACGCCTTCAGTTTGAAGAATTACAAGTTTTGAATCCCCCACAATTTTGAGGGTTTTTATGTCTTTCGTGATGGTTGGCAGGAGTTCCAAGATTAAGGCCTCATACTCTGCCTCGTTGTTTGAACACTGGAAAGCTAGTTTATACGCGAGGTACTCGCGCTGGCCGTCCGTGCTGGCAAGGACTATTCCGGCGCCACCCGCGCCACCTCCAGCGGCCCCATCGAAGCTTAGCGTCCACGTGACCGACGTGGCCGTTAATGCTTCGAAACCATCCCCTGGCAGTTCCTCCTAGATGGGCTCGCATTGTCCGCTTGGGAATTGTGCAAGTAGATTCGCAAGTGCTTGACACTTAATTGCTTTGGGAGTGACACATGATATTTCAAACTTTGCCAGGGCTAAAAGCCAACAGGCCACTCTCCCTGAAAGAGCTGGTCTCGACAACAAATAGCGCACTGGATCACTCCTTGTCACCAGGTGGATCTTAAATGACAAGAAGTAATGGCGTAATTTTTGTGTCGTGAACACCAGTGCTAGGCAATGTCGCTCCATCGGCGTGTACCGCTCTTCTGCTCCTTGTACTTTTCTGCTGATGTAGTACACTGGCCTCTCCGTGCCATCCACTTCCTGTACCAGTAGGGCCCCAATGGATCTCGGGGTGGACGTCAGGTAAAGAATTAGGGGTTTGCCCTTCTGGGGTGCGATCATGGTCTGTGGCAAGGTCAGGACAGTCTTGATTCTTTCAAAGGCGTATTGGTGCTCCGCGCGCCATTCAAACTTTGCCTTCCCTTTTAGCAGGTTGCTGAAGGGTGTCGAGATCTCCGCCAGAGCTGGAATGAACCTGCGCAAATACAATACTCATCCTAAAAACTTCTTGAGCGTTTGCTGGGAGTGCGGAGGGGGCATTTCCTTAATAGACTTTATCTTGGTGTCATCTACTTCTATTCTATGTCTATGGACCAGGAATCCCAGGAATTTCCTTGATGCAACCCCAACGCCGCATTTAAGTGGGTTCATCCTCATATTGAACTTTTTGCACCTCTCGAACACCGTCTCTAAGTGCTTCAAGTGGTCAAGCTTCTCTTTCCACTTCACGACCAGGTCATCGATGTAATCTTCGACAATGTGATGCATCATATCGTGAAAGATTGCCTTCATCGCGCACTGGTACGTTGCTCCGGCATTTTTCAGACCAAAAGGCATAACAGTGTAGTAGAAGTTACCTAGCAGTGTCCGGAATGCGGTCTTTTCTGCGTCCTCAGCTCCCATCTTGATTTGATTGTACCCGCTAAAACAATCCATGAATGAAAACAGCTGGTGCCCCGACGTGGAGTCGACCAACGTGTCAATGTGCGGCAACGGAAACTCGTCTTTGGGGCAGGCTTTGTTGAGGTCGCGGAAATTGACACACACGCGTATTTGTCCATTCTTCTTTTTCACTAGCACAATGTTGGCAAGCCAGAGAGGGTATTGTATAGGCTGAATGAATCCAGCCTTTCTCAATTTCTCGACCTCTTCCTTGATCTTTTCTTCTAACTCTGGCTGGTACTTGCGAGCGCTCTGCTTGACCGGCCTAGAATTCGGGAAAGTGTTCAGATGATGTGCCACCAATTCGGTATCTAGCCCGGGCATTTCCTCATAATGCCAAGCGAATACATCGCTGTACCTTCGCAACAGCTTAATGAGTCTCTTTTTCATCCCGGCTCAAAAGTGTCGCTCCGCGAGGCGGGGCCGCAGAATACCTTCTCCTTCTCACGAGGTCAACTTCCTCCAATACTTAAAGTTGTGGTTTTGGTGCATCACCCATGCATTAAGGGCTGGTTCTGGCTTAACCATCTCGTCTGATTCAACTCCAACTGCCTCTAGGCACCGCGGGTCAGATGCTCGGTGCGAGGCGTCTGGCTCGCCTCCCCGTCATAGGCAGTACACGGTCTTCCCACCTTCTTTGACCTTGGTAATCTTCCTCAGGCCTGAGGCACTTTCCGAGACTGGTTCCCTCTTAGCAACAGAAACCTCTCCTTCATCTTTGATGTCTTCCCATTTGGGCATTTTTACACTAGATGGCCTTGCAACCACAGCACTCAGTGTCTCCTCCATCTCGGTGAAATATACCGAGTCCGATAAATGTGCTTCGCTTACCTCAAACGGCTTTTCCAATGCTGCAACCGTCACTTTCTTTCCAGCCCAAATTGCCTTCAGGCACTGGTGATAGCTGGATGGGATGACTGCAAAGCGATGCATCCAACTGCGCCCCAAGATTATGTGGTAATTCGTCTGAGCAACAATGATATGGAATTTGGTGGCAGTGCGAATGGGGCCAACCGCGAGGTCAACAATAACGTACCCTAGTGATTCCTTCTTATCTCCTTGGAACCCCGTTATCCCTATCAGGGACTTTACAATCCGTTCCTCTGGGATTTCCACTTTTAGCAAAGTTGACATCGGCATGATGTTGATGGATGCTCCTCCATCCATGAAAGCTCGCTTCAGCTCGATGCCGTTGACATGCGCGGTGACGTACATGGGTCTGTTGTGCGGGTTCAGGACCTTTCTATCGGAATCAGAGAACGAGATGGAGTTTGACTCGTCTTTAATTGTCCTAGGGAGGAACCCCCCTTGCGCCGCACAGGACTCATGGCCCTCTTGCACGATGGCCATGATAGCCTTCATCATTAAGAACCTCGCGTTGGGTGTGAATCCCATTCCATCATAAAATTGCTTGAACTTCGTGCTATTTTGTAAAATTTTGACCCCACTCTCTTTGGATCCTAGGGGAGCCCGAGCTGCCGTATCTTTGCGATCTCATCAAGTTAAATTAAAAAATGACATCATATACGCTTCTTCATAGTCATAACCCTGATTAGAGTCATAATCGTAATTGTAATCATATTCGCAGCCATAATCTTCCTCCTCAATGTCTCGTACGAACTCAAAACACTCAGCCATGTTGGCGTCCCCGTGGTCCGGATAAAGGCGTCGCGTCGCATCACCCGTGCCTTGGTGGTGATTCTCAACTCATTGTTGTCCAGCTTCTTCTTAAAAATTCTTTTCAAAGTCCAGCAATCGCTGGTGGGGTGCTTGGTGTGTCTGTGAAACATGTAGTAGTTAGGACTCTCTCTGTTTGCGCGCGAGGGCGCGACATCAATATCTGGCAATGTGAGACCGCCATCCGCTATCCACTCTTTTACCAACGCTTTTACTTATTCCATGTTGCAGGGGTAATCCGGGGCCCATAGCTTTCTTTGTACACTTTTTGTTTCTTCCAATCACCACGGCCGTTACTGCTTCCACCCCATCCGCCGCGCCCACTGCCATTTCCGCCGCTGCCTCTTCCCCCCTGCGACTTGCGTGAAGGAGGAGCGGAAGTTGCAGCTGCAGTGACGGAGTGTGATTTTCTAGGCTTCCAGCTGTCCCGCGCAGGTGGCTGTACGGTGTGGCGCAGCTTATATGCTGCCTCAAGTAGGGCCGCGAATGTCTGGATCTTGACATTAACCAAAAATGGCTGATAATCGCACAGGAGCCCGGACGTGCATATTTCCACCAAGTACTCTTCATCTACTGGTTCAAGGCAATCAACTGCGCGGTCCTAAAACCGCTTAATGTAATCGATAATGTCCTCACTGGGGCCCTGCGTTTCCTTGACAAGGGACAGACTGGTGATCTTTTCTCGTGTTTGGAAGAATTTCGCATAGAAGCGGCTAACCATGTCTTCCCATGATGACACTGAATAAGGGGCGAGATTGACATACCAAGTGTAAGCTCTATTGGTCAGAGATTTGGAAAACTCTCTCAACTTGAGGTTGGTATCTCCAGAGAATGCCCCCAGGGTCTCGATGAATCGCACCACATGCTCCTATGCGTTACCCTCTTTGCCATCAAACTTGGTGAACTTCGGTGGTGTGTATCCTTCAGGGTATGGCATCTGGAGAATAGCCATTGGGTACGGTGGCTGAATGTCTGGGCTAGGGAGGGAGGGGAGAGTTGTTTTAGTTTTCTCTCTTTGCAAGAGGGCTTGTACCTTTGCGAGGGTCACCGCCTGTGGCCCGGCATGCTCCCCTAATGCTGCTCTCTGGTGTATAGAACTAGTTCATGTGGTCTACATGCCAGGGTTTTCTGGCAAAGCAGGGTGAACAGGGATCACTAGCTGTAAAGTGGCTTGAGTGCCTGGGCCACCAGCTAAGGGTGCCATCCCCTGAGTCCCATGATCCTGTGCAGCTCGAGGAAGCACAGATGGGTGGACTCCCCCCCAGCATGGATCTGCTGGGTCGCCGCTGTTGGTTGAGCCCTAGGTAGAGCAGCAGTAATGACCTCTGTAAGACCAGTTAAGGCAGCAAGTAGCTGTGTCTGGGTTGTCTGCAACTGTGTGATTCCAGCCTGCATGGCATGGATCACTTCCATGGCCGGAGCTCCTTGGTTTCCTCCTCCTTCATTCCCTCCGTGACTAGATGTAACATCCTTGACCAGTGGGTGACCATCAAGAACAATGTTGTTCGGATTCGTTGGTGCTGCCATGCCTTAAGTTTGTAGACCACTTCTCGTGTTTACCATTAACTAAGCAACCTCCCCAGCAGAGTCGCCTGAATGTAGGTGATGGTTCTTGCTAACGTGATGAGCTGGAGAGGTATGGATAGTTAACAGTAAAGACACAGAAAGAAGAGAATAGAGTGGTCTAGAGAAAGGGTGAAGAACAGAGCAGGTGTGTACAGAAAGAACTAAGGCAGTGGATTGCTCTCAGTCTAATCCGTGAAAGAACCCTTGGTGATCTAGGAGATGAGGCTGGAATCAATCAAAGGGAATGTTCTTCACTCAATGATCGCCCTTTTCTCTCTCTAGAATGACAAATGCTTCCGCTAAGATTTCACCAACCTCTGGGTCTGAAAGGGAATGTCACATATTTATAGGCACCTTGGACCAATCATAAAGTACTAGGATGTCATCCTATAATATGATAATATGTGTCCTTTCCGTACAACCTGGCCGTACGGGTGACGTCACCACCGCGCAGTTGACGCGTGTGGCGGCGAGCCATTCCCCTGGGCAGCGATCCTCTTGTTCTTTAGCCACCAAGCCACTAGATCTCCCTTATTCCCGTAAGGGCAAGGTCGTGACCTGTTCGGTCGCGCCTATACCGCAGCCAAGCCTCAAGGGGCCCCCGGGGTCCTGCCTTTTGACCGCATCAGGTATTGTTACCTGGGCTAAGTGGTGATGGCCTTTTGCGTACTTGCTCATTGTAGACACCTCGATTTTGAACCCAGAATACACTCGAGCGTTCCCAATGATGAGAGTGGACCAATCGTGACTACCCGAAGCTTGTGAAGATATCTTGAATTTGATCAAAATCAACCAAACACCTCCAAATAACCCAAGCTAAACCAAGCCAAACCAGCAACTTGCCACCAAGAGCCTTGAGCATTCAACCAGTGAGGAGCACCTTGAGCGCTTAAGCCTATGGCTTTGAGCGCTCAACTCTGAACCAATCAGGAATCTGCAGAGTATCTAATCATGAGATTTCATGCAGAGTGGAGCGTCTAACCACTTCTATACGTATTGTGCATGTATAATACACCCTACATTGCTACAATATACATCTAAAAATACACCTAAGGCATAAACCCACTATCTCTCTCTACTTTCTTTCCCTCCACTCACTCTATATAAACCCCCCACTACTTCCTGATTTGGGGGGCTCACCATCTTCATACTCTAGCACACCATATTCTCAGTAATCGTCCTCTCCCTCCCTCTCTCTACAATACCACTATTTTTCATCAAAACCATCTGCCAAAAAAAACCATCTGTCAAACCAAAAATTCAACTCATGTTCATCAATTAACTTCATAATCTCCATCATCCATCCACAATACTAGCCAGAAACACCAAAAATTGTTGATTCTCAAACCCATCATCAAGTTCAAGCTTTCAATCGAGTGAAAAAGGTAGTTTAACAAGTGGTCTTCACTGTTTTGGTTCATCTGAGGGTGACCAGTGAGTTCAATTAAGTTCTCTATACTTGAATTGAACTCACAAAGGTCAGAAAGTTGCTAAAAAACATTATCAAAATCTACAAAATTAGGGTTGTTGGCTCAAGCCTATAGCCTTGGCTCAAACTCACCTCGCGATTTTCTGTTTTGTCAAGTTTCGAGCTTTTTGTTGGTCTTGATTGTCTTTTAATAGTTAGCTGTGCTCTTTTGGTTCTCAAAAAGTTCATGTTTTTACTTCAAAACCATTTGCATGAGCTAAAATTAGTTATTTTATGACAATCAAGTTCCAAAGTCTTTGAAAATCTTGTGTACGGGTATAAAACAGTGTCTTTGGTACCTCTTGCACCTTCATATTATGCACTTATGGTCCTGAGAATCATTCAGAATCCTTTTTATTAATGAAAACCAGAAAATCACTTAATGACTTGAGCGCTCAAAGCCATCCACTTGAGCGCTCAAGCTGTTCTTGAGCAGATAGTTGGTTCTTGGATATTTTGATGATGGATCATGGTTTATTCAAGCTTGGGTGTGTGTGTGGTTTTATTGTTGTGATTACAGTCTGGATTCCTTCTTTTCAAAGTATTTTCTTTGCTAAAATATTGT
This sequence comes from Vaccinium macrocarpon, assembly GCA_022606695.1. Classification (NCBI taxonomy): domain Eukaryota; kingdom Viridiplantae; phylum Streptophyta; class Magnoliopsida; order Ericales; family Ericaceae; genus Vaccinium; species Vaccinium macrocarpon. The sequence goes on along the minus strand of CM040181.1, from coordinate 17,313,433 downwards.
GATTTTCTTCTTTTATCATTATTTATGAGATCAATCTGTCTATTCTTATCTGATTTTCCACGAAAAAAACTCTGTTAATGTTTGATCTTATAAATAATGACTAAAGAGTGATGGAAAAGCTAAAAATCACAGAAGCCAGAAATGGACTTGAGCGCTCAAGCCATGATCTTTGAGCGCTCAAGCTGATTCTGAGAGGTTAAGCGCTCAGGGCATCACTATTGAGCGCTCAACCCCTATGTTGGAATCCAGATTGTAAACCAGTTTGTTAAGCTTCAAGCCAGTGATTCTTTGAATTATTTGCCCAGTTTCTGTTGTTGTTCATCTTCATAAATATTTGTTGCAATAATTCTTTATTGTTATCATCTCCATGTAAATCACGCGCACAAGCATCCACGTTAAATTTGCATATTTGTATTTTCTTATTGTTAATGTGATTCCCATCCCTAATTCCCCATTTTTGTGATTAAATTGAATTTCAAAACATTTTCAAAATCCCATGAAATATTGAGTAGAGACCGGTTCACGGATCGGGCGAGAGGGGTGCCGTAAAACCCTTCCCCTCTCGTAACCAAACCCCCAAACTCGAGAAATTTCTGGTTTCGCAGTGATCAGTAAAATCATTTCAATTGGCAAACGAGTCATATTTTTATCGGTTTCTCGGATTCGGACCTCAAATCTGGGTGGCAACTCTAACAAATTACAATCTTTTTCGTGCGCGACGCGGCACAATCTCTGTGGGCCATCCACACTCATGTTCTGAGCCGCGCCAATCACTTGAGCCATGGGTTGTTCTCCTATTCGGATGACCCATAATTACTCGAGCACCGCCCTGGACGGGCATGTGGTGCGCACCACTGGGAAGCCTTGCGCAAGAGGGTCCCGCTATAGTGGCCCCCCGCGCGAACACTCGTCCCCGCGCCAGTGGCTCCCCGTCTGCAATGGATGCTTGCGTGGAGGGTGTCACGTGTCACTTGGACGCCGCGCCACCTGGATGACTCTTGTCATGATTTTATTAGTTGGTCAACGTTGACTCTGGTCAACAGGGGGTGTTGTGCTGACCTCCCCTACAGATGTGATTCGAGCCGTCCATCGCCGAGCATGGACGGCCTAGATCTGGGGACAGCATGCACCCTAGATCCCATTTTCCGCGTTTCCTCATTATTTTTGGGACCCACTTTAGGCTCACTTTCCTTCTGAGGAGCCTCCTTCACCTTAGTCGATCGTTCAGATTTGTCCCTTTTTTCAAGTCTTTGGAGATGTCCCAAGTGTTTATTTCCCTTTTTGTGCTTATTCATCACTTTCTCAGAGAAGGCTCCGACCCGGCACATTTTGCACCAGAACTTAAAATTTTTCTTGTTCTTATCCTCCTTAAAATCTCCATCATTCTCCTATATGAAATTGGGGGCTCTGTGGTAGGTGTTGTGTGGCAAAACTATGTTGTTTTGCTCATTTCCTTAATATATCTAAGGGCCCTATTTGGAGAGTTAAGTGTGGTGTTTAATCTTGGGATTCAATTTTAAGGGATTTAGGCTATTTGGGGTAGGGTATAATGGGTTTAGGCACTTCAGGTTCTGGGTTTAGGCACTTTGTAATGGTTTTTTCTTCTGGTTTTGGGTTAAGGCACTTTGTAAAGATTTTTTCTTCCTCCAAACAAGACCCTTGGAAGCTTTGAAAATGGGCACAAAAATCAAGCAAAATGACGTAATTTTGCTGCACAACACAACGCATAACGCCTACCTCATAGCACCCACCCCGGATCCTGTATTTTCTTCGAGGAGTCTCCTTTTTGGTTCTTCAAACCACTATTACCCCAAGTCTTGTTATCTCTTTGGGGATTATCGATAGGAATTGCCAATCTAACGGTGGTTTAACTGTAAGTTGAATGAAACCCTATATTTTGCCACAATTATATTAGAAGGGGAGGTTGAATCGAAACTCCAGTCACTTCTCTCTCTTGTTTTCCAAACTATTATTTCTTCTCTACTTAATTTTAGTTTAATCAATTCAAATCCCAACTTTCACTTTATTTTTGAATTAATCTAGAAATCAATTGAAGGTACCGTAACTCAACTTTTAGCGAATGATTTCGGACTTTGCCGCTATTCTTTAAAATAGTTGCTAATTCCAGTTTTATAAATTATATTTTTTGTACGAAAACGGCCTATCACTTTACAACTATATATTTCATGAATATTGTTCGACTTTCATAGTAACTTCCTTGAACAATGTTCTCAGTTGCAGGATCAGGTTCTCTTTTAAGGCTTCACCCGTAGTATTAGAGTTACTTTGTCCGATCCATGACCAGTAATGGTACAATTTAACTTTGGGTGTCTTCTTTTCTATTTTCCTGCTTTCCTATTAAATCTCTAAGATATGGACTAAGCACCGATCATTTCTATACAATGTAATAACCTCAGTAATTTTTGGTTCTGCCAGCCGCTGAAACGGCACCTCCTCGAATCCCCCACCAATCTTGCGGCGTCGACCACCGTTCCTCATACTCTCCTCAATCGCCGTCACGATCCTCTCCTCGAACGATCTACCTTCTGATTGACGCTGCAACACCAAAAAACTCTTGGCTCGATCAGCGCCATTTGTCCTGCCATCATCTCTCTCCTCACTTCCTCTTCCAGTACCCACCTCCGCACCATCTCAAACGTGATGATCTCCTCCTTGATCCGCTCTTTCTAACTCCCACCGCGACCGCTTTCATACATAGTATGCCTAGGGTTAGGGTTTCAAAAGTACTAGGTTGAGTTTCTAAAAGGGCCCGAGAATCCCGCTGTTGATGCCATTATCACATATCTATTCTAATATATAAAGGGGGAGAAGTTTTTTGGTGTGGATCAGTTATTGAAGCGGGCTCATATTTTCTCTCCTCCCAAAATGCCACACAAAGTACAAATAAATTACACTCTCCTTTACCTTTGAATAAAAAACTGTAAGGGCAAAATAGGAAGAGGCCACATACACAACACCCGTGTATAACGGTGTACAGTTACCGCTGAGTAGTTAACACCCTCTGCAAACTTTTCTCTGAACTCGAAAAAAGGCAAAAAACCATGGCTTTCTGATCCAAAGGTACCTCTGAAGTCTGAACTGCTAAAAAACCAGGCACTTTAAAGAGATAGGAGAGGACTAATTTCCACAAAATTCCAAGGAAGCACCGAAGGTACTCTGAACCTTTCTCTACTTTTGGTTACTGCCTCATTTTCCTCCATGCATGGCTATGCTTTGTCCATGTACTCCTATATGTGTTCTATGTATTTTTTACTTCATCAATAGTATTGAGTTTTTACTTTTTAGTCAGTATCAAACATTTTAGTGTTTGCACGTTTTGCTTCTTTTACAGATTGTATTCGTTATACTCCAATTTATTAAGCAATACTTACTATTCATGTCCCTAAAAAATTAAAAATATAGTTAACCCAATTTCCAAACCAATTTTTGTACCCCACTCGAAGAGTAACAAATCTTAAAATAATTAATTTTTAACTTCTTCATTACTTCACAGGCACCATGTTTATGGGATAATTTGTTTACAATTCATTTTCCTTCTAACTATCTAAATTTACCACTTCTTTTCCATTGGAAGGGATAAACCAATATGGAACATGAACAATCAGACCATCTCCGAGAACAAAGATCACAGAATCTCGAGCGGTATCACAACCGTCGAGGACGTCTAACAAATGAAGTAATCGCACAACGAAGACAACAAAATAGAGAGTCGGAGTATTTGCGGATACATAACATGGATGTTGCAGAAGCCACCCAAAGGCTAGAGCTGCAACGTCTCTCACAACAAAGGAGAAGATTAGCTAATCGAAGTTCACAAATTATCAACCAAACTCCAACTGAAGAAATTAGACAAAGGCATCGCGAATCGGAAAGGTAAAGGAGGGTTGCACTAAGCAGTGAACAACGGCAAGGAATATTGGCACGCCGAAGAACCAATTATAGGCGTCGACAAACTCTAAATACAATGTCAATTTTTAATTACTTGGACTATCATGTTCCAAAAGGATATTTACATTACTTCTATTATTTCATTAATAGGTCGTATAGCTAGCATTTTCGATGGAGTTCCAAGAAGGAGTCGAAACACATTGCGTCGGCCTCGCACATCACCTTCAATTTCTGCCACCACAGAAGCTACCTCAACACAAATTCAAGGTGCGACTCAATCAATAAAAACACGTTAAGTAGTTTACTTTCTATCATTCCAAAATCCAAATAAATAACATCGGCTATGTTCGATATTATATAGGTAACATTTCAATGAGAATGAGAAGTCGTTGTCGACCATGTCCAACTCTCCATCCTCACTCATCACATTTACCTGTAATACTAGAAGAAGAAACCGCAAATGTGTTTGATGAGACTACCCCCATGCCAAATCAAGGTATTCGAAAAAAATTACAATAATTCTCATAGTTCAATAGATATCGATCTTACAATTATAAATTCTCTAATTGCGTTTTACATCCTATCGTATAAGCATTATCATATTTTTGCTAGCAAAAGTATGGATGCGAACACAATTCACACCGTTATCCCATTTCACACCTAACCAAGCAACATATGCGCATGTGAGTACAAGTAGTAGTACAAGTGATCATAGAGATGAACAAAGCTTCCAAAATTTTGCCGAAGGTATGTTCACATTACTAATTTTTTACCCATTTATGTTTTAAATAACAAAATGTGCCATTAAACTCATTATTTTGGTTTCAAATTAGAAGATGAAATTGAAGCTGCACTTTTATTTGATGAAGAAGATCAAGCTAATCAAATGGAAAGTGATACTCGGACATTTAGCAATGTAACATGGCACAATTGTGCATAGGATTTCCACGAATATCATGGAATACCAAGGTCACTACTACCGGCACCAAGAACTTGCCGGCATTGTCATGCACGATTATTTCTTCACGAAACGACTGAATTATGTTGTAAATCTGGTAAAACTGTTCTTCCTCCCACACCAGCCCCACCTGAGATAATAGACCTCTTTTGTGAGCAAATTGTAGATGGTAGACATTTCAGAAAGAATATTAGAGCATACAATCATGTATTCTCTTTTACAGCTATGGGTATTGACTTCAATGAAGAGTTGGCTGGAAGATCGAGGGGCGTGTACACTTTTAAGGCACATGGTGCAATATACCATAGGATTGGAAGTTTGCTACCGTATTCACATCAGAGGCCACGATATTTGTAGCTTTACATATACGACACAAATCATGAAGTTGAAAATCGAATGACTGAAACAAGTGGTAGACATTTTAGAAAGAATATTAGAGCATACAACATTGAAACTGTAGATGGTAGACATTTCAGAAAGAATATTAGAGCATACAATCATGTATTCTCTTTTACAGCTATGGGTGTCGACTTCGATGAAGAGTTGGCTGGAGGATCGAGGGGCGTGTACACTTTTAACGCACATGGTGCAATATACCATAGGATTGGAAGTTTGCTACCGTATTCACATCAGAGGCCACGATATTTGCAGCTTTACATATACGACACTGATCATGAAGTTGAAAATCGAATGACTGAAACAAGTGGATTACGACGCCACATAGTCAAGAAGCCGAAGCATATTTTAGATGCTCACAATCCATTTGTACAAAATTTTCGTCAGATGGCACAATCACCAGACATTCAAAATTACAAACTCATCATTAAAGAACAATCGATTGATCGTTATCAATATGATTTTCCAACAGCTTCCCAAGTATCTGCAATTATTGTCGGTGGAGATGAAGCTGCACTTATTAAAGAAAGAGATATCGCTATTCAACCTTTTGGCAGTAACCTTCGCTATATTCAAGATATCGTCGGCTTTTATGATCCAATGCAATATCCCTTACTTTTACCATATGGGACCTATGGATGGGATGTGAATAGCCACAACGACAGTGGAACGAAATTGACATGTCGTGATTTCTATGCATACAAATTGCAGGTGATTTATATTTTTTAATATGCTATGAAACCAATCTCCTCTCCAAATGACTCCAATTTTAATTATTTTTCTTCGTATCTTCTTAAATTTTAGATCCGTCCCAATGACCAGTCACTTCTTTTTCGTGGTGGACGTCTCTTGCAACAATATGTGGTGGATAATTATGTCAAAATTGAGTCACAAAAATTAAGGTAGATGCGAAGTCATCAAAATCAAATTCGATCAGATTTGTATGATGGGCTCCAAGATTCTGTGCACATGGGCATATATAATGTAGGTACATTATGTAAAAAAAAACATATCACAATTTCCTTTACCGCCAAATCTTTATCCACACACGAATTCTTACACATTTGTTGAAAAATCGAATACAGGAGATGTCGGACACATGACCATATTAGCGTCATCATTCGTTGGTAGCCCCCATGACATGTATCAACGATATCAGGATGCAATGGCTTTGGTTCAAAAATATAAAAAACCAAATCTTTTCTTGACGATGACATGTAATGGTAATTGGCCTCAAATTCATAATGAGTTGCTTCCCGGACAAGCTGTAAGTGATCGTCCAGATTTAGTTGCTAGAGTGTTTAGATCAAAATTTGAGGAGTTCAAGAAAGATATTCTCACAAAACATGTTTTGGGGAAAGTAATTGCATATGTTTATGTTATTGAAAACCAAAAGAGAGGATTACGCCATGCACACATAGTTCTTATCCTAGATGAGAATGATAAGTTCAGAAATCTAGATGATTATGACCGTGTTGTAAGAGCTGAAATCCCAAATAAAGAAGCAGAACCCGAATTGTATAATGTAGTCGTAAGACATATGATACATGGTCCATGCGGTTCATACAATGTCACTTGCCCCTGCATGAAAAAGGGAGTCTGCAAAAAGAAATTTCCAAAGCCATTTTCAAATGTCACCACAATGGGCGAAGATTCATATCCAGTTTATCGACGACGACCACCGAGACCTTCAAACAGTGGTGAGAGACCTTTGATTGATAACAATTGGGTTGTACCATACAATTCGTGGCTCCTTTTAAAGTATGATTGCCACATAAATGTTGAAATATGCAGTAGCATTGTCAGTGTGAAGTATCTATACAAGTATGTATACAAGGGACCTAATCAAGTCTCTGTAGAAGTACGATCATGCCCCAACTATGATGAGATACAACAATATGTAGATGCAAGATGGGTTTGTGCTCCAGAAGCTGTATGGAAGATATTTAAGTTCCTCATGATTCGAATGTATCCCTCTGTTGAGCGATTACATATACATCTTCCAAATAAGCAACAAGTTACCTTCTACCAGGATCAGAGAATCACAGATGTTTTGTCTAATGATCGGTGTTCGAGGACAATGCTTACTGAGTTCTTTGCTACAAACAATGCGGATGATAGAGCAAATAGCTATTTGTATCGCGAGTTCCCACAACATTATAAATGGTGTCGTCAGGAAAAAAAAATGGGAGGCAAGAACAGGCTATAACAAAGTCATTGGAAGGATATACACAGTTTCACCAAGCCAAGGGGATGAGTTCTACTTGTGTCTTTTACTCAATCATATCCGGGGTCCAAAATCATGGGATGATCTTTTAACTGTTGATGGCTTTCAATGTGGAACATTTAAGTTAGCTGCTGAAAGATGTGGTTTATTAGAGTGCGATAATAGTATACGAAAATGTTTGGCCGAGGCATCCAACACTCGCATGCCAGCTGCTCTCAGAAGGATGTTTGTAACAATATTGGTCTACTGTGAGCCAATAGGTGTTCGTGATTTATGGGATGATTTTTATCTTTTCATGATCAAAGATTATCCTTCTTCAGCATCTACCAATAATTCTTGTCTCATAAACCGTTTACTACGAGATCTGAATGACTTGCTCTCTCTACATAACAGAACAATAACTGATTTTGATATTCCGTATTTCACTATGGGTCTCGAAGATGCTTCTACAATCCTGAAGATTATGCAAGATGAGCTATCTGTTGCAATTCCGCAGCAAGATGTGGATTCGATTGCTGCATTAAATGGAGACCAAAAGTTTGCTTTTAATGCAATAGTTGGAGCTATTGAACAAAATGAAGGTGGCACATATTTCATTGACGGTCCTGGAGGTACGGGAAAAACATATTTGTATCGTGCTATATTAGCATCATTGAGAGTCCAATGTCATATTGCTCTTGCAACAACATTGTTTGGTATAGCAGCTACCTTAATGCCTGGTGGAAGAACTGCACATTCAAGATTTAAGATCCCTTTAAATCCGGATCCATCTTTTGTCTGTTCAATCAACAAGCAATCTCATTTGGCTGAATTAATTTGTCGTTCGTCAATGATATTATGGGATGAAGCAACAATGACAAACCGTTTGGCCATAAAAGCACTAGATAGAACTTTGAGAGACATTATTGGTGTGGATATGCCATTTGGAGGAAAAGTTATTGTTTTCGGTGGTGATTTTAGGCAAGTGCTACCTGTTGTACCTAAAGGAACAAAGGCAGAAACAATTAATGCAAGCATTGCGAAGTCGCCATTGTGGAGAAACGTACAAGTCCTTCGGCTGAAACAAAATATGAGGTCTGCAAATGATCAAGAGTTATCGAACTTCCTTCTCCGCGTAGGTGACGGAAATGAGCCTACCATTGCTAATGACATGATGAAGGTTCTGCCGTCAATGCTTATACCATGGGAGGATGACAGCTCAATTGATAAACTGATTGATAAAGTATTTCCTAACTTAGAGAGTTGTGCCGGTGATTCTACGTACGTGGTTGACAGAGGTTTGATAACTCCAAAAAATGAACATGCCGAACTTCTCAACAAGAGGGTGAATCAGAGATTCTCAGGTTGAGAAAGGGTTTATAACTCATTTGATAGAGTGAAAAATGATACTCAAAATTTGTATCAACAGGAGTTTTTGAACTCAATTGCGCCTGGTGGATTACCACCACACGAGTTGAGATTGAAGGTGGGTGCAACCATTATGCTTTTGAGAAATCTCGATCCCTGAAATGGTCTGTGTAATGGCATGAGACTACTTTGTCGAGCATTGAATGATAATTTCATTGATGCTGAGATATTAACGGGTGCTTTCAAAGGTACCCGAACTTTCCTACAACGGATTCCACTAAAGACGCCCGAGAATTTGCATCTTCCATTTGAGATGATCTGGTGTCAGTTTCAAGTTCGTTTGAGTTTTACCTTAACAATCAACAAGGCTCAAGGGCAAACAATCCCCCACGTGGGTATCTACCTCCCGGAAGATGTCTTTAGCCATGGCTAGTTTTACGTGGGATTATCAAGAGGCACATCACAGGATACCACAAAAATTTTGGTGAAAAATGGAAATATTCATAGGCAAGAAGGAGTTTATACTAAAAATGTTGTCTATAAGGAGGTCTTATTACCTTATGGTTGAGATATCTTTCGTTATTTATGTATTCTAGTGAACTGTTTGTAAAAAGAATCTCTTCATAATGTTGTTTCCTAAAATCTCTTTGAAACTTACGTTACTGTTAGTTTTTTTAATCTGTTGTTCAATGTTAGTTTTTTTAATCTGTTGTTCAATGTTAGTTTAATTATGTGTGAGATTCTTATGAATTCAAATCAATATGTACAAGAATGCGAAATAGAAAAATAGTATACTTTCTTTGGGATAATTGTGCAGATGAGAAAACTACGGTGGATGAAACACAAACAGAAAATCAAGTAATTAGTTATTTATTGATCATATTGCTTCTTATTAGTACATTAGAAAATAACTATTTACATAAATTATAATATCACATTTCTCCAACACTGCATTCTTTGTCAAACTAACAACATCGACTTCAATATCTATGCAAGTCATAAAGATAGGCCTTTATTGTACAAAATGGCCGTTCTCCGTTATAGCTAACACAATTGATTTACAAAATTTGATAGAAGAATATTGGGGATTAGATCGTGGACAAAGCGGCGGCGATGACGGCGTTAGAATGGTAATGCATTATTTGATTATTATTATGTGCAATTTGTCACATTACTTTGCTTAAATATATCAAATATAGCTTTTTTTTGGAGGAAAAAATAATGCAATGCATACATGATCAAATGATACGTTGGATACTTTTGTGTCTTTTTTTTTGTCAAAGTTTGACTTGCACACGATCGCAAAAATCAAACTGTACATATTTAAATTGAACACATCTCTAGTTATATATCTACACCAACAAATCAACAAAATCAAATTGTACACATGAGAAACTGAACAAACACATGAAAAAGAAGTAACAAATCAGCAAAATCAAACTCTGCATTTACAAACAAGTTCGTTTATACTGCAACGCCTCTTTTTTTTGAAAACCTTTATGAATAATGAGGTCACACATTTATTCCGAAATGTGATGAATTGAAGAAAACAGATGGACATCTAAGTGCCTGCTCTATAAAATAATTGACGTTTGATGATGAAGAGCGAGAAGGGATGTATGCCGGAGGTCTCTCGTCGATAGCTCAAAATCGGAATTCCATGGCAATACCGATGGTATATGAGAGTGTATCTGGATACGTTTGTATAGGACTATAGGAGGAGAGAGAGAGAGAGAGAGAGGTGTCAAACGTGTGTTCCTAGGGATGGAAAATGCCCCGCCCCGTCCCTAACCCGTCCTGCCCCACCCCGATTAGGGCAGGTTTTTTATTAAATTTCCGGGTACCGGGGCGGGTACTGGGTAAAATTACAAAAACCCGGCCGGGTTCGGGTTGGGGTCGGGTTTATATTACCCAACCCCGAACCCGCCCCGAAATATATTTATATATAAAATTATACTTTTATTTTAATCTAATTATCATTATACTTAAGATATTACTCCCTCCGTCCCAATTTCTTGGTCCTTCTTTCCATTTTGGGATGTCCCAAAATGTTTGTCCCATTTCTAAAAACATCCATCAAAATTGGGTCACTTTCCAATTTTACCCTTAAAAAGTACTTTTCTCATCTTAATTGGCTAGCTTATTATCTTTTATTTTATAACGGTTTTTATGATTTTGAAAATTTTGTATAATAAAACTAATTGATATCTATCAAACAAGATCCATATTGAATATGTTTTGACTTTCATATAATAAATTAGCCTCACAAATTTGGTCACAGTAATATTGACTGGATTTAGGGGTAAAATAGAAAAATCAATACAAAGTTTTCACACTCCTTAAAAACCCGCTTCCCCAAAAGGGGCCAAGAAATTGGGACAGAGGGAGTATATTTTTTTCATAATTTTATTATCATTCTACTAAAAAACTTTAATTCTTACCTTAATATTTTAACAATTACACTAAAATATAACTTTATTTACATATATTTACTTTTATTTTTCTTTTAGATTAATTTTTTAAAAAAATTACCTTATGAAGCGGGGCGGGGCGGGGGTACCCAAAAAAAACCCTGTCGGGTTCGGGTCTACGTAGTAATTTTCGGGTCGGGGTCGGGTATGCCAAAAACCCACGCCGCGCCACCCCATTGCCATTCCTATGCATTCTATGTCGTGCCCATTTACTTCACCGTGACATAGCGTGCCATGCCCACCGTGCTACGTGCCGTGCCGTGTTTTTTTGAAGTCGTGCTGTGTCGTGCCGTGCCCAATTAGTTAATTGTGTCATGCCGTTGACTTGCTCGTGTTGTGCCATGCCATTCCTTTTTTATTGTGTCGTGCCGTGCCTTTTTGTTGTGGCGCACCGTGCCTTTTTTGTCGTGTCATGTCATGCCTTAGTCATGCCGTGCTGTGCATTTTTTTTAGTCATGTCGTGCCGACGCCATGCCGACGCCATGCCTTCTTATCGTGTTATAGTTTGATCTAACAAAGACTAGATTATAAGTGCAATAGATCAAATGCAAACAAAACAAAGGAAGTTTTCGTCCCGAAAACAGAAAACCTCCCCAGCTTCAAAATGTGATTTGAGATTTATTTTGGGGTGTGAATCGTCAATCGTGCGTGTTCAAGTGAATCTCGAACCCTCACGAGTCACGTCTAAGTAAATATTGATCACATATTTTGTATTTGGGGAAATTTTCAGGGACCAAATTAGGGAATTCAGAATTGTAATGTTCCTGTTGAAGTGCGTAAACAAGTATAACAGAGAAGACACAACAGGCTAATCACTAACATAATCATGGAAACTCTGAGCTTCATCTGATTACAAGAACATTGACAAAACTGAACCAACAAAAGTAGATGTTGCCATGTTGAATTATAATGGGCATACCAAAAAAATATGATGGCAGCAACATCTCAATTCTCAGGGGTATAAATATGATGGCAGCAAACTTCAGGACCCATATTTATTCAAGGGCAATCAAATGTGTAGTGATTAAAAAAAAAAAAAAACAGATACAAACTAAAAATAGTACAAAACAAAAGCTTAAGCAATGAAATAGTAGCAACTAAAAAATACAAGACGACCTGAACACTTACTTCTACTTTCATGTACAATCCTTTGTATCCGGTATCCCTACTTCTTTTCTTTGTACCCTTCTTGTTTTGATGCTAAAGAACAACATGCTGACAAATTCAGCATCACCAGTGTACTGTTCCCATCGACCACCTTCAACTAAAATACCATGGAGGAAAAAAATTAGTTAGAAGCACTAAAGTGACAATTATGAGAAAATATCATCAGGATTATTTCTTTTATTTTCAGCGTAAAAGATCAATACATTGTGCCATATGAAGGAAGCTACACAGCCTACACTGATGACACTGCATCAAAATTTAAGTGCTTTACATTTCAAGTTTCATGTATTCATAAACAATTCTGGTTCTCAGCCCTACCAAAATTTAGAAGATGAAAATCCCATCACACGGCCTCCAATGACAAACTCATCATTCACTTGAACAGTAACAGAAAATTAAGTTCACAACAGAATATCCCGTCACACGCTGCATCTAAATGAAGTTCACAACAATAACAGAGGGAAAATATGCCTCTTTGTTATAGTGCCATGTAGCACTGCTAAAATGGTCCAGAGGTGTCCCCTTGGTTTACTTGTATAAAAGAAATTACCCATATTAAATGCACAAAAGGAACACAGAATTGCAGATAGTTTATTAAGGATTACTGCAAAATGCATACTCGAGGAGTAGTAGTGAAGCCACAAATGACATGCCATATATAAATAACAGATGATCATTCATGCAACATAAACAGGGTACTACAAGAAATAGGGTACTACCTCAAATAGAAGTATGGGATTCCACGACCTTCGCCAGGTAACCCATCGCTAAATGAAACAACATTCCTGTACGGAAGTGGTTGACCTAAGGTTGAACCCCAACCTGAAATCAAACTTAAAAGGTCCACTTTAGCAACTAAACAGTGAGTAACCCCTTGTTCACTTTCAAAGGTACCCATAGAATTTAGTTGAGAGGAGACATAGAGATAAGTTTTCAGTCATAACAGCCCAGCAAACAATTTCAGAACCACAACAGCCATAACAGCCCAGAAATGAGTAAAACAGGCCCACAAATGAGTATATCAGTCCACATATGCTGTCATAACAACCTAGAAACAAGTAAAACAGGCCACATATGTAGCCATAACAGCCTAGCAAACAATTTCAGAACCTTAGCAGCCATAATGGCCCAGAAATGAGTAAAACAGGCCCACAAATGAGTATAGGGACATTTACCATCAGGTTAACCTTAGATCCCATAATTACCATCAGGTCAAGCCCAACTCTGAAAAATTCTCATTAAGTCAAAACGATGCCATATGAAAGCGCCTAAACAACTAAAACCTTATAATAGGAAGGTACACCCTAAACCTAAACTCTAGGGTACCCTAGGTACCCTATGACTAGGGTACTCTACGACTAGGGTACCCTATGAAAGTGTCTAAAATCCTAGGGTACTCTATAAATGTGCTTAAACAACTAAAAACTATAATAGGAAAGTACACCCTAAACCTAAACTCTATGGTACCTTATGAAAGTGCCTAAAATCCTAGGGTACTTTATGAAAGTGCCTAAACTACTAAAACCCTATAATAGGAAAGTGCACCCTAAACCAAAACTCCAAAAAAGAGTGACTTACCTTAGTGGTAATTAAAAAAAATGACTTACCTTAGTGGTAATTAGACATATTTTTTCTAGACCTAGAGGTAATAATCCCATGAGTATATCAGTCCACATATGCAGCCATAACAGCCCAACAAACAATTTCAGAACCACAACAGCATCTAACTAAATATTATTCCAAAGTTCCAAACTTTGAGTTGGAATTTATTCACCCACTTAAATGGCTTAGTTCAACATCATTGCCAAATGCCAATTCAGTCACTATAAACACATAAATGGCTCAGAAATTCACAAGCAAACAAAGCAACACAATCAGTGGTGAATCCCAATAATGAAACCCAGAGTACAACAATGAAAGTATGAAACCCAATAATGATCTTACTAGTGAAAGTGATCTTGAAACCAAATAATGAAAGTATGAAACCCAGCCAAAATACATAAATCAAACTTTAGGATGAAACCCAGCCAAAATACAAAAATCAAACCCTAGAAATCAAATCGTAGGATGAAACCCTAGGATCGGTGAGAGAGAGTCAGAGATTAGGATTTAGTGGTTTAGCCGTTTAGGGTCGTGATGGTGACCATGGCGTAGTGGACGGTGGTGACTGGTGAATCACCACAGATCAGTCAGAGAGAGTGAGATTTAGGGTTTTTTTGGTGAATAACTTTAGCGTGGTGGATAGTGGATGGTGGTAAGCGGTGGCTGAAGGATTGATGGTGAATAACTTTAGGGTCATGGCAGTGGATGACGGTGGTGGCCGGTGGGTCTGGTGAGTGGTGACTGGTGATTGTGATTCATAAGAGATTAGGCTTGAGAGAGAGTGGTTGTGGTGGTAGTGGTGGACTGTGGTTGTGGTGGCGGTGGTCCGGTGAGTTGGCAGTACATGAGAGACAACCGTTGCTTTGAGAGCTCCAAGATGACTGATGAGATCGAGATGTGTGTGTGTGTGTGTGTGTGTGAGAGAGAGAGAGAGAGAGAGAGAGAGAGAGAGACATCAGATCAGCTGATTAGGGTTTGAAATTGTTGCCCTTGGTTTATAATGGCATATTTATACTAAAAACCTAGGGCTATCGGTACAAAAGATCTAGTGCACAGAAAATGGCTTTGGGGCCCACTTTTTGGTCACACATGAATAATCCTAACCATTAAATCATTTCAAAATAACATTTTGTACAACCTTGCAAAAAATCAGGTCAATTGGGTATACGTAACTGATAGATCCAAAACTCCAAGTTTTTAAATCAATTGGATGTGCGTAGCTTGGATCGACGAGTTACACATATCCAATTGACCTGATCTTTTGCAAGACAATACAAAACATTATTTTGAAATTATTTAACGGTTCAAATTACTCACGCAGGACCAAAAAGTGGGACCCCAAAGCCATTTTTTGTAATGGCTAGCGAAGATCGTCATAATTGTTTTGCGATGTAGGGCCTTTCAAAATCCAATAGACGAAAAAATTGGCGAGAGTCATAAAAACACCAACACAAACAAAGCGAACAATGTGGATCGTCATAATTTTGTTGCGATTGTGTGGCTATCGTACATTATACTATAGCATAATAGCTTCGTTCATATACAACTAAGTTCGATGTATCGAATTGAAATGTAGGTGCAGACTCATATCTTATTGATTCTATCATTCTCTCCCAAAATCGATGATCATCCGATATCGGCAACCACACGATCAGAACACATATAGCACCTTTTGTGAAATTTTAGTACTATAATGCACCACTTCAACGTCACTTAACCAAAATTTTCAAAATCAGAACCATTAGATGTGTTTAAAACGTGGTTTTAAGGTACTATGCAAGGATTTGAAAAAAAAAAAAAAAACTAGCTAGAAGGGCTTGATCGGACAAGGTTTCCGTAAAGTAGTTTTATGAAAACCTAGCTACTCTGATCAACTACTTCCAGGTAGTGTTTTTAGCAAAATCCTCACATAGGACTTTGAAAACACATTTTAAACACATCTAACGGTTCCGATCGTTGAAATTTGGTCCGGAAAGTGGAGGTCCATTATTGTGAGTCTGTGAGATTGAGTGAGAGGGTGGTTGCATTTCTAATTTCCATCATTTCGATTTTCGAGACGTAAAAAGTAGAAACAAGAAAGGAATCGAATTTAATTTCTATAACTTCTAATTTTCTATAATCGAATATAATAAAAAAATTCTGTAATTTATATAATGGGCATAATTTAAAGTCTAATTATTTCTATAATATAATTTAATAAAAGAATTTAATTCCTATAATTTGAATTTCTATCATTTTTTTATAAAAATAATTTGTAAATTTATTTTTCTTTTTTGTCCATCTCTCTCTCTAAAATTATTATTATTATTATTTTTTAAATTTTTAAATTTTTTTAATGACTTACTTACAAAACACTATTTTTTTTTCACAAAAGCAAATTGATTTTTTTTTTCAAAATCTTTATTAGATTAAATGAAATGTATCATTGTATATTAGTATATCAATATGTAATATGTGTGGACGTGTGGTATAGTAGAATACATTTTTTTTGATTCAAAATTCAAACATGACAAAAAATATTTTAAAAGCTTTTTTTTTTTTTTGTCCAAACTCTGTGTGTGTGTGTCTCTCTCAAAATAAAATAAAATAAAATAAATCAATAAAATTTTTGTAACTTCTTTTTCCCTCTTGTTTATTTTGTTGTTCATGACTTCATTTTTTTAAACTTGATATAAATAAATAATTCACTAACACAAGTTACACAACCAAAAAAATTTCTTTTTTATTTTCGTGATTATAAAAAATTACATACAAATAAATTATTTAACATTTTTTTGCCTTGTGCCGTGCTCGTGCTGTGTTGCTGTGTTGTGCCTTTTTTACTGCCTTGCTAGAACCTTGCTATGTCGTACCCGTGCCGTTGCCGTGTTAGGACAACTTCAGTGCCTGTGCCCATGTCGTGCTAAAATAGTGCCTCATGCCCCGTTGACTTCGTACCGTGTCGTGCTGTGCCACGTGCCGCCTTAGACTATGCCATGCCCGCTCATTTCTGTGTACGTGCCATGCCACATGCCAACTTATACCATGCCGTGCCAGGATTTTACCATGTCTTTGGCGCGCCGTGCCGCCTTTGAACGAGCCGTGTCCGTGCTGACCCGACCCGTTTGACAACTCTAAGAGAGAGAGAGAGAGAGAGAGAGAGAGAGGAGATGGGGGTTGAGTTTTCAAGGTTACTCCCATCGTTTCTCCCACCGTTACTTTTTTCCAGATTATTACTAAAAGTGCTTATTAGAAATACTAGTGAGAATCAACATGCTTTGCACGTCACTCTTTGCCCACTTAGGATCATCTTTTGGGTACATAGATGGTGAGGATCTAGGTTGGTCAATAATAATTGCAAAACTATTTTTGTTAGTGCTAAATTTTGTGGAGTTCTATCATTAGCAATATGCTTAGCAAATTGAATGGTTGCAAGGTGACTAAAAGTATGGTAGTGGGTTGATGAAGAACCTTCATTTATGTAAACATAGGTGGCGATCTTTCCATTCCATTTACAGATGCTGAAGCATAGGATAATTGGATATCCATTGCTAATGGTTGGAGAGAAGCTTTGTAGGCTGACATTTTTTGACTGAGACTTTCAGTTTGCATCAACAACTTCTTCTAACCACTTCCTTTACCAACCTTGGGTACAAAATAATTAGATTCAACCAAATAAAAACAAAACAAACTACCAAGCCCGGCCCCTCCCCTGCTCCCCCTAAAAGAGATTTTCAAACTTCACAGAACAACCAAAGAACAAGAAATCAAGAATCTGATAATTTGAATAGTTGGATTGAATGATTCAAAGATGGTCGAGGGCAATCCTTGTAAGTTCGATTTCTTTGAGAAGCTGGAAAAGTACTTCCATCAAATTGTGTACAAATATACAAATACTTTTTGATCAACTTTATACATCTATGCAATAAATGTCGACAAAAATTTATAATTACCAAATAATTATTGATCACATGCATGTTCAAAGTACGAAAAATGTATGAATTACGAACCTGTTCTTGAGTTTTAATGATTGCCTTCCGGATCAATTTTGGAAGCAAAAGTATTGGCTGAAACCCCAAATTGTCTGAACATGAAGCCAACAAGGTGAATTAGAGGATTTGGGATCAAAAAGGTATATCATTCAACCAATAAACACCTTACGAATGAATGACAATGCTAAGGGAAAAGCTGTAGACCTACTCTAAAATACAAATACCAAAAGGGTTTATAATCACACAAAATGTTATAGCAAGATAAGAAGTGATGCTAGAAAATGGGGAGGGAATAAACACAGGTAATGCTACAATGTACACCCCCCCAATATGAGATTTTGTGGCTTTTGAATCTGAGCTTTGTGTCACCAAATATGAGATAATATGAGATTTTATGGCTCCAAATATGATATGGTATACGGTATACACCTCATACAAATGGATGACAGAGATTGCACCATGTATAATGTGTGGGGATCTGTGCCACCTTTGACTATTAACTATATGAGATTTTGTGGCACAAAATATGAGATTTTGTGACTCAAAGTATGAGATTTTGAGACATCAAATACGAGACTTTGTGGCTCCAAAATATGAGATTTTGTGGCATAAAATATGAGATTTTATGACTCAAAATATCAGATTTTGTGGCACCAAATATGAGATTTTCTAGAAATATATGAGATTTTGTGACTCCAAATATGAGGTCCGCATGCACTGTAGCAAGTTAGCAAGCACTGTAGCAAAGTCTGCATGGATCCAATATGAGATTGTGTGGCTCCAAATATGAGATTTTCTAGAAATATATGAGATTTTGTGACTATTTATATGAGTGTGCATAGCATATGCATTTCGTATCTTCAGCCACAAAATCTCATATTTAGAGCCACAAAATCTCATATTGAGTAATTTTTAGAGGGTGCGCATTGTAGCATTACCCAATACACACTAACCGAAGCAAGCACTAAATTGCTAAGGTCCTCAAATATTAGTGTTAGGAGTACAAAAGGACCAACACTTGATCTGATTTAGATGAATAGCTATGATTCCATTATCTTCAGGTGAGGAGGAAGCATCCAATTTGCTACCTAACGCACAAGCTGCATAAAAGAAAGGTAGACAAAAATAGGCCAAACCCAGACGCCAAAATTAAGAAGAAGATAAATTAATACATTTAAATTGATTAACAAACCTAATGGTGCAGTGGTCCGTGTGGTAGTTAAGAAAGAAAGGACCATTACAGCACTATTCCAAGGAAGACTCCGAGTCCTCATTGGTAAAACAAAACAGAGCAATAATTCAAAACCCATTTTAAGAAAATCCCAGAAAAATACTGGAAACAGTTTTTCTTACCGTGATGCACTCGGTTTTTGGGCTGGATTTTGTGAACAAAGGTTTCTTGATTGTCAATCGCCAGATTGAACTAATTTACCTATTTTTTCCTTAAATTAGGGAAAGCAAGGCTTGGGTACCTATTTTTTCCTTCTGAGCCGGACTTTGGTAATTGTTTTCTTTGGGTTTTTTTTTACAAGTACAAGAGAGAGTAGAGTTGGGTTGTGTTCTTTAACAGATTTTTGAGACATAAATTCTCACATTTTATGACACTCTAATCTCAACACATAAAATGTAAAAGTAATTTTATGAGATTTTCGTAAAATCCTCCTAAAATCCATATGAAAACCACTTCATTTTATCAGTCGGGAAAACAACTCTATTTTATCATCCCTCCATAAAATGCTCATTTTATGAGATTTTCTTAAAATGAACCTAAAATCTATAGGAGAATAAGGCCTTGGTGAGTAAAATACAGAAAAGAAGGAAACAGGGAAAGAAACTGTATTTTTGTACCCGAAATCTTCTTCTCAAAGCAAAAGGTACAAAAGTCTTGCAAAATACAGAAAAGATCCCTTAGAGCAAATCCAATACAAAATGGAAAATGGCAATAGCCATTGTTGTATTTTGGCACCAAAAAGTGATTTTTAGTGCTAAAATACAACCCAGTCTCCAGTGCTTGGTTCTAAAATAGAACCAAACAGTTCCAAATTTAACTAACTTTCCCATCCCTCACTTTTAATTACGTTTTTAACCCCAATTCAACTATGTACGTTATTTTCAACCCTGTTGTGATCAAATTTTTTAACCCCCATTCGAAATTATTGAGGCCTTGTTCTCCAATAGATTTTAGGTAGATTTTATGAAAATCTCATAAAATGAGCATTTTATGGAGAGGTGATAAAATGTAGTAGTTTTCCTATAGATTTTAAGAGGATTTTATGAAAATTTGATAAAATGACTTTTATATGTTATGTGTTGAGATTGAAGTGTCATAAAATATAAAATTTTATGTACCTAAAATCTATTGGAGAACAAGGCTTTAATTACGTTTTTTTAAAACATATTTTGTCGATCAAACCCAATTCATTAAACATATTTTTAAACATATTTCTAAACATGTTTTTTTTTAAAACATATTTTGTCAATCAAACCCAATACCACCACCATTTTATTACATTTTTTTTTCTTAAACATTTTTTAAAATTTCCCACGTTCTCTCTCTCTCTCTCTCATCCCCAATTCTCTGTAATCGATGAAACCCCCTCCTCTCTCTGTCGATCAAATCCGGGTCTCTCTTTCTATTTCTCTGCCTGTAATCGATCAAAGCCCCCTCCTTTGAGATCTCACCAAAAACCTAACTTCGATCGGAAAAATTGAGGAGATTCCGATGGTGAATGATCAAACTAATGTAGCCTTTGGCTCCTCTGATGGTGACAACAGCAATTTCCGACGTGATCGTAGCAGGTTTCAGCAATTTTCTGGCCATATTCAGGTACACTCCAGTTGATTTTGTGAAGATGACAGTTATCCCTGACGATGTGGCAAGGGTTCTATATTTGTAACCAATTATGCAACTTATGCATTTTGCAACTGATTATAGCTATGCCCTAGATTGATGATTTGCAAATTTTTGTTCTATAATGGCAATGCATTTGGATATCTATCTCCCATTGGATTTGCTCTTATTCACCGCCTTTCGGGCCCAATTTAAGGAAAAACGAAAATAGGACCAAAAATTAAAACCTGAAATACCTAAACTGTCCAAATAGTTCATCAGAACCCATTACATTTATAGGGGCAATTTTGTCCACAATGGTAAAAAATGGCATGCCAACTTCTACTCTTATACAAGAGTATCTCCAACACTGTTAGGCAAAATACCTAGCTGAAAGTACTAAAAAAATACATATTCTACTTTACCTATTCACTTTTTCACACCTCCATTCCAACACGGACACGAGGTGGCTGCTGTGCCCCCATCCGAGCCGTCCGTTACTTGGATGGACAGCCCAAATTTCACCTCCGCACCTTTGCATCTAAACCATTCGTTGCCACGCATGCAAGATGAAATCTGGGTCATCCATCCGAGCAACAAATGCGGACACAGCAGGCACCCCAAATCCATTTCAACACTACTCTCTATTCTCCCTCTCCAATCCAAACTGACAAAACTGATTTTGCCACACAAAATGCAAACAACTAATGAAGGGCATCAAATGCCAACAAATTAAACAAGTCAAAAATGTATGCAAAGCATTTTGTTCTTTCCAAAGAAACACTAACTCCATATGAAGACAAAAAGGAATCACAAATAATGAAAAATTAAAGAACCTAAACAAAACCTCCATATTTGACATTCATATACTACTGTAAAATTATAATCCAAATTAACGGGACAAAACGATTGTTACAGATGGGCATGAGAGAAAGAGCATAGAGGAACAACCGCAAAGCTCCATGAGTCATATCGAAATCTGGGTTTCTTCGTCCACGAATGAGAGTTGGGGTTCTTCAAAATCTGGGTTTCTTCACAAAGCTACATGAATCAAATCTTGAAAGTTGGGGTTCTCCATCACCAGATCGAAATTGGGTTCCTTTGCGTAAAAATTGAAATCTTAACCCAGTCACCTGCTTAGGGTTTTGATCACCCAGTTTTAACCCAATCAAAATCTTAACCCAGTTTACATGAAGAAGAAGAAGAAGAAGAAGAAGAAGGACAGAGAGAGAGAGAGAGAGAGAGAGAGAGGGGGTTCTATTTGGGACTTTTGGTGTGAAAGAGCTTAGGTGGAAGGGAAGACCATACATAGCGAGGGGTTTCAACTCGCCACCAATAGCCAACGAAAATCAGGGAAGGCAGAATAAGGGTGAATTTTCGAATGGATTTTATCAAAATTTGGTAAAATCAAGTCTTTGATTTTATCTATTTGTGAGGAAAATTGATAAAATCTTAAATTTTATCAAGGCTTGATTTTATCAGATTTTGATAAAATATAGATAAAATTCATTCGAAAACTCACCCAACTAGACCAATGTAGAGAGCTTGTTGGAGTTGCTCTAAGAGGTTTAGATTACCCGGAAAAGTACCCAAAAAAAAAGGGAAAATGACCGATACATGGTGGTAGGAACAAATAATGACCAAAAGATGGTCATGGTTTTACAAATTCCCAAGACATGAGAAGGAGAAAAAAAAATGACAAATACATGGTAATTTTTAGTTGCAACGTCCAAAATACCCTTGAGTGTTTTTTCTTCCAAAAACTCAAGAGGGACGGGAAGAGCCTCGAAACAATGGCGGAATCACTAAACGAAAACACAATCCCACCTCCATCGCACAACCATTACTCCACGCCGTTATCGAAATCCGGGACCCCAATCGACACCACACCGTGGATTGATTACGCGGTCCAACAAAGCACACGCTTGGTGCAAATGTAATCGCCGAATTTTAAACCTTAAAGTCCACGATTTCCGCCACCGTGTCTCGCCGACGGCTTTCGCCCAATCGGATCGCTCATCTATGGTGATGTAAGCTATGCGTACCAATCTGTTCAAAAAGAGAAAAAAGCTATGCGTACTAAGTGTTCGATGAAATGCCCATGAGTTTGGGTAAGCTTAACAAGTTTTGATAAAAGTTTAAGATTGATTTATTCATGTAAAAATTGAATCTTGGACAAGTTCAACAAACATAGGATCAAAATCGAGTAGCTTAATTTGTTTATAAGTGCTAATGGTAAATATGTTTGGTGCTTGTTTATTTCATACACAAAAGCATGTCGCCTTATACAAAGAAAGACGTTTTTTGTTGCTTGGAGCAAGTTTTTTAGTTTCAGTGACAATATATTGTTTTGCATGTTATAAAAATAGTGCAAAGGTCACTCCACTGACAATGGAATGTAGAGTGGATGGACTTGTATGCATGGTTCATGCCATCAAAGAACCCAAGGAAATCAGAAATAAAATTTATGGGAAGAATACTCACGTGCTTGTGGTTTCATACACAATGCACGTTAGTGTTATATAAAGAGCATGTTTTGTTCTTGCTTAGAGCAAGTTTTTCAGTGTCAATGACAGTACATTATTTTTCATGTTATAAAAAGAGTGCAAAAGTCACCCCACTGACAATGGAACGTCGAACGGATGGACTTGTATGCATGGTTCATGCCATCTAAAAACCTAAGGAAATAAGAAATAAAATTTCTGAGAAGAACAATCTGGTGCTTGTGGTTTCATACAGAGTGAATGACAAGGTTATACAAAGAGCAAGTTTTGTTGTCGCTCGGAGTAAGTTTTGTTAGATTGTGGACGTAAGGTGTCAATTTACGGGGAGGGGAAATTATTGGGGATTTTTTTACCTGGGTGTATTTTTGTCAGTCGAAATATTGGTACCATGTATGTGGAATTATTTTTTTCCTTCTCATGTTATTGGTCATTTCCAAAGACCTTACTATGAAATTGGAATATTTAGTTTTAAAAACCATGTTTTGGTCATTTTCGCTACAAACAGCTGAGGGAATCTAACGAAATTATTGCCAATGACTAATAAAAATCGGAAATATTTTACCTCGCTCCCCTCTATTGATTAATAAAAATTCTTCTTTGCTTTAAAAAAGAAGAAGATAAAATTGGAAATTTTACAAAATCAAGTGGAATTTTTCATTTTAGTAGCACATTGATTTTATTGAATTTCCACATAGGACAAAATGGGAAATAACCAGGTGATTGCTATATAGGATTTTTCATTTTAGCACATGAAAAACAAGTCTTAAGGAGTATTAGATTCGAGTAAAAAACAAAAGATGCCCACGCGCGATGCTTTTTAGATAGAGAATGAGTTAAATCTCTATGACATTTAAATGTTTTTCTTGAAAATTTTTTTGCTGAAAACACTTTGAATTTAAATTTTTCTTAAAAAATCATATTTTTACTAAAAAAACAACTGTCTTTATTTTTTCATCTTTATAATAGATTTTCTCGCGTATGTTAGTTTTGTGTCAACCTTTTTTGGATTATGTTGGTTCTTTTCGATGAGAGAATTGAAAAAGTAAAAAATTATTATTAGAATTCACAATTTTTTTAATAAAATAAAAAATAAGTAAAAAAATCTGGCTTTTTAGCTCACTTTTGTCTTTATTAAAAAAGTTTGGATCATAATTTTTTATTTTTCTAATTCCTCTTGTCAAGAGAAACTAATGATGCACAAAAACTTGACACAAAACTAAGTATCGCAAAAAAAAAGACGAAAAATTAACTAAAGCGACTTTTTAAGCCAAAATAGGCCTAAGAGATAGATAAAGGCTTATTTACCTTTTTAGTCCCCAAAGTATTCGCGAAATGTCAATTTCGTCCCCAATATTCAAATCATGTCTATCGAGTCCCCAATGTTCACAATGTGTGTTTAAATGGTCCCCATGTCTAACTCCGTTTGTCTTCTCCGTCAAATGCAAGGGTTTATTTACCTTTTAGTCCCCAAAATATTCCGCAAAATGTTAATTTGGTCCCCAATATTCATATCACACTTGCACTCGATGAATCGGAGCAGCCGTTTGTTTGTGTGGTGAAGAAGATAGGGGAAACCGACAAGACAGGAGAGGAAACTTGGTTGAAATTAGGCCAATAGGGTCGGGTCCAAACCCAAAAATTCCGTGAACCCCCCCGTACAATGAACAATGGTGTAGCATCCTTCTCTACGGATAAGTTCACTAGTTTTATAAATGAGGTAGGCTACTCACCCAGATTATGTTGAATCGGTTTGGAAGTGAAGTAAGGATTATATCCCCTTTTGAACAGAGACCCGTCATCGCAACCTTACCCGCACCGAGTTGTTGAAACGAGATTCCAATCCCAAGAGAATCCATGGCCGAGGGTCACAGCAAACCGCAAAAACCCCTGCGTGGATGGAATGGGTCTAGAATACGATCGTATTGTGTGGTTCGATTGAATGCTTAGGGTGACTAAAATTCTTAGATCCCCTTTTTTATTTTTGTGGTTGCTTGTCATGTAATGGGTTGAATCACCAAATTGGAACCCCCCTGATGTAGATGATGTTAGATCATGGGTAGAGACCAGAAGCACCATTGTGACGTCCAGACCGCACCATGGCTCTGAATGCCTCGTAGAGCCACAGATCCCATATTTTGATTTTTGGGTTTGTTGTTTCTTGTTCTTTCGGAAGAGAGATGAGCATACCTTCAATCAGTAGAAGACAAAGATCATAATCCAACAGATTGATAGAGAGGGTGGAATAGAGATGATCTGGTAGATGTTGAAGATAAGGGTTTTGAGGTTGAAGAAAGCTATGTGGGGATGAAGTACCGAAGTTACCCCTGCATTGATGGAGAAGATGGATGAAGTTAGACCCAAGGACCATTTAAATACACATTGTGAACGTTTGAGACTCGATAGACACGATTTGAATATTAGGGACCAAAGTGACACTTCGCAAATACTTTGGGGACTAAAAAGGTAAATAAGCCCAAAGGCAAGGGTAAGCTATGGAATGAAATTTCGAAATTACTCCTGCATTTAACGGAGAAGACGAACGGAGTTAGATACAAGGACCATTTAAACACACATGGTGAACATTGGGGACTTGATAGACAAGATTTGAATATTGGGGACGAAATTGACATTTCGTGACTATTTTAGGGACTGAAAAGGTAAATAAGCGGATAGTTAAATGTTCTATGAATGTGGAAGGATTTAGAGAGAGAGAGAGAGAGAGAGAGAGAGAGTGTCACGCCCTCAATTTTAATAAGCCAGAATACAAATAAAATCCACGTAGGATCGATTAAAGTCAACAATTTCCCATAGCAAAACCAAAGTCAAATACAATAAGCTTCTGGTCAAGGGTACCCATACCCATACAAAATAACAAAGGTTTTAAAGTTATTACATAAGTTGAAATACTCAAAAAGCTTAGAGAAATTGAAGTTACAAGTTTATCTTTCAAAAATGTACTTAGCATGAAGATGAGGAAATAACTTTATGCTCATAAAATCTTCATGGCATGCATCACACTCCACGCATCCGAGATCATGCTCCATGCTGTGTACCTGGGAAAGATAGGGTGAGCTCACTAGCTCGTAGGAAACATTTCTACCAACACTAAGGGTATATGGAATGAAAGATGCACATGAAAGTATAATACACATGAATGAGTAAACCTAGATAGACCAAGATAAATCAACTCGATGACAAAGTGCCTAGGAGATGCCTCGAAGATCTAATGAAACCAGAATATCCATAAGTTTTCTCATAATCATCACATTACGTGTCATAGGTTCATTCCCATCAAAACACGCTTATTCACACAAGCATTATATTTCCCAACATTTCACAAATACCCAAAACGCCTAAAAAATAACCCAAACATCCTTTACATTTATCAAATACACCTTACTCCTTTTAATCATTCACTTGTTCTCCGGGCATGCCACAAAGGCCCCGTGTCACTCAAAGAAAGCACATCATCAATTAGATTTCATTTACTCCCCGCCATTCGTGGTTTGACACTCGCCAACATGCCTCATATATTTTGCACAATATTCATATCCATCTCATTGAATTTCAACCATTTGATCATTTTCCCGCATGCCATATAGGCCCCGCGGTCACTCCCGCATACCATAAAGGCCCCGTGGTCACTCCCGCATACCCTTTCGGGCCCCGTGTCACTCCTGCATACCCGCTTCGCCCCGTGGTCACATATTTCACATTTATATTACCATTTATCGACTCATAAGTTCAACTTAGTGTCCAAAACCAATTCACGATCACTATAACCTTTCACAAGTGTCCAAAGTATTCACACAATCATCTTTGTTCAAAAATTCAAAATGTGCCTCGCGGAGATAGTCACATTAACACGCGTCCAATGTGCGTGAGAAACCAAGACAAATCAAGACAAACATAAAATGCACCATGATAGGTTACCGGGTCTTAGAGGTCAATTCAAGAAGTTTTGAAATGGCCAATGAGGGCCCTAACGATGGAACACCTAAAACCGAAGTTATAAACATCGAGAAAATACGACATGCTGATAGTAAAAAGGGAATTTCTCCCAAAATACAAATGATATGAATATGAAACCAATTGGGTTTGAAAGTAGACTCGTAGAGATTTTCAACGGTTCAAGAATCACCTCAATCGAGTCCGACGGGGCCGGGCGCGCCCGCCGGTTGGAAAAAAAAATGTTCGACAAGGGAAACCGGATCGATCCACTTCAAAAGGATCGATCCACTCTAGTGAAATCAGCGAAGCGCACCATCTCCGATCGATCCAACTAAGGAGTGGATCGATCCACTCTAGTGAAATCAGAGAGCAAGCCATTCGGATCGATCCAACCAAGGAGTGGATCGATCCACTACGCACTAAAAAAGTGCAACAGAGCATTTTGATCGATCCACTCTCAAGAAGTGGATCGATCCACCCGGTTTCGAGAGGAAAAATCAACAACCATGTTCAAATGGATGGGGCTTCATTCCAAGTCCAAATTGGGGTTTCAAAACACAACTAAGCAAATGAGGTAAACACATTCACCACCAATTCATAGAGTTACCAACCAATTTTGCAAACCCAAATTTATTCAAGAGCCAAATTCAATTCCATGGAGTTAATCAAGTTCAACAAGACATTTAGGAACAAGGAGGAGAATAATGCACTCATTCAATCAATATACACTTAGAGGAGGTAGAAAATTGTTCCCTACCTCAAGCAAACCAAGAAGGAGATGAGACCCTAGCTCTTGCTTCCACCTCCAACCGAAACATGCTAGCTCCAAGCAAAACCATGGAGTCCCGGACTCCAAATCACGCGTAGATGATGAATCCTTGGTTGGAGGTTGAAGTATTAGAGTGTGGAGGGTGGATTTGTGGTGAGAAATGGAGGGGTTTTGAGGAGACCTTGAGAGAAGGAGAAGAAGAGAGAGATACGTGGGTTTTGAGAGAAGAGAGGAGTGTGATTTTTGCAAAAAATCTGATCCAAACTTGCTTATATACACTCTCACACTAGCACTTACACCCCTCATGTCTCTAATGTGTTCTAAAGACACCCCAATGCACATACTTCCATCACATTGACCCCACATCACTCTATTTTCATTTTCTCACATTTACCCAACGTTATTTCCGGAAAATTATTTAAAAACACGGGTCTTTACAGAGAGAGAGAGGCTTGGGTTTGGTTTTTACGAGGCCATTATTTTCGTTATAGAATTTAGGGGTGTATGTGACCTTCACACACTATGAAAGTATGTTGGAGTCATGTTTAAGGGCTGGTGTGGGTGAATTGGGTTTTTTGGTTTTTTTAGTTTTGTCTTTATTCAAAAAAAAAGCAAAAAAAAATTGAATAAAGACAAAACCAAAAAACTAAAAAACTAGTTTTTTCAATTCACACAAACCAAGCCTTAGAGTTGTAGTATTGTACCTCTATCATTTTTGTATTTAGTACATACTCCTACTAGTTTAAATTAAAAACAAATGATGCCCATGTGATGCTTTAACATACTAGAAGATGAGTAAAGGGGTGTTCCCTAAGAGCATCCCCAATGGCATACTCGAAAGGAAAAATATTCAAATTTTGGTATTTGGATACTTAAAAAAGGCTCATGGCATATGGATAAATACTCCAAGTTAGTAACATTTTTTTTATAGACAAACAAATTTTGGCATTTGGATACTCAAAACTACCAACATTTTCCTAATAATCAAAGTTTTTTTTTGAGCAAGCAAAGATCATCCCATTCATAAAATATAGATCAACACATTTTCCTAATAATCAAAGTTGGATACTCAAAACTTTCAACATTCTCTCTTCTTTTGATTATGAGAAAAAAATGAACCATTGTAGAGCTTCATATTGCTAACTTTAAAAACCCATTAAAGGAATACTCAAAAGGTGATGTGATTTGAGTATTCATATTTGAGTATGCCATTGGTGATGCTATCCCCAATGACATACTCAAAAAGAAAAATACTCAAATTTTGACATTAAGATACTCCAAAAAGGCTCACAATGACATTTGGATAAATACTCAAAGTTAACAACATTTTTTTTATATAAATACTCAAATTTTGGCATTTGGATACTCAAAACTATCAACTTTTTCCCAATAATCAAACTTGGATATTCAAAACTACCAATATTTCCCCTTTTTCGATTATGAATAAAAATGAACCATTGTAAAGTTCTACATTGCTAACTTTAGAAACCCATTAAATGAATACCCAAAAGATGATGTGGCAACATTTGAATATTCACATTTGAGTATGTCATTAGTGATGCTCTAGGGTGTTTTTAAAATAAACTATTTTTTATAGTTATTATGTAACGTGAGGGAATGATCTGTCTAAATTTTTTGAAAAAACTATTTTTTGTTAGTGGAACACGCCTAAAATCTCTCTGACACTCAAATGTTTTTCTACAAAAAAAAAACATAAAACGGTTTTTATGTGAAGTGAGAGAATGACTTGTCTAAGTTTTTTTAAAAAATTGTGTTTTTTGTTAGTGAACACCCCTAAAATATCTCTAGTTGTGTTTGGTTTGGGTTTTGAGTTTTTCTTTTCTTGTTAATGATTGGAGGGAGAAATAGAAATAATAATTAAAAATAGGAGTTAACGAAAAGAGAAAAATAGAGAGAAAAATGAAAATAATATTTACAAATAAAAGTAATGATTGGATAAAAATTGTAAGAAAAATGACCTTGAAACCCAAACGAAATGTTTTCATCATCATTGAGACAAAAAGAACATAGGAGTAAAACATTCGATTGAAAACATTTTAATTTGGATCTTTCATGAAAAAAGATTTGAATTTGAATTTTGCGTGCTAATGGACTGGTTTTGGGAAGAGCGCCATGCGGTGAACTGTGGGTAACAGAGGCGTAGATTGTATCGTACTCGAACCTATCCATCAACCAAATTTTATGAATTCTTTTTAGTACCGAATGTGTATTTATTACTCCTTCCTTGTCAATTTTATAGTCTATCGTTCTATCCTAACCGAATAAAAAAACGATAACATCTTTCAATCGGTAATACATTTTGTATGCAATATGGATCTTGTTTGATAGATCTTAATTTAATCTAATAAACAATGTGTTTAAAATCACCTAAAACATTATAGATTATAAGATAGGGTAAATTTCACTAACCTCCCCTAAGGTTTCTAACAAAAACAGAAACCTCAAATATCACTGCCCTCCCCTGCTTTTTCTAACATTATACAAAATCCCTCATCTGTTATCTTTCCGTCAAATAGTTAATACCAAGTGATGATGTCATCACATATGAAAGCTAAATAGACAAAATTGCCCTTTTGTTTTTGTCTCTTGTTTTTGAAAAATACTTCACGCTCACTCTCCTACCCCACACATGATTTTGATAAAGCAAAGTTCTTGTAAACGATCTTAAATATAGAAATAAGCATTCGAAAACTACATGTCGGCAATAAAAAAAGGGGACACTTGGCCTACTTCGGGTAAAAAATTGGTTTTTGGTTTTTTGGTTTTCCTATTTTGTCCTTATTCAATTTTTTTTTGCATTCGTTAGTTTTGCATCAAGATTTTGTGATTTTTGGATTTCTCTCGATGAGACGAATCTAACAATTATAAATTTATGGTTAAAACTCAATTTTTTTTAATAAAACCAAAATAGGTGGATTATTGGCCAATAATCCACCTATTTTGGCTTTATTCAAAAAAATATTTGGTTTGACCATAAATTTATATTTGTTAGATTCATCTCATCAACAAGAATCCAGAAATCACAAAATCTTCATGCAAAAAAAATTTGAATAAAGACAAATGAAAAAACCAAAAAAACCAAAAACCGGTTTTTTTTTTCAAAGGAGGGTTTACATAATTATCCTTTTAGTCACTTGAAATTAGAAAATCATCCTGAGCCTATTTAGGAGTTATCTTTTCATCCTGAGATTCAAATAAACCCTAAAATGCCCTTTATATATATATATATATATATATATATATAATTATATAATATATAACATATTAGGGGATTGATGACTAAATTAAAAGTTACATATAGGAAGCGGTTGGAAGTGGACCAGTTTCAAAATTAGAAGGTCCTCCACTGCAATTACAGAATTTGGACAAATCCTTATCACATTATCTTTTGATTAAAAAGAAAAAAAAGAAAAAGAAAAAAAGAGAGAGACAAGATAAATCAATGTGAATTGATTGTCCACCATCTTTATCTGGTATCTCCAAATTCCCAAAATACAAAGGGGATCTTAGCTTTGAGATGAACTCAACCGATTTTGAAGATTTTGATCCAATTACTCTACTTCAACATTGTCTCTTTTGTGGATTTGATGTGGCTAGAGTTCATTTTTTTTTTCCGGTTTCGTTTTTATTTTCCGATCTAGTCTGGCTTTGTTCTTTCCTTGATCGGTTTATTCAAACATAAATTTGATGCGTTTCATTTAATGATTCATTGTTGCTTATGGTTGAGTTTTTTAGTCTAATCCTTCAATTTGTCATGTAAATGCTCTCAAAATCTTGGAATAACTATTGGATGGTGCGGAATCTTCCGATCAAAAAAATAAAATAAAAAAAATAATGATTGGATGATATTCAAATTTACCATGACTGTTGTTTTGATTTGGCCATGAAATCTACTATTTTGACTCGTTTGTGAAATTTGTTATTTTGGTTCAATTCAATTAGAAATTTGAAATTTATCATGAAATTTGACCAGGTGTTATTCATGGTATTCAAAATCACCATAAAATGTGTTATGGATTTTAGATATCATCCGATCATAATTCATGTCCAAACTTATGTTTACTTAAATTTACCTTATTAACTTGAACTTGACCATGAAATTTGGTTGGATGGATGACAAATTTACCATGAAATCACACCTCTATTATCAAATCATGGTAAAAATCATTTATAGTTATAAATCATGGCTAAATATTGATATTGTATGGTAAATCTTTAATTTTGGTTGTGTAGCTGCACGAGTGATATTGTATGGTAAATCTTTAATTTTAGTTGTGTCATTGCACGAGTGTATTTACCATGAACTTATGGGTACAAAGAGATCGTGTATCGTTTCTATCGTATTTACCATGAAAACATGAGGAAATGATATTGACTAAAATTTACCATGATTCCTGCTATGCAAATGTGTTTTTGTAATAATTTTGTTATACATAGATCCAATCATAAAAGCATGGGAATAAGTTATATTCGAAATTTCAAAAAAAAAAATCCCCTTTTTCCTTTTTTACCATATTTGCTGGTGCGAAATTATTATTTTTTGCTTGGTTATCTATAATTTCACCACACATTAGTAACAAATTTTTTAATTTGAAATTCCTTTTGTTATCTCTCTTAATGGATGTGATTTTGAATCTCATTAAATTAAAAATGTTTAAATCCCACAAAATTAGGAACTTGTTGAATCCCACAAAATTTGGAAGTTATTGAATCCCACAAAATTAGGAAAAAAATATAATCTTGTATATGTTGATATCATAGTAAAAGGGTAGAAAAGTTATTTTACAATATAAAATGATGAAAACATAATTCCATAAAACAAGGGGATGAAAATCTAGTAGTGTCCAAAAAACGGATGATTATTTAATTAACTCTAAAAAAGGAAAAAGTTCAACATGAATCTTTTCATTTTCTCTATTGATACAATTACCCATAGGAAAAAAAATTACACACTTTATGGTCCGTTTTCACTTAATAATTAACTCGGCTTATAATTTTATTTTTTTAAAAAAAATTATTTATTAATTTTGCATCAATTTCTTTATTTTTTGGTTATTGGTTCGTCCAATGAAAGAAATCTAAAAAGTAAAAAATTATGAATCCAACTAAAATCTTTTTGAATTAAGACAACAATAATCCCATGTTTTGGATTATTTTTGTCTTTAGTATACTTTTACAAAATTTTAATCGTAGTTTTTTTTTAAAAAAAATTTAGTTTCCTCTCGTCGTTCCAAACTAATACTAATTCGAAAAATAATTGACCCAAAACTACCTAATGCAAAAAAAAATTTCCATGATGAGAAAATTACTAATCTGGCTTAATTTTTTTGGGTTCATCTCGAGGAACTTTTCAATGCCGAGCCGGTATGGCTGTTGTGGCATGGCTTATGTAACACCCGCTCGCGCACATTCAGTTGTTCAAAAATGCAACAGACAGCTCAGATTAAAACACATTTTTTCATTTTCTTTTTTCTTTTTTAAATTCATCCAGCACATTCAATCCGGATTGTCTGTTGTATTTTTGGATGTTAGGATGTGCGTGAGCAGGCACAAGGTGGTACCCGCTCGGCATTGATTTTTTTTTCCCCTCATTGGAGATTCATTCACCTCTTATTGACCCAAATCCTGATAGCTACGCAACATCAAGGGCCAACTGGGGAAGAGAGAGAGAGAGAGAGAGAGAGAGAGAGAGTGAAAATAGTAAGACCCAAAATTTACATCTCTAGATTTTCGATTGCTTCTTCCAATCAACACTAAGCTGTCAAAATTGTAAAATCCAATCTGAAGGAAAATTGTCCACCAAAAAGTTGAATCTTGCATCTAAATGAACATGCTTTTGGTGGGTACACAATATCCAAAAAAAAAAACGATGGGTACGTATATGCATACATATATGTGTGTGAATAAGTGGGTATACATAAGGAAGCATATGGATTAGACCCTCCAATAACCTCAATCACGTGTTTATGTGTTCCCACGTCATTCCGCCTTGATTTCTTCTTCACGATAGCTATGGAATCAGGGACATGATGGTTGTTTTCAGGAAATTATTGGGTCACTGGTAAAAAGAATTGCAACACAAGGTGATTTTGGGGCGAGAGTGGCTTTGCACACCCCCCTGACATACTTGTCCCCCGGTCCCACCCCACCCTCTCCCCAAATTACACCCTGCCTGTAACGCCCCGATTTTTAGAAGCATTAATTAAGACAAATAATTAGGATTAATTTAATAAAAAGAGTTTCCATCAGAGTACACATTGGAAAACGTGAAATGCAGTCCATTACAAAATACTTAGTAAGGTTTGAGAAGTTAATATTACAAATCCAACATTAAAAATAAAGGGGGTGGGTTCTACAGATTTAGGTTTAACTCTGGATTTCACGGCTCCTCCTGAGCCTGGTCTACCGGATAACCCTCGGTTCTGAAATAATCGTCTCCTTCGACGCCAACCGTACCTGTTTGATCATAGTCTGGCATAATATGTCCGAGTTGCAAAGCAACATCATGGTATTATACCAGGGTCACACGAAGTGTAATACCGTGAGCGATAAATCACTCAATAGCTACTCTAACCCTCCCAACCCTTGCTAGACATACAAGTACAACATATACGATTGAAAAACAGTAATTAAAGGAATAAGCAGGACATAAATCATAGAGCAGAAATTAAACACATAGTTGATTTCATTACTAGCAATTAACTTACATATTCATCTAAGTTCTCACCTAGAGAACTTTCCTCCCAAATAACCACTAAGGAATATGACCAATCCGCGATATACCCCCCCTTGCTTCCCCTCGACCGGGAGCCCCGACGGAAGGTATAAGTTACTTTACTTAAACCAACCGGCATCCGGCCCTCACAAGGATGAATTTCCTGTGGACCGACCGTACCATCGGCTACGAAAGACAACCGCCACCCTATAGGTATATAGACAAGTGACTGGTCTATAATACATCCACCCTTTTAACGCCTCAGAATTCAAATGAAGTAATCACAGATTGTCATATCCTAGGATTTCGAAATCATAGCAGACTGCCAAACAATCCTCCAAAACAAATCACTTGGCTGACTGTCATTCAACAAATCTCGGGGTGACTCCCCATCATCAATTCATCAATTGGCTGACTGCCATTCAACAAATCTCGGGGTGACTCCCCAATAATCGATTTCAATTCACTTTTCCATGAACCTCATCGTCTATGTGATATTCGCGTACGATCACCCAACCCGAGAACCTAGTTGTCCATTCTAACATTCAACACATTTATGGAAAGTGCACTTAACAGTGAAAACAAGGCAATAACAATATCACAAGGGTCGCAACCGAATATCTCGATTCA
The DNA here is from genome assembly GCA_022606695.1 of Vaccinium macrocarpon. Lineage (NCBI taxonomy): Eukaryota > Viridiplantae > Streptophyta > Magnoliopsida > Ericales > Ericaceae > Vaccinium > Vaccinium macrocarpon. The sequence goes on along the minus strand of CM040181.1, from coordinate 17,277,965 downwards.
CAAGTTCACGAAATTCAAGTAATCGAATACTAAGGGTCTAAACATAATAAATTCAACTATAGGGGCCAAAACGAAATTTACTAAACTATTGGGGTCAAATGTAATTTAAAGAAAGTAAGGGTCACCAATGTCATTTTAAGTAAGTGTAAGGGTAATCAAGGTAATTTCACGGTTCTAGGGTCCTTGGTGAAATCTTACTGACTTTGGGGCCTTTTCGTAAATAAACTTAATACAAGGGCAAAAAGGTAATTTTTCCAACACGAAGGGTAAACACGTAAAATAATTTATTTTACCTAGTTATGTCATAACTTGACTCAAAAAGATATTCCTTGAATTTTAGCAAGTCCAAAACTTTTATAAGCGTAATAAATGTAGTAAAGGGCAAAATGGTCATTTTTCCACCACCAAGGGTAATTACGTAAAATTACCTTATTTTAGTTAATAAAGTCCTAACTTGCCACAAAACACACTTCTTTGATCTTTTTATTAAGTAAAAAACTACACATTATGTAATTTATAAATGCAAGGGCAAAATGATCATTTTACACCCGAAGGGCATTTTATAAATTTTGATACACTCATAAACTTCCACTAATGACATTTAATTGATAAAAAGTGGGAACATAAATATCTTTGTAGATTAAGCCACATACTTTATAAAACTACATTTTTAACCCTTAAGTTTAATACTAAGAACGAGAACAAGATTAAACGTAACATGAACACATTAAATCCCACATAAACACTTGAATAAGTCCTAATCGTGCTTGAGAAGTTAAACACATGAACCAAAATGAATCTAGGGCTTAATATGCATGAAAAACATGGTTTAGGGTCAAAATTGTCGAAACTAGGAACACAAGGGCCTAAACAGAATTAAAGGATTTGAACCAAAATTGAGGCAACATTCGACCCGTAGTCCTGACGGGATATGGTGGTCCTGACCATCGCCACAAATAAAAACAGAGCAACTTGCGTTTTTGTTCGGGTTTCGTGGAACCCTTCACCTTGGGCCTTAACCCTTCAACTAAAAACTACCTCTAGGATATTCTAACACATACAAATACTTAGGAATGATTGGGTAAGAGTCTCTACCTTGTTTTGCAAAGATTTGGCAAAAAAACGGGTTTTGGCGAAAAACCGGCGGAGGGAGCTTCTTGGGCCGACTTGGCTTGCTTGGATGGTGAAATTTGGATGCCTAGGAGTGCAATGGATGAACTTGTGGAAGAAGATTGAATGTCGTTGGGTTTGGAGGTGGAAACCCAAGTTTTGGCTCTATTTTCTCTCTCTAGAACTCCATAGCCAAACTTTGAGCTTTCTCTCTCTCTTCCTTGTTATTTTTCTGAGTAATGGTGATGTGTGGGAGTGTGAGAGAGTGAGGGACGAAATAGAGGGGTTTATGAAGGGTGAGGGTGGAGTGTTTGGGCTAGGGTGGTGTGTGGAAGTGGCTAAACACATGTGGGATGTGAGGGGATGACAAGAGGCTTGATTGGAGTTGTTGGAGGCAGAGAGAGGGTGGATGGGGGTCTGATTTTGCAGGGGAGAGGGTGGAGTGTGGTGTTGGGTTGATTTGGAAGAAGTGGTGGGGTGAGTAGGTATGTATAAAATGTATATATGCACATATTTGTGTGTATGTGTACTAGTATTACTTGTGTATGTGTATAATTACATATGAAATGAATTTATAAAAATTTAATACTTGCGATTAAAATGTAAATGTGCCTTAGGGTCGAATTTGTAGCAATTTATAAGTATTAGGGTATAAACCGTAGTAATTGCAAATTAAGGGCCCTAAATGTAATTAGAAATTAAATTAAAAAAAAATTAATGTAATTAAAACGAAATTAAATAATCCTAAATTTTATTAAAAATTTCGGATTATTACACTCCCCCAAATTCGCCCCTTTTTTTTTTCGTTTTTTATTTCCGGCAAAAGCCACTGTCTTTTGTTTTTTTTTTGTTTTTTTCCTTTTTTTTTCAACTTTAAATATCTGGTAATTTAATGTAATTCTGTTATAATCCTTAGATTACCCTGTGAATTACCCACGCACATTTTTTTTTTTGGAGAAAATTTTGTTGGAGTGAACATTTTCAAATTAGGAATTGATTCATACCGAGTTTGAAAATGCGATTTCGAGTTGTATTTTAAAAATGACAAGCATGTTCTCTTCCAGTTTGTTTAAATGTAAATAATGTAGATTACATTCTTTTTTTTTTTTACAACTTGGAATAGCAAGATAAATATATGGTGGATGACATAGGCTTCGGTCGATTTTTTGTGATTTTTTGGCTTGTCTCTACGAGAGGAATCTAAAAAGTATAAAATTATTAGCCAAACTTAAAGTTTTGTGAGTAAAGACGAAGGTGAAATCCAAAAAAACGGTTCATGTGATCACTCTCTTAAAAGAGTTTCTCTTACAAAAATGTAGAACACATTTAGCGTCCAAACACATAATCGGGTAATTATTAAGAAATTTAAATTTCGAATAATGTTCCATTTTTTGTCACCAAATCATTCCTAATATATTACATGGGGAGGAGGAATGAGACTGATTTCGAATACAACGCCAGTATCCAAAAACTTTATCGCATTTGAAATTAACTACCACTTGGCAACTTATTTTAAGTTAAAACAACTCAATTTTACTTCTTCTCTTTTTTTTTTTCTCTCCTTTTTTTGGGGTGCAAAGTCAAATTTACAACTCCTATTTTTGTGTTAAAATAAATGAAATAAAGAAATAAATTAATATTAATAAGAAAGTTATAGTAAAATGAAATTATTAAAATTTGAAAAAAAAAGAAAAAAAGAAAAGGAATTTGGGAGGGGGGGGGCAGGGGCAAATGGGGAAGAGAGGCGTGGGGCCCGGGGGGACGCGGGTTGTCGGGGGGTGGGCGGCGCGCAAAGCATTTGGCTTTTGGGGCTTCCAGAGGTCGTGAGCTGCAGAGGGCGGCTGAGTTTGATGTTGTGGGGATGATTATTTGTAGTGGATAGGAACGAAAAGGGGAAAAATGAAGAAAAAAGATTAAACAAGGGGCATTTGAGTCACTTAAGTGTTAAATTTAACTCTGTTAATGGATAAAGTAACAGAAGGGGGAATATGTATAATGTCAGAAAAAGTAAGGGAGGGCAGTGATATTTCAAAAACCTTAGGGGAAGTCAATGAAATTTATCCTAAGATATATATAACATTTTGAAAAGTGGCACAAACTCTCAAAATGGAAAATAAAATTGGGACGGTCCATATGGCCAAGCCTACGTGGTACCAAATGTAAAATTTGCGTTGTTCAAAAGTGTATGAGATGACCAAGATTGAATTCCTCTCTCTCCCCTTCTCTCTCCATAATCCAGAAATTCAAAACTAAAATGGGTGGTCTGAATCACACGCGGGATTTGGATGTTGACTTGGAATTTCTGTGGTAGCTTTTTTAGGGGAAAAGAATTGCAGTATGTTTTGAATCAAAGTTAAAACTTTTGCTATACTTATCCGGTCAACTTATGTGTACCTTCGATTAATTGTAATTATATGGTCAAATCTCATTAAATACTTGTAAAGAATTCAATTAAAATTGGAGCAAATTTACGTATATTAATTAGCCCAAATGAGTTGATAACACTTAAATAAAGTCGTAGTAAATATATGATTCTTTTGTTTTTGTTTTGGTGTAATATAAGTTCAGTAGGACGAATGGGAAAATGGGAAAAGTTGGCTCCTAAACAGGCTCTTAGATCAATTAGTACTTGATTAATCTTTAAGGAGGGCGAATAACTAAAAAAAAGGAAAAGCAAATAATTCAAGCCGATCAACACACAAAGAAAGAAGCAAACAATTCAATAATACCGTACAATTTATTTTTTCACGCCAGAAAAAACCCCCCAATGACATTTGTTGAATAATGTACTATGTTAAGCTACTATATGGATTATAACATACTCCTTTGTGGAGAAATAAATTGTTCCACTAAGGATAAGTTTTCCATTTGATTTTAGCAAATGGGTTGCTAAAATCAACCATGATTTTAGCAAGTGAGTTCAGCAGGTACTAAAATCATGGTATTTTAAATCAAAAAATTAAGTGTTTTTGTGTATTACTTTTTGAATTTTTCACACCAAATTAAAGTACACGAGGAGTACTTTAATTTGGTGTGAAAAAAATTAAAAAATGATACATGAAACCACTTCATTTTTTAATTTCAAAACCATGATTTTAGCACCTGCTGAACTCATTTGCTAAAATCTTTTGGAAAACTATGCCAAAAGAATAATTTTTTCCAAAAATCAAGACAAATCATTCTCTCACAATACATCGAAAAGTCAATTTATTTAAAAAACTCCCTTAGTGGAACACCTCCTAAGTTTCCGTAGTATTTTTTTTAATATATTTTTAACAGTATTTTTAGTAGTCTTTCATAATTCATTCTCCTCACATATTATTTGATTTGACAATTTTCCAAAAAGGTAGTTGGAATCCAATTTAAAAGTTTAATCCGTGATGGTGCGACAATTATTACGGGGGTTGAAAATCTAGCATAAGTGGAAAATTTTATACACACCCGGTTTTTTTTTTTTTTTTAGTACTCACACTAAAAAATCTTTAAAAAGTCACGTGCTATATACCCAGTTTGGATTCACATTAATTATATTGTGTAGATTATTATCATAAAAAATTAAGTTAATCGAATATCAGTAAGTGTTTGATTTGTCTTGAATTAAAACAATGGACAGTTAAAATATTCAATTGTCTTTCGTTTTTAGTATAAATGAGGAACGTACCAATACCCGGTCATTTTTTTTTCTTCAGAAATGATATATACGTTTTTGTTAACAAAACTAAATATTTTATTTTTAAAATGGGCCCAATATGGGCTCTATGTGCAAGCGCAGAAGCTTAGGCCTCGTTTGATTCGGGTATTAAGAGGGTGGGATTGGACTATTTTTGTCCAATCCCGCGTTATCCCTTGTTTGGTTCTGCAAAAATGGCATGGGATTAACAATCCCGGGACAAGTTTTATCCAATACGTATGGGATTATACAATACCTGGGGGGTGGTGGGATTGTTTAGTCCCGGATAAAATGAACGCGGAAGGGAAATCCACCAAATTGCAAAAATGCCACTTGTTTAATCCCGAAACGTAGTTTAGGGAATCAAACATGGGATTGGCCAAAACATGAGATATCCCAATGTTAATCCTGCATGAATCAAATAGGGGATTGTGTGAGATTCAGTACTAAATTAGTCACAGGATAAATAGTCCAGGACTATCAATGCCAGGACTATTAATCCCACTTTTTTTAATCCGCGAATCAAACGAGGCCTTAAGGTATTAGTAATTACAGAAACAACATCTACTATTCCCTACAAAGTTTTGCAGGGAAGAATCCAAGATTATAGCTTTGGAGATGCCGATTTTACTTAGATGGCAATTTCACCCAAAATCAATGGATATCGAACCAAACCAACTCTATCAGGGTAGTTTTTTTTAATTTTTTCCTACATATTGGGCGGGTTTGGTTTTCAAACCATGATACTCGGGGTTTGGATTTGGGTTTGGTCTTAGCAAATATTTGGCCAAACCAAATCCAAACCAAAACCCAAACCCAAACCATATCCAAACTAATTCATATAATATGTACATGTAATTTTAACATTTAAAAAAAATTCTTTTGATGTTTTGTCATCGGTGTGAGTTAAACACATTAAGAAAAGTTTATCATTTAGTTATTTCCTTTGATTATGTTGGAGTTTAGATGTTTGATGGTAAAATCTTATGGTATGTTATTTTTTTTATTATTTTAATATATATAATCTTCCTTTTATATGTTCATTAATGGAATGAATATCAATGCAAGTTTGGTGCGGTTCTGATGAAATCCAAATCTATATGGTTTGGTTATGATGCACTAAAAATTATATATCGGTTTGTATTTGGGTATAGATATATACTTTGAGTTTGGGTATGGTAATTACAAAATCTAGACCGAACCGATCCATCCATTGCCATCTCTAGAAATGCAAATGGGCGTAAAAAATGAATCCTCGAATTCTGCGGGACGTAAGAGAGATTTGATCTAAATCAAAATGAAAACAAAGCAAAAAAAATTATCAGAAAAGGAAACCGTAAACTTTCTCCTTTCCAATTTTTAAATCTATATCACGAACTCACCCAAAAGGGCAGATAAAAGGAAAAAAAAGAAAAGAAAATTATTACTGACTGATTCGTAATTTTTTACAGCAGATAAAAAATGGTGTAGACAAACAAACTCTACACTTGATATTACTTATTATAAATATGGGGCACATAAATAGTCATCATTTTAGTCACTTGAAATTAGAAAACCATCCTGAGCTTATTTAGGAGTTATGTTTCTATCCCGAAATTCAAATATATCCTAAAATGCCTTTTATATATATAAATATATAATTGTAACATATTAAGGGATTGAGGACTAAATTAAAAGTTGCATATATAAGGCGGTAGGTAGTGGACCATTTTCAAAATTATGAGGTCCTCTGCTGCTTACGGGATTGGGGATAAAACCCAATCCCCCAAATCACGCCAACTACTGGGTAATTTTAACTATATTAAAAACTACAAAGCAGTGGAGCGGCAATTTAGGAATTTGGGATCTATCCAAATCCCCTAAATTTTGCATTGTTCTACCTCCTTTAAATTGTAGAATAAGATATCAATTGGCAGTACCTTTTCAGTCAATTTGTCAATTTGGACGAAACCTTCATCCATTGATAGTCCTTTTTGAAATCCTGAAAAATTCTTCGATCGAAAACCTTCACCCACTGCCAGAAAACTTCAGGCGGTTCCAAATCGCCAATTGTAACATTCACCATCGCGGTCCATCATCGTCACTGACAGTCCTTTTTCCCAGTGAACAAGGCGTTGATGACCTACTCCATAAATTGTTCGTCGACTTTCCGATTGGGTCCCATCTTCGTCGCCTTTCCAACCTACTCAATTTGTCCAAAGAATTGAAAATAGGATACACCGACGGGGTGTAATGGTACTACATTGTAACTGTGTATTGAGGACTGTATAACATGTTTTTTGTTTCACGATGTAACCGTTGCAGCTATAGTATAAATTTTTGTCCGATTATACAGTTGCAATAGGCGACAATGTGATTTTTAGTCACTCTGTTAATTTCACCCATAATTTTGTATATGCATATTCTCGTGCAGTTTCCTTGTTTTTCTGTTATGTTCGATCAATGGATTATGAGGTAGGGTGTGATATTGGTGTAGTATTAACCATGCATTATCCAATTGTGGTTTATTGTTTTGCCGTCTAGTCTCATTCATTTTTATCTTGGTTCATAATGGAAATATACCATTGAATTTAAATGGTGGCTTTGATAAAAATTGGTCCAAAAAATAACAAGGTCTGGTTCATCATTCACTTTGAAAGTTGTTGAGATTTTACCATGATTATTAAAATTTGTGGCAAACATGTCGAACAAGTTTTTTACCATGGAGTCATGTAAAAAGTTGTTTGAATTAACCATGTTACTGCTATGGAAACACATTTACCATATTTCATTTGTTATTGGGTATTTACCATAATCATTGAAAAAAGTTCTTTGTCATGGTATTCAATATAACAAGTCCTATGAATTAAACCATGTTACTAATCTGGGAATAAGATTTTACCATTTTTCTCTATGTAATTGTTTAATTTTTACCACAATCATTAAAACATGATTTGAAAATGTTTTTACCATGATTCAATGTAACAAGTCATATAAACTAATTATACGCGTTATTGAAATTATGGTAAAAATAACCAATAACAAATAACCAAGTTCAATCTCATTCTTTGCTGTCCAGTTTCATTCATTTTCATCTTGGTTCATAATGAAACATATCATTGGATTTAAATGGTGGCTTTGATAAAAATTTGTCCAAAAATCAACAAGTTTTGGTTCATCATTTACTTTGAAAAATGCCGAGATTTTACATGATAATTAAAATTTGTAGTAAACAAGTCGAACAAGTTTTTTTTACCATGGAATCATGTGAAAAGTCGTTTGAATTAACCATGTTATTGCTATGAAAATGCATTTTACCATGTTTTATAGTTATTGGTTATTTTTACCATAATCAAATGAGTGGATTGAAATCATCCCCACTAATTTTGAATTCCCCCACTAATCATTAGTTTCCGTATTTGTGGTAATCAAGGAATTAGTTGAAAATGGAAATCATATCATCTCATTTTGAAATGCCTAATTATCCAAAATTACAAAATCAGTTATACATGGGAACAAAATCATCCCCACCTTTTCAAAACTCCCCAATTTCCAGCAATACAACATTATTTTAATTATGTATGTCATGACAAAGGCAAACTGGTAAATCACATAAGAAAAGGATGAAAACATCAGTATGAATAGTGATTGGGATTAAAACATACAGGGCCCCTAAAAAAAGGATGATTATTTAATTACCTCTATAAAATTAGTAATATTTAGCTCCTTCTGCCAAATTTACGGTGAGTTTGGGAAACTACTTTTTTTTTCTTTAGCAAAATGAGCATTATTATTTTTTGATAAACGGATATCCGATCTAGCTTGCACACAACTTGACTAACAACCGGGCATGATCTCGGGTGGCCTAGTGGCCGGGTAACAAAATGAGTATCATTGATATCTAGCGATCTTCCTTTTAGTTGAAACTTTTTTGGATTACCATTCATCAATGAGAGAAATTAAAAGGCACTTCTAAAATATGAATTGAAGTTGAAAAAGTTTTACAAAAGACAAATCAAAATAATTCATCATTAATTCATAGTATTTTTTATTTCTCTCATTGAGAAGAATGGTAATGCCCAAAGATTATTTCACTCATTAAGGTGGATGTTCTCCTTTTTTTTTGTGTGGGAGAAATAGAGAGAAAATTGCATTAAACGCCAACCAATACAAAAAAAACCACAAAAATATAAGAAAAAAGAAAAGAAATGAAAAAAGACAAGAAAAGTACAGGCAATAGAAATTGTCGCCTTGTATGCGTCATTAGAAGTCACCGGTCATTGTCTTCACGCCCGCTGGAGCTGTTATTAGCCACCGCTCGCTGTTGATGGAGGAGATCCAGACGAGTAGGGTAACCCCTGATCTGGCCCCCAAGGACTCAAAAATCAGGTGCAGACACCCACACCAGACTAGAGAGGAACGGATTTGGCATGTGGAATCTCCGATCACCCAAAAAGGCGTTTAGAGGAGGAGAAGGAGGAAGAAGAAGGAGGAAAGGGTGTGCAGGGGAGGGGAAGGGACGACAACTGTGGGAGGCTTCTCCCTCTCCTCACACTCTCTCTCTCTCTCTAAAGTCTAAACTCTCTCTCGCCTTTCGTGAAGCTTTTCAAGGTGGATGTTTATTCCACAAAATTTTATAGTACTAATCTAACCAGAATTCTAAAAATAGATGAACAAAAAGACGATATGAAAATGATGCACCAATTAAACTCAATTCTTTCTGATCAATTTGTTTTTAAAAAAAACTCATTTTTATATTTATATCTTTGCCTATTACTTGGTGCCACAACATGGGGATAAGGAAATTTTTTTGGGTACCGAATGTGTCACGCTCTCAAAATTTTAAAGGATAATTCATTGAGAAAATCCACGTGGACGGTCAACAAGTCCATGTGCCACATCAACGTCTAAATTAAAAATAGAAAAGTCAAAGTCCACAAGTTACAATAATCTAAGGGTACCCGATAACCCATATATACAAGTACATTAGTTTTAAGTATGTTTACAACCCATTGTCAAAAGAGAAGACTTAATCAAGTTACAAAATCATTTTGGCAGAAATACTACTTCTAAGATGATAATGTAACTCCTCCTTTAGCTTTCAAAACAATGCTTGCATGCACTTCAATCACTCCATAATCATGCTCCTTGATGGGTTCCTGAAATTTGTAAGGTTGAGCTCACTAGCCTAGAAGAGAAATGTCTAACAATCCTAACTGAAATGAAATGTCTATGGATGATAGACAAGAAAAACACAAATCATGTGACAAGAGTTAGGGAAGGGTTTGAATGGTGAAAGGACTAGAAAGTGGCACATAATTAACTAGATTTTGCTTATTCTTGTCTCTCATACCCAATAGCACCCGACACGAACTCGGCACGCCTATTGTGTCCTACACGTTCAATAGATACCTTTCATATCTTTAAACATTCACTTATTCTCCGAGCATGCCATATAAGCCCCGTGTCACTCCGAGCATGCCATAAAGACCCCATGTCACTCTGGGCATACCCTTTCGGGCCCCGTGTCATCATTACCACATTCGTACTTCATTTCATGCTCATTAATATCATTAGGGTGTCCATATGTCTCATTACCTTACTTTCATGCGTTACTTTCACGCAAAACTCATATTTCTTGTTACCCGAATGTGTTCATAAAGGAGGTTTTGACCCGAGTGTTGAGGATGTCCAAGTGACCCTTCCGAACTTTAATATGTGACCAACAACTTACATAAACGAACTACAAACAACGGATCATGATTCATGAAATTTTTCAAAAAATATAGGTGTCCTATTGATAGAAGGTTAGGTCCTATTAATAGGAGAGAGATCAGATTGACCACTATTGAAGCATCAGGGAGTCCTATTGATAAAAGATAAAGTCATATTGATAGAGCGTTAGAGGCTCCTATCGATAGGAGATCAAGTCCAATCGATAGGGAAGCCATCAGATTGGCTAGAACGAAAAATGAAAGGCTCATATCGATAGGGGATGAAGTCCTATCGATAGAGCATTAAAGGCTCCTATCAATAGGAGATCAAGTCTTATCGATAAGGAAGCCATCAGATTGGCTAGAATGAAAAATGAAAGTCTCCGATCGATAGGGGATGAAGTCCTATCGATAGGACATCACCAAATCCAAAATTTTACAATTCAAGGGGTGATCAATGAGGCTTTTCTTTGAGCATTTATTGGTTCCAAATGGACATGATAAGATGTAAAAGAGGTTCAAACAACATAGTAAGACAACATACCATCAATTTACAAGATTTGCTAATTTTCCCCAAATTCAAGAGATTGACAAACAATGGGTTTCATATAAATTACAAGCATCACCATGAAATCAAGCAACAATGGAATGAGTTATCTACCAAATCAAGAAAAGACTAACATAGAAGCCAGGAGATAAGGAGTTTAAACACAAACTTGGCCAAGAGATGGATTTTTCTCAAAGAAATCAACAAGATAAGGAAAACTTAGCAATCCTATGACTACACATACATACACACTACATTTACACTTAGAAGAGTTAGAAATTTTCCTACCTCAAGTGAAGACAAGCTCTAGATCAAAGTTGACTCCAAACCCTAGCTTCCCAACTCTAGAAATCACCAAATTGAGCTTTTCCAATGCCAAGACTAAGAAGAACTCAAGCTCCAATGATCAAAGATTGAAGGATTTGTGCAAGGGTTGGGTTGGGTTGTGGAGATTTTGGGAGAATGAAAATTGATAATCCCCCCCTCTGACACCTCCTTAATGACTATTTTACCCCTCCTCCCATCCTTAATTACACAAAAAGATTTATTCAATTGTAAATGTGCTAAATGTACATTAGTTTAAATTTCCATTTCACCACAAAAAAATGATTATTTTCGGTGCAAATATGTGGTGGCATGTACTGACTTTTTTTTCATTGGGTTTAAATTGGTTTTTGATTTTTATTTTAAAGTTTTTGGAAAGAGGCAAAAAAATAATTTACTAATACTTTATTCTTTGGTTTTCGAAATTGGACAAACATTTTCAGACTGGAAAAAGTATGTTTGTGGACCAACAAATCCGGACAGAAGGAGTATATTAATTCATTTATTTATATGAATTCATTTAATTTTTGAATTTATTTCTTTAAATCAATTCATTTAATTATTTAATTCAATTTTGAAATTATTTATTTATTTATTTCAATTATTTATTTAATTATTTTGATACCCACCATCTAATTTTATTTAATTCTCGTCACTCAGGATTAATAAAAAAAGGCCTATTATTTTTAAGTCCAACGAAGCGAGGCCTGTGAAAAAATATCAGCAACCTTGCATTGAAATATATGTGCTACTACATGAAAAATGACATCCTACGATCCGATCGGACAACATCGGCCGTGTGCCAGCAAGGTATGTGTGCCATTGATATGTGTGCCCAATGATAACCCATTCACGGAAGTGAATTTTATGTGCCAATATCAATTGTGTTCTCATTCAAAGAAGCAAAATTCAAGAAGTAAATTTTGTGCCATTCAGAGATATAAATAAGTGTGTCATTCAGAAGCAATATAAAACTGTTAACCACTTGATATGTGTGTCTTCTAGCTATAAATCAGTGTACGGAAGGTTTGGAAAAATCACTTCGTGCAAGGCACCGCCACGTGTAGGGCGGTGAAACATTCCAAAATATTCTACAATGGCTCCTTATGAGATAAAAAGGAATCCCGTAAAGTAGGGGATTAACATGGGAAGTCCTAATGTGATTAAGAGTATGCCCCATATAGGGAAGAATCCTATATGGAAAGAAAGACCTCTGCTAGACGAGATGTACCAGGATATGGAAGCTCGTCTCTAATAGGAAAGTCCTATTAGGGGATAGATTCCTAAAGCTAATAGGAAACCAAGGCACAGGATGCCTAAATCAAGCCTTCTTCACCTATAAATACAGGACGATATCCATGAAGAAAGGTACACTGTGAAACCTCTTTTCATACACATTGTGATTTAAGAGATTAGAGTACGAGATACAATCTCGCACTATTTTTCTTTCTTTTTTCATAATTCATCGAACAACATTATGGATGACTACTACTATTCAGATGGTTGGTCATTTGAGAATGATGTTCCCAGTAAGGAGAGCATCTCCTACAGCAGTCGTGATTATAAACTCGAATTTAGCACTGATCAGGTTAGTTATTTTTGATGTTCTTATGCATATTCGTCATTTATTTTGAAATTACATAAATAATACCCTTGTACCGATTATCAATTGAATAATAAAACAAAGGAAAAAAGAAAAAAAAAACTGCAGTGTTCTGCTTGATTATTTCTGTTGTGTTTGGTATAGATTGTTGTAGAAGTGAAAATATCTCCTTAGAAATATGTTACTCCAACTTACTTCCTATTTAGAAATAAGTATCGACCATTTTTATGTGGTAGATAAACTTTAATTTGTAAAGATGTGTTTTTATTTAATGAATTTAAATGATTGCTTGTTACTTGACATTTTTCCCTAATAACAAACAAAAAAAAAATAGTACACATGATGGATTTTTTTGTACACTTGTTTACAGTACACTTGCATTTTTTTTTGTACTTACACATATTTGTTTTTTTGTATAGATTTTTGAAAGTAGAGAAGATATGTTAGCTTGGGTGCGGAGAGTTGGTCTCCAAAATGGTATTGTGTTGGTTATTAATAAATCTGCTAATTTAAAAGGCGACAAGTTGTCGAAGTGCATTCTTATTTGTGAGAGAGGAGGAAAGTACAAACCGGAGATATTATTTGGGTTCGTCCTATAAGTCTAAAGCTATCTGTCAACTTTTTGTCAGTGTTGGTAATTGATTCCACGTACAAAACGAATGAGTATTGGAAACCACTATTGAAGGTTGTGGGTCTGACATCCACAAATCTAAGTTACTCACTTATGTTTGCATATCTTAATAATGAGAGGGCAGACCGATTGACATAGACCTTGAATACTTTCAAGAAGTGGATGGTTGGAAAAGGGAAATTGTTGCCATTGATATTTGTTACAGATCGGGATTTGATACTTATTAAAGCCATTGAAGAGTGTTTCCCCACGACATGTCACATCTTTTGCATTTGGCACATAAATCAGTGCGTAGTGAAGAACTGCAATGTTGTGCTTGGTGATAAGTTTAAAGACTTTTACAATTCATGGTAGTCCCTTATTCATTCATCGACAACTTCATCTTACCAGTAAAAGTGGGCTGCCATGTGCGAGAAGTATAGCCAATATCCGCGTGTCATAACTTATCTTGCAAATACATGGTTAAGGGCGTTTAAAAATTGGTTTATTTCAGCATGGATAGATACATGTATGCACCTCGGAAGTAATTCATGTAACAACCCCGATTTTTGGGTACATTAAATTTATTAAAAAGAAATAATAAAGTTTTACAACAATATTCCACTATGTAAAAATACATTAATCTCCTTGCCAAGTACAATCATTCACTTCTAGGTATGCTAAGGTTATCTCTACTCTGTGGTATGGTCGTCAACTCTGGCGGTGTCCTCCTTAGCTCCGTAGGCCTCCAAACTGTAGTGCTTCTCCTGTTCATCTCCAAAGTCTAGCATAATACGTCCGAGTTGCAAAGCAACATCATAGTATTATACCAGGGTCACACGAAGTGTAACACCGTGAGCGATAAATCACTCAATAGCTACTCTAACCCACTCAACCCTTGCTTAACATACACGTACAACATATATGATTGAAAAACAATAATTAAAGGAACTAAATAGGAGATAAATCGTAGAACAGAAATTAAACACATAGCTGATTTCGTTACTAGCCATTAACTTACATGTTCATCTAAGTTTTCAACCTAGAGAACTTTTCCTCCCTAAGTAACCACTAAGGAATATGACCAAACTGCGATATACTCCCCTTGCTTGCCCCGACCGGGAGCCCCGACTGGAAAGGTATAAGTTACTTACTTAATCCAACCGGCCACCGCCTTCACAAGGATGAATTTCCTAGTGGACCGACCGTATTCACGCGGGCTACGAAAGGACAACCGCCGCCTCCTCAGAGGTATATAGCCGCGACTTCCTGTAAGAATACTCGTAATTCAAATGAAGCAAATCACAGAGTGTCATACCCTAGGGTTTCGAAATCCTGGCAGTCTGCCAAATATTCCTCCAAAACAAAATCACTTGGCTGACTACCATTCAACAAATCTCGGGGTGACTCCCCATAATCAATTCATCAATTGGCTGACTGCCATTCAACAAATCTCGGGGTGACTCCCCATAATCAATTCCATTTCACTTTTCCATTAACCTTATCGTCTATGTGATATCCATGTACGATCACCCAACCCGGGAACCTAGTTGTCCATTCTAACATTCAACACGTTTATGGAAAGTGCAACGCGTGTAAGAAAAGCGATAACAATATCTCAAGGGTCACAACCAAATATCTCAATTCACAAGTTCACGAAATTCAAGTAATCAAAAACCAGGGGTCTAAACGTAATAAATTCAATCTACAAAGGCCAAAACGTAATTTACTAAACTATTGGGGTCAAAATGTAATTTAAAGGAAGTAACGGTCACCAACGTCATTTTAAGTAAGTACAAGGGTACCCAACATAATTTCACGACTCTAGGGTCCTTAGTGTAATTTTACAAACTCTGGGGGCTTTTTTGTAAAATAACATAGTACAAGGGCAAAAATGTAATTTTGCCACCGACAAGGGTGAATACGTAAAAATAATTTATTTTAGTTAATAAAGTCTGAACTTGCCACAAAACGCAATTTCTTGATCTTTTTATTAAGTACAAAACTACCTATTATGTAATTTACACACACAAGGGCAAAATGGTCATTTTACACCCGAAGGGCATTTTGGTCATTTTGTTAAACTCCTAAATTTCCAGTAGTTACATTTAGTTAATATAAGTATGTTTCGTAAATGATACAAAGTACGCACGCCAATTTTCACTAAATTGCACTTTGAACCCCTAACTTAAACACAACGATCCATAACAAGGTTAAGCACAATAAATTTATGGAGAAACTCATATAAACAGTTATTAAAACATTAAACATGCTTGGAATAATTAACAACATGAACGACGATGGATCTAGAGTTTACTAAACACGAAAATAATGTTTCGCGTACATTGCGTTTCGGCTCGGGTTTCGTGAAACCCTTGAATTGGGGTATTAACCCATCAACTCTAAATTACTCCTAGACTATTATAACACATTCAAAAGCTTGGAATAGGGTGGGTACGAGTTTCTACCTTTGGTCCGACGAAAAAGCTCGGATGATAAAGTCCGCGTATTTCGAAAGTGGAAAACAGAATCTTTGGGCTGCGATATCGGGCTCAATCCTCGTCCGTTTCCAGCGATTCTTGTGTCTAAAATGAAGCTCTCGAAGTTCTCTACAACGTTGATGAAGAAGTCTAAGCCTAAAACGTACTCTAACAATGAGAAAAACGAAGATTTGTAAAGGTTCAGTGAGTTACTCGGTTTGGTTAGACCAGAAACTTTGGGCCGCAATAACGTGGTCATTTCTCAACCGTTTCGAGTGATTCTAGAACCTAAAACGAAGAGCTTGAAGTGATCTACAATCTTCGTGAAGGAACCTAAACCCGAAATCCACTTTAACGAGAAGAAAAATGGAGATTTACCGAAGAACAGAAAGCTGTCTGGAAAAAGGTACCCGAGATTTTTACTGAACTTTGGAAGGCTATAACTCACTCAAAACTCAACCGATTTGGATGATTCTTGTGTCGAAAATGAATTTCTAGACGCCCTCTACAACTTCTATGAAGAAACCTAGTCCTAAAAACGACTGTACCTATGAGCAAAGTGGCTGTAAAAATGGGTACGTGATATGGACGAAAATTGGAGAAAGTGATGGTGACCTCTCTCCTCTTTTTCTTTTCTTCTCATCCTTTCTTCCTCTTTTCCAGCATTTCTCAATCTCTCCTTCTCTTCGCTGCCGAAAATTTTGAGGAGGATGGGTGATGAGTTATGTAGGGGAAATGGTTAGTGGTAGGTGGGATAAGTGCTGGAGGTGAAGTATTGTAGGTGGAGTGTGGGAGTAGGTGAGATGAGTGGTGGAGGAAAATGTGATTGGTGGAGTGTGGGAGTAGTTTGGAGGGGGCCCCGCGGCACGCGATGCAGCACAATGCAGTACAATTTACTCCGAGCAGTGTTCGAACTGTCCGGGTTTTGGTCTCAGAAAATTATCAAAATATTCGTTCAAACTTGGAAAATCGTGGGCAACGTCACCGTGTGCCCAGAATCGTTTGGAAAAATCTTGAAAGTAGAACACGCATTACGATGCGCTCGCCAGGAGACCCGCAATTGGTCAACAAAAGTCAAAATTGAGTAAAATTAAATTAGTAAAATTAGTGTATACAAATATCACAAATTTTATTTTTTTTAAAAAAAATTGGGATATTACAATTCAAGTCAAAGGTATAGTCACTTTATAACTTTACAAATTAAATTTTCTGCATTCTATTCTACTACACTATTCAAACTGTCATATCTAAACAACGTGCATTATTTTATTACAGGGCCGAGTCTGCACATGCAAGGCTAAAGAAGTATTTGGGGAATAGCACCATGTCATCACTCCAAACTTCTTTTGACCGCATAGAAAAAATGTTGACAAATCAGTTTGGGGAGATTAATAAGTCATTCGAGAAATCTCTCATCATCCCACGCCACTCGCAATTACGTGACGAATTGTTTGATGAAATAAGGTGTCGCATTTCATTATATGCACTGGAGTTAATCGAATTTCAGCTATAATTTGCCACAGACGCCTTCACCCTCCAGTCGACTATTGCAGCTGTTCGATCAAAACAACGCATGGATTGCCATGTCTGCACAATCTTGCATGTTATCGTTCCTTGCGCATTCCAATTCCACTATCCAGTATCGATGTTTATTGGAGTAGGCTCTCAATGCACGCAGATGAGTTTAATGACGAGGGAGAACAAGCCGACGGGACATCCCATGTGGTTGACATATTACAGGGGATGGATTCATATATGCGAAAGCATATGATAAACAGATTTGTTGATATGGTGGATCCATCCCACAGCAGTGTTCAAGGCCTTTCGTACAACAGTGAACATAGAGGTTGACCTGCGGGAAAAGCTGAGCAGAGTGGATGACGCATACCTTCTTGTACGTAAACATCTACCTTGAGAGGGAAAGGGAGAAAGGGAAAGGTGCAGGGAGGGAGAGGGCGGAGAGGAAGAGGGAAGAGGATTAGTACATTCAACATTTACCTTGGCAATTTTAGCAGTATATGTCTAACACTATAGATGTCAAATCCGACGTACGACTCCAACGCCAAATTGGATGGACTGTATGAGTTTGGGGGTGGTTATCGCATCACGGTACAACATTGTTTTACACACATTTGATACGAATGTTGGATTTTGTTATATTCACTTGCCCCTGAGATCCCCTCCAGTTCCAGTCCAACACCGCAAAGAAATAGCTATTGCCCATGTTAACAATCACTTCGTGCAACTTTTTTTGCACTGTCATCACCCTGTTCCACCCATCCAAATATGGTGGTGGAAGCATGCGTCAGATGAAGCTAAATGATGGGTTTTAAGTTATAATCTTAATTTGTGGTTCCAAGCATTAGGCGTTGTGCCAGGACTACAATTTGAAGGCAATATTGATTAGGGCTGAACATTGTCAACGTTATTGTAATATTTATTCACTTTAAAACGTGATTGTAATATTTATTTACTTTTAAGCGTGATTGTAATATTATTCACTTTTAGAAAGTTTTTTTAAAATTTATTATCATTGTTAAGACAAATTAATTAACTAATTAAAATAATATAAAGTTTCTAAATTAAAGTCAAATTTATATGTCAATGTAAAAAAATAATTTACTTGCAAATATAATTAAATAAAATCTCCTCTTTTTTTGCACTTTCCTCTGCTCCACCCAAAATAGATTTCAATTACAAATTAGATCTGATTCTGGGAAACAAATTTAGGGAGAAGGAAAAAATAAACCAAGAAAACGATTTGGCAACTATTACCAAGGGAAAAAAAAACCCAGAAAAAATAAAGAACTAATTAAGTACTTCAATAGGAGCATTCCAAACGGTGTACAAGATGTCTTAGAATTCCACTGTACAAAGCCACCCGATTCGTAGGATCGAAGAATTGACTTCGTGGGTGGGGAATCTTGAGTCGCGGGAAAATGGGTAGGTGGGAAATTCTTTTCACGGCGGAGGGCGAAGAAAACTACGGCGCCGGAAACGGCCATGGCCGTTGCTAAGACCAACCCAAGTGAGTTGATAATGGAAGACATGTTCAAAATCCTGATGAAGAAGAAGACAGGGAATTTGTTGGTTTCTTGGGTTTTTTTTATGGTAATTAAATAAATAAAGTTAAAAGAAAAAAAGATAAAAGATAAAAAGAAAAGAAAAAAAAGGAGTTTGGCCGAAAAAAGAAGGTGGGCTGGTGTGAGGAGGGTATTAGGGGAAAGTGGGGTGGGGTCGGTATCAGGGGGAATTGTCGCCGGGGGGTGGGGTGGGGTGGGGTGGGGTGGGAGGAGTGTCTAATAGCTCCCTGGGAGAATTTGAGGGAAGAAATGAAAAAAAGGAGGTTTAAAGAGAGGTGTTGACTAATGCTATGGAGAGAGAGTGCTCTCTCTCTCTCCCCTCGCACACCACAAATATATACAATATAAATTATTAAAACCACCAACCCTTGTATTGAATTGTGTAGTGCAAAAAGACTCAAACTAATTAACTACACTTATCAATCTATCACTTAAACATTTTAATCAATTCCTCACATTTTCCCAACTTTGTTTTCGAAAAAATAATTAAAACACAGGGCTTTACAAAATGGGTAACACGTGTCCATGCCGAGCACGATCTCGGTCATCCAAAAGTATTTTGGATGGCCCAGATTAATTCCCTCTCTCTCCTCTCCCGGACTATTGGATCACGTTTTGAATGGTGGAGCGGGTACCAGGTGGACAATACCCACTTGGGATTGAAAAATTTCTTGGGGATAGGAATGTGCTATACAATATGCAAGTAAATAAGGAAGCAGATTCGCTATCCCGAACACTCTGTCCCGTCCATCCGAGCCATCTATCCATGCAATCAACGGCTTGGAATATTCCATCTCAACCCAAACAAATTTGAGCCAAACATGTTCATCTGCAAATCTGAGCCGTTGAGTGCTCGGATGGACGATTCGAATGGACAAGACACGAAGTTGGGACAAGATTTTCGGGACAGCAGACCTGTAACCGGTAAGCAATTAAAACCTTTAGCTTAAAAATTAAATACTCCATTAGCTAGCAAAAATCCATCACTTATTATTTATTCCAATAATATAAAAATATATAGATATTAGGAACACCACTCAAAATCATCTCCTCCTTGGAGGAGAGCAGAGATCACGCAAGAGATGCCACAATAATAGTACACCTTACAAGTCATTGGCCAAAGGAGACTTCGGTGATAACTTATTGTATCCCACACACAATCAGTCATCAACATGACGGTACTCTCTGTCTCGTTATATAGATTGCCATAGTCATGAGCGATCAAGAAATTCGTCGCGTTTTTTATGGTAACAATCGTCCTGTTAAGCAAGTGACGGAAATCTTGCAGCAATTCTTTGTCGTTGATAAATGTGGGGAGCAACGGATAGAGTTTCGTCGCATCAGACAATGCCAAGTTGAGGGAGATGTTGGAAAGGCCTTGCAGATCCGCGGTTGCACTAGCGGGTTGAGATCTTAGTGTTTTCAAACAGAAGTTATTCCAATCGGTCTTTGAGCAAACTTTCTCAATCAAATCATGGCTCCGTTTTGTATTTTCCTCGTTCGAATCCGCAAAAGCTTGAGCAAAAATACATGAAAACAAAAGGGAAAAAAATAAAATGTAGGAAATAATACTTGCCATTGTCAAGTATTATAGCGAAACCCTCTTTTCTTCTTCTCGAAGTGAATGTCTCTTGGATTGTTGGTGTGAGGTTGGAGAAAATACTACTACTTATGCTAGGATTATGAAAATTCCTTTAGGCCTCATTTGTTTGACCAGAGATAAATGAATAAGATATGCAATCTCTTGGAATATGAGTGTGATATGAAATCTTCAAGATATTGCTTAGAATATCAATGGATGGAGAAAATTTATATCCGGTGTTTATGTTCTACGGGATATAGCCATTGGAAAACATTTTTTTGTTATAGCACATGACCAATAGGGGAAAATCCCATCCAAATCCCACCTCCTCCATGGGATTTTATATCTCATACGGATTAATTAGGAGAAAATTTGCCATGAGATTTCAAATCCCACCCACAATAAGGATAACAAACGAGGTTAGTAGAAGGGAAATATTTTGGTTATGAAAATCACAATGTAAAATTACGTGTTTACGGAACATTGCCTTTAAATGCTGAGAAAATAATTTGCAATGTGTTTATTTCCTTCGATATATTCATGGGAAATTACTTTGATCATACATATTCAATCTTTCCTTTATTAACCACAATATTTGATCAATAAAGAGTTTCGGGGGTGTTTACGATAGCTTTTTCCTATAATTTAAATTTTAGATTGTTGGTTTTATTTTAAATTCTAGAGTATTTATGAACGGTATTTGCAGCAATTTCGGATTTTGAATTAAATGTTGTGTAGTTTTTGTAGTAAAAGAATGCAAAATAAGCTTTCTAATGTGACCAGTCTATTTTGCCCTTACGCAAGGGATAATTGTTAAATGGCAAAGAATAAAAAATCTTTATGCTTTTTTTGAACTCAAAAAAAAAAAAAAAATCTTTATGCTAATCATAGTTTCTCAGCATCTTTTAAAAAAAAAAAAAATCCAAAATCGTATCTTCTAAAATATTAGTTTTTGTTTCTTAAAATAGCTTCATCAAAATCTTTATAAGAAACTAGAATCGTAGTTTTTCTAAACCAGAATAGTTTTTGTCCCTTGAAATAGCTTCAAAAAAGTTGGTGATTTGTAGAAGCCACTCCTAGATTCACTACAATAAAAACTACCTATGGCGACGAAATCTAGCGGGGAAATTCAAATTTACTCGCCAAATGGATTTTTATGGCAGGAAATTGGATTTGTCGGCAAATGTCACCTTCTGGCAAGGAAATCGGATTTTGTCAACAAAAGGGTATCCTTTAGCGAGGAAACCCGTATTTTCCATGCCAAAAGGTAATCTATGCTGACAAAATCCGCTTCGTCGCAAAAAAAAAAAAAAAAACTTTTTGTGAGGAAAATCATATTTCATCGCTAAAAGGTACTTGTTGGCAAAAGATTGTCATTAATCGAGAGAGATTTGTAATGGGTTAAATTAGACAAAAAAAAAAGAAAGAAGCAATGCAGATAATCATAGTAATTGGGATTTGGATTTGGATTTAGAATGAGAGATATGGTTCTTACGGTGTCCCCTTTAAAGGAATTATTGTTTTTCTTTAAAAAAAAAAAAAAGAAGAGGAATTATTCACAATGGCAAAATGGGAAATTCGAGTCTTTCATGTTGGACCTATTGAGGTTTTGTAAGGAATTGGTGATGTGACTTATCGTTTTGTGTTGCCATATGTTTTGACTGGAGTTAATAATGTTTTCAGGTATCAATCTTGAGAAAGTACTTGTATAGTCCGTCTCATGTGATCGATTACAAGCCTCTTTATGTGCGTGAAGATTTATGCTATGATGAACAACCTATTGAGATTCTTGATATGAAGCAAAGACAATTCCATTGATTAAAGTGTTGTTGCGCAATCACGAAGTTGGAGAAGCCACTTGGGAGATTGATGAGGAGATGCGCGAAAAGTACCCACATTTGTTTGCATAAGGTTTGTATGCAATTTTGAGGACAAAATTTTATTTAAGGGGGGAAGGATGTGACAGCCCTAAATTCTCTTTTCAAAATTATAATTGGTCGCATAGAAATTTTCTATTTATGATGCATCCTATTTAATTATTTTCGCGGCACTTTAGTTACTATTGGCATTATAATATATTTTTTTTGAAGACATGAGGCTAATTTTAGTAGATTATATTATTAGACCATTTTTTATTATACATATTTATGTAATTTTAAATACCCTGATTAATTAGTTAGCTATTTTTATTTTTATGGGGTTTTGTGGCTTAGTAGGTAGTTTGTTAGGCTGTATCAATGGAACAGAGGGCTCTGCTGTCCCTTGCCAGGGACAGCACCTACTGTCCCCGGCGATTCCGGGGCGTTCCGGTCCCGTGTCGATGATCGGAAACATTCACGTCGAAGAGCTCGCCGAGTAGAATAAGTGTACCAAAAATTAGCTCAATTGGATACTCCCTTCAACCCTTTTTAAATGTGTTACTTGGGATTCTGTGCCATTTTCAACGGCTTATAACTTTTAATGTGAACCTCAAAACATATGCATTATGGATCTTGTTTGATAGATCTTAATATTTCTATTATACAAAATTTTCAAAATCATAAAAGCTATTATAATTAAAAGTTATAAGTCGTTGAAAATGGCACAGAATCCCAAGTAACACATTTAAAAAGGGACGGAGGGAGTACTATTTTGTACTTGATCGGTACAAATATAACTCAGCAATAATGGGTTTGAGTGGGTATAATCTAGTGTTTTGGATGCATTCTCTTCAAGATAAAAATGTTTCGATTAGGTACTAAATGATATTCGATTGAGCTAATTTTTGGTACACTTGTTCTACTCGGCGAGCTCTTCGACGTGAACGTTTCCGATCAGCGACACGGGACCGGAGCGCCCCGGAATCGCCGGGGACAGCAGGGGCTGTCCCTGGCAAGGGACAGCAGAGCCCCTCTGTCCTGTATCAATATATATAGACTATTTGACTAGGATTATTAGTTGAGAGAACACTTCAGAAGTAGACAATAGCGGCAACAAGAGTCTCGGTTTGTTTGGTCATCGGTAAGTTGATCCAGAGTTATCAATCTTGTCCCGTCTCGGCCGGTACTGGCCGAGATATACCGTACCGTAGAAAAAACTGAACACTCAATCCTCTATTCCGTCTCGGCTTAAATACCGCTCAATTCCGGCCATTTCGGGCCGTTCTGGCGTGTTCCAGTCATTTCCTGGATTTCGTCCAGTACACAGCAGCTCTGTTTTTTCGTCTAAACTGCCTTGAAGATTGGAAACGAAAGTTAAAAACAGAGATGAGAGAAGAGAAAGAAGTTGCATCTCTGCCCGGAGGCACGGATTTGAGATCCATTTGAGCTTCATTGATTACCATGGGACTATGGGAGATGAGCTTCGTTTTTTCTCATGCTCTGTGCCTCAATGGCTCTATTTTTGGCCTTCAAGAAAGAAGAGAGTAATGGGAACCCAAATCTGAGTATGCATCTATGGAGTATATACATACATTGAGAGAGAGAGAGAGAGAGAGAGATAGAGAGAGAGAGGAATGAAGTTTTTGCTTCTGAATGTCTTGATTGAGTTTGGTGAAAGTGATGTGCTCCAGCTGTAATTACTTTTTCACTTTTTTTTTCTTGTACGTGTTACTCCCAAATTCCCAATTGTATACGTACACAAATGACTAATAAAGTGCTTATTAGGTATTATTAAGGATTTTTTTAATAGTATTCTATAATTCTTATTCTCACAAAGTATAACATATAAAATATTACACGCGCCAACTCCGGAATGGTACCGAGATACACACCGGTACCGGTATGTACCATTCCAATAAAGAAAATGGTACAATTGCTGGTACGAGATTGATAACATTGAGTTGATCATGATCTTCCTCATAATTTTTTGTTTCTCCTTCTCTAATCATTTTATTCCCTTTCTTACTTCACGATTTAATCGGTATCAACCAAATCTAGGTTTATGTATTGGGTTGGAGTCGGTGTAGAATGAGAATGGATTGCTAGGTTTTGATAGATTAATTTCGAGACTAGTGATTGTTATGCCATTTTAAAATCAAGTTTATGAACTTTCATGTGAAATTGGGGTTGTCTTTATTGGAGAAGGGAAGAGATGAAGTATTAGGCAGTGGCGTGGTTGTGGCGTGGCAAAGGAGTTTTGTTCAGACTAGCCTTTTGGTAATTTCGGTTCGGTCTAGGATTAGGTTTGCCCATAAATATCGTAGTTCAACTATATTAGCGTACCTATAAACTAGACGGTGTTTACTTATGGTCATTTTTGGTATAGGTTAGCCTCTTTTTGCATTGTGGGTTGCATTATTTTTTGCCCAGGTGAGTGGTTAAGTATGTTACATATTTTTGAAACTCCCCGAGTCCCCGTGTCCCATAATTTATTCTTTCAGAAAATTCATTATTGTTTAATTGGAATACATGATGTTTCATATTTGTTTCCTAAAATTGGCATACAGTGAATTTTATTGGAACCATTTATTGTTCTGAAATTATCTTTAATTTTGGTGAGAACTTGATGGATGTTATTGGGAACATTTATTATTGAAAGTCCGAGAAAATTAATACTCTGTGGCGGGTGACTCTGGCCATTAGGGAAGAGTCCGTGTTCAAGCCGGTGACCCTAATGCTTAACGGCTGGCTTTCGCTGGATCGTTCTTAGGGAAAAGTTCCACGGGCTGCCTACTCGTAGTGTCATGCCCTCAATTTAACATTCCAATATTGATAATATGCACGTGGGACAAGTTAATAGTCATGCATCTATCCTTTGAATGGTCAAAGTTAAAATAGGTACATTCTTACCAAGTCAACGAATTCTAACTATGGGTACCCATAACCCAAAGTCATAAGCATCAAGTTTATGAGTTATTACATTAACCAACTAGTCAAAAGATTAATAAATAGAAGTTACAAAACCATCTTTCAAAACTATGAAACAAAGATGGGAAAATAACTTCATGCTCAATGAAATCCAATGCTATGCATCCACATTTCATGCATCCATCTCATGGTCCTTGCTGAGTACCTAAAAAATGATAGGTTGAGCTCACTAGCCCAGTAGAAAAACCATTCTACTCACACTAGGTGTATAAAGATGATAATCACACCGGGATATGAAGTGATTTAAATGAGATATACAATATGTGACATGGGAAGTTGAAAACAAGTACTAAGTAACCACAAGGCGCCCAAGTGTCAAAAAATGTATCCAAGTGTCAAATTTTCATTAAAACACCAAGGTGGTTATAAAACACTTCATTTTCAACATTTCATAAGAAATATCCATTTGTTTCTCACAGGGAATGAATCCCTCTGTCGGATTTCGTGGGTTCCAAACACCCTTGCCAGATTTCGCGGGCTCCGAACACCCATGGCTAGGGATGCACCAAAGGTGGCCCTAGGATTCATAGTCGTTATTCTCCAAACCTTTACATGCATCACATTTCTTTCAAAAACGCCTCTATTTTCACCAAAATGTTAACCGACAAAAAAAATAGGCACGTCCAATGAGCATAACGAAATGTTCAATAAAATCACGTGTCAAAATCTTAGTTGAAAGGTTTCAAAGTGAATTTGAGAGTTATCGTAATGCTAAGGGTCAATTATAAGAAGATATGAACGATCAGGAATCAAACGGACATTAATGGGTGGCCGAAAACCACCCCAAAGACAAGGGTGGTTGCTGGAATTTTTTGGGGCAGCAGCAAATGAACAGTAACTGTGCAGATTTTCACCTCTAAGGTGTGGAATTTCAATCCAATCACAAATGAGACAATATAGGTTCAAAATAGAGATGTTAAACAACAATTAAACATGGAGGGAGGTTAATTCTATTCCCAATTTCATCAATCAACAAACAAATTAATGGATCAAAGAATCTAAGTTGGGAAAAACTACATATATGGGAGAAAACATGATTTACATGAAATTGATGAGCAAGACAAGAGTATGTGTAACAAATCTACAATATACAAGTAGAGAGAGTAGAAATTTGTCCCCTACCTCAAGGTTTTGCTTGAAAATGGTGCAAGGATGAAACCCTAGGTTGAAAAATCTTTAAATCCCGAAATCCAAGGGAGAATCACAAATCTAATGTGTAGATCTTGAAGTTTTGAAGTGGATTGAGGTTAAAATCACAAGGTTTGAGGTAGAGATGAAGAGAGAAGGTAGAAGGATGATTTTAGGGTTTGTTTTCGTGGTATAGGAGTGAAGAAATGGGTCCAAGACCCTATTTATAGAAGGCTATGTCTGGCTCAAAATTCGCAGAAAAAGAAGTTGGATACAGGTATAAAAAAAAACCCATACCGGTATCTAGAATTTCTGATGGTTCAAAATCTGGAAAAAATTGGATACCAGTATCAAGAAAAAGCCATACCAGTGTGTAGACTTTTTGATTCGCTGGATACTAGTATCAAGAAATAGTCATACCAGTATCAAGAATTTTTTTTTATTTGTTAAAACCACCTTTACCAATCTGAACCCCGATCATTCCTAACACAATTTAAAACATTAATCCACTCATTTAAATTACTTTTAAAAAATGAGTAAAAGATATAAAGAATTTCATAGAAATTCCGGGTCTTTACATTCTACCCTCCTTAAGAACATGCACTCACATAGTTCAATTTGAAAACAACTCTGGGTATTTCTCTCTCACTTCATCCTCCCTTTCCTACGTTGACTCTTCGCTACCAAAATTGTTCCATAAAACCCGCTCTAGTCCAATTGTCTTGCCCCGTAGTGTTTTCTCCCGTGAATCTATAACTTGTATCGGTTTCTCCCCGTAAGATGCATCGGCTTCAACCTCAAGTTTGGACCACCCCAACACATGTGATGGATCCGGTTCGTACTTCTTTAACATGGACACGTGGAACACGTCATGAATACCCGATAGTCTTGGCGGTAATGCCAAACAATACGCAACCTCCCCAACCTTCTCAATGATATTGAACGGACCAATGTATCATGGAGAAAGCTTACCCCCTCGCCCAAAGTGAGTCAAACCCCGACGTGGTGAAATCTTGAGGAACATGTGATCCCCCACATTAAAGGATAACGGTCGTCTACGTCGATCAGCATAGCTCTTTTGGCGACTTTGAGCGGTCAACAAACGTTGGCGAATCACCTTAACTTTCTCGATCGTTGCCTCTTGCGCGACTTTAAGCCTCTTGCGAATCAATCCCATCGTTTCGGTGGTTTCGGCTACCAATTTGGGCCCCACTAACGTCATCTCTCCCAATTCGCTCCAACACATGGGTGATCTACACAGCCTTCCATACAAGGCTTCATACGGTGCCATATCGATGCTTGATTGGTAGCTATTGTTGTATGCGAATTCCACTAACGGTAGGTGATCCTCCCAACCACCCCGAAAATCCAACACGCAGGCCCGAAGCATATCTTTTAGAATTTGGATTGTCCTCTCGGATTGCCCATCAGTTTGAGGATGATAAGTGGTACTAAATAACAAGTTCGTGCCAAGCGCGGCTTGCAAACCTTGCCAAAAGCGTGCAATAAAATGTGGATCTCTATCAGACACAATGGACACTGGAATCCCATGCAATCGGATAATCTCAGGGATGTACAAACGACTAAGCACTTCAATCGAATCAGTAACTTGAATCGGTAAGAAATGCACGCTCTTCGTCAATCGGTCCACTACAACCCAAATAGCATTGTGCCCCCTCAGTGATCTCGGCAAACCCGTGACAAAATCCATCATCACGTTCTCCCATTTCCATTCGGCTATTGGTAAAGGTTGCAACTCGCCCGCCGGTTGTTGATGTTCAGCTTTCACTTGTTGACGAGTTAAGCACTTGGACACAAAAATTGCCATGTCCCTCTTCATTCCCGGCCACCAAAATTGCCTACGCAAGTCGTGATATATTTTTGTTCCACCCAGATGCACGGCTAACGGTGAGTAGTGAAATTCCCGCAAAATGCCATCCCGACACGAAATTGGTACAAACAACTTCCCTTGGAAATGAATACTTTGATTGGCATGAACCATCCAACCACTAGGTGCCTCCCCGCTAAGAAATTTACCCCATAAAGTCTCTGCTTCCTCATCCGTTTGCTGTGCTTCCACGACACGGGTCGATAAAGTTGAACGAATCGTCAAATTGCATAAAGTAACTCCCTCACGGACCTCCTCGCAATGCAAAGCGTAAAAACCCAACTCGTTCATCATTTACCATTCATTGATTGCCAAACTCGCTAGTTGCGTCAGTTTTCTACTCAATGCGTCTGCTACCACGTTTGCTTTTCCCAGGTGATATTGAAGTTCAATGTCGTAGTCCTCCATATGCTCTATCCAACGGCGTTGTCTCAAGTTAAGCTCTTTTTGTGGAAATAGATATTTCAAACTCTTATGATCGGAAAATACTTCAAAATTTTCACCATAGAGGTAATGCCTCTAACTTTTCAAAGCAAAAATTATGGCGGCAAGTTCCAAATTGTGTGTCGGATAGTTATGCTTGTGATCCTTCAATTGGCAGGACCCGTATGCTACCACTTTACTCCGTTGCATCAACAGGTACCCAAGCCCTTCCCGCGAGGCATCACAATACACGGAGTAGCCAACTCCACACTCAGGTACAATCAAAATAGGTACACTTGTCAACCGCTTCTTTAGCTCCTCAAATGCCAATTCACATTTATCGTCCCAAACAAATCGTGTCCCCTTTCGTGTCAATCTAGTCATTGGTGCCGCTAAACGTGAGAAATCAAGCACGAACCGACGATAATAACCGGCTAAACCCAAAAAGCTTCGGATCTCAAACACGCTTTTCGGACGCTCCCAATTCAACATCGACTCAATCTTAGTCGGATCAACGAAACACCCCTTCCTTTGATACTATGTTACCTAAAAACTTCACCTCGGCCAACCAAAACTCACACTTACTAAGCTTGGCGTACAAACGATGCTCTCTCAAGATTTCAAGCACAATGGAAAGGTGAGATTGGTGTTCATCCTCAGAATGTGAATAAACAAGGATGTCGTCAACAAAGACCACCACAAACTGATCGAGATAGGCACGAAAGATACGGTTCATAAGATCCATGAAAGTAGCGACAACATTGGTTAAGCCAAATGGCATGACCACAAACTCATAATGGCCATATCGAGTACGAAAAGTGATTTTAGGAATGTTCTCATGGCGAACCCTTAATTGGTGATAACTGGACCTCAAAACGATCTTAGAAAAGCAAGTGACACCTCGAAGTTGATCAAACAAGTCGTTGATCCCGGGCTTTGGATATTTATTCTTAATCGTGACCCGGTTGAGCTTACTGTAGTCTATGTATAAACGAAGCGACCCATCCTTCTTTTGCGCGAAGAGAGCTGGAGCTCCCCATGGTGGGGTACTCGGATGAATAAATCCAATGTCTTGCAACTCTTGTAATTGTTTCTTCAATTCTCTCAACTCGGCCGATGCGAATCGATAAGGAGGCATAGAAATAGGTGCGGTCCCTGGAACTAAGTCTATCGTAAACTTGACTTCCCACTCGGGTGGCGAGCCCGGTAACTCCTCCGAAAAAACATCCGAAAAGTCACAAACAACACGCGGTAACTCCCCACGTGTGGACATATCCTCATCTAGCGTTAAACTAGCTAAGAGGCAAGTGATTGATTCCCTTTCCCGCGGTTCACATAGGTATGGCTCCAATGGTTCCCGACGTTCCCCGAAAAATTCGAAACAATTACCTTCCGGCGGACAAATTTGTACCCGACGCTTAAAACAATCAATTGTAGCATGAAAGGTCGATAACCAATCCCCCAAAATAAGATCGAACCCCGTCATGCCCAAAACTATGAAGTCGAACACAAATCGACGATCCTAGATAACCAACTCATAATCTCGACATATACGATCTAACGAAGTTCTACCACCCAACGGCGTGTCAACAAACAACGGCGGACTAAGCTCCTCGGACTCCAACTCTAACATACGTACAAATGATGTAGCTATGAAAGAATGCGATGCTCCCGAATCAAACAAAACTTTTGCAAATGAGTGGAATAAAAGAAATGTACCCCTCACAACCGATGCGTCTAGAGTCTGCAAAATAGTGTGAGGTGGTGGTGCGACTGCAGAAATAGTGTAAGCCCGACCCGATGTAGTCTGCACTGGCGTGGACGAGCTCGCTCCTCGCTCAACCCGTGACCCCTGAACTGAAGTGGTTTGGCGAAAGTGTGGCTGACTCTGACTACCCATTTGTTGCTGTCGACCAAACCCTTGCCCCTACCTCAGCTGCTGAACTACGTATACCTCCCTTCTGCGGACAGAACCTCGCAACGTGGCCGAAACCGCCACACCCGAAACAAGCACCCGAAGTTTGAACAAGTGGTCGTGGTAAAGCTTTCGATTAATTACACTGAGAGTGTATGTGACCCGATTGGGCACATTGATAGCAAGTGTTCAGCGGCCTCGACAAATTTCCCCCAAACTTGGAAGAAGAAGGTGCCCTGAAAGTCGAACGATTCGGCATAAATTGGAAAGAATCTCTCGACCTCTTCCTATTTAGGTTCGCATAATCCCCTGTCGGTGCACTCACGGTTGTAGTCAATGGTCTAGACTCCAATCTCCTAGCACTCTTTTGTTCACAGTCTTCACTCTCCAAACTCCTAGCCAATTCCACTATCTCAAAAAACCTATCAAGTTTGCTACTCATCACAAATTTCCTAATGTTTGGGTCCAAACCCCTCACAAACCTCTTGCATTTTCTCTCCTTCGTATTCACTGATTCTGGAGTGAAACGGGACAAGGATTGGAACTTCATGGCATATTCTGAAACCGTCATCGTGCCTTGCTCAAGCCTCTCAAATTGTTCCCTAAGTTGCTCTTTATACAAATTCGGAAAGTATTGGTCCTCGAACTTCACCTCAAACTCAGCCCAAGTTATGTTCTCAATTTCCGGTTCATCAACATTTCGTATCGCCCTAGCCGCTTTCCTAGCATCCCTCCACTCCGCAAGAACCGATTGCCACCACTCATTGGCTTCCCCGGTAAGTTGGCAAGCTACAAGATGAACCCTCTGATTATCCTTGGTAATGTCAAGCACATCAAACAATTTTCGAACCTCCCATAGCCAATGATTTGAGACCAATGGATCAACATTAAGCCCGTCGAACTTAGGTGGGTCCATATGATGAAATTCCTTAGCTACTTACATGGTGCGAGTAGTAGTATTAGCCCTAGCATTTTGAGCCAAAAGATTGTGTGCCGCAAGTGCCGCCACAAAATCGGTCATGAATGGATTCGATGGGTTTTGCTCTCCCGGTTGTTGCACCTCTTCCTCATGCCTCTCATCTCGACCCCCCGAGCGTTTCCCATGTTGACTAACCTCATCATTAACTCGTTCGTTTCTACCATGCCTAGCATTTCGACACCTCTAACGGTTGCACCAAGTCTAGCAGCTCTCCTCGGCGGCATAATTCTAATAAGATTATAAGAAAGACAAATCATTAAACACAACATTATCTTAAATGAGGTCCAAGCCTCAACGTCAACCCAACACAGGTAACAACTCAACACTATGCTCTTCAAATCATATGCACCTTGATATGCCAATGTGATGATCATGTATGTCACAGAAGCACACAATGAATGAGAAAATATGATTTTCATGAGAAAACTTATGCAAAGGTTTAAGCCCCAAGACTCGAAGTCTTTCCCACAGTTTCTAAGTATTCGAACCTAAGCTCTGATACCAAGTTGTCACGCCCTCAATTTAACAATCCAATATTGATAATATCCACGTGGGACAAGTCAATAGTCATGCATCTATCCTTTGAATGGTCAAAGTCAAAATAGGTACATTCTTACCAAGTTAATGAATTCTAACTACAGGTACCCATAACCCAAAGTCATAAGTATCAAGTTTATGAGTTATTACATTAACCAACCAGTAGAAAAACCATTCTAATCACACTAGGTGTATAAAGATGATAATCACACCGGGATATGAAGTGATTTAAATGAGATATACAATATGTGACATGGGAAGTTGAAAACAAGTACTAAGTAACCACAAGGCGCCCAAGTGTCAAAAAATGTATCCAAGTGTCAAATTTTCATTAAAACACCAAGGTGGTTATAAAACACTTCATTTTCAACATTTCATAAGAAATATTCATTTGTTTCTCACAGGGAATAAATCCCTTTGCCGGATTTCGTGGGCTCCGAACACCCCTGCCGGATTTCGTGGGCTCTGAACACCCCTGCCAGATTTTGCGGGCTCCGAACGCCTATGGCCAAGGACGCACCAAAGGTGGTCCTAGGATTCATAGTCGTTATTCTCAAAACATTAACATGCATCACATTTCTTTCAAAAACGCCTCTATTTTCACCAAAATGTTAACTGACAAAAAAAAGGCACGTCAAATGAGCATAACGAAATGTTCAATAAAATCACGTGTCAAAATCTTAGTTGAAAGGTTTCAAAGTGAATTTGAGAGTTATCGTAGTGCTAAGGGTCAATTATAAGAAGATATGAACGATCGGGAACCAAACGAACATCAAAGGGTGGCCGAAAACCACCCCAAAGACAAGGGTGGTTGCTAGAAAATTTTGGGGCAGCAGCAAATGAACAGTAACTGTGCAGATTTTCACCTCTAAGGTGTGAAATTTTAACCCAATCACTAATGAGACAATATAGGCTCAAAATAGAGATGTTAGACAACAATTAAACATGGAGGGAGGTTAATTCTATTCCCAATTTCATCAATCAACGAGAAAATTCATAGATCAAAGAATCTAAGTTGGGAAAAATCACATATATGGGGGAAAATATGATTTACATGAAATTGATGAGCAAGACAAGAGTATGTGTAACAAATCAACAATATACAACTAGAGAGAGTAGAAATTTGTCCCCTATCTCAAGGTTTTGCTTGAAAATGGTGCAAGAATGAAACCCTAGGTTGAAAAATCTTCAAATCCCAAAATCCAAGGGAGAATCACAAATCCAATGTGTAGATCTTGAAGTTTTGAGGTGGATTGAGGTTAAAATCACAAGGTTTGAGGTAGAGATGAAGAGAGAAGGTAGAAGGGTGATTTTAGGGTTTGTTTTCGTGGTATAGGAGTGAAGAAATGGGTCCAAGACCCTATTTATAGAAGGCTATGTCTGACTCAAAATTCGCAGAAAAAGAAGTTGGATGCCGGTATTAAAAAAAACCCATACCGTTATCTAGAATTTCTGATAGTTCAAAATCTGCAGAAAACTAGATACCGGTATCAAGAAAAAGCCATACCGGTGTGTAGACTTTCTGATTCGTTGGATACAAGTATCAAGAAATAGTCATACCGGTATTAAGAAAAAAAAATTTGTTTTTTTTTTTTGTTTTTAAAACCACCTTTACCAATCTGAACCCCGATCATTCCTAACACAATTTAAAACATTAATCCACTCATTTAAATTACTTTAAAAAAATGAGTAAATGATATAAAGAATTTCATAGAAATTTCGGGTCTTTACACGTACTGACTTTATGTTTTGATATTGGATCCAGTTTTTGAGAGATTTGTTCACTGGCATTTGGTACTATTTGTTATTGGTTGTGGTTCCCCATTGTTGTTGGATATCGTATTGTGATCGCCATTAAGACTGGGTTTTGGTAAGAGGATTTATTAGTATAACTTGTTGTTGTGATGCACACCTCGTATGCCAAATTATGTTTATATAGTAATCTATTTTTTTCTCAGCTTTAAAACTTTATTTACTATGCGTGCTTTGCCATTCACTGAGCTTGTTAGCTGACGGATTTATTTCAGCATCATTTTTAGGAAAATCGAGTCAATAGGTGAGGACGCTGGTGGCTTCTTGGGGAGTTTTTGTGTCAACATCCTTAGGATGTTGCATCACAGTTTTATAATTTTATTTATTCGCTTCCGCATTTTGTTAAAACTTTTTGGTAAATTGCATTTTTGTTATCATTGGAAGACAATTTTATTGTTGGGTTCAGGGATGGTCTTTCCCCATGGTTATGGTGGGACAAGTTTTTTTTTTTTGTTTTTTAATAATAAAGAGCAATCATTTAGTATTTTATGGTTTATTTTATTTTAGGCTTTGTGTCCCAAGGGTTTGCCCTGTGGCACACGGTCGGTCATTTCCATTTTGGGGTGTGACAGTCGTCTTGGTAAATGCATGGGAAATTTGTAGATGAATTCTCAGGGCATTAGGAAGGGGAGACCCTACATTCACATGTTATGGTTTGACTATCTATTTGTGGTTACCACCGAGGAGTGAAGAAATAACCTTTATATATATCTGAAATGTTGAAGGAAAATTATGAAGGGAATTAAAAAATTTGTTGCAGAATCCAACCATCTATAAAACAATATAGGGAAGTAAATTGAAGTTATCCACTCACATGGTATCTTTTAGGGATTTTAATGGGCTGGGATTTAGCTTGATTTTTCAACCAACGACTAGGTTCACAGATTTTACACTTTCCCCTCAAATATGTCATGTCAATCGGAATTCAAACCCCTCACATCAACGCCAAATCGAGCTCTCTCCCTGATCGAAAGCCCACCAAACCTCTCTCTCCCTCTCTTTCCACACCCAAATTGAGCTCTCTCTCTCTCCCCCTCTCTCTCTCTCTTTTGCCACACTCATCTGCACTGAATCGACCATCTACACTGAGTGAGTTTAAGAATTCGTAACTAGCTACATATAAGGGATGAGCCTACACACTCCCCCCTCCTCTATTGTTTCACTCATGACTTTTGTTGCATTCCAATTTTGCAAGTACCATCAACATTATACCTTAGTTCCGCTTGATCGGACATCTGGAAGCCGGTAAGAATTTCAAGCTCAACACCATTTGTAGATAATTGGTGTCATTTGTTTATTTAATGCCCATTGGCATTCGAGGTTTCAATTCTGGGAGAGAGCGCAAAAAGGAGCAGAAATGTGGGAGCCCCTTTGGGGGTCTCCCCCACTAGTAAAATGTAGTGTATTCATATAAATGTGTGTGAGAGTAGCTCATTGGACTATTGGATAACGAGTGACTAGTGAACTTCCGCCGGCCACTAACTCAACCATGATCACCTCTCCACCAAATCACTACGAACTCCACCCCACACCTTGCAACTTCTCTCACCCTATCTGACCCGACATCCCAAAACCCACAATCTTAATTCCCAAACCAAATCCCCATCCATTTTCTGAAATTACAGCCACTCCTCAAGGTTTTCAATCAAAATTTCAAGGGTTTCGATCAATTTCGGGTTCCTCAAGCTATTTCTCTCTTCCCCTATATCGGTTCATCACCTATACACAGATAATTTCAAATCCACCCCTCCATTTGTTTTTGTACCACCTCGGTAGTTACTGTGCGTTTTCAGTCTGTTTGCTGGGTTGCACTGTCAAGAATTTGATTATGTCTCCGGGCTATATCTTCCTCTGCTTGTTTTGTTTGGGTGTTGTGTATTTGACTTAGAGAAGTTTTTATGGGGTTTCGGTGGGTTTTTGCACACCAGCTGTTTTTGAAAATTCCACCAAGAAATTCGTCATAATAACTCAGCTTTAGTTTCTGGTTTTTCATTAGACACCCTTTAAGATTTAGAACTGGGTATTTTCGCACTCGTGTTTGACACTATCCTTTGCTTTTCTTTGGCTGTGGTGGATTCATACTTTTTGAGTGGATTCAATCCTTTTTCAGAGGCCATGTGTAAAGACAAAAGGATTGACATTGATTATGCTGACTGGGTCCTAGTGTTGGGTAACAAAGGTGCCAGGATATAGAGAGAGAAAGAGTTGCATGAGGGAGGCATTGATAGAGTTACGCCTTCCAATACTCTTTCAAGGTAGCCTCCAAGCACGGACCTTGCATTGGTTTCTCTGTTCGTAGACAACCTACCAGAGGACACAAGCCAATCCTGGCTTAAAAAAGCTTTTTAACAATTATGGGGTGGTTAAAGAGGTGTTTGTACTAGCCATGAGGAGCAAAGCTATGGGTGGAAAATTTGCTTTTGTAAGATATGATTATGATATCTTTGCAGATGTTGTCATTGCCAATGCTCGTGGCATGTGGATTGAAGAATGGAAACTCTTTGTTAAAAGAGCAAGTTTTGGGCAAGGGGTGAAGGTTGAACCTCATAACCAAAAGATGCATTTCCACAGGGATCTTATGAAGAACAATTCTCATCTCTTGGATTCCAATCCAACTGGGAAAAAGACTAAGGAGGATCAACCCATTATGTCTATGCCTCATGGGAAGTCTTATGCAAATGCTGTCAAAGGAGTGACTGAAGCAAAGGGCTTGATTAATGAGAATGCTATCACTATTAGGGTGCAAGAAGAGGAGACCGCTTGGCTGTCTACAAGTGTTGTTGCAAAGTCTCACTTAGATGTGGCGGTGAATGATTTGGCTAAGAACCTTAACATGGAATTGATGCTCAAAGTCCAGGTTCGATCTTTGGGCGTAAGGAATTTTTTGCTCACTTTTCCTACCACTGAAGACAGGAACAAGATGATTTAGGATAATACTTTAGGTAGATGGTTCTTGTCTTTACAACCATAAACTGGGGAGGTTGCAGGGGTGGAAAGATTTACATGGCTTAGTTGCTTTAGTGTTCCTGTTAATGCATGGGGTCAAAATCTATTCAAAAATATTGGAAAAATCTAGGGGTTGTTCATTAGGACGGATGCTAATACATCAAAGCTTTCTTCTTTTGACAAAGGAAGAATCTTGATTGCCACAAAAGCTAAATCCAAAATTGATTCTTGGATCAATGTGGGTATTAAAGGAGTTTGCTACCCGATCAATGTGATTGAAGAGGATTATTTTATCAGTAGATTACTTAATGAAGATGCTCTCTCGGACTCCAGTTCAGGTGATGAGATAGACAAAGAAGATGCTGAAATGGACAAATGTGGCTGAGAATATGATGGAAGTTGGAAATGCAAATTTAATTGCAACGATGACTACTCAATCTCAGGTTGATGTTGACGTCTCTTCAAATTCTTGTGTTGGGGAAGGCTTTTTGGATCTGGATGATGGCAATAATGTTGTAAACACCGCTGGTCCTTTGACTGAAAAGCATGTTGGGATAGTAGATGAGTCCTTGACAACCAGTAAAGCAGAAGAGGAGGGAAGAGAAGATGGTGAAATAGATTGTAATAATAATGTGGAAGTTGTTGAACAAGTGGCTGATACTAAAGATAGGGCACTCAAACGGATAAAAGAGAAAAGAATCAGAAAGAGGATAAACGAAATTCTAGAGTTTGCTAGAGTAAACACAGGTGGAAACAAAGGAAAGAGGAACAAAAAGAAGAGTGTGGTGTTAAGGGCAGCTGTGGCATCTGCTGCTTTATCCGCATTTATTTAATCAGGGGATATAAATAACAGGAACAAAATTCTTTTAGATGAAGCTCAAGCCATTTGGGTAGTAGACAAGCTCTTTGGAATTAGCTATGATGGTGATGAGAATGAGGTCATAAGCAAAATTGCTGAGCTGGAAGCCCTCAATAAGGAAAGGGCTCTCGTGTCTTTTGTAGTGATCGAATGTCTTTTCTTGGCTTGGGCTGTTTTAATTAGGAGGTTGTTTTTTGGTGTTTATGGTCTTTGCTCCTGTTTGCTTTCTGGACTGTAAGGGTTTTTGCTTTTGGTTTTAGGTCCTTTAATTGTTTGGTTGTTTTCTTGTCAATCCTCCCATCTTTTGGGTCTTGAGAGGCTCTTTTGTCTTTCATGTCCCCCGTTTAGTCTTGTATCTTTCGATACCTGATTAATAAAATTCTTTTTTTCTTTGCGAAAAAAAGTGTGTGAGTAGAATATGTGTGAATGTATTTGTATGTGAAAGTTTAAATAAAAGTTCAATTGAGTTGTGTGTGATTTCTCTCTTATTTCCCATCTTGCAGAACATCGAGGGAGGAGCTGAGATGGTGGCACTCGCTGGGGGTTTACGAAACCCATTTCGGACATTTCGGCCTCGATCCCATTTACTATCAATCGGTAGATGTCGGGGGGTTTGGGTATTGTATTGGTACCCAAACCGAAACCCTGCTAAGGAAATCAAGAGGGCAACTGGGTGATTGAGTTTTTTAAGTGGAGGAGCGAACTTCCTTAGGGTGTGAGAAGCAAGATTGGAATTGCAACCCCAGGCCAAGGCTTTTAGGTTGAACAACATAAAAAGAAAATCCCATTAGAAAATGTAACCCCGGTTATAGTACTATCTGATGAGCAAGATTCGGTTAAAAAAAACTTGTCATTGCATTATTTTTAAAGCAAAATCTTTAATTGAGTCACCGTACTAACTTATCGAAGAACTCATTTGCAATAGAGATTATACCCAATTCATTTAATCTCTCTTGTGACATGATAGTATGATACTATAAAAGCAAGTTCTATCAACTTCAACTTAAAAAAACTCATTTTCGTCGAGACAATTATAACCGGTAGTATTGGATTTCTAAAATTCAATGTAAAAAAATATCAATTCCATTTATTATTGTTGTGTTTGATAAATGCAAATTTTTTAACAAAGTGTAATTGAGTTGCGTGATTTTTGTGATATTGTGGTTTGACAGGGAAAAAAAGGAACCATAAATAAAAAAAATAGAGAAAAAAGAAAAAAAATGCATGAAAGATTCCAAAATATAAAATAAAATAAAATAATATACGTAGGAGGAAAAAGATAGGCTTGGAGTATCAAACTTCAGAACACACGCATGCGAGGCAACATCAAACAACCACTGGGGCAAGCAATTGCTTTGTCACAACATGGAAGCGTTATTATATTTATATATTACCTGGAATTTTTTATTTTATTTGGTTGCCCTAACCCGGAGGTTTATAAGGCATATAGTCCTTGTTTGATATGAGGTTTCGTTTTGAAAGGATTGGTAATGAGATGGAATTGAGATTAATTTTGATCTATAATGAGGTGGGATTATTAATGTTGAGATGAATCCTTTTCTCATTTTGTTTTGCATGTGATTAGATGATGGAATTACTAATTACATGTTTGTTTTGCTTAGAATAGAATTGAGTTAAAATAATTTGTTTCCAATTGTGCCCTTAAATAGAACAATTTTTTTTTATCACCATGTTAATAGGGAGGCAAACCATGAATTTCCCTTTGACCAAATTCAAGAACCATTTGACCACATAACATATTTATTTGGAAGCATTTTCATTTTTCAGATTTCACCGGTACATTTTCCACTAATTTTTTTTCAGATTTCAAATGATGAGTGACATTTTTTTCCAGATTTCCAATGGATAAAATGAATCAACAAGTAACATTCATGAACATATTTTTTGCAAGTATTTTATTTTTTTTTCACATTTCGAAGGCCTGCATACTAATGACGTTGAACTATATACAAATGAAGAACAAAAAACGTAAACAGGAAAAATAAAAATTATAAAATTATCTTCCACTTTTTTAATATCAACTCTTTAACCATTAATTTTTCAAAATGGTAAAATAGTAATTGTACAATTTTTTACCCATTAAGTTTTCAAAACACATACTCCTTAAGGGATGACCCAAAATAGAAAACTTATATTTGGAGAAGGAGGAAGTATTATTTTACCTGCATCCACATACCCAACATTCATGTTTTTCCTACCAAAGCCCATCATCACGATGTGTTCGCTACATAATAAAAATATGAACAGCAGCACCAAATAGGAAAGTTATTTGCATGGAGGTAATTGTGTCAAAAAATGAAAAGGAAGAGGAAATAGTTGTCCTTCTAGACTCAATCCCGTGTGACAGGTTTTATAATACCCAACCACCCTTGGTTTGGCCAATCCGGTGAAAATTGGGGATTCATAGTCCCCTAGGATTAACAATCCTACCAATGAAAATCAAAACAAAACATAACTTTTGGGGGGCTCTCTCACTTTCATAATCCAATCCCATTGTTGAAACCTTGCTATCAAACAGGGCCATAGTTTCTTGAAACTCCTAAAACCTATCCTCCGCCTGTAGATTACATTCATCTCTCTAATCCCTTTTGCAGATCCTTTTCTTTGTTGCCACAATGGCCACAAAAAATCCTTCTGTTGCAACAATGGCAACAGAAACTCCTCCTCGACATGTTTTCATATGCATTGTTCTCGTGAGTACCATTCCAACCCTCATTACGGGATACTTCCTCGTAAGGACTCTGATGCTCTTAAGAAGAGGTGACCCCGATTGCACAAATCCCCATTCTATTTGTGTTGATAACCTTTCAAATAACTTGCATTCTGCAGGAAAACGGGATATCCAAGAAAAATGTATTAACATTCACAAAAGTATATTAATATCTGTGAAATGTGCATTCATATCTGAAGTGCTATGTTATTATATGCATATTATCCTCTACTTAGAAAAAGCATTGGCAAGACTTGTACATAAAAAATGAAGCAGCATACAAACAGTGGAATTAGAAAAATGGGCGATTGCCTTGAAAATGGGTTCGTCAAAGTGGGGGACCGAGAAGGAACAAACCCAACGTTCTTCACTTCTCTTTACAAATTTTGATCTTAAAGCTGCTTGCTCACTAACTCACTTACTCCTTCTGACGTACACATGGAGCTTTATTTTTGGGAGCCCACGCCATCAGCCATTAAAAGCATACGATGACATGGGAAACAATTGAGAATGACAGCAGATTACAATTACCAAACCTTCATCTAAATGTACATTTTCTACACAGAATAGTAAAATATCCCTATTTGGAGAGAGAGAGAGAGAGAGAGAGAGAGAGAGGGATTTAGAACCTGGGAGCCGAGAGGGGACAGTAAAGGAGATTGATATGGAAAACTCGCTTTCACCCCAGCTTGCCTTTCTTCCCTCATTTGTGGCGTTTGATGCGTGTCACTGTTTGCAGATTTTTTCCTAAACCACGCATTTTCTGCCCGAGGTTTCCCCTCCGCAGAATATGTCCTTATCCATGTGGGGTACTCCCTGAGCTAAATCTCAGTAGGTTCCTTTGGTGCCATAAGAATGCTTCCATCTTGCTTCATTTCTTGGTGCGATATCAGAGAGCCTAGTACGTAAAGCATTAACAAAAAATCAAATGATTGATGTTAGATTAATCTTCCCTTCATGCTAGAAATCACTATATGAACATCTACATATTACTAGCTCGGTTTAGATGCAAAATAGAAGAGATTGAGCCTCATTTACTGGCATTTTGGATTATGGTATGTTCATGAGAATCAGCTGATAAGATTTATAGTTGTGGTTGAATTAAGCGAGAGAGAGAGAGAGAGAGAGAGAGAGAGAGAGAGCAAGGGAAAGAAAATCGTTATTCTTTTTGTTTGTTAAGCCCTATTCCATCGGAAAGATTTTTTCTGTAGGAATTGGTTTCCCTCTATGCCCGAAAAATTCTCGTGTAGATCACTTCTAAACCCTATCTTTGTGTGGAGACCATTTCAAACTCGATTTTGTAAATCACCATGGGTCTCAAAACATTGATCTAAATTGTTCATTTCGTAAATTAATAATTGTTTTTACAAAAAATTATTTGGGACATCGATACACGTACAAACAAATTAAAATGTTATCTTAATAAATTGGTAGTTTCACTTTAAGATCATATTAACCATTGTGGGCACATTTGACCTCCACAACGAACTTTGAAATTAATTAAAGACATGTTATTAGAATCGCTCCTTGATTTTAAGGTTAACTAAGCAATCAAGTTCTGTACACAATCATTCGAGATCTCCAGTCCATTATTGCCAAAGATAATCATGGTTGCTATACTACGGGATGGGAAGATTTTAGGAACCCATCCTGCCTAACCAAAATAGTTAGTCTCTTCTTATTATTTATGGAATTCTGAAAATAGTTCTTAAGAGGATTTTATTGGATTTGGATAGGGAACAAGGAAACAAATTAATTATGCATGAGGCTAGATTTACAGAGATTGGATATTAACGAAAATTGAAAAATAGGGGGAAAAAAATTTCTTTGAACAACGTCCGGATGCTTCCCTGAAAACATAAATTTAGTGAATATATAACTTGTTTGTAGTGCAAAAAAGTGCTTTTCTTTGATTAACACTTAAAAAACATGAATTGAGGTAAAGGTTTTTGGTAACTTTAAAATATGACAAAATGGATTAGGAACAACAAATTTGAGGTTTTTGTAGGCTAATTTCGGAAGTGGATTTGGGTTTGCAAGGAACAACACAAGAACAATATTTAGGTTGTAAGAGTAAGAATAAGGGGCTATTTGGTAAAGTTGAAAACTGAAAATTGAAAATTAAGTACTGAAAATTGAATGCTAAATTTATTAAGCTAATAAGCTGTTTGATATGTACTGAATCATAAGCACTGAAATAAATAAGTTGTTTGATCTGTATAAGGAGCTGAAGTATTAAATTCACTAATTTTCTTAATTTACCTTTCATATATTCATACTGCAATGCATAAATTAAAAAAACCCCATGTATATTTATGAAAATAATAAAAATATGTAGAATATTGGCAAGATGGTGGGATAGCGGTATTGGTGTCAAATTAACTAATTATCTTACTTTGTTTTTCATTTCATATATTCATACTGAAATACAAAAATGAAATTAATAAATGAAAAAAATTACATTTACCAAAATAATAAAAATATACAGAATATTGACAAGATGGTGGTATAACGGCGGTGGTGGTAATTGTGTGGTGGTGGTTGTAATTGTGGAGTGGTGGCCTAGAGGTGGTGGGAGAGCGATGATGGGAGTAGTGGTGGTGTAGTGGTGGCAATGGTGGTGATGGTGGTGTCAATGGTTCTGGTATTAGTGGTGGGAGTGGCAGAGTGGTGGTGGTGGTGGTCAGGTGATGGCGATAGTGGTGGTAGTGGTGGGGTGGTGACATTAGTGGTGGTTGGGTGGTGGCAACAATGGGGGTGGTGGTGCAGTGATGGTTATAGTGTTCTCAGTGGTGGTGGTGGTAGTAATGGTGGGAGTGGTGGTGGTGGCGGTGGAGTGGCGGCGGCTGTGGTGGTGAGAGTGTTGAAGTGGCGGTTATGGGGGTAAAAGTGGCAGAGTGGTGGTGGTATAGTGGTGGCAGTGGTGGTAGGAATGGCAGAGTGGTGGTGATGGTCTGGTAGAGGACAAAACAGTTAAATGAAACCATTTAGAAATTCAGTAAAAATTAAGTAGCTAGAAGCTACTTAATTTTTGTCTACATTTTACCTTGCATTTTAAGAGCCACTTAATTTTTTAAGTAATGTAAAATGTTGTTATCAAATCTACTTAATTACTTATTAGTTAATTCATTCAGTTTTAAGTGTTGAATCTGGGTTATCAAACAAGGCTTAAGAAAAAAGAGTTTTTTGTTAGGATTTTTCTGGTAGATGTAGATCTTGAATTGTGCAAAACCTAGAGTTTACGGTCCTTCATGTAGACATAGGAAAAGGTAGCCTTCAATTCTCGACCAAAATTGGAAGGGAAGCCATTGAAGGCACCATGCCA
This sequence comes from Vaccinium macrocarpon, assembly GCA_022606695.1. NCBI lineage: Eukaryota > Viridiplantae > Streptophyta > Magnoliopsida > Ericales > Ericaceae > Vaccinium > Vaccinium macrocarpon. Next base: position 17,233,873 of record CM040181.1, on the reverse strand, counting down.
AGCCCTTACTTTACTTGTAGCAAGAGATGTCTGTTTTTTGGGTTAAAAAGCAACAACTATCTTACAAAAGTTAAGTCGGGAAATCATAAGGGAAGAAGAAGCAAAAACAAATGTGTGGTTTTTAGGTATGTAGTAGCAGCTACTACTTTGTCTGCATTTGTGTCATTTGAGGGTATGAACAACATAAATAAAATTCTTCTGAATGAAGCTGAAACCATCTGGGATGTAAACAAATCTTTTGGAATTGGTTATGATGGAGATGAAGGCGAAGTTATTCGCAAGATTGTTGAAATGGTGGCTCAAAACAAGGAAAGAGCTATCTGCAAACTTTGACGTCTGATTGTTATCATAATTGGTTGGTGCAGCTTTTTGGGATTTTCAGCAACAGAGGTTTTGAAGGCTCAAGTCATGGGCATAGCTGGTTGTCATCGATCAAATCTTCATGCTGTTATTGATGTTCTGGATTCTACTTGTATGCGTGATTGCTGCTTCTATCAATTTTGATGAGGAAAAAGTGACATCAAAGGTTTCAAGGGGAGAAAATTGGGTAGGTGAAGAGATTACCAAAGGATCAAGAATTTCAGACTATTTTTTGAGCAAGTCACTTCTGCTAGGTCAATTATTCAAGTCAATGCTGCTATTGACTTCTGGACTAAGGCCTTATTCTCCTATAGATTTTAGGTTCATTTTATGAAAATCTCATAAAATGAGCATTTTATGGAGGGATGATAAAATAGAGTTGTTTTCCCGACTGATAAAATGAAGTGGTTTTCATATAGATTTTATGAAAATCTCATAAAATTACTTTTACATTTTATGTGTTGAGATTAGAGTGTCATAAAATGTGAGATTTTATGTCTCAAAAATCTGTTAAAGAACACAACCTAAATTTTTGGCTTTATGGTGTTGTTGCAATCAAAGATGTATTCAGGTTACTTGGGCTACTTGGTCAATTCCTTTTTGGACTTCTTTTGGGAGCTTTCTGAACTTTGTTTGTAGGATCTTATGTACTCCATGGGGGATTGGTTGGCTTCTTACCAACCATGTTCTTTTAGGGCTTGAGTGGCAAATGATTGTCATGAGCATAGGGTGTCAACTTTATTGGGATGTTATGCTCATGTTGTGATGCCTTTCTCAAGTCCTTGTAATCATTTGTAACTCTTACTTTTGATTAATAAATCTTTTTCACCGTTCAGAGAAAAAAAAAAAAAAACAGTGGCGGCTACCATTTTTTAAGAGTCAAACATGGCAGCCACTAACTTTAACTCGCACCGATAGTTTTTGTTATGGGCTTGAACTTAGGTTTGTGTTTGGGCTTCCTCTAGGCCTTTTTGTTGGTTTTGGTTGTACATTGGGATTGGAACTTATTTGTGTTTCAAAAGGGACCTTTGGATTTGGTAGAGTTGGGATTAGCTTAAAGTATATTTTTAGGAATTGAGCAATTCTCATCTTTGCGTACGTTGTTATCTAGGCTCCAGCTTAGGAATTATGAATAATCAAAATTGGGGGTGTCTACAATTGTCAAACAAAATATGAGTTTTTCGTTTTTCAAATTATATCAAATAAAAACTACTATTTGTTATGACTGGTCTATCTCTATGATTTGCCCGGTTGTAATCATTATTTTTAGAACCCTTGTGAAACTTGCAAGGTCAAGTTTTGAGGAATTTTAAGATGTGGAAATATGGAGGTGAGTTCCTCCCGAAAAATTATGGCCCATAATGATAATTCAATTATTCCTTTTGTAAAAGGAACAGATAATTCTGCAAATTGACATAACTATGTATACATTTGCAAACTTTTTCTCCAAGGGCTAACCAAGGTTTCGAATATTGTACTGGCATGGTACCATTTTTACTAGTGTACGGTATGTACTGGTACTGATGTGATACCGAGTACTGTGTTTGATTACACGTTACGAATTAGTTATTTGCTAAAATTCTTATATTCACCTATGTCAATAAAAAAGAAAGAGTGTATTCACCACCCGCTTGCGCAAGCAAAAAGCACTTGGCTTTGGCCCTATGTGGGTAGGCTTCGAGTCTTACATGAGTGATACCTGCTAGACCTAGTGGCAGGGCTGTAGGGGCTTTTCAGTCACTCAGAGGTATGTACTATGCAGTGGGATCCTATTAGTGGCCCCTGTGGTTATACCCCAAATTGGTATAGTGTGATAAGAAAATTTTGAGAGGAAATTTTGGTTCCGATTTCCTCTTCCTTCTTTTTCCTTAATTTTCTTCAAGAATATGTGTTTTTCATACTCGCTAGTACTTTCCAGAATAGATCGGAAATAACCTAAACATGCCTGTGTCGGGCTTTTTTTTTTTCAAACGAAGAAGTTAGGAATGAAGCTCCACCCTTACTTTTCTTTAAAATGGACGCCATATATAACCTATATTCCCTCCATCCCAAATTCTTGTCCACTTTCAATATCGATGACACCTCAAATTTTGTTTTTTATATATATTCAAATCTATAATGTTATATGGATCTCATTTGATAGTTCTTGATGAATTCTATTACAGAAAGATCAAAAATTTAAAAATAAATATAGATTGGAAGATATCGACAATTAAAAAATGGCACGCATGCACGTAAATGGACAATAAATTTGGGACAGAGAGAGTAACTGAAATCATTCATTATTCTTTTTTGGGCTGAAGAAGGGTGACCATGCATGGTAAGCCCGTTTGAACGTGTCCCTAGGGACTCTAGAACCGTGACGAGGCTTGGAAGGAACTAAAGAAGGGGCCTTTTGATGTTGGCCCTTTTTTTTTTGCTTCATACCCATCCCAACCCTGAAAGAATAAATATTTCTTTATTTGAGTTCTTTTTTTTTTTTTTTTTTTTTTGCTTATGTGCGTATAGCATCCCCCCCCCCCCAATTTTTCATATTTTCATATTTTATATTTTATATTTTAAAATGGTTTGTTGTTATTATTATTATTTTTTTGTAGATATCAATTTTTTTTTTAAATTAAATATTTGAACCAACTCGATGAGATCTACAGAACAAGATCCATATTTAATATGAAATTATGTGAAGATAAAAAAAAAAAAATTATAGTTCACAAAGCCTCATATCACAGTTCTCATAGCATGACAATTCTCATTGCAAGAACTTTCGGTTATAGCCTATGAGAATTGTTCACAATAGACAATTCTCATACTCCAATAGAAAGTTCTCATAGACAATTCTCATAGCCCAATACAGAGTTCTCATAGCCTCATTTCACAGTTCTCATAACCCAATCGATAGTTCTTGTAAAGACCCGTAAATTTTAATTATTTTTCCAAAAATAAAGTCGGAGAATTGTGAGGAATTGAAATTAGAGTAAAGTGGGCCATATTGATGGTAGTATAATATTTGTGGGTGTTCTTAAAATGCATTTGAAACTTAGAGGCTATAAGTGCATAAAGAGGGGTGTTATACAAATTATATGGCTGATTTTTTTTTAAAACATAACACCTCTCTTCTCTCTCTCTCTCTCTCTCTCTCTCTTAAAAACAATGGTCTTCTCTCCCTCTTGCTCTCCAAAATCTCTTCCACCTACACCCCAAATCTCATTCAAATCCCAAACTCCTTCAAGATCCTTACTCACACAAGCCTCCTACACGTCTTTGGAGGCTTGGGTTGCATCTATTTCGCTCCGGAAGCTCATATTTTGGTTGGTGTAGCAAGGAGAAGCTAAGGTTCGACTCTCACTTTGATTCCAAGCTTTCTTTCACATGAGGTAGGGAAATTTCTAACCCTTCCAAGTGTAAATGTAGTGTGTGTGTGTGTGTGTGTGTAGTCATTGGATTGCTAAGTTTTCCATGACTTGTTGATTTCTTTGAGAAAAACTCATTTTCTAGTCAAGTTTGTGTTGAAACTCATCATCTCCTAGCTCATTTGTTAATCTCCTATTGATTTGGTAGATAACTCATCACATTGTTGCTTGATTTCTTGGTAATGCTTGAGAATTGTGTGAAACTCACTTTGCACCCATTTTCTAGTCATTTTGATTGAGGAATGCCTTGATTCATGAAGTTTAATGTTTCCCTAGTTAAATTGGTTGTTGAATCATCCCTCTCTAGCTCATTCCATTGATATTTGGCTTTGAAATCATCAAATTTGGAGTTTTAGAGCACAATCCCAAAAAAAATCCATTTTTGGCCACTTTTCAGGTTACTCTCTGGAAAACCCGCCCAGGCGAGATTCATGGCTTCCCTGGGCGGTTTTGGCAGATTCGTGGGAGACTTTTGTTTTGTTGTTCCAGCCTACCACCACGCAATTGTTTGGTCCCGAAACATGTTTTTCATTTGTATTATGACATTTTCCACCTTGGTAACATTTTAGTATCAAATGATAATGAGTATTGATTGGTGTCACTTTTTTCTTTCTATTTTGTGGATTTGATGAGGACCTGGTCCATTTATTAATATTTGGCATGCATTCGGGTTGAGTGGGGAGTTCGAGACACATGTAAATAGATAATGTGACACGTGAGTTATATTTGAGACTAAGTTGAAATTGAAATTTAATAAATGGGGAGGTGGATGTAAAATATGTGACATGGAGCCCAAAAGGGTATGCTCAGAGTGACACAGGGCCCATAGGGTATGTCCGGAGTGACACGGGGCCTTATGGCATGCTTGGAGTGACATGGGGCCTTTATGGCATGCTTGGAGTGACACGGGGCCTATATGGCATGCTCGGAGAATAATCAAATGTTTAAAAGGAATAAGATATATATGGTTAATGTGTGGGTGTGGCTTGTCGGGTATGTGTCGGGTACAAGTTGGGTACGAGAGACGAGAGTAAGTAGAATCTAGTTAATTATGTGCTGCTTTCAAGTCCTTTGACCATTCAAACTATCTCTTAGCATTTGTTACATGACTTATGCTATCTTGTCTATCATCCATATACATTTCATTTAGAATTGTTAGTCATTTCTCTACTGGGCTAGTGAGCTCAACCTTACAAATTTCAGGTACCCACCAAAGAGCATGACATGTAGTGCTTGCATGCATTTGTTTGAAAGCTAATTGCAGAAGTTATTTAATCATCTTTGAACTTGTATTTTTGTTAAGATGATTTTGTAACTTGATTAAGTTTCCTCTTTTGACATTGGGTTTGTAATAACTATACCCTTATCATTTCTTAATTTGGGGTTCGGGTACGCATAGACCTTTGTGTGTTTTGATGTTGACTTTGACTATTAAATTTGGACTTTGACATGACCTGTGGACTTGTTGACCGTCCACGTGGATTTTCTTAATGAATTATCCTTTACAATTTCAAGGGCGTGATAGTTCTCACAACCCAATAGATAGTTTTCACAGGCAATTCTCGTAACCCAATAGATAGTTATCATAGCCTCATCTTAGAGTTCTCATAAGCAGCTCTTGTAGACAATTCTAATAGACCAATAGACAGTTCTCATATCCTCATTTCAAAGTTCTCATGAAAGGCATTTTTGCTACTCCATCTCCATCCATCCCACATTGTTGGGACTCTTTCCTTTTGTGTACGTGTCAAAGAATTGTTTATAATTTTTAATTTATTAAGTTTTTTATATTCGATATGGATCTTGTTAGTAAATCTCAATTAATTTTATTACATAAAATTGTTGGAGTCACAAAAAACATCATCAATTATGAGATATAAACATTTTTTTGAGACATTCAAAAAAGTAAAGAGGCCCAACATTATAGGATGGAGGGAGTACAATAGACAATTCTTGTGGCCTCATATATAATTCACATATGGTTATTCAATTCACAGACAATTCACATAGCCCAACCACAATTTCACATGTACTCACAAAAATGACAATTATCCTAGACAATTCTCATAGCTTAATACACAGTTCTCATAGCCTCATTTCACTGTTCGCATAAAAGGCATTTTTGTTACGATAGACAATTCTCATAGCCTCGTGCATACACATAGTGTTACGCAGTACACCTAGGTAATTCACATAAACCAACCACACAATTCTCATCGACCCACAACATCTAAAATACCTAGTTCCCATAGTCTTATGCAATTCACACAGACCAACCATACAGTTTTCATTGCCTCAACTCACAGTTCTCATAAACAATTCTCATAGCCCAAATGAACAGTTATCATAGACCCACAACACTCCAAAAAAAGAAATTCTATGCATAATTTAATAGTAAATATATATCTCTTTTTATAGATCTTGTTGATTAGATTTCAAAAATATAAATTTTATGGAAAACAGACATGCACAATAAAAGTTATGACATTTTAAAGTTTATAATATAAAGAAATTTGTAACGCCCCCAAAATTTGGGCACGTTAAATAGTATTATTATTACAACCATAATTAAGTTTAATCCTTGAACTTCAATCCAAAATACAATATCCGTAATCATTAAATAGATAGTGACCGGGGTGGTTCTCTATTCCTGTGCCGGGTCATCCCCCACTCCGGCAACATTCCCTGCTCCATAGGATCGGTCTCCACAATATTGTCCCCGTCTATGTAGATAATCTGACATAATACGTCCGAGTCGTACAAGCAACAACATAGTATTATGCCAGGGTCACACGAGTGCAACACTGTGAGCAAAACCCAGAAGTTCATTACACTAAACTTCTAAGTAGCAATTCTAGAATAATATGTGTAAAAACAATACATGTAACTTATGAGCGGTAAACCATACAATGCACCATGCGTGTCAATGTGGATCACAGTAAACATGCGCAGAAAACAATATCTCGTTTCAGTATCTCGAAATTTTACCATGTGTCATTTCTCGCAACAATCTTAATCGATTTTCTCGAGTTCAACGCATTTATCAATAATTTCCCAAAAATCTATTTTCTCAAATCAGTGCCTTTTTCAGCATTCCTCTTCAAATTTCATATATCTCCCACCACTCGAAAGTTATTGGTCCGTTTATGCCTCCTTTCAGCTGATAGTACCAACCTTTCCACTCGAGGTCCCGGCCGCCGTGCATCACTGATCATAACAGCCTATTTGCACGGTCTGTCCACCCCGCAACTCATATGACACAGTCCCGACCGTCTCACATCACTGAACTTAATTAACCAGTCTATTTATGAGGTCCATTCACCGTGTGTTGTGCACGCTTAGCCCAAACATCCAATTTCTCTCCGCGAATTGGAAGTGGCGCTCTCGCTGCACTCCCGCATCACGACCATTCCTCCAAGTTCTCTCCGCGAATTTGAGGTGGTATGAATTCATCTCATCACATTTCATTTTCAAATTTCATTTCCCGAAAATCTCATTTCTCGTTTCAAACTCCATTTTCATTCTCATCTCTATTTTCCCATCAATTGTTATTCAAAATTTTCAAGTTCGGTGTCGTAACGTATTGTGTACGTGCTTAACACCACATGCTCAAATCATGCCCATGCAATATTCCGTAATTTCTTCTAAAATTCATATATCTCCAAATAGACATTTCTCACATAAAATCATACAATTAAATTCACCCACTCTCTAAAATATAATATTTCCTCTAGAAAATTCCTCACATAAAATCACACATTTATTTCACCACCTTTCTTCAAAATAATATTTCCAAATCTCTCAAATTTCATTTCACATTAAAACTCTCATTTTCTATCCTTTCTTTTTATCCCCTCCAAGGAAATAAAACTAGTCAACTTGCTCTCTCCAAAATAATTTAAACATATACTTCTTTTCTATAAATTTCTTATCAAAAATTTAACTCTACTAGTTATGAGTTTCTAAAATATTCCGTCTCTCCAAAAATATACTATTTATTTTCTACAGAAACTCTCCTTCCACATGACTCATTTAAGTCATCTCTTTCTATATTTAGTAATTCATAATTTTCTTTCTAGAAAATTTCATCAACTCTCTTTACTTCTTTGCTTTTCATCAAGGCCATAAATTATACTCATAATAATTTAGTAAAAACATTTCTAGGAAGCTTTTTGTAAAAATTCTCTCTTCACATTTATTTATCAAAAATTGCATACTTTTTTACAAAAATTTCCATAATATACTTATTCTTTCTTTCTCGTAAGTAACAATTTTCTCACTAAATATAGCACAAATATTATTTTAGTAAAAGCATTTTAAACAATAACCATTTATTAAATCAACAACTAATGACAGATTCTTCCATGAAAGGTTAACATAATAACACTAGAATCATGTCTAGAAAAATACATATCTTCTAATCATCTTCTAATTACTTCTAATAATCTTCTAATCACTTTCATCTTACTAATCCCACTTCTAATTTCATGAAGAATCACTCTAATTAGAACTTCATTAACATTCTTGTTAATCTTTCAACATGAAATCCTCTTTCTTAAACACTAAACAATATGCTTAATAACTTAATGCATGCATAAATTAACCCAATCAAACTCTAAAATCATGCTTAGAAAATTAATTAGAACATCATATTAAATCTAGAAATAGCTAATTAGAAGGTTAGTTTAGTAAACTACTTTGTTTTCTGGGTGTAAACCGGAAGCCGAAAATCTTATCCTTGGTGTGGGGCTCCTAGCTTACTCACTAATTGACTTAGTAAGTGGCTAAATAGAACTAAATGGGTTGGCTAAAAGGTGTTAGAAGTTAGTGGTTTGTTGGGAATAAGAGAGACACACAATTGTGAAAAGCATAAAGGTGGCCCAAAGTGAACAAATGGTGGCTATTTATAAACAAGATGGAACCTCTCCCTCCCTCTCTACCTCACGGCACACACACACACACACCTTGGCCGAAAATTCCATATGGGGGAGAATAAATGGTGTTTGTATGGCACATGGCAAGTACACTAGTAGATTCTCTAGGTTTTACGCTAGGTTTAGGTTATTTCTTGCAAGCAAAGGGAGAATCTTGGGGGAAAGTACATTGATGTAAGGTGGAAAGTAGTAGTGGGGGAAAAATATGCTCTTAGTTGTGTAGGTTTTTGCATGGTCACCTTAGTTATGGGGTGTTTACAGGGTTAGATATACACAAAATGCATGTGAAAGCATCTAGTAGCTAAGGGATAGCCTTAGTGGGCTAAAATGTAGGGGAATATTCTTCCCTAAAACAAGGAAGCATGTTTCATGGAGACTTGGAGTGCAAGGTTAAGCATAATAGGTCTAGGTTGTGTAGATTGTGTTCTAATACATGTATTGTGTGGGTATACATAGGTTACTACTAAACTAGCAAGGCTTATTCTAATTAGTTTGGGTACAAAATGTAGGCTTAGGTGGTTACCCTAAAAATCCTTAACTTGCTTGTGCAAGTGAGCAAACAAGGAATCTTGCATGTAAAGTGTACCTCATGCACACACTCACATTCCACCTCTCTCTCTCTACCAAACTCTCTCTCTCTTGGCATCTCTCTCTCTCTCTCTCTAACTCTAACCCTGGCTCTAACTTGGTTAACACCAAATTCCAAGGTGGGGAGGTGATGAGACTAGGTGGTACTGAGGTGGCTGGGTAGGTTTCGGGTATGAAACTCGGTCCCTAGGTGCTACGGTAGTGTAGGATGTGTTACTTGGTCTCGTATGTGCATATACATGGCTAGAATTTTATTTAATCGAATTAAAAAAATTAAATAATATTTAAATAGAAAAATATTCCAATTAACCGAAATTTAAAATAATTAATTAAATTTTTAAACGAAATTTTTATTTATGAAAATTCAGGTGGTTACAAAATTAAAAAGGGAATGTCATACTAGTATATAAGCATGAAAACAAGTTAGTCAGTTTGCACGTGCGCCTATCTAGCTTCAGTAAAATATTTCAAGGTTGGGCTTTAACCAAGCCTAAAAAAGAGAGCCAGCCTCTAATTTTCTAACTAAAGAAGCATAGCAACTATAGCCCACCAAGTACTAGTAGACCACAGTCGAATATCGCAAGAGAAAACAAACTTTGGATTACTTTGATCAGTGATTTGTTCATGAGACTACCAGTATTAGCCAAATTCATGGTTTTTTTTTAATGAAAAATAGTCTATAAGACCTAATAATGGTTGATTTCGAATCATCATTAATTGTGAAATATTTGAAATTGGAATTGAAAATGCCACTTTTGTGTTAGATGTGGTCCTAGTTTCACCTGAAGAAAGGGAAAGTTAAAATTAGGCAGCTTATCAACGAAATTGGATCTTGGAAAAGCTTGTGATCATTCCGTGTGGTGTTTCATAAGGGAAGCCGTTTTTTTTTTCTTTAATTTTCCTAAGCTTTGGATGGCCTGTCTAGCATCCTCGACCAATATGGTTGTTTTGGTATTTATTTGTGCATGGCTACCATTAACGGGTGTTGTGTGTAGAATTGACCACTGGGTAGCTATGTACTCACTATGTTTAAGAGGTGATCTCCTACCATATCGGCCATGTGATTTTTTTTTCCCGCGGATTATCTTGTGTTATTTGGAACCGCCGTTAAGGGCAATATTACAGTCATTAATTTATAGGGGTAGAGGTGGCAATTTTAAACTCAACCCATGAACCCATCCAAATCCACTAGGTCCTAAAATCCAACCCAACCTACCCATATTATAATGTGGGTTATAAATAGGTGAACCCATATTTGCCCATATTTAAATGGCTTTACCTAGGTCCGAAATGGGTTGAAGTTGAACCCATAGTATTATTGGGACTGAACCTCATCCCACCCCCCCCAAGAAGCAGAGACGAACGTCTTAATTCCCATGGCAGTTGGCACCAGTCTTAATTCCCACTGTGGAAATCAATTTCTAGCTTCTCTCTCCACGCAATCTAAAATCAAAAGTATTGTTTACAAAAATTAATTTTCTATTAATTAATTCAAAATGCATTTAGCAAATTCGAGTTCACGGTATTCGGGAATTAATTGAAAGGCCTCAATTTAATTAATGATTCACTAAATCGATTAATTGTTGGGGCCGATGTGGTACCCCTTCGACGCATTCGGGTCATCCCACTAATTGAGATTCATTCCCTCATTTCATACTTCGTACGTGACATAGTTCTTGTTGAAACAAACGCTATGAATGCGACTAAGTTGGGAGAAAACAAACAAAACGACAAGCAATCACACGACACAAAGATATACGTGGTTCCCCCAAGATTGAGGTACGTCCATGGGCGAAGAGAGAGAGAGAGTTCACTAACAATGGTGAAGAAGAGATACAAAGAGCCGGCTATAATCCGTAACTCTGGAGAGGCCACAATATGAGAGATCATCAAATGATCCCTAAAAGCCTCTATTTATAAGAAGCACAATCAATAGGAAATCCTAAACACAATAGGAAATCCTAAACACAATTGGAATTCTCCGAAAAAGAAAAATTCAAGGCACAATTCCAACAATTTTTCACCTTGACTTGAATTTCACTTAACCAAAATCACTAATTACAGCAACCCTCTTCTGCCTCTACCTCGCCACAATGCCCCCAAGGGGTGATCAACTGCAAATGCCAACCAAGCCCAAGCAATGCTTGAACTTGGCAACCGAAACCAGTTTAGTCAACATGTCTGCTGGGTTATCTGCCGTTCCCACTTTCTTCACATCAACTTGCTTCTGTGAGATGATCTCTCGAACGAAGTGATACCTGACATCAATATGCTTGGTCCGCTCATGATACATCATATTTTTAGTCAGATGTATAGCACTCTGAGAGTCACAAAAAACTGAAGTAACCCCTTGTGCAATACCAAGCTCGCAAAGAATTCCCCTCATCCACAATGCCTCCTTTACAGCTTCGGTAATGGCCATATACTTCGCTTCTGTTGTAGACAGCGCAACCGTAGCCTGCAAAGTTGCTTTCCAACTAATGGTACTTCCGGATAAAGTGAACACATAACCTATCAGAGGAGGTCCTCTTATCATGGTCACCGGCAAAATCCAAATCAACATAACCCACAACTTGATTACCCGGATTAGAAACCCCATACAAAAGACCCACGTCTGCAGTCCCTCTCAAATACTGAAGTATCATCTTCACAGCCTATTAATGTGCCTTTCCCGGTTGCCCCATATAACGACTTACGACACTAACTGCATATGAAATATCAGGACGAGTACATACCATGGCGTACATAAGGCTCCCAACTGTGCTCGAATATGGAACCTGAGACATATACTTCTCCTCATCCTCTGACTGTGGTGACAATTCTGCTGAAAGTCAAAAGTGTGCTGCAAAAGGGGTACTAACTGGCTTTGAGTTTTGCATAGCAAATCGCTCAAACACTTTGAGAACATATGACTTCTAATTCGAGAACAACTTGTCATCTACTCGATTTCTGCTAATCTCCATACCCAAAATCCGTTTTGGTGCACCCAGATTCTTCATCTCGAATTCACCACTCAACTGTTGCTTCAACCTGTTGATTTCTAATACACTCTTGGCAGCAATTAGCATATCATCAACATACAACAGTAAATAAATAAAAGAATCATCTTGGAGCTTTCAAAGATACACACAACTATCATACTCACTTCTAGAATATGATTGGCTTATCATGAATGTATCAAATCGTTTATACCACTACCTAGGAGACTGTTTTAAGCCATATAACGACTTACAAAGAAGGCATACATGATCTTCCTTACCAGAAACAACAAATCCCTCTGGTTGACGCATATAAATCTGTTCCTCAAGCTCCCCATGCAAAAACACCGTTTTGACATCAAGTTGTTCTAACTCAAGGTCATAACATGCAACAATAGCAAGTAAAGTACGAATGGAACTGTGCTTTACAACTGGTGAAAATACCTCATTGTAGTCAACACCTTCCTTTTGACTGAATCCTTTCGCCACTAGCCGAGCTTTGAACCGTGCCTCTTCAACCCCTGGAATACCTGGTTTGCGCTTGAAGACCCACTTGCACCCAACAATCCTCCTATTTTTCAACGGTTCCAGCAACTCCCAAGTCTGGTTTTTCTAAAAAGACTCAATCTCTTCATTCATAGCAACACACCACTGTGCATTCTCATTGCTCGAAACAGCTTCTGCATAGGTAGAAGGCTCATCATACTCCACTGTTTTAGCAATCGATAAAGCATTGGCCACCATCTCAGAATAAGCCGAATACCGTTTAGGAGGCCGAATCTCCCTCCTTGGCCTATCTTTAGCAATAGTGCGTGGTTGCTCTGCTGGTATATCATCCTCTGTATCTAAACTATTGAACTCCTCTTCAATTGGCTGATTACTGACATTCTTCCCTAAGCCAGAAGATTCAGTCTCAAACTCCACCTGCTTTGGAACCCTCGGTTTCTCAACTACACCTTTAACCTGCTTAGACCCCTTAACCATAAAGTTTTCATCAAAAGTAACATCTCTACTTATCAAAAACTTAGAGGATTCCGGACACCATAAACGATACCCTTTCACACCTGCCTGATAACCCAAGAAAATACACTTCTTGGCACGTGGCTCCAACTTACCCTCATTGACATGAGCATAAGCTCAACACCCAAACACACGCAACATGGAATAATCAGCTTTATGACCTGACCATACCTCAAATAGAGTCTTACACTCAATAGCAGTTGATGGAGACCTGTTCACCAAATAGCAAACTGTGGAAACGGCTTTAGCCCAAAATTTCTTGCCCAAACCGGCATTGGACAACAAACATCTTGCCTTCTCCAAAAGAGTCTTGTTCATTCGTTCAGCCACACCGTTTTGCTGAGGGGTTTTTCTCACTATGTGATGCCGCACAATGCCCTCATCACTGCAAAACTTATCAAATTCACAAGACAAAACTCCATACCATTGTCAATTCTCAACCTTTTTATTTTCTTACCCGTTTGATTCTCTATTAAAATTTTAAACTGTTTGAATGTACTTAGAGCATCACTTTTATGTTTTAGCATATATACCCAAACCTTACAAGAGAAATCATCGATAATACTCATAAAATATCGAAAACCACCTAAAGAAGTTACCTCAGCGGGACCCCAAAGATTCGAGTGAAAATAATCCACCGTGCCTTTGGTGTGATGAACAGCTGTACTGAATTTCACCTTGCACTGTTTGCCGTATACACAATGCTCGCAAAAATCTAGCTTCTCAGTTTTCTGCCCACAAAGTAGACCCTGATTACTCAAAAATGTCATCCCTCTCTCGCTCATATGCCCAAGGCGCATATGCCACAACCAAGTCAAATCCGAACCCGAAACCTTTGAAGAAGCGACCGCTGCTGCAGAACCCGTAACTGTACTGCCCATGAGTGAATAGAGATTATTGCGCTTTCCCTATTACTCATACCACTCTTTTCTGTCGTTCTTCCCCTAACAAACAATCCTTTCGCATGATCATCAACCTCTCCTGACACCTTTTTCCTCAACTCTTTCGAATGAAGACTGGCCTTAACATCCTCCATTGATATGGTGTCTTGCCCATACAATAAGGTTGTAACAAAATGTTCATACGAGGGCGGTAAAGAACATAACAAAATTAGGGCTTGGTCCTCCTCCTCGATTTTACAATCAATATTTTTCAGGTCCATCAAAATACGATTGAACTCGTCTAAATGATCCTTAACAGGTGTACCTTCACGCATACGAAAAGTATACAAACGTTGTTTCAGATATAACCTGTTCGTTAGCGACTTCGTCATATAGATGCTCTCCAATTTCAGCCAAATACCTGTGGTTGAGACTTCTTCTTCCACCTCGCCAAGAACATCGTCTGCTAGACTCAACTGAATCGAACTCAGAGCTTTAGCATCCATGTCTTCCCAATTTTCCGAGCCGATGCCGGATTTTTCCTGCCCCAACAAAGTCTTGTGTAATCCTTGTTGAACTAGCAAAGCCTTCATCTTAACCCTCCAAAGACTGAAGCTGCTGCTCTGCCCATCAAACTTCGCAATCTCAAACTTCGCCACCATAGCCACAAGCAGAAACGAAACCCTAGTTTTTCAACCAAGAGCTCTAATACCAGTTTGTTGAAACAAACGCTATGAATGCGGATAAGTTGGGAGAAAACAAACAAAACGACAAGCAATCACACGACACAAAGATATACGTGGTTCCCCCAAGATTGAGGTACGTCCATGGGCGAAGAGAGAGAGAGAGTTCACTAACAATGGTGAAGAAGAGATACAAAGAGCCGGCTATAATCCGTAACTCTGGAGAGGCCACAATATGAGAGATCATCAAAGGATCCCTAAAAGCCTCTATTTATAAGAAGCAAAATCAATAGGAAATCCTAAACACAATTGGAAATCCTAAATGCAATAAGAAATCCTAAACACAATAGGAAATCCTAAACACAATTGGAATTCTCCAAAAAAGGAAAATTCAAGGCACAATTCCAACAGTTCCCAATTTCATTGCCATTCTGTCTCTCTAGCTAGAATTTCCATGTGAGAACCGATCACATTAATCATCATTTCCGGCTGGATCTTTGGTTTGGTAACTTTTAATTGAAAAATTTATAGAGACAAATTAGCAAAACCGCTAAGCTGACCATCAAGCATGTTTTCTTTATACTAAATCTGATTAATGGGCCATACAAATACAATTACATAAAATTAAGCATTACAACACGAACGCAATCAGTGTAATTGAAAGCTGTAGTGAATTCAATCTATAGATACAGAAATACGTAAGGTCCATACATATATACGTAAGCTGTAATCAATTCAGTAAATGAGTTCATCTTTTTTCCCAAAAGAAGGGGTTTGTTAGAGCTTGTTGGGCTCATGTGCGCGCGCTTTTCTTTTTTGTTGGAGGGAGTACTAAATTTTTTCTAAGACACGGGTAGGATTTAGAATCCAGTAACTTGGGTTTGTTGGGGGTTTGACTAGCGCAAGTGCGCCTCTCCTTCCCCCACACATGCTTCTCTTTGCATTTGTGCCTTTTTGCTTAAATGTTCCATAGAGTTGCGCAGCTCCTGCGCATACGCATGTGGAGCACGTGCACCTAGTGCTTTGGAAATCCGCTTTACTCGTCCATCCATTACTCCTGCTTTGTCTCACCTAATCTGGACCAGTACATCTCTAGCGCCCACCTTATCAGCGCCAGAGGCACTTTGATCGACTCTTTGTGCCCATTTTTCCCAGAGACATGTGGTACCGTTCTCATGTGTCTCGCCTGAAGCACTACAGTACCCCACACCTGTGCCTCCGTGGCACACCCACGGTGCCTCAGCAGCCAATTCCAGCCACATGGCTACCTCCTGTCCCTTGGATTGTCAGCGCATGCGGAGCGCCTAAACGGCGCCTCTATCACTCTAGTCGATCATTTATATATAACTCTTGAGCTCACTCTTGTCGTCATTCCTATTCTATTACATGGGGGAGGGGGGAATGTGATTCGATTCCGGAACTCAGAGTGGGGCATCCCAGAGCTATACTGCATGAGCTAGCCACAGGGTGCTAGTTTGTAAAACCCTAGCTTGTCTAGGTTTACAGATTTTCTTTAATCTAATCTCTTTTAAATATCGACACACCAATCAAAACTTTAACCAATCAATGAAATGAAATCAAACAATCAAAGAACACCAATTTACATGGAAAACCTTAAATGAGAAAAAACCACGGGAAGGAATCATGCACTAGAAACATTGTGTGATTACAAATAGACTTACTCGATGACCGTGTATCCTCACCACGAATCCTAAGCCCTACTTGCCAAATCTACGTACATCACACCCTTGCATGATCGTCATGTCTTGAATACTCAAGCCTTCCAAATGTTTTGCCTTGATAGAGAAACCTTGAATTGAATATGAATGAGAAAACCCTTTGAAGATGATCTTGATCTCACGGCATTGGACGACCTTCAAAATCTTCAAAGTTCATGAACCCTAGCACTCGTGGCTGGTATTTTGATGAGAGAGGCACAAAAGGTCGAAATATGGCTGCTGTGGTAATCAGAAAAAACCTAATTGCTGAGATTTTATAGTTGCTGAATCGGGCATTTTTGCCGGTTGTTTTGCTCAGGCAAAAAGTTCAGCAAAAACAAACAAAATGTTTTGCTAATAAAAGGGCCTTGAAATGATTGAGCAAAACGTGCAGCATCTAACTTCTTCCTTGTGCGTTTTTGTCGACTGTTTTGCTCAAGCAAAACGTCTAGCAAACGCAAACAGAATGTTGTGCTAGTAGAAATTCTGGAAATGCTCGAGCAAAAACATGTAGCATCCAACCTAGTCTTCAAAAAGAGCAATCTATCTTGACTAAAAACAATACCGCACTCAAATAAAAATACATATTGATATGATTCATTTTCTATACCTAAAACAGACACTCTAAAAATAAATACCAAAGATTACAGTGCCATAAAAAAATATGATACACCCAAATGTATATGTTTTGGGCATGAATTTGCCAAACCAAAGGAAGCTCGGCCTATTAAGCTTACATAGTTCAAGAGTTGGAGTTAAGAATAGCAAGTGGCTTGTGGGTCAATTTGATAAGCTGTAGATATTGTAAATAGCAAGGCTTATTTCACTCGTTTTGATCACACACACGTCATATATTAATTTATATGATCGATGTGTGTGTAGTGTTGTTTTTGGTGGTTTCGGGTTAAAACAAATGAACAAAGCACATTTTGAAGGGCATTGGGAAGCATCCCAAGAATCCATGGGCCAAGTGCCTCATCACATCTTACTACCGAGCCTCAAGAGCCAATGAATGAAGATTTGGCTGAGGCTCGGAAAGTTTAGAGGTCACGAGATCAAGTCGGAAGGCCAAGGGGTGACCAAGGCTTGATGAATCAACAAGAAAAACACATAGACATCAATACCCCACAAGGGAGGTATCGATACCTTTTGCACCTCTTGAATAAAGACAGATCTGTATCAATATCAATGTATTTGGTATCGATACCAGGCCATTTTTAGGCAAATTAAAGTAGCTTTTTGACTTTCCATTTATAAAAAGTTTTCACTTTTAGTAATATTTTTACAATTTTATTTTTGCAAGGAAAAAGGAGTTTGTGTAAAGGAGTTTCTTCTTCCTCTTTAGCACCTTTTACCATTAAGTAAAAATTTCTCCACAACCTTAAGCTTTCCCTCTCTTCAAGAATTCATGTAAACTTTCATGTTTGTTTAATTTTTCATGTTTTAATATTGTAGCTACTACTTGAATCTCTATATGAATCAAGTTTATTTTAGTTAAATCATATTCTTTATTTCCTTTATATTTATAGTCGTGTTTCCCTTTGCTATGAGTGAGTAGTTTACATAGGCTATGTCATGGAGTGATTAACACTGCATGACTCGGATTTATCGATTCTCATCAAAAAGCAAACATCGTTTGTTTATCAAATAGTTAGAGTTGGGTTTGACATCAAGTTCCATACACATATTTTTAGTGCCTCAATATAATCAGATGTTTCAAGGAACAACAATCTTGTCTTGTGAAAGCAACACTACAGTCTACAAGCCTGTCAAACCAAAGTTGAGTATTGAACTCTCTCAAAAGGAAAAATTGCAAAATAATATGAGGAGTAATGCAATAAGAGGGCTGCAATTTCTAAGTCCAAAAATGGGGTAACGTGAGGGGTTGTTTATATACCCATTAAGGTGACTTCGAAATGGTGCTTGCCGAAACAATTCCACCGCTCGAAGTTGAAAACTTTTGAAAGGATGCAACCCATTGGTTGATGAAACCTCTTAGAAGTACTGCAGGCCGAACTAACACGTTGAAATTGCCTAGCAAAACAAACTGCCTTGGCAAACTTTGAACAGTTGCTCCTGCTGGTTTACTCAACCAATCACAAAGTCTAAAGGGAAAACCTCATGGGAAATCATTATTAATTTAAACAATTGCTAATTGATTCCCCAAGAGTAAAACCAAATTGTTTATTTTAAAGGCAATTTTCAATTGACCTTAAAATATGGTTTTCACAAACATATTTTTTCCCAACAATTCCCCACATAAATGAAATTGGCGAATAAGAAATGCAACAATATGCAAGTGATGAGAGAGTACAATTTAGGATCGATGGTGAGCCAAAGCCACCAAAACAAAGAGGGGGAGATCCAGCCTCCTAACCGTTAAGCCCAAAACCAGTTTCCTTCGAGTCATTGGTGGAAGTAACTGTTATATCATCCCGTGTATTGAACGGGCACAATGGTAATTTTACTCATTGGCAAGTTTTAGAGAGAACGTAAGTATAATCAACAAGCCCAATGGCCAAATAAACTTTAGTGTATACTAGAATCCTATCATACTCAAATTTTCTTTTGCAAGTAGAATGATTAGCAAATTAAATGGATGATTAAAACAATGAAGTACTGAAAATAATCAAGAGATGAGACAGAGGGTTTTTATAGTAGTTCGGCTACCTGTTTAGTCCACTCTTCAATGATGTTCACACTAACACTCACCGGTATCCACTATGTTCTCAATACTTACACCTATGTTAGATTTCACAAGAGCCGACACCCCTTTACAACAATTCCTCTAGTACATGCAGACTAGATAACAAACTTCTCACACTGGTACATGCAAACCAGTTCACAAAACTCACAACATCGATATACGCACACCAGTTACAACCTCCCAAATATAATGGGTAATTCAAACTCTACCTAGTAATAGAAGAACAAAATTCTAACTGACAACACAGTGGATTGGGTTTTCTCTCTCACAAGGTGGGTTTATATGTGGCATGATTCAATCCCTCTAAGTAAGGGTGATTTTACAAGTGTAGGCTCACACACACACAAAGTATAGAAATCTACAGTGAAAAACTCTCTTTGAGAGTCGAAAGAGGATGATCTACAGTTTATATCTCAGACTTAATACACTGATTCAATCAAAAGATAGACTTTAACAGCAATACCATTCTCAATGAGAGACTGGACGATGGCTCTCACCTTTCCTTGAAACCTCTCCCTCTCCCTCTCCCTCAGACTATAAGAAGCAGTATACACAGCAGCTTCTCTTGCCCTCTCCTCTGATAGTTGAATGACCTAACAAGCTGCAGGTATATCTGATTCAGACTGGAGCACCACTTTGATGTCGTTAGAGTTGGTACCAGCAATTGCAACATGCTTGCTTTTTGTTACCCTATGTGTGAGTGAGGCCGAGACGACTCGCGCATTTCTGTTTCCATATCAATGTATTTATTTTATTTTTATTTTTTTCAAAAAAAGGTGGGAGGCGACAACCAGCATAGCAATGCCCTTAGGCATGATCATAGGGGCTCCCGACCCGCCAGTGGAATGTTCAGTTCAAGCCATAGCTATTGTCCATATCAATGTATGCTATTAATTAATGAACTCTGTTTGATTCTTTGAAAGATGCACGCTTGTCTGGGTTTATTTGACTTCTTCTCCTTCAGCTGGCTATAGTATATGGTTGGCTATTGCCACCATGCAGATAGTCCTCCACAACAGAAAACCTTCTTGCTGCAAACAATTCATTCTTCACTAATATGATGTTCTCTTATGATCACATTTTTAAATTTTACTTTAAAAAGTTATACAACTGCATCGTACTTCTCAGTTGAATTTAATAAGCTCTTTTGGTAAATGAGATTTGTTTTCCTTTTTACTCTTTGAAAACCTCTCTTTAACAGAATTGAAAAATTAAAAAAGAAAGTGACCAAAATATAAGAACTTCACTAAAGGCGAACATTAACTGATTGTAACACTAAGTTTGAAACAGGCCTGAAATGGCTGAATAAAATCGATAGGTATTTGACCGAAAATTTTGCTTTGTCTTATTAGCTTGTGAATATTAGTCCCAGTGAGATTTTTGTTTGAATTGTCTTTTGTGCATATATATATAGTCCACTCCTCCCGGAAACAAGAAAAAATAGATTTTTTTTGTGTTGCAAATTATTTTTGGAAAATCCAAGTCGTCCAATGTGTTCAGAAGGGGTTTTCAAGGGTTCACGTGAGGAATCTTCAAAAATAGTACCGGGAAGGGCTTGATCCATACAGTTTTTGCAAAACCGTAAATATAAAATTTTTGAGAAAACTGCTTGGATCAAGCCCTTCCCGATATTTTTTTTTGAAGATTTTCTGCATGCATCCTTGAAAACACCTTCTGAACACATTGGATGGCTCGGATCATTAAAAAAAATATTTGGATCATGGAGGTCCGAAAATGGGAATCCCGTTTTAGAAGCTTTGCCTATATATATATATAGAAAATTTCTAGTCCACTCCTCCCAGAAACAAGAAAAAATTGATTTTTTTTGTGTTGCAAATTTTTTTTGGAAAATCCGAGCCGTCAAATGTGTTTAGAAGGTGTTTTCAAGGGTCCACGTGAACAATCTTCAAAAAAAAAGTACCGGGAAGGGCTTGATCCATGTAGTTTTCACAAAAACTGTAAATATAAAAATTTTACGAAAACTGCTTGGATCAAGCCATTCCCGGTATTTGTTTTTGAAGATTTTCCCCGTAGATCCTTTAAAACACCTTCTGAACACATTGGACGGCTCGGGTTGTCAAAAAAAAATTTGGATCATGGAGGTCCGGAAACGGAAATCCCGTTTTAGAAGCTTTGCGCGCGCGCGCGCGCACACACACACATATATATATTACCATTGTTTAGGTAACTATTTACATACTTTACCTTTACACCTTACAATTAGCAAATGTGTATCATACATCTCTATAGTAAACGCAAGTCGAATTGTTTTAAATTATTTGTTTAAGTTTTTTCTTTAGGGGGTAAGTATGACATTTGAAAATTATTCGTTAAGTTGATTTCACTTTCAAACTCTTATTTGAAAACATCTAGAGGTCCCATGATGGGAATTTGGTTCGGGCCTCCAAACCTCATGAGCCGGCCATGGACATTACAATTATTTGGTTGAAAGAGACACCGAAAAATAAAGAATCTCTCCATATGTCCACCAACAAACTTCATGAGCCGGCTCTTGACATTACAAATATTTGGTTGAAAGAGACTCTAGCAAGGATGTCTCCATCTCTACAAACCAACACGCACACACACTCATAAAGGGGATAGATAGAGAGGGAGAAACAAACCATGCCTGATTTTCTTCACAAGTAACTGGGGTGTCATCACTCTCCGGCAAAAACACTCGTAGAGAGAAACAGAGAAACACAGAGCGTATCTATTTATTCGTATATCAGCTTAGAAATTCAGGCTCTATTGCATTAAAAAAACGTTTGGTCGAAAACATGGAGGGAGGTGAGAGCATAACAGGAGGGATTAGTGGACGTTTGAGCAATTATACGATTTGGAGGAGCAATGAGCTCTTTTCGTTCGATTTCTCATGTGAAGACAAGGATGAAGAGGCACTGAAATGGGCAGCGCTGGAGAAGATGCCAACCTTTGCGACGATAAGGAAAGGAATTCTGAGTGAGGAAGAGGTCGAAATAAGAGAAATTGATGTCAAGAGTCTTGGGGGAATGGAGAAAAGGAATTTGGCTGAAAGGCATGTGGAGAGTGCAGAAGAAGATGGTAATAAGAATTTCTTGTTGAAGCTCAAGAAAAGAATGGATAGGTAATTTTTCTCTTTCCTACAATAAAAAGCTTACAAATTTTTGTGTCATGTGGTTATAATGTTTATCCAACCAGGTGAGTTTCTCATGTGATAAAATTAACATTAAAAAAAAAATTACTGTAGCATTGATAGAATCTTTGATTTTAGCAAATGGCTTCCTTATTTGTTAAGTTGATTTTAACAAATGAGAAGCTCATGGATGTGGTTTATAGTCCATCTAATTGTACCACTTGCTTGCTTGGGGAAGTTCTGTGGTTCGAGTCCATGAAGAGACATCGAACACTTTTTGGTTGTTTAATACATTAACTAATTAATGTGCCCATTAACCCCCCGTTATATATTGTGTGATAAAAAATAATAATAATCCTACCCAGTTAAAAAGGCATTGTTCACGCTTGCCATCTTTCGATGATTGGTCGAGCAATTAAACAATTTCCTTTCTATTTTTAGCAATAATAAAATTTATGTTAAACCTTTTTTCTATTAAAGTTTGATGAGTGAAAATAAATTATGTCCTTTTATTTATTGTCTAAAGTGTTTTATTTGTGAATTTGATGTGAAAGGTTAAAAGTGACATTGAACTAAACGAAATAAATAAAAAACTTATCAAAAGGAACATTGAACAAAACGAAATAAATACAAAACTTATCAAAAGGAACATTGAACTAAGCGAAATAAATTGACTTTAATTGTAGGAATACTATTTTTACCAATAAAAAATATTTATGTTACACTTTTTTTTTTATTCAAAGTTTGATGAGTGAAAATAAATTTCTCCTTTTATTTATAGTCTAAACGAAATAAATTAACAATGAACTAAACGAAATAAATAAAGAAACTTATCAAACGGAACATTGAAATAAACGAAATAAATTAAAAACTTATCAAAACGCATAAATTCTAAATAGATGATTTATTTACGGATTAATTAGGCTGGGGTCTTGAGTTTGAGAGAGGATCTAGAATAAATTCTATCAAGAAGATAAAGCTTTGTATCAGATTTTATTTTGACATGAGTAGACAATAGTGAAAGTGCGTATTACCAAACATGTTAGTGTAAGCACTGAAACACACACGATCAAACGATTAGTTAGAAGTTTTTGTTAACATTTTTTTTTTTCGAAACTCGACTTACACGCACATTGCAAAGTTTGACTTGCACACTGATCGGATGTGACCCAGCCTCCAGTCGATATTAAAGAAGAGAAATTGTCGGCATCTATCTTTCTCAATTTGAATCATTCTCTATCTTTCTCTTTCTCCCCTCTTTTATTACTACCTCTCTTTCCTTTTGTAAGTTTTCAAATTTATCATTTTTGTTCTGGATTGATAAATTTGTCAATTCAATCTTATAAAATTATCTTTTTATTTAAATATGTTTTAGGTGATAAATTTATCAATTAGAGCCTACAACATCCATTTTCGTAAATTTTCAATTTATTAATCTTTTGCAATGAACAAATTATCATCCTTTTTAATCTTAGTTTGATAACTTTATCAAATACTATTAAAAAATATACTAATACTAATGATTTATCAGTTGTTCTGGCAGTGAATATTTGATTTCGACCATCGTCTGTGAGGAGGGCATTGACAAATATAATATGGAATTTTCTTGCACAAAATGTGTATAGATTGAAAATATTTTCTATTATCACTTTTTTTTGTTTGAATGCAGTTTGAAAACCTTAATGTATCTAATTTTCTATTCAGTGATTTTTTTTTAATAAATGGTGAATCAAATAATTATAAAACTAGGTAGTTATTTATGTTTCCATCTATCTAAATTGTCGAACTTTTAATTCACACTTTTCAAAACTGAAAAAATCAAAAAATTAGTCGAAGACAAATCCTATGTGTTTATTCCTTTTATGTGATGATGTCAATATCAACAGGTTGTATAAGATTGTTTTATATGATTCGTAGAGCGTACATTATTTAATGACCACTCTCATGGAAAGTTTTAAAGCTGGCCGGCATTGAATAAGTGCAACGAATATTTTTTTTGGTCAATCACTGTCCAACATATTTTATAAGTTTTGCAGAACCTACATAATTATTTAACAATCACTCTCGTGGAAAATTTTAGAGTTTGACCGGCATTGAATAAACGCAACGAATAATTTTTTTGGTCAATCAGTGTCCAATATATTTTATAAGTTTTGCAGAACTTACATTGATATTTAATGATCACTCTCGTGAAAATCTTTAGAGCTGACAGGCATTGAATAAGCGGAACAAAAAATTTTTTTGATCAATCGTCGTCGAATATATTTTATAAGTTTTGCAGAACGTACATCATTGTCTAATGATCACACTCATGAAAAAACTTGGAGCCGGCACTGAGTAAGGGCAACACGAATAAATTTCTTTGTCAATCATTGTCCAAGACTACAGAACAAATAACATTCTGTCTTTGTAACCAAATTGTAGGTTTATCTCTGTATTTATTTTCAAAAGAATTATTAAATTCTCCGGTTGACTTTATTCGAAAGTAACATTTTAAGTGCAAGTGGGAAACCTAATGACGAAATTATCTATTTAGGGTGAGTTTCCGAATGGATTTTATCAAAATCTGATAAAATCAAGCCTTTGATTTTATCCATTCGGAAACTGAGTTGATAAAATCTTAGATTATCAACTCAGTTTCCGAATGGATAAAATCAAAGGCTTGATTTTATCAGATTTTGATAAAATCCATTCGGAAACTCACCCTTACTATATTACCAGTGGAAGACCCGGGAATTCTATTTACTGTGGCACATAATTATTTTCTATAAAAGGATCTGTTTTGCCAAAATCTCTCCTCAAAAGATCCAATCCGTTCATATGATCGGGCTTGTTGAATATACGGTCTACGTGAAAAATCTATATTGATAAGACACTCTCAATCATATCATCAAGATACTTTTAGAAAAAATAGAAAGTCTAACCTTTTTTTAAAAAATTAAAATAAAAAGTTTGTATCAAGCTGTTAGAAATTTTGATCAAGTTGAATTTTTATGTGGACAAATTATGTGATTTTTTCTACAATATAAATGGCTTGAATCATCGAGAAGACATTCAAACGTATGTGAGCTACACTTCATTCCCTACCGGAGAGAAGATGAAAGATATTCACGGAATCAAATGGGGCCATGTTACTATAATACCCTCCAGTACTATTCCCCTTCCATCTGTGTCCTATTTTCTTTGAAGAGGTGCACGACATCTCTTAAATAACCCATCCACTCAAAGGATAGTGCCAAGGGGTTAGTAGGAGCTGCCCAACCCACCTATAATTTTAAGAAATTCTATTATTACATTCAAAAAATATATTCGTTAAACTATCGGTTCATTGCCATCATATATTACCCGCCCGCCATCTCTACTCTCTTTGCAACAAGCATTTAAGATGATTCCTCAAGCTGTTACAATTGAAACAACACACCACTTTAACTCACATATCCATTGACCACCATGGTATTGCACCTTCCCAATCAATATCTTCTCTAACCCATTAAAATCTAACACTTGGTTCTATGTATTGTTTTTCTAAAATAGATATGGATGCACAAGACTATGAACATGTATTTGAGATTGTACAGATTGGTAAAAGATTTGGATAAATTAGTACTACCTCCGTCTCTCAAAGATTGTGGATTCATAAGATGAGAACTTAAAATAAATGCGTCTTTGTTGGAAAAAACTGTAAACTTTTTGCTGCTAATAATTAAAATATGATTAGGTCCTTTTAATTCATCAAAAAAGTTTCATTTTTCGTGATGAAGATTATTTGCTGTCTGTATTAGTAAGAAGAGAGAAATAAATAGGTATCCTAAAAAGACCCCTAATTATGTCCTAGTCTATTACATCATCATGAGTTATCTTTTTCATCCTCTCATGCATAAAAGTCCTATTATACCCTTATTAATTAAAGTCTTAATTAAAGTGCAATTATCTCTATCTCTCCAACCTCACAATATTACCTTCCATTTATTATGCCACATTTATTACCTTACCTACCAATTCCCAAATATGGTTAATTCATTGTAAGATACGTTTATTGTAGCTTACATGATATATTTTGTTATATTTTATTTTCGTCTATGATAAATTTATTGTCGTTTATGGTAAATTTATTATAATAAAATTGATATTCTTTAGAGCAAAAATATGAAAATCAAATTTTATAGTAATAGTAAGAATCTAAAATTTTTTATTTTTATTTTCTTTTCTTTTTGTTCTTCATATGATATGCCCCTTGTAGGTTGTATATTCATTTAGCCTTTCTTTAATTTCAACCTGATTTATCGAAAAAAGTAAGACTCAAACTAAAAAGCACCATAAACTCAGCTTGTCTTGAATCAAATTTTAGGGATTATTTTACAGCTTTTAGGTATCCTTAGAATCTCAAAATCTGGTGGTAGAAACTAATAATAAACACTCAACAAGTTTTTAAAAGCCACCAAATTCTGCTCTTACAATTTATCTATTTTAGTTTTTACTAGAGAAATCAAAGGATATGAATTGAAACTAGTGGGAACTTACAATTTATCTATTTTACTTTTGACTAGAGAAATCAAAGGATATGAAACTAGTGGGAAATAATTTTTTTTTATTTATCTATTTTATTAAAGATAAAAATTAAGTCAAAACTTTTAACTTATTTTTTTATATGTTTAAAATCGATCCACTCCATTTTACTGTTCCGTTTCCCTCCTAAAAACAAATAGATAAGATTGAGCCAGAAAGCTTAAATATGTTAAAACCAAAAAAGGAATAAAAGTTTATAAACTGTTATTAATTGTTGGTTTTTTGTTTCTTAAAAATCTTGATGCAGAGTTGGGGTTAGTCTTCCGACTATTGAAGTAAGGTTTGAGCATTTAAACGTTGATGCAGAGGCCTATGTTGGCGGAAGAGCATTGCCAACAGTTTCCAACTTCTTTGTTAATATTGTCCAGGTAAAATTTCTCTCACATGCATCAAAACAATTAGGGGAACTATTTTCTCTCACATGGATCCATCTAAGTAATGAACCCCAATGGACTTTGGGGGAGCTTGCTCGCTACTGGGAGTCCGTTAATTGTCAAACGAACAGTCGTGATTATTAATTATAGGAGTGTAGTAAGCAAGCTCACTGCACGCCCTGAAGTCAATTGGGTACCGAGATGGTGAAATTAACATGGAGAATATAGTATTGAAATAAGATATAGGATTAGTATTTTAATTTGTTCAGAAGTACAATATGACGACTTAATGTGAGATAAACCATCTTTTGCTGTGAGGGTCAATTGACTTCATTATACTACTGGCAATGAATTTTTTTTTTCTGTTTATTTTATCAGTGTCACATACTTATTAATTTGGTCAAATTTTCACTCCACATAAAAGAGTATGGCAGCAACTAAAACAATAACATAACCCATTAAGTCTCCAATAATTGGGGGTATGGGCGGGGGATGGACTGGAGACAGGCCTAACCTTTGACGATAAATGAATAAAGTGGTTGTCCAAGAATACCACTGAAACACATGTATTGGAGATAGACATAACCTTTGGTAATAAATGTTCAAAGTGGCTGCTCCCAGTATGGCAGCAACTACAACAATTAAAAGATCTTTTTAAATTACAATATTCATGTTCTGTGAAATGAAAACTCACAAATTGCGATTGCCAAAGTTGTCTCTGGTGTGTTTTGGCCTAACAAGATAGGTGGCTTATTTTTTCGTCTTTATTTGAATTTTTTTTCCGTGTTTTTTAGTTTTCAATCAACTTTTTGTGTATTATTGGTTCATCTCGGAAAGAGAGGAATCAAAAAGTAAAAAATTATCATCAAATCATAATTTTTTTTTATTAAAGACAAAAATAAGTCAAAACGATAGTTTTTTACATTTTTTTCGATCTTATTCAAAAAATTGAGAGTTCTAGTCATAATCTTTTTCTTTTTTTAATTCCTCTCGCCTATACGAACCAATAATACTCAAAAAATCATTGCAAAACTAACAAACACCAAAACAAATTATTATTTTTTTGTCAGCAAAAAAGTTGCTAAATGATGAATGCGTATTGTACTTATGAATTGTCAGGTTTTATTTAATTTTAGTCAAATGAAAAAAAATGACTAAGTTCTTAGTATATATATGAGTTATTTCGCTTTAGTTATTTTTAAGGAGTAATAGTTTATCAATAACCTCATCCACAAAAGTTTCTAAAATTGCCACAGCATGATTCTCTCCTCGGAATAAATAGGTCAGGGATAGCTTGTGTGTTTACCACCCTTGGGATAGTCCTAGCAGAACGTGTCTAGCCTTGCTCCCAAAGTGGGCAGGGTTTGATTTCTCTTCACGACAGGTATCACGAATTACCTGGTGGGTCGGGGCGGTTGTTGCTTCGACTCATCTAGAGGTTTACACTCTTAAGATGGGTCCTATTGGGGTGGTCCCTTCGTCATAAAAAAATAAAAATAAAAAATAAAAACACTTGTGTGTATAATATAAATGGTATAATATATTGAAAATATTTTGGACCAGGAATTAGCCTTGTTTAGTGTTCACGATGAGCTAAAAATAGCTTCTGGTCGAGTTTGGCACGTTTTGCTAAGACTTGTTTGGCTTATTGTTGCTTTCCTAAAATCATATCTTTACTGTTAAGCTTAGCATATTCGAACATATTTGATATTACTCCCTCTGTCACAAAATTCTTGTCTAGCTCGCAAAACGATGACTTAAAAATAATAAGTCTTTTGAAAGAAAATTTTCAAACTTTTTTTTATAAATTAGAAGGACTCATTTATATCTAGTAAATGTTAAAAAAAATATTGAATTTTTCTTGAAAATTTTATAGTATTTTCAAGTCCTCATTTTGCGCACCAGACAAAAATTTCGGAACAGAGGAATTATTATCTTTGTAAATCGATCTAATTAGCTGGACTCTGTGTTTGTGTGTGTATGTGCAGGGATTCTTGAATTATCTCCATATTATACCAAGCAGGAAGATACCAATGGTAATTCTCCATGATGTTAGTGGAATCATCAAGCCGGGCAGGTGATAAGAAAAAAAAACAACGCCCACATTGTTGTCCATTACAAACTCCACCAACCTAACAACTCCTTATAACTAAAAGTGTTCTCATGTCATTATTATTCTTGTTTCAGATCGACATTGCTTTTAGGCCCTCCAGGCTCTGGAAAGACTACATTGCTGCGAGCTTTGGCTGGAAAACTTCATCCTGATCTAAAAGTAAGATAACTAAGACTATCCACAATGGCCTAATCAAAATTGAATAACCAAAAGTTGCCACATAAACATTTGGTTATCCATTTAGAGGTTGCTAAAGTTAGCAATGTTAAGTCTCACATTGGTGTTTTTTGTCCATAACCAAAAACAATGGACACTTTCCATCACTTATTCAAATGATAAACAAAACTTGCCACATCACTTTTTCAAAATACAAAAAATAGTTTTGAATTTTTTTAAATAAATATTTTGAATTTTTTCAAGTACAAAACAGTTTTAAAAAAACAGTTTTTTAAAAATAAATTTCGAAAAAAAACAGTTTTTAAAATGAACTTTTGAAAAAAAACAGTTTTGTAAAAAAAGAACTTTTGAAGAAAACAGTTTTTAATAGATACTTTTGAAAAAAAAAAACAGTTTTTTAAAATGAACTTTTGAAAAAAACAGTTTTTTAAAATAAACTTTTGAAAAAAAAACAGTTTTTTTAATTAAACTTTTGAAAAAGAAAAACAGTTTTTTAAATTAAACTTTTGAAAAGAAAAACAGTTTTTTAAATTAAATTTTTGAAAACATTGTTGAGAGAGAGAGAGAGAGAGAGAGAGAGAGGAGAGAAGGTTTTTGTCATTTTGTGTAATGGTGGGTGTACTTGATTGGGTAGATGTGGGGTTCATTAAATTTGGTTATTGGCAAAAGATTACTAGTTTTGGTTATTCAAGTGACAAAATTTGGTTAGTTACTAAAAGGTTGCTAAGTTTGGTTATTCTAATGTTAGCACTTTTTTTAACAAACATTGCTAACCTTAGCAATTTTTTGATTTTGGTTAGGCCAATGTGGATGCTCTAAGTTACCACTAAATTGGGTTGGCCATAAAAATTGTTGTACGTATTGACTATATAGACTAAACTAGCTTGCTAAAATAAAAAAATACATAGTAACATTGCATGCTACTACCTCCATAGTTCATTCCATAATGTTTGTCCGGTCCACATAATGAGGACTAAAAAATATACCATTATTTTCAAAAAATAAAATAAATTCAAACTTCTTTCATAAATTTAAAAAAACTCATTGATATCTAGTACATAAATCAAAATGATTCTTGGATCCGCCCTCTTTGATATCTTTTGGCTTTGATTTGAGAGCATGATTCTGTAGCAAACTCGACGGTACAGGGGGACCACTATTTCAGTGGTATTCTGTGAGCAGCCACTTTGTGCATTTATTGCCAAAGGATAGGTCTGTCTCAAATCCATCTGTTTCAGTGGTATTCTAGGAGCAGTCACTTTGTGCATTTATTACCAAAGGTTAGGTCTGTCTCTTATCCATCCCCTGCTCATATCCCCAATTATTGGAGATTAAATGGGTTATGTTATTGTTGTTATTGTTGTTGTATTGATATCTAGTAGATTGTTTGAATTTTTTCTTGAAAATATTATATTATTTTTAAGTTATCATTTTGCGGATCAGATAAAAATTTTAGAATAGAGGGAGTATATATAGCTCATAGTTGCGACTTGCGAGCAGCCCGATTTCTTGTGGATGAGATGTTCCAAACTTCATCACCTAATACTAGTTTGTCTCTCATATACTCAATGACCTTAGCCTCAACACTTGCATAATGCTGATAGCAACCTCTAAGGCAACTAGGCAATTGAAGATAAAAACATCAGTAGAATTCCAAGCTCTAGCCATTGAGGTGGCCTCAACACCTCATTAAGTTGCCTAATGACAACAGCTTTGCCTTCAAGTCCAATTGCCAGCTTGGTTGTTATAATCTTTTGGCCGAACATTAAATTCTTGTATGATAAAATTTTTGTGCATTCCTAATTCTTAATGCATTGGATATTGAATGAAGGAAGCAATTTAATAAGCACATAAATGGGATCGGGTCTCTAGGTCTGCTCTTTGATGCCTTTCGGCTTAGATTGGTTGGCATGGTTCAAGGGCATAACATCCCTTTTATTAGTAAAACTTTCTAAGAAAAGCTTTTTTTTAAAAAAAAAAATTTGTCAAAATGTTAGGTATGTCTCGAGTGCTCCATACCCTCATAGATTGGAAATTAAATGGGTAATGTTATGAGGTTATTGTTTTAAGATGTAAGATTTGGGGCCAAAATTTGCAATGCCCAAACTTAGACGTACTTTTGAAGTGACGCAAGTTTCACTTCTAACGAAGTTTAGGAACATGATTCATCTTGTGATCTTACATGAATTCTGATGGAACAATTTTTTTTACAGGTTTCAGGGAATGTAACATATAACGGCTGTGGAATGAATGAGTTTGTTCCACAAAAGACATCAGCCTATACAAGCCAGCATGACTTGCATATAGGAGAACTGACAGTGAGAGAGACACTAGCTTTCTCAGCTAGATGTCAAGGGATCGGATCTCGTTATGGTTAATGATTACCACTATTTTATTAAATGACTTCATAATAACATTTTGGTTTCCAGCATGATAATGGGTTTGAATCATTTAATTCGAATTTGTTTAATTTTATTTCAGAAATGCTAACAGAACTGTCCAGGAGAGAGAAGGAAGCTAACATTATGCCAGACCCCGAACTTGATATTTACATGAAGGTTAGCAAAGAGCTGACGACTAATTTCCTTTAATCAGTTCTGTGGCCTAAATTTATCAATACTGTTTTAAAAGGAGAAGAAGAAAACTCATCATTTTCATTTCTTTTTCAACTTTGACATGAAGTGACTTTGAGAATTTGGAAAAATCATCACAATGTTTTCTTGAAAATTGGTTTCAGAAAATTATCGGCAAAAAAAGTATAAAAACTACCAATTTACTGCAAAGCTGACTTCAAAAACATATTTTCTTCCATAGAGATGTGTTTTATTTACTTGTGTTTTATGCTAATGTAGTTGTGCTCATGTAATATTCCAGACACTGTCACTAGAAGACCAGAAGGCCGATGTTGTAACAAACCATATACTTAAGGTGTTTTATTGAAGTCCCAACTTAATTAATGATATTATAGTGCATATTTTTTTAGAAATTTGATATATTCTAATCTGTTATAATGTTGCCATAGATTTTGGGATTGGACGTTTGTGCTGACACTATGGTAGGTGATCAAATCTTGAGAGGCATTTCTGGTGGACAGAAAAAGCGAGTCACAATAGGTAAAAGCATTCAACGTATAGGTCAATGTAATCCAAATTCCAAACATGAGTTTTTCAATAATGGCAAATAAATGTTGGACAAACCTAATGAGTTAGCATGAGTGTTCACTTTGTTCGTATCTTGAGGTTTTGAATTTTTAGTCTTTGCTTTTTATATATCAATGGAGCAGGCATTTATTATAATTCTTAAATTTAGCTTTAGTTTTGAAGAAGTGCTTATTCCGATGAAATGTGAGGCTTGCTTTAAGATAACATGTCATTTCTAACTTTTGAGTTACTCACTTGGTAAAATTATTGACAAATGAAATGATTACCATTCTCAACTGGGCATTGTTAACACTGGACATTATGATATAGGGGAGATGTTGGTTGGCCCAGCTAGAGCACTCTTCATGGACGAGATATCAACTGGCTTGGACAGTTCCACAACTTTCAATATTGTAAACTCAATCAAGCAGGCCATCCATATACTTCAAGGAACTTGCGTTATCTCCCTCCTCCAACCACCACTAGAAACTTATCAACTATTTGATGACATAATTCTCCTCTCTGATGGTCAAATTGTATACCAAGGCCCACGTGAGAATGTGCTCGAGTTCTTTGAACACATGGGCTTTAAGTGTCCAGATAGGAAAGGAGTGGCTGACTTCCTACAAGAAGTAATTTCTTGAACTTGAACGTTCCTTTGAATCTTACTATTCTGTTATTGTTTAGAATACTTCTCTTATGCAGTGTGAAGGTAATTGTACTGTATGTCATGCCATCCAACTTCATTTTTATATGCTCATCCTTGTAACCTTAGCTATATATTGTAGCATGTGGCTCTAGTATTCTTTTGCATCAAAGTGAAACAATTGGAACAGTCACAAATGTAGCTCTCATTGGATAAACCACCTTAAGCAAGGTGTTCTTAGGTGTGTTGTGCTTTTGATTCAATAATGGTAGTGCATTTGCGAACGCTCCTTTGTGCAATTTTGAAAATTCTTGACAAGTTTTTCATTGGGGAACGTAGGTGACATCAAGGAAAGATCAAGAGCAGTATTGGGCATGGAGATTTAAGCCTTACAGCTTTGTTACTACCAGGGAATTTGCAGAGGCATTTGCGTCATTTCATGTTGGTAGGAAATTACGCGATGAGCTTGCCATCCCCTTTGACAAAGCCAAGAGCCATCTAGAAGCTTTAACAACTAAGAAATATGGTGTTGGTAAGAAAGAATTGCTAAAAGCTCTCATGTCAAGGGAGTATTTGCTCATGAAGAGGAATTCCTTTGTCTATATATTCAAGATGTTTCGAGTTAAGTGTTTTACTCATTGAACAAATGAAAGTTATCACTATTCCATTCTGGTTTCAGAATCAGTTTTTAGCAACACTTCTCTGGAAGCTAATTTTGACAACTCAAGCACTTGTTGTTTTCATGGCTGTCTTAGTGTTTTTAAAGCAAGAATATTGATTTACAAGAATTGGAAAACATCTTATTCAGAAAGGATTATTTCCCAAATATTAATAGAAACAATGTTTTGAAATTTATCAGTTGAGGAGCTCTTTTGGGGAAAAATCTACAAGTTTTTTGAAAAATATCCTGAAAAGTTGATAGGGAAACAATGAATAGACAAAAGATCTCATGTTTTTTTGTCCCTCTTTTTCAGCTTATTATAATGGCATTCATTGCAATGACGGTATATCTACGAACTAAGATGAGTAAGAAAACAGCAGAAGATGGTGTGATTTTCATGGGTGCTCTCTTCTTTAGTCTCCTTATCATTATGTTCAATGGGTTCTCGAGCTAGCCTTTACAAGTCATGAAACTTCCTACCTTTTACAAACAAAGGGACCTTCTCTTTTTTCCTGCATGGGCATATGCTTTGCCCTCATGGATCATCAAAATCCCAATAACATTTGTAGAAACCAGTATTTGGGTGTTCACCACTTATTATGTCATAGGCTTTGATCCGCATGTTGGAAGGTAAATTGTGCAACTATCATCTAGACTTTGGTTCTTCAAGAGTTTCATCTCAAAACCTAATACATTTTTCAATGTCAGGTTGTTCAAAATGTACCTTCTACTCCTTTGCGTTAACCAGATGGCTTCTGGACTGTTCAGACTCTTAGCCGCATTAGGACGAAACATGATTGTGGCAAACACATTTGGCACATTTGCATTACTTGCAGTTGTTGTGATGGGAGGATTTATCTTGTCAAGAGGTAAAAAAAAACAAAAACAAAAACAAAAAGTGCCATAAAAGTATTAAAACATGTTCATTTCATGCAAATCCTTTTCCTCTTTTCTTTTTTTCCTTTTTTTCCTCAGATGATATAAAGAAGTGGTTGATATGGGGTTATTGGGCCTTGCCTCTGATGTATGGGCAAAATGCTATAGCGGTGAATGAATTTCTTGGGAATAGTTGGAGACAAGTAAGTGTCATGTTTCTGAATCCGCGGTAAGCAAAACCAAAAATTAGGTTCTCACTATGAGCTTATGAAATTTGAAAATTTTATTTAATAGGTGCCTCCAAATTCTACCGAATCATTAGGCGTGTTAGCTTTGAAGTCTCGTGGAATATTTCCAGAAGCACATTGGTATTGGCTTGGTGTAGGAGCTTTGGTTGGATATATTTTTCTCTTCAATGGCATTTTCACCCTGGCTCTTTCGTATCTGAGCCGTAAGTAAATAGTTCATCCATTTTAAAATTCACTTTTATTTAACACTTGGAAAGCTTTGTCAAGTTTATGTGGTTCAACTCCTCTTCATCAATTGGTCTAAAATGATGCAGCATTTGAGAAGCCTCAGGTAGTTCTATCTAAAGAAACATTGAAGGAGAGAAATGCTTGTAAAGGAGGAGATGTTGTTGAGCTATCCTCGAGAGGGAATAGCTATTCTAGTAGGTTATTTAACTCTCAACTTTCTTTTTCTGACTTGTTAGTTTCTAGCCCTAACATACTTGTTTCATAATTGCGAAGAAAGGGGAGTTGAACTTCAAAGAAATGTATCATCGAAATTGATGTCTTCAAGAGCAAGGAGCAGTAGTAAAGCTAATCAAAATTGGAAGCGAAAATTGGTTCTACCATTTGAGCCACTTTCCATCACTTTCAATAATATCAAGTTTGCAGTCGACATGCCACAGGTATTTGCAACTTCTAAGGCTAGAAAAGTCATGCTAGACTTGACACCAACTTGGAGTTTTGAATTTTGTTTGGGTTTCTAATCAGATCATTATATATGCTACCAAAAGCTTTTTATACACTTATGCTTCATTTTACTATATAAATTGAACATTAATGTAATCTATAACTCAAGGGTAAGAAAGTTAATACAATACTTGTTTGCAATAAAGTGCTAGAATTGAAGACCTCAGATTCTGCATTTTGTATTCATTACAAAATCCGAAGTAAGATGCATAAAAAAAAATAAAAAATAAAGTTATCCGTTAGCTTCACAGTATGTTTCTCAGTTAGTTTGAATATATACTCTCCAGATGAAATGCAAAACTGCTAGTTAAGAACTCAATCACACAAAATTATTACTTCTTGAACCTGGATTCTTTTAG
The DNA here is from genome assembly GCA_022606695.1 of Vaccinium macrocarpon. Classification (NCBI taxonomy): domain Eukaryota; kingdom Viridiplantae; phylum Streptophyta; class Magnoliopsida; order Ericales; family Ericaceae; genus Vaccinium; species Vaccinium macrocarpon. The sequence goes on along the minus strand of CM040181.1, from coordinate 17,197,590 downwards.
TACATAGCGTTAAAGCTGATATTGCAATGGCAGGAAATGAAAGCAAAAGGTATACAAGAAGACCGTCTAGAACTTCTAAAAGGAGTAAGTGGCTCTTTTAGACCTGGAGTCCTCACAGCGCTAATGGGTGTTAGTGGGGCAGGTAAGACCACTATGATGGATACCTTGGCTGGTAGAAAAACTAGTGGATACATTGAGGGGAGGATCTTGATATCAGGATACCCAAAGAAACAAGAAACATTCGCTCGGGTAGCTGGATATTGCGAGCAAACAGATATACATTCTCCTCATGTTACAGTTTACGAGTCTTTGAAATATTCTGCGTGGCTTCGATTGCCTCCTGAAGTTGATTCTACCACTAGAAAGGTGAGTTGTAAGCATATAGATTACAGTTTATGAGTCTTTGAAATATTCTGCATGGCTTTGATTGCCTCCTGAAGTTGATTCTACCACTAGAAAGGCGAGTTGTAAGCATATAGATTAAGGTCCTTTGTGGGTGCAATCTTCAAATTTTGATTTCCCTATTTATTTTTTTCAGAAATCATATTGAGCTTGTATGGCTTACAATTTTCAAAACTTTTTTGATATAGTTTCATGTCATAGAACACAATTTATAGAGAACATCAAAAAGATTTCCATGAGAAATTAATAAAAACTAAAAACGACGATGGGTGTTTCAGTTTCTATATACTGTTTTCGTAGTGACTATTCTTGAAACTGATAATGACGACTACAACAAAACGAAGCTATGAATAAACAAGATGTGAAAATAATGTGTGTTTACGTTTTAGAAAGATTCTTCCAAAAATGTTCCTGCTAAAAGGTAGGACTTAAAATCCTTGATATGATTACCTTATTTTCATGTTAGATATTGTTAATCATTGGTTTAAATCTAAACAAGGAACCACAGATGTTTGTTGATGAAATTATGGACCTTGTTGAGCTAACTCCATTAAGGGAAGCACTTGTCGGGTTGCCTGGGGTAAATGGTCTTTCAACTGAGCAACGTAAGAGGCTAACAATTGCAGTTGAGCTTGTAGCCAACCCATCAATACTATTCATGGATGAACCAACCTCAGGACTTGATGCTAGGGCTGCGGCAATAGTGATGAGAACAGTGAGAAACACAGTAGATACAGGAAGAACTGTAGTGTGCACCATCCATCAACCAAGCATTGACATTTTTGATGCATTTGATGAGGTATGGGTTCTTTCACAAGATTAAGGATCCTATAACTATTCTTACCTTTGAAATTTTATTGATAATAAGGAACACTATTTTGTACTCGCAGCTATTTCTTTTGAAACGCGGAGGTGAGGAAATATATGTTGGTCCATTAGGCCGTCATTCTTGTCATCTCATCACATATTTGGAGGTAAAGCTAATGAGTATGTATATGAGACACTTAATATTTCAATACTTCCAATTGGCAACTAACATATTTGAATGATGTTCGTTCAAGAGTATCAATGGAGTAGGTAAAATTAAAGATGGTTATAATCCGGCTACTTGGATGTTAGAGGTGACTTCACCAGCACAAGAAGAATCTATTGGGGTTGACTTTGCTCATGTGTACAAGAACTCAACACTATACAGGTATGAGAGAAACTTAAATTCTCCAAATGAAAATTTTGGTTTTCTAACATCTACTTTACAAAGCTCAACATGTAATTTTGACACTCGTTGGACACATGTCGAAACACATTTTACTATATAGCAAATTATTCTAGACTTAGACTCGCATTTTATCCACTTGAAAACCACATGTCTTTGCTCTTACATGTGAGAAATAGATTAGAAATTTGAATAAAATAACTTTTAATCTCCTCCTTCAGTGACTTGGAATCTAGTGGTGAAAGAGAAACAAGACTATATAAATTAGTGTTTCCTTACACTTCAGGAACATCTGTCAATTTAAATTCACAAAATTGTCATAATAATTACATATCCAACAAACGACACGGCCATAAAAAGATACACCTATTGTGTGCAACACGTGACATGCTATCACACGTCTATGTCCCTGCTTAGGTCAACACTAAATACTTCCAGTGAATTTATGATAACAATATATGGTGACTGGATCAGGAGAAACAAAGAAACAATTACGAGATTGAGTACTCCGGCGCCAGGATCAAAAGATCTATACTTCGTCAGTAAATACTCACAGTCTTTCTTCACCCAATGTATGGCATGCCTATGGAAACAACACTTATCATACTGGCGAAACTCTGCATATACTGCTGTGAGATTCTTGTTTATAGCTATGGTAGCTCTGCTGTTTGGGACAATTTTCTGGGATATGGGCTCCAAAAGGTAAATCTGCAAGCCTTGAACCCATTCTCTAGTTTCTCCATCCATTTCTTACTTTCTAAGTGGCAGTTTATTGTGCTGTTTTTCAGGGAAACGCAACAAAATATATTCAATGCAGTGGGTTCTATGTACGTTGTTGTCGTATTTGTTGGTGTACAGGCAGCCATTTCAGTGCAGCCGATAGTCGCTGTTGAGAGAACAGTCTTTTACAGGGAAAGAGCAGCTGGAATGTACTCAGCTTTGCCATATGCTTTTGGACAAGTAATTTTTTTTATTTTCATCTAAAGCATGTCGTTCAAAATAGCCTTACCAAATTAACTAGCTTCCTGAAGCCTAAAAAATGGGATTCAAAAAGTATCAAGGACCTAGAATTCGCATAAGTTCTATACCAAAGAAGTTGACCACTCATTCATGGGATTGCCTGTTGTAGAGTAGGAAATTGTTGGCATATGTTACAAAACCATGCACAATACGATGTTGATAGCTAGGGTAGAGGACATAGGTAGTAGTGATGGTCACAAAAGAAGAGAGGGTGAGAAGGATGGAAGGACAAAAGTGAATTGAGAGTTAGAGAAGTGCTGAAGAAAATAGGGAGAAAATCGAAGGTTGGATAGAGAAATTAATTAAGACCTAAATATAGAGAGGAAACTAAGAAAAATATATATACTTGGATACAAATTGGGGAAGAAGTTTAGTGGGGAAGTGGTGAATAAAAAAGAGACAACAAACCATATAGGGCATGTTGAAAGAAAGAAAATTACGATGAAAAGTTAAAATGTGATGTTTTATGAGAACATTGCATGAAAATGTTTGTTGGCATAATATGAAGTGCCATCTTTCGCTAGAAAATAAAATTGACTTGTGATTTTAGCAAGAAAGTGAAAGCTATGTGACCATGTTGAAATGGGTGGTACAAGAAAATTCACTTTCCAGCACTTTCTACTATTTTGATGCTACTCAAACACCACAAAAGTTTCATTTTTGTTTGTTTCTTTCATTATCTGTCATTTTTACTCTAATCAAACCAACCCATAGGTAAAGCTAACTAAGTTTTGTTCGGACCAAAAGAAGTTGAAGTGTAGGCCTCTATTAACATGCTAATGTAAGCATTTCACTACTATGAATCTTAAGAATCCTAGCAAATATCAGTATGAATATCATCCTTATTCACCAGCCTCCAATCATCGAGGAGCAACATTCCAGAAAAACATAGTTCCAAGTGAAATCTTCAAAACTCAACCCTTGCTAGCTCTGCCCACATTACATGGTAGTTTTCTCTAACTATTCTCGCTATGCATTTCTTTATGCAGGTTGCAATTGAGCTCCCATACATTTTTGTTCAAACTGTGACATATGGAGCCATAGTATACAGTATGATTGGATTTGAGAGGAAATTTACCAAATTCGTTTGGTATTTGTTCTTCATGTTTTGTACCTTCGTATACTACACATATTACGGGATGATGATAGTAGCCATAACTCCCAACCTCAACATCGCAGCCATAATTGCTTCTTCCTTCTATTCAATATGGAACCTTTTTTCCGGCTTTATCATTCCAAAGACAGTAAGTTCCAATAATTTCCCTTCAAATAAATTTGTGGAAACTACTCGAAAAGAGTCTTAATGTTTTTCATTTTTCTATCATGATAGAGGATTCCGATGTGGTGGAGGTGGTACTTCTACATTTGCCCAATCTCTTGGAGTTTGTATGGATTAGTTGGGTCACAGTATGGAGACATTCAAGAGACACTTGACACGGGAGAAACAGTGGAAGAATTTGTGGTAAGATTCTTTGATTATAGGCACGATTTTGTGGGATGTGTCGCTTTGATCATGGTTGGGATAGTTTTGCTCTTTGGGTTAATCTTTGCCTTCTCAATCAAGTCATTTAACTTCCAGAAAAGATAGTAATGATGTATAGAAATAATTAACATCCTCAAGTTATGTGGAATGACCATGGAGCTATGAGACTATACAATATAATCCTTGTATGTATATGTAATGTAACGAATCAGAAAAGTTGCAATAAAACGAAGAATTCTGATTAGCTGTTTTGAACCCATGTTTTTTTGCACTCCAAAATTTTTGAAGCTTTTATTTTGGTGGTGTCGTATTTAGCCAACTTGATGGTTGTAGCATCGTTATATATGTGTAATAATGTAAGTATGAATCTCTTCTGCAATAGACTTCTTGAGATTGTTACTATGTGTTGAGTTTCTTTAGATCGTAAGGTTACTGGCCTCCCTTTTGCAATGGTTCCAAGAGGTACTTCTCTAAAAGTAAGCAATATGGATTTATTGTTTTTTTGGATCAATAAGTGGGTGGCAGGGGGCAACTAATGTAACAACTCCCTTGGATGTGACCATAGGGACTCCCGCCATAGCTATTGTCTGTGAGGACAGGCCGTCACCACAGCACCGCCGAGTACAAGTAGACATAAGTGTATACCCTCACAATACCTTGCTACTAAAAAAACTCGAAACTGAGTCTTCCCTGAAAATGTTTGGCACCCTACCCACCAGGCCACCACCATCTGTGGTAATATGGATCTTATTTGATAGATCTCAATTAATTTTGTAAGATGAAGTTTCAAAATCATGAGACCTATTATAAATTAAAAGATATAAACAATTTAAAACATGACGTGAATGCCGAAAATTAGGGATGGTCATCTCATGGGTGTGAAAACACGCAAACAGGCAAGCAAGAGCGACAAAGATAATGGGGAAGCCTTTTTCCAAACATCTTCGGCAGCTGACCCTCCCCGATCCAATCTGTCCCCTCTCCAAATGGGTAGGGTATGGGGATTTTTTTTTTTTTAAATTTCAAGGATCGGGTAGGAGATGGTCTAGTCATTCCTCTCCCCATTCCCCTCCCCTCACCACCCCTCCTTGCATCCCCATTAGTGTGTCCACATACATAGTTATATTATATTATAAGTTTATAAGTTTTTTTTTTCTCCTGCATATGTTTATAAGTTACAACTTATAACTTGTGGTTGGTTGTATAAGGAAGGTTTTGTCCTTTACTTCTGTTTTATGTAGCATTTTTGAGTGAAATTTTAGTTTACTCAGAAACCAAAAAGAAAAAGAACAAGAACAACAATAGCACTTTTAAGTGAATTGATACGTTTTAATTATTTTTGGAAACCACTTTTGTCATTAGTTTTGTATTTTAATACAACTTCTTTGGTATTCACTTGAATAGTTTGAGTGAATTTTTGGATCTCCGATTTCCCGTGGGGATCCCCGTTCCCTCCATTGGGGCGGGGATGGGGGTTTAAAGAAAACTCCCTGATGGAGATTGGGGTGGGGATGGTGATTGATGTGAGTTTGGGGATTGGGGATGGAGGTAGTGGTATCCACCCTCTGCCCTCCTCATGCCGAAAATAGACCAACAAATACAGACGAAAAGAGTACCTGATAAAAGGAAAAGGTTCATCCATGAAGGTTAATTGGTCGTGCTAGCTATTATCTAATTTTGAATCGAATTCAAGACAACTTGCAATCTAGTTTAATAAGATACCACGAGGATTTGGGGAGCATGTAGTGCCTTGTAGTCCTCCCGATCCGACTATCTATCCCACAATCAATGGTTACTAAAAGTTAACAAATACTATATATCAATTGTTGATTGTAGAATGAACGATCGAATCGGCGAGACTACAATCCTGTAATGACCTGGGGCACCAAAGGGACTCCAAATCTAACAATCCTTGTTCACATATGATCCACGGAGCCAATCTTGTTTGACAATATAAAGAGACCACCATTAATCCTATCAACTCATTCGATAATTTACCATCTATCAATGTAAAGAAAATGGAAAATCCTGCAATTGATCGTGCCAATAAAAATCAGAAACGCTAGCCATCCAATAGTTACCCAACCTTCAATAGAAAAACTACTGCTACAAATAACACCTTGCAAAAAAAAAAAAAAAAATCAAAGATTCATGCACATGGTTTTACCTTAGTACAACCGGATTAATGGAGTGGCGTCCAAGTACAGACCGATGCGTGGACTAGCCCCGTGATCATCCTACCCACGTTTCAAATTGTTTTATAGTTAGTGGTAAGTAGGGGTCGAATCACATATATTTTCATATTCATAAAAAAAAAAAAAAAAACCAAATTTGTAAGCATTTGTCGCTACTTGTGAGGTCTGTATAAGAGACGATATTGTGAGCATGTGTGTAGCCACTATTAAATTTTATAAAAGCAACCTAAAAAATAGTAATTGATAACTTGAAATCTTGGGATTTAAAAATATAAATTTTAAGAATTTTTTTTCACTCAAGAAACCTGCGGGGGCCAATCCCAAAGAATTTTTCTTAATTAATCTTAAAAGGACTGGGATCCCCCTTGCACCCCTTAGTTCCGCCCCTGTTTATAGCTCCAGTAGTTTCTTTTCAAAAAACTTGGAATATGTAGTTCAACCGCCCAACTTCTTGCTAAAAAGTTTTAACACCTGAGCATCTAGGTTTTTTTTTTTCCTTAAAAAGAAATAATGTTCGTCGTCATAATTCTATTTACAAAAGAATCCTCCTAAAATCATATGTTACTATTACCAACACTTTTATTTGTAGCTTTGCCTTTTGAAATTATGCAGTTGTGCAGACATGTCTATTTTGTTATGTGCCTAATAGAGATACGATAAGGGTCCAGCTTTTATGTAGTGACACTAGTAATTGCAGGTATATAGAAGAGTTTCTGGTTCTAAAGTATTTTCAAAATGGCAGCGGTCCTTTTTGTGCTTTTAATACTTTATAGTACTCACCCTTCTAGTCTTTTACTATGACTTTATAGAGGATGCTACTAGATTTATATTATTAAGACTTTTGAGTTGTATTTTTACTGGAGATAAGTCCTCCTAACAATTAAACAACTCTTGCTTCGATTTAAGTTCTTATGTTTTAAGTGCACTGGATATGCTTTTAACGATAGATTTATTACCGGTATATCAAATATAATTTCTTCTAATATAAAATCAAAGAGAATTATAAATGACAAGGTTGGTTTAGTAAATTCACCTAATATATACAAGGGACAGTTAATTAGGGGTCTTGTACAAAAAAAATTATTATGATTCCATCCTATGAGATTTGAATATTTATGATTGATTCCATCCTGAAATTCAAATAAACCCCAAAATAATCTTTCTATCTCCTGATTTTCCTAATATATTTTCTCTCCTAATTTTTCCTAACTTATCTCTATTCTAATCTTTCCTAATTTATCTCTCTCTCTCTCTCTCTCTCTCTCTCTCTCTAAAACATCCCTTTTCTAATTTTTTTCATTATCTCTTCTCTAATCTTCTCACACCTAAAATCTCCAAACAAAATTAAAAGAAATAATCATGACATTTTGACCTAATTTACCACAAAAAAATGACAGATTAATGCATCACAAAAAATGTTAGATTAATGAACCATGAAACATATGGTAGATTACTGCACACCAAAGTGCCAAGGTGCTAAACTAGTGAGCCATATTTTGTTGTACCAAATCACCCAATATGGTAAATCAATAAACCATGTTCGCGTGTCAATGAACATGGTTTATTGGTATGGTTTAATGGTTTACCACTTTTATTATATCAAATAACCAAAATGCTAAATCAATAAACTATATTCACTGTATGAAATAACCATCTTTAGAAAGGCATGTGAACATGATTTATTGATTTACCATTTTTATTGTATCAAAGAAAAATTCCATCCTTGAATCGAAAACAAACCACCATTGAATAATAAACACCGCCGCCTTTAATAAGATCCGAAACCCACCACCACCATACAACACAAAACAAAAGATTACAGTAATCAAAACGAGATTGTGAGATCGATCGAGATTAAAAAGTTACTCATTGGGTTTTTCCGTCAGCCGTCCAAGATCGACGATTCCGAAGTTTGGCTTTTGCACGCGTGGCCAAATCGTGATAGAGCTCTATGCCGACACCACTCCACGCACCGGAGAGAACTTTCAGAGCACTCTATGGCTAAAATGTGATGGAGCTCTTCCATTCCGATCTCCAGACTTCGATCTCCAACCACCGCTGCGTGGTGGTGGTACTCCGTCACCACCATCCCCGTTTAACCATCTCAATCCAGAGAGAAAGTGAGAGTAATTTTAGGGTTTTTCAAAAATACCAGAAAGAGTGAGAGAGAGTGATCCGTACAATATGTAACAGGTTCTCGTTCAAAAGGCAATGATCCATGTAAGAGTAACATATTTCCGTTGAATAAGGGAAAGTAACAGTTTCCCATTCAAAAAGTAATTACCTACTAACAGATTCCCATTTAAAAGGGAATGATTCAAAAGGGAATGATCCGTGTAAATGGTGTAATAGGTTAATTAGTATTTATATTAATGATCTAACAGATTCATTTAAAAGGGAATGATCCGTGAATGATCCATGTAATATGTTAATTAGTATTTATATTAAAACTTTTTTTTTATAAATAGGGGCATAAATGTCCGATTATGCATTTTCAGGGTTGAATCATAAAGATTCAAACTCCATAGGGTGCCATCCTAAGGATATTATTAGTACAGGATGCCTAATTAAAATTCTCTAGATGGATACAAAAAAGGAGTGTCAATATCAAGATGGGGAGTGCCAATATCAATTCCCAACAATATTTTCCTCCGTTCCTTTTTAAGTGTGTACTACTATCTTTGTTAATTCCACTTAAGCATCATTATTACACCTTTCACATCAATGTTTACATTCATATTCCATAATTTCCCTTGATGGAGACATCATCATTTAACTTTAAACACTAACTTTTCAAAAATGAATCTACTTTTAAGGACAAAATAGGATATGTACCAACTTTTACCCACTAACTTTCCAACATCAAACTTATTTAGGAACAACCTAAAATGGAATACACTACTATTTTTGTGGAATGAAGGGAGTGTTGTTTTTCTTTTTGTAATTTTCTTGCTTTTACTAAGATTTCTAATCTATTTACCATACATAGATTTCAGCTTTAGATTTATATTACTCTTAGGCCTCATTTGATTTGCGGATTGAAATAGGTGGGATTAATAATCCTGGGATTGGTAGTCCCTGATTATTTATCCTGGAATTAACTTCATCCCTAAGCTACCCAATCCCATGTTTGATTCGAGTGGGATTATTTATGGGACAAATTTTTTTTAATAAAAAACATTTTCTTTTTGAAAAAAAAAAAGAGTTAAAGAAGATTTTTTTCAAAAAATTATTATTATTTTTTAAAAAAATGAAAAAAATATTTGTGGAAACAATTTTTGAAAAACATTTATTTTAAAAAATTATTAAAAATAGTTTTTTTTCAAAAATAATTTATTTTAAAATTACTATTTCCAAAATAATTTATTAAAAAACTTTTTTATAAAATATTATTTCCAAATAATATTTTTAGATAGATTTATTTTTTTGGAAAACATTTTTCTATAAATAGAGTTTTCTTAGATAAATAATTATTTCGGAAAACATTTTTTAAAGAATTTTTTTATAGAAAATATTATTTCAAAATTTGAAAATACATTTGTAATTTTTTTATTTTTTTTGTAAATCATTTATTTAAAAAACAATTTTGAAAATACTTTTTTAAAACAATTCAAATACCATCCAAATATTTTTGTCAACAATCTCATCTTTGTCAATCTCTCTCACTCAATCTCACCTCCCCCTTGGGATTATTTAGTACCCCACATATAGAGATAAAAAAAAATACCGAGATTAAAAATCATGAGCATCATTTGGGAACCAAACATGGGATGAGCGAAGAAGTGGTACAGTTAGTCCTATATCAGACAATTAATCCATGAATCAAACGAGGTATTAGTATAAGACACACTTCTGGCAGTCCTAACTGAGTTCTGGTACCTAATTAATTAAGCATCAATATCAGCATCAAGCAAACTCCTCCAAAACCTCAAAAATCAGCATCACCTAACGAACTCATCAATTTAAAGATTTCTTAACTTTGCTGTAGTAACTTAACAAATTTGGTGACATATTGTTTACTCACCAAAAGAGGAGGAGGGAGAGAGGGAAGAGTAAAAGTTCGAATAGAGAGTCAAATTTTGTGAGTTTTTGATAAAGTGACTTACTATAGTTTGAATAGAAAGTCAAATTTTGTGAGTTTTTGATAAAAATGACTTACTATAGTTTGAATAGAGAGTCTGATTTTGTGAATTTTTGAAAAAAGTGACTTGCTAAATTATCAAATGTGTTTTTGAGGTTAAATTTGGTAGTTTTTGGTGTGTCAGATAAGGATGTCCTTAGAGGGAGAGTAGAAAAGATAATATGCTACCTTTGGAAGTGACTTATCATTTTGGCTCCGATTGGATGATGCTAAAATTTTAAGGGGACAAGTTATAAGATAAGAGGAGGTATTATTTTTTGAGAGTTGGCCCACGTTGATGTGATATTTATGGAAATGAATAAAAAAGCAGTTGGTTTGGATGAGGTATTAAAAAAGGAGGATAAAATAGTACTACTACTTGGTTTGAAAGGAGGATAAAATGCAGAGATAAGGTTTTTGTAGTTGAAGTAAGGGAGAGGGGATGTTATTTTTTTCTTATACCCGGGGATAACTTTTGGGCAAGGGGAGAGGTGCCCAAAAATTATACCACTCTATCCCCCTACCGTGATAACTTTTTGGGTGTGAAAATTAATCCCCTGCATTTTCTCCCAGCCCAACCATGTTAAATGTGTCACATTAGGCCTTATACTCCCTTCAAAAATTATCCCTTTTCTTTAACCTCATCCAATCGGGGCCTTTATATTGATAATTAGTCCGGAGCCAGGTGTATGTGTTGCACAATCGTGAGCCCTGTGGGCTTCCGTAACTGCTAAGTCTAGGTGGGTAGTAAAATGATCTTTGTGTCCGTAGACTACGAATTGAAAATTTTCTCGTCGTGTGCAATTATCGTCCATCGTTATTGAGTCCGTCTATATGCATCCAAAAGGGTACCGGATGGGCGTCGCTGACGCCGGTGTGGAGTCTAACGGCCGTCGGGTCCGAGCGGATTAAATGCGTTCTGAAATCAAATTCCGATTAGAGTGAAATGCTTGGGAATGGCGAGGCAATTGGGCGGCTATATAGGCTCGATCCCAAAAATCACCCCATTTCATTCAAAAAATTTTGGATGAAATGGGGTGATTTTGATCGATCCCGTACCGTCCCCATTCTTCATTCCCCGCGAAATGCCCACTGAATTCGATTCGGTCTTCGATGAACGTTGGCTGATCGACCGTTTAGACCCACACCGACGGCGCCATACACCCGTCGATCTCAGTTCGTGCATTCTCTTTGGTGCATTGCATCGTATCTTTACCGATCATTATTGGTGTCCATATTTTGATTTCATTAAATCGCGATGTGTTTCTTTAGTCCAATCATCTTTTTCTTTTTCTTTTTTATCTCAATATTAGAATTGACAGCTACCCCATCACAACCGCCTCCTCCTTCACCATTGAAACATATTGAAAATATTTCTAAATTTGATTTTTTTTGAAATCTTTTTGGATTAATAATATTCTCAATTAGAATCAACTGTCAACACTTCACAACCACCGCCTCCATTGCAACTAAAACATATTGAGTATATTCTTAATCATGAAAATTGAATTTTTTTTTCAATCTTTTTGGATTAAGAATATTCTCAACGTTAGAATTGATCAGCACCACTTCACAATCACCACCAAACATATTGAGAATTCGCAACATTGAAATCCACCACGATCAATTCACACTTCACATTAACCACCAAAAACACCTCGAGAATATTCTTAATCCAAAAAAATAAAGATGTGTAGAATATATTTAATCAAGAGAATAATTATTTTGGCAATTTTTTTGGACTAAGAATATTCTCAACATTAAAATCAACCAACACCACTTCACTATCGCCTTGTATTGAGAATATTCTCAACCATGAGATTGAATGTTTTTTCAATCTTATTGAGTATATTCTCCATATACAAGAATATTATTGATGGACTAAAGCTATTGTTCATGGTTTCGCTATCAACTGGCTATCCATACACTTTGTTTTGGACTCCATCATGCATGCCGTGCGGTCGAGAAGGGACCTAGGGCAAAGCACTTGAAATTTTTTTCAAGGGGCTACATGCGGTTTCGTAGTGTGAGGATTTATTCAATGATATGGGGGCACCGCAATGTATGTGGTGTCCTAACATTTTTATTCACTATACATTTTGTGGGGTTCATATACTCCTTCCGTCCCAATTTTATAGTCCCTTATGGGAGTTCGTGCCATTTTTCAAAATGTTATATCTTATAATCTACAATATTTTAGGTGATTTTGAACACTTTGTTTATTAGATTAAATCAAGATCTATCAAACAAGATCCATATTGCATATAAAATGTATTACCGATTGAAAGATATAATTATTTTTTTATCCAATTAGGATAGAACGATGAACTATAAAATTAGAACGGAGGTAGTATTTAATATTAAGCCCCATAAAAAAAATCTGGATGACAAGACCGTTAAAGCACTATGCAACTGACAGTGGTGTCCCAAGACCACCAAAAAAAATTTTTTTGTTGTAGTGGACCCAGTCATTGGAACTTGGACGTGACAAACGTGGGATAAAATCCAATCATGCACGTAATTTGCACATGCCTATTAATTACTTGCTTCTAAATTACAATGGATGTTTCTTCGATGATGACAAAACTTGATTGTGCCACCAACGTACGTACTCAGTTCATAGGCGTTAACTCCAAGTGGGAAGGAGGTTCAGGATTTTTAGTAAAAGCATCTCTAGTGCATTATCTAAAAAATATTTGTTAAAGTTTCCAACTAAAAACATGTGGAATCTTATTTTGTGTGATAAGAACTTAGTTAATTAAATAAGGAGAAATACATTTTAAGTACATCCACAGTGGGCTTTCTTATTTGGCTTCTAAAGTTGACACATAAGCAATTTTGTTTGTTAAGGACTTGCTAATTTCGGAGTATGAGAACACTCTAATGGACCCTCTAAAATTGACTCTTAGACTATTTCCTAAGATTATTTATGGACACAAAAATGTAAGTGGGTCCCCCATTCTCCCCTCCCTCTTCTCCTTCTCTCTTTCTCTCTCTTCTCCTCACTCCCAACTCCCTCCCTAAATTTAGCTAATATTGCAGGGGTCATGTTAAGGAGCTATGTAACGCCCCAAAAATTAGGTACATTAATAAATAAATTTCATAATTTATTTAAATAAAATGCAACTTCATTAATAATATTAAGGAATATCTAAAATTTTTGCCGAAAAAACTTAAAAGTAAACCAACTTATTACAACTGAAACGAATTAAATTCTAATAGTCAAAAAAAAATTAAACATTTATTAAAAGTTCAACAGAAATATGGACAGAGTCATCTAGCTAAATCCCTACTAAAAAAGCCACGGGTCCATCACTTGTTCCCCACCTAGCTGCTCCCTTGCCTCAAACTCAGCTGACAGCTCTTCATCTCCTTCTATTCCTGGCGTTGGGGACACCAGGGCCATAAAAGTAGTATCATAAGTGATTTAATTACACTCAATAGGGTACCAAAACTACCCTTTTAGAAAAGATTACTCATGCAACAATCAAACATATAAAAACACAATTTTTAAAGCATAGGACAGCCCGATTATCACAACATGTCTCAAAAATAGTGGATTTAGTAGATTCAAAATTCTCATCATCAATCTCGAAGTTTCACAACCCAAACCTCATGCACCTCATGAATTCGATATCTCATACCAATTCATCAGGCTATTCGATATCAGTTCCCATCCACAATATAAACAATCTATTGGGCTCCCGTTCACCATGCCTAACTCTCCAGGCCCATGGCATGGCTCAAATACCCATGGGAGTATATTGCGATAATTGGTTCAAGACCCATATCGGATACAACGTCCCATCCCCACATTCGATAAACAACCACACATCTTTTAACCATTTATTTAATTAATCAAAAAAATTAATTAACACATGATAAATGATCTAATAATTTCAGTAAGCCAAAACATCACATGCGTCTAATCATTATAGCCGGTAACTAAAAGTTTAATCCAGAAATTGAATAACGCATGATAACAAGACAATTATCTTTCCAGTCACTAAAATAGCAAACGGGTTCCAAAAAAATTCACGAAATTTTGCAGTAAATAGTTTATCAAATTTAACACAAGTTCACTGTTTTGAGCGAAGCCTAAATCCAATCCTAAATGGAACAAAACAGTGTTTTAAGGTCAAACAGTGAATCTGTCCTGAAACTGTTCGGTACAGCAAACTTTGAAAAATCATGACTAATTCTACGAATTTCGGATTGAGACAAGTTCTATATCGAAGTTGCTTATCTTTTCGAGATCTGCAACTCTTCAATTATAAATTTTCATCGGTTCTGACCCAAAATGGTCCGAATATTTTAAAAACAGAAACAGTATACATCATTCACAAATATATTTTTTTTTTTACTTTTCATACAGATCCAACCACACGATTCATCAATGATTCATTTTTCCACAAAAATTACACCAAACTATAACTTCTCTAAATAGCCCACAGTATATGATATAAACACAAACCACGTAAGTAGTATTCCTAAGTAAAAGTTAAGTTCTGAACCCTACCTTTCCTCTATCGATTCTAACGCGTTAACGGAAATCGAGAACGTTGGAGATTGCAAACAATTAATCACTAAGGATTTAGAATTTCTGCAACAAAATGAGAGAAATAAATAAATCATGACGGAAAAACTTGTATGATTTTTATAAGAGAGAGAAAACAAAAATACACAAACCGGGAGCGCATGAGAAGAGAAATTGCAGTGAGAGAAAAGAGGGGAAAAAATAGAATTTATTCTGGGGGAAAGGAATTGCCAAGAGTGAGAGAGAAATAATGGGGTATCAATTGGTTTAAGAAGAGGAACCAATTTGGGATAAATATTGGTAGAGTAGTTTAGCAAGAGTAGGAAAGTGAGAAGATAAGGGAAGAGAGAAAAAAATTTAGGAAGTTGTTTAGGATAACAACTGATTATATATCTACACATATATAATTATTTTCAAACTAAGATTTTATCTAGTATTTAGTGATAATCTTTTAACAAATTAAAAATAATTTATACCCACTTAATTACATACGCAATTTACCAGGTCTTTACAAGCTATCCTTAGGAGCTCTATGGTTAGCTCATTGAAGACCTTATTCGAGCAAATGACTTGTTAAATGTTAGGAGTCTCACCTAGGAGTCTTTTTGAGAGCCCACTGTGGATGCCCTAATCGGGCTCCCTAAAAAAGTGTATTTACTATTTGGGGTGGGACGCATTTAAGTGGTGAGGGTGCCAAGTGGTCCCACAAAATTCTCTTCTCCTTCCCTCCTCCCTCTCTCTCTCTCTCTCTCTCTCTCTCTCTCTCTCTCTCTCTCTCTCTCTCTCTCTCTCTCTCTCCCCTTAAGTCTCTCCCCAAATTTAAGTAGTCACTTAGAGCACTTTAGGTAGTGGGGGGATGCCACCTAGGATTTTAGGGAGTCAATTTTTGTGCACTAGAGACTATCTTTTGAGTTTTCTTAGTTAACTAGTTAGGGAACTTTAGAAAACTTTTTTAGATAGTGCACTAGAGATGCCCTAAGCGTGTTGTGGATGGGGCATATAGTAAGTGGGACTAATCGCTTGAGATATCACTAGACCCTAAGTTACATATAGAAAGAAGAATTTCCCAAATTGGATTCACGAGTGGGAATGTTTGCCTTCAATTAACCGGTTTGGCCTATTTAGACGCCGAAACCTGAAAAAGTGGAGCCGCGGTAAATGCCAAAAAATAGAAAGTGATTGAGTCAAGGAAGATCAAGGAAGTGTGCACATCCCCCTACCTCCGAAAATTGATGTACGGCGCAATGTAGGAGTGCACAAGAAAAACGATATTACCGCCAAACCGATCTGATCCGGACAAACCGTTCTATTTGGTTAGGTTACGCGTTTTATTGTTTGGTTATGGTTTTGGAAAAATAAGAACCGAAAATTATGGTTTAATTATTGGTTTTCAATTTAAGAACAGGTTTGATAAAAAAAAAAATTTCCCTAGTACTATATTCTTTTATGTCTATTTAGAGAAGAAATCTACTTATTTTGTTAGGAAGTCTTTAACATAATACTATAACTATTTGACCTTACTAATACCCAATTTTCAATTTTAATTCCCTAATAAGATATGCTATGGAATTCAATTTGCTCGTTTTTTACTGTTTCATTCTTTTTTTAAGCTATTTATTGGTTGTTTTCATTAATTCTGGGAGTTGTTTTATTGATGGTATATTGTCAAGTACTTTGTGTATCAGGTGGACTATATTTGGTTTCAAATCTTATAAAATCCGGTAATTATTTCGTCAGTTGTTAGATGTTCCGAATTCTGAATAATCTTTTGAGTTCATATGTTGTAAAAAGAAATGTTCCAATGCTAATCAGGTAGAACCGGAATCGAACCAAAACCGGTCCAATTTTGTGGTTTGATTCTGGACAGGTTCTACGCATTATTGGTTAAGTTTTGGTACAATCCGGACTATGTGAACCCCTAATATAACCAGAAAAATCGTGGATGCTCATTAATAGTAATGACAACCCATTCCAAAAAAAAAACATTAATACTAGACAATTTTTCTTCAATTTTCTGCTTTAAACTTCTTTGTTTATCAATATAAGTTCTTGTCAATTGTTCCTTTGCTGATCAAATATATATATATAGGAAGAACTTCCAATAAGGGACCTTTATCTAAGTTAAAATGCGGACCTCCAAATTTTGACGATCTAAACCGTTCAATGTTTTTTAAATGTATTTTTAATGGCCTCCGTTTTTAACCAAAACTGATCGGATGAAGCCCTGCGTATTTTTTTTGGACGAATCACGCGGAGGCCCTTAAAAATTCATTTTAAAAACATTGAACGGTTTGGATCGTCAAAATTTGGTCCAGAAACACAAAAAAAGGTTAGGTCCGCATGGTATTTTCATATAAGGGTCTCTTATTGGAAGTTCTTCATACATATATATATGGTTCCACTTTTCCTTCGGACTCCGGACTCTTAGAACCTCCATGATCCGAGAATTTTTTTGACGATCCGAACTGTCCAATATGTGCAAAAGGTATTTTCAATGGTTCAAGCGGGAAATCTCCAAAAAAAAAATATCGGGAATGGCTTGATCCAAAAGGTTTTTCGCAAAACTGTATTTTGATCAAGCCCTTCCCGATTTTTTTTTTTTGAAGATTTACCACGTAAACCCTGGAAAACACCTTTTGAACACATTAGTCGGCTCGAATTTTTCAAAAACAATTTCAAAAAAAAAAAAGAAAAGGATTTTCCTTCAATCCAAGAGTCCGGATAGGAAAATCCCCGTGTATATATATATATATATATACATATGTGTGTGTGTGTGTCACACCCCAAATCCAGGAGCATGACCGGCCGTGAACCAAGAAATAATTCTTGAAACACGAAGCCTATACAATAAAAATAAAAATAAAAATAATAATTTTCACAACCCAAATAAATCAAACTGAAACCTGAATTATAAAATTAAATTGGAAACCGAAACCAACATTTTTGTAACCAGTGAACCATATCTCATATTCTCCATACTCCAAATTTATTAACAAAAATTCTAAAGAAACAAAAGTGCGGAAGCTATTTAACATGACTAAAAGAAATAAAAATGCAAATGCCCTAGAGGTCCAAACAGTGGGTCCCGCCACTGTCTCAGAGTCCACTATGATGCTCCCCAAACTAACCTGAAAAGAATGTGGAATAAATCCGTCAGCTCACAGCTCAATGAGTAGTTAAGCATGCTATGGGATAGAATACAATGTGGCATACAATTAAAAGAACGATAGTGAGAGCTCGAAAGAAATGGTTTCCAATAACAAAGGTCGGTGGCTCAACAAGTGGTTTCAAGGATATGAATTTCTGATCAACGAATAACAAGGACAATAATTGATTCACAAAAATATGCATTTACACCAGCCATTCTGTCCAAAAATACCAGAACAACGAACAACAATAAATAGAGTTTCAACCAAATTATGTGGGAACCGTAATAATAATAACCATTGCCAAACGCCAATTATTTTCTCAAGGCTTAGCCCGTTGGATCCAATACCGTACATAGAGTCACCTCAGGATGGCGCCTGGGTCTTTTCCCTAAGTCGATCCGGAATAGGGTCACAGGGTATTTCACAAGTCTTTTCCCTATCCGTTGAGCACTAGGTCACAGGGTATTTCACAAGTCTTTTCTCTAGTGGCCAAAGTCACCACAGGATGGCGCCTGGGACTTTCCCTTGGACTTTCACAAATATATACATGGTCCCAAACACGAAAGAATGGCATTTCGAGATATCATGGAATCAGCAAATAAACAACAAGTGAAATGAGAGCAATCAAACATTCATAAATATTATCAATTAACCTTGTATGCCGAAGGTAATGTCAATAGTCAATAAATGATCAACGGATAAGAATACAATTATCCATCACAACAAATTAAAGAATATGTCAAGAAGCGATAGGCTCAAGAGGAATCCAAATGGAGGGATCACATGATTAACTACTCACCTTAATCGAAATGATAGTTAGCCAAAATGCAATGCTCAGAGTACCCGCTAATCTGAATTAAAGGTATACGAAAATCATAAGTAATCACATGATAACAACTAAGTAGACTACTGTCAAAACTATTAAATATAATATTCAAACCTATACTAGTATTAATTAAGTACATAAATTGCTAGACTTAGATCTATCCCATGTATAACACTGCCACACGTCCACCAGAGTATGAATCCAACCCTTGTATACCACTGCCACACGCCCCTCTCTCTCTCGGTACTCCACAACAAAACGCACGTTAATTTGTTATACAAAACTCTGTACATATAGAGATCAAGAGAAGGAAATGGTCCACCAAAAAGGAAACATATAAATAAGATTACTTTGGATGAAAACTAGTAGTTTGATTCCCACTTTACTAAAAATACTATTATTTTTACCCTTTTATTGTCTTGCCAATTCCCCAAGCAAATTTGTTACATAATAGTAATATATTATGCACCATATGCATCGGCAAAGAAGAAAAGTAGACAAAGTGGAAACAAATGAACTAACCCGACACTCCTGAACTAAAATCGTCCGTGAAATTCTCAAGTGCGGCTGCTCTCTCTCTCTCTCTCTCTCTCTCTCTCTCTCTCTCTCTCTCTCTCGGTGCTTAAATAAAAAGAACCCTAGCTCTCAATGTTAATCAAGGACTCTCTCTACCAAATACTCTTACTAATCGGCCCGTTATGAAATTTAATAATTTAGCCCATTCCATATTTAAACTAACCGGCCCGATAAGTACACATATTCGCACTTATATATCTACACATTCAAAATAACTCAACACTAAATGGATAAAAATAAAAGTAAGTTATTTGAGTTGAAAAGAATTTCCAAAATAAATATAGTACTCAATAACAATAATTTTTTTTTTAGAAATAGGTTCAGAAAAGAAAATTAATTATTTGTATCAAATAAATATATATATTTTTTTAAAGTCGGGATGTCACAGTGTGTGTGGAGGCGGATCGTGGACACTTATTTGCACTCCTCATTTGACACCCTATCTCAGCCCTTGAAATCAAGGGCTGAGATTAAAAATTAAAGAACCGTCATTCACCTTCTCTCCAAAATCATGCCTCACCTCTGTACCTCCCTCCATGGTTGAACTCCCTCCCCCAGTCCCCTGACTCCCGCCGGTGAGCCGACACCGACGAAAAACCTTGTGCACCAAAACATACACACACTTGGCAATCCATCACAATGAAAATGTATGTGCAAATAAAAAGTTCATTACCAAAAGAATTAGCCAAATTACTCAGCTTTCTTATGCACCTAACATTAATCTACAAATGAATCTAATAGGAGTATATCATAGTTAAAACCACCAAGCCCTTTTCTCCTCAAAATTACACCTGATTTTCTTTTTTCTTGGATGCAAAAAAGTTTCCCCTCTTGACGACACTTGTCTACAGTCATCACCATTTTGTTTACCTAACAACTCTTTAACTCTGCGAAACTATTATATCTTGTACTCAATTTTACAGCCATCAATAAGCAATTGCCAGACATATTTTTTTCTCCCTAACATCTACATAATAGGGGATTACAGATATTGTTTTTATACCATTTTTAATACACAAAAAGACCTGGAAAAAAATTAGTGTTTCATTGGTAGTACCTGGTATTGTCCAAGGAGAGGAGGCGAGCGGCTGCCAACACAACTGAGTATCGCTGGAGTTTTCTACCCAAGTACATCATCCACATCAAACCTCCAGAAGAGTATCCAAATGAAAGCTTAAAGCAGCAAAAACTCAGTAGCACAAAATGGTAGAAACCAGAGCAGCTACAAAGTTGGAGCATTTTTATACATCAAACATAGATATAGGCCGGAAAAACATACCTTTTCTCGATGGTCGTATGAAATCTAAATGGATCTTCTTTTTGGGAACTGGAATTGAACTTAATCCTACACAGTTAATCAAAAAGAAAGTTAGTCAAAAGTGGAGTAAAGTAATAGAAACTTAAAATTCACAATTGGAAAAAAGATTAAAATTAAAGCAATCAAGTAAGTATCCTTAAAGAAGAAAACAAAAACTGAAAATTCAAACACCAAGAGCGGTCCGTTCATTTTCTTCACCCAAATGACAGTAAGTAAAATAAAAAATTGAAATGAAGATTGTCAAGGGGTGAACTGTGAAGCATGCTCCTTCTATCAACAATCCCACTTGAGTTGAGCATTTTATCAAACACATGGAATGCACTAAAGTATCAAGTTTTGCTTCACATCGAAATTGATGTGAATGAAGGTTTGGGATTACGAAATTGAACAAATTTCATAACAAAAAAACAAAACAAAATAAAATATTGAATAAAGGAAAATACATAACTACTTGGGGAAAAAAATAGAACAGAGGACAAAGGAAAAACTACATGGGACGAAATTGAACACAAATGGTAGAGAGATGGAGAGAATTGGGAAGTAATTGTGTTTGAAATTGGGATATGGCTGTGTTCAAGACATGTTTTGGGGGTTTAGAAAGTAGATGGTGAATAGATTATGTGGGGTGTATGGAGGTTTTTCGTGGGTTATTCGAGAGAGAAAGAGAGGTTGGAAAACGTAGGCTTGATAGTGGTGAGAGGGAACTGGTGTACGTGGGCGTGGGAACTGGAGTACGTGGGTGGGAGAGGAGTAAAACGTGGAATTGATTTTGTGAAGTTAAAAGGGGAAGGCAACAACGATGGCAAAATCTCAGCCTTTAAGAACTTACACTTGTAATCTGAGCCCTTGAATTAAGATTTAACGGTGCAAAATATAAGGAATTCAAAAACTGAGCTTTCTTATTATATAGATGGAGTGGGTTCCCTAACATTTAAAAAAACACAAATTTTGACACTTTATCTCAGCTATTGAAATCAATGGCTAAAATTAGAAGTTGGGGTAAAACACTCGGACTTTTTACCTCTAACCATCACCTTATCTCATTCTCTCCTCAAACAACGTCGACTGCTGCCGATCAAAAAACAAAACGTAGACTGCTCCTCTCTTTTCCGTGTGCCGACCCACAAGCCACCATCATCGCCGGCCAACCATATCTCTGGCGTGGTGCTCTCTCTCTCTCTCTCTCTCTCGCGTTCACAGATGCACACAAGAGGCAACTAGACGTAGAACAGTCCCAACTCTAGCCCATCCCATCTCCAAAGATCCAGCCCCAACTCCGGCGTTGATTGTCTCTCTTTCTCTCAATTCTAGACCCAAATCAGTTAAGCTATTTCCTCATTTGAACTGCAATTTTGTTACCGTAGAAATACAATACCAAAAAACTTTGTGTACTGTAAGTTTGTTTAATTATCATTGGCTTTGTATTTCTTATGGTCCTCTTATATAGCTGATTTGGATGAGCTTCTTGCATGTTTATCTGGCTGATTTTTTTTTTACTGGATTGGTGATTCTCATGAAGGTCAATGCAAAAGTGCAAGATAGTTATGCATATAAGGTGTTTGTCGATATGCCTCAACCATTTTGGGAACTGCTGCTGATGTTGTTTAGGGCTCAATTTTGATTCCAGATAGTGCTACGATGCCAATTCAGTCTACTTCATACCGGTGAATTTGATGCAGTTGTCCCATTACTTTCTCATCTGACAGTAAAAAAAGGAGAAAGAATCCGGTCAGTCCACATAGACGAGGGCATGGACTATCCCATTCTCTTTATATCCAAAAGGAGTTGACTTCTAAACCCATGTAGGTGCAAGTCTATAGCCCGTAGCAGTGAAGCAAGCAGCAGGCTTAAGCTAACTAAGAGTAAAATAACCTGTTAAACCTATGTACTCATTTGTCATATCATTTCATTATTTTCTCTTGTTGCCAAGGAAGTCTTGCTGCAATATCTGGGTAAGGCTTTCTAAGCATGTGAAATGTGATGGAAAATTATACAATATTGTTTTTGCCAAAATGCAATTTAGTTCCACTCTCTTGTTCCTGGGCTTTATAATTGATTTTTTTTAAAAAAAAATCTCTGTGGTGACGGCCACCACCACTTATCCCCCTCTGACTCCATGATTCTGGATAAAAGTTAAAATAATGATGTCAAATAGCACCTTCAATATAAAAATAATGTTTACATCAGACAAACTCACATAGGGCCCTTTTTTCAACATCATTTAGTATCCATTTATCTCTAATACAATACTAATTTAAAACAATAAATAGCCATCAAAACAAGTAGAAATTGGGTGTTGTAAAAAAATTTAGAAGTGAACACATGAACATCCCGAAGGGACATTACTGGAAGGCATAACAGCCCTAACAACCTTGAAATCATCACTAACATAGTCATAATAAAGCCCATACGTTCTAACCCCACTGGGTAAGGGTTGCAAAAATTTCTGGTAAGTTCTGATTGATGGGTTCCACATGCATAATTCATCACGAACGCCTAACAGTCCGACTATTGAATGAACCTAGAATCCGAACACTAGACTTACGGGGCACTTGGAGATCAGTTAAGGGGTAGTCAATAGAATGGACGGACTGAAAATTTTTTGAGGCGTATAACTTTCTTGCAGCGACGATTAGTTTTTAAGTCTGGTTGCTTCTTGTGTGCATCGATCTGTGAACGAGAGAGAGAGAGAGAGAGAGAGAGAGAGAGAGAGAGAGAGATTCGAGAGAGAGAGAGAGAGAGAGAGAGAGAGAGAGAGGAGAGCACCACGCCAGAGATATGGTCGGCCGGCGATGGTGGTGGCTTGTGGGTCGTCACAGGGAAAGAAGAGGAGCAGTCGACATTTTTGTTTTTTGATCAGCAGCAGTCGACGTTGTTTGAGGAGAGAATGAGATAGGGTGATGGTGAGAGGTAGGAGTCCGAGTGTTCTACCCCAACTTCTAATTTCAGCCATTGGTTTCAATGGCTAAGATAAAGTGTCAAAATTTGTGTTTTTATAAGTGTTAGGGGAACCGGCCCCTATATCCGAACTCCGGACTTCCAGCCCTTCGTGATCTGAGCATTTTTTTGACAATCTGAACTGTCCAATGTGTTCAAAAGGTGTTTTCAAGGGTGCTCATGGAAAATCTTCAAAAAAAATACTGGGAAGGACTTGATCTAAGCAGTTTTTCGCAAAACTCTAAATATAGAGTTTTTGAAAAAAACTATTTGGATCAAGCCTCTCCCGGTATTTCTTTTTTTTGAAGATTTCCCGCATGGACTCTTGAAAACATCTTTTAAACACATTGGACGATTCGGATTTCACAAAAACAATTTTTAAATGAACAAATTACATTTTTTCTTATTTATGCGAGGTCCTTACTAGAAAATTTGTCTATGTATATCCAATAAGGGCTTCCTTACTTTCTATGGTGCAAATTTTTTTGTTTGGGATTGAATTTTGACCATCTGAAACGTTAGATATGTTTAAAACGTGTTTGTAAGGTCCAACACGAGGATTAGTAAAAAAAAATGCCCGAAAAGGTTTGGTCCAAGCCGTTTTCATTAAAATGTGTATATGTATATTTTTATCAAAAACTGCTCGGATCAAGCCCTTTTGATGATTTTTTTTTTATGAATGCTCACATTGGACCTTAAAAATGCATTTTAAACACATCCAACGATTCGAATAGTCGAAATTCAATTTCAAACAAAAATTCCCGCATAGTAGGCTATATCAGGGAGCCTTTACTAAACGTCCTATCTAAACCCTTAAAATTCGGACTTTGTCCATAGCTCATCGATCCCGATCGAATTTCGACGACCTAAACCGTCCAATTTGTTTAAAAGGTGTTTTTAACTGTCCCCGTGAGGATTCAACAAAAACAAATACCAAGAAGGGCTTGATCCTAGCAATTTTTCATAAAAACTGTAAATGTACGTTTTTATATAAAAAAAACTGATCGGATCAAACCCTTTCCGGTATTTTTTTTCAAGATTTCTCACATAGGTCCTTAAAAATACGTTTTAAACACATTAAACGGTTTGGATCGTCGAGATTTGGTCCGAAACTATAAGATGCGGACAAAGTCTGTAACTTAATGGTCCGAAACTTTATATGGAACTGTATATGGAACTCCGAGACTCCCGAAGAGTTTGAAGGGAGATGGCTACAGATTGTAGCAAAAGCTAATTTTCCTCAAATGAATGGTTAGATGGTTTGTACCAAATTCGTGAGAGATAGGTTCCTGCATAAACAAGACACATTTTTTCTGCCCACATGACGAGTAGTCAAAGAGCTGAAGGTTGTCATGCATTCTTCAAGCGATATGTGTCTCCAAATAATTCTTTGATGGATTTTGTTACGAGGTTTGCAAGGGCACTTTCACATATAAGACATAACAAATTAGATTTGGATCATAAAGATGTGAATGAGAAGACACTCCTCGTAACGAAAATACTCATGGAGTCGACAATGCGTGAAGTGTACACACACACACACTGTTTTTTACAAGTTCCAATAGGAACTATTGGATAGTGGGGCGTATGTCGTGAAGAGTACATTTAAAGATGAAATGTGGGCTAAGTACAATGTTGTGAGATCAACTCTGCCTGAGTCGAATGGTCGTGAGCTTGTGTTGGATAAGTCATCAAACTTTGTTAAATGCAACTGTAAGAAGTTTGAGTCCGATGGAATTCCATGTTGGCACATCTTGGCTTACTTCACAAAAAATCAAATTAAGTAATTACCTGAACAATACATATTGCGGAGGTGGACTAAATCAGCAAAAGCTAGCAGGGTTATGGATGACGGGACCGTTTCTGAAATATGTGATACTACCATGTTAATGAAGAGAAATAGGCTTTTTCAACTAGCTCGCAGAGTTATTGATGCATGTTTGTTAAGTGATAATGAGGCTGAAGGTTTGGAAGAATATTTGGTATCAATTGAAACGCGGCTTGCATCCAAGATGAGTGACTTGAATATTCGCGAAGACAATAGTGTCCGAAAGCCTATTTCTTGTGGAAAATAACCTATTCTCAAAGAACCACGCCGAGTTAGGTCAAAGGGTTGTGGTAAATGGCTGAAAGGAGGAAAAGAGAAGGTTATGAAGAAAAAGAGGCATTGCACTGGTTGTGGGAAACTGGCGACACATGACAAAAGGAATTGTCCGGTACTTCTTGGAATGTACCTCAATGCATCTAAATAATTTCATTTATAATTTGTATGCTTGATTTTAAAAAATTTAATTGTGAAATTTTTTTGTAGCTCTACTGGAGATGGTAGGTTGAATGACGGGGACGAAGAGGACGAGCAGGACGACGAGGATGTTGAGCAGGATGACATGGAATATGATGAGGAATGTAAGTGTTTACATATTTTTTGTCCACTTCCTTCACATAATTTATCTCTTATTTGTGCCTTGATTTTTTTAAATTTAATTCCTTGGTTTCATCCCCAATTGTTCTCAAATTGGTTATTTGCCCCTTATTTGTGTAGCAAAATGAATGGCGTGCAATTGGGGTGGATCCACTACGTTGTTCATCGACCAGATCCACACATCATGGTCTTCAGGAAATCACTACCCTCATTTCTACTAGAGAGTATTTCATGTTTGAATGTTTGTTCGATTATCGTAGTAGAGGTAGACAGTAGTCGGAAGTTAGTAGGATATTAAGGTACAAACAGATGGTGTTGGAACTGTGTATTTTATGTATTGGTGGAACTCATGTTTGGATGATCTATTACCATTTTATGGAAATTGGATCAGTTAAGTTTCTAGAAATTGGATTAGTTAAGTTTCTGGAAATTTGATCAGTTTTGTTTCTGGAAATTATGGTGTTGCTTGAATATTGTGGCTGCCCAGGTTTAGTGGTTATGATGCATTTTGCATCAAGTGCAGGTTTAACACCACAACAGCTCTGGACTTCATCCTCGTTTTTGTTTTGGATCATAGAGAGCAAGTAACATAAAAAGATTGGAGTTAATTAAAACTTAAAACCAGCAAAGCTAGAAGCACAAAACAAACAGAAAGAGGGGTGATCTAGGCTTCCCAATATTCAACAAATTTTATGTTAGACCAAGTGCATGGGTTGATGTTTACTCCTACCTGGTTCATTTTGTCTTCTATTATGTTATGTGCTATGATCGAAATTGATTAGTGCAGTAAAGGAGATGCCTTTCCATCCCATTAATTTCCAGTTGCTTGTTTCGATGTTCAAAAACTATAGCAGTTCTATATTTTGAATTGTCTAAAGGAAGCCTGGAATGCAAGGCCGTGGGGCTTACCATTTTTTGGTTCGACAAGTGAAAGTTATGTACTGGGAATACAAGTACAAGAACCCACAGTGATTTGAGCGCAAGGCACTGATGTCCGATGCATCTGTTATATCAAGCAAATAAAATCTAGGAACTACCAATAGTAAACAAACTTGGCAATGCCAAAGGCATTCTGGGTATATTTCATCAAGCAGATGTATAAATGGGTAATGTAGCAGACAAAATACGAAGCCAAAGCAAGGCATTCTGAGTAGATTTACCGTTCGCTAGGTATACATCGTAGGAACATACAAGTCCTGATTTTCATTCCTTACATAACTTGACATTCATTACATAACTCGACATTCATCACATAATGAAGAGCTTCTAACTCTTTTTTGGGCGAATCATACGTGGAAAAACAAGCAACTGAATATGGGCCGTTTTCCCATCCAGAAACACGATGAAACATGAATCGAACCATGATCTTAATCTCCATCTCCGCATGTTGCCATCTTCTCACAAGCCGTTTTCACATTTTGGTTCCACTCGCAGATTGCTATACTTCATTTCCCCTTTTGGTAATGCTACACCAACCCTAGCAGAATCAATTAAAGCCCCAACAATCCATTAGTAGATCCTTAAAAGGCAATCACAAATGAGTATGTCACAGACAATAAGAGATGAAAAAGAAGAGCCAACAACAAAATCAAGTAATAAACAATTTCTATGAAAAAACCTTCATGGTTATGCCCGATAAGAAGTTGGGAACTTGAGACTTTACTACCTTACTAGTCTTACATTGCTTGACAATGAAAACTAAGAACATCCATTCCATTGATGATATAAATTCGTGAGAATAAATACAATGCACGTGCAATAAGAGACTCTCTATCCAGCCAATTTGTACTCTTGATAAATCTACTATTTTCTCTTTCGGCGAAACCAAAATCTTCCTCTTCTTCTTCTTCCTAGTTCCTTCTTGGTGTCCCAAAGAAACCAAGCATAAGAATCCATCACGTAACTGCAAATCACCAAAAACAATGATCAACTTAGCATACAAATGAACACAGTTTGAACCCAACAACAAAAATTGAACTAGTTTCATTGAGTAATGCTACACGTATAGATTTTTAGACAGAAATTCGGACATAGATAAATACAAAGCCGTTCCATGCACACGACTCGCACAAGGCACATGTGAGACCCGCGCCCATCAGAAGGCCATGTCATTTTCAGATTGGTTATAAAGATTACTATTCAGATTAGTTGAGCTATTGTAATTACAGAAAAGAAAGAAAGAAAGAAATTGATAATGGAGAAGAGAGAAAAATGAAAATTTCTTACTCCAGACTTGGGAGGAAATTAAGTAGTTGTCCAAAGTCTAGAATGGAATATGGATTACAACCCATTGTGGATAATGGGTTCCAATTTTGTAAAACACAAGAGAGATGATACCCCGACACTATTGTCAACACCAAGTTAGGTAGGTCGAAAATCAGGCAAAGGAGGAGACAATAGTAGAAGGTGACATTTTTGTTAACAGAAAGCAAAATATTAGCCTCTGTTTGAACTTGAATGTGAATGGATCTCAAATGAAGGTATTTGATAATACTGGTCAATAATAATAGATCAAATTAAGATTTGCTACTTAGCTCGAGAAATAACCATTTCACATCAAACACAATGATTCAGTTTACTTCAATCCAAAAACCTCTAACTATGATAGATCAAAATACTCAACCCATAGAACAAAAACAACTAGAACATTTTATAAAAAAAATGAAAAATGGAAGCTGGAGGTTTTACCTGACAAATATTTGATCTTTGAGTAGCACCGAATGAAGATTTGATGTCCCAAAAATGCAGTGTTAAATATAAACCTGCCAAATCAGGAAAAGAGGCAAAAAAAACCAATCAAAACCCTAACCCTGAATCTACTTCGTGCATTCAGAGAGAGAGAGAAAGAGAGAGAAGGATTTATAGGGATTTGTAAACCCAATTTTTAGATCGTGAGTTTCATGAACTTCGATCTCCTCTTCTCACAAAAAAAAAAGCTAGGGTTTGTTAGAGAAATCGAAGATGAGGGAGAGAAATAGAGAGAGAGAGACCTGGCTGTTCAAGTGTTGCTAACATCTTCTTCTTCTCCAGAATCGATTGATTTGATTTCTTCTTCTTCGTTCTTGTCAATGTTCTTCTCAGTCGCCTCTCTCTCTCTCTCTCTCTTCTGGTAAGCGTAAAGTGAAAGGGGAATGGGAGGTGGGTTATGACCCGGATTGTTTTTACCCGGTGTTTTTTTGACCCAAGTGGATTTTGACCCGCGAAATTGTATTTAAAATCTAAGCCATTGGAGAGGTGCGTTTTTTCTTCTACCATTAGGGTCCCTTATGAGATGGTTATTGTGTGTGTGTGTGTGTATATATATATATATATATATATATATATACGTGGACTCTTGAAAATACCTTTTGAACACATTGGACGGATCGTATTGTCAAAAAAATGTTTAGATCATGGAGGTCCAGAAACAGAAGGTTTGGATTAGACCAATAGACCCTTTCAATTTGTCATTCGAACAGCGCGTGGTTATTTTTGTCTTAAATTTGGACGGAATGCAAGGGAGGTTTCACATTGAAACACAATTGAAAGTGCAAGGTTTTTATTGTTCAAATTGAAAGCAAAATGACTGAAGCAAGGATGGAGCCAGGGGGCCTAGTAGGGGCAGTTGCCCCTCCCCTACTTCTTAAAAATTTTGTACTATTACTATGGGAAAAAAAAAATTTAAGATCAAAATATATAGTCTCGTCCCCTCTTGTTATAGTCTCATCCCCCCTCTATTTTTTTGTCAAAAAGAAAAAAATAGTAACTGCTTTAATATTTATCAAGCTATGAAACAACTTTGTACTAAAATTGATTTTAATGAGGTTTAATTATAATTCCTTTAAACAAAACAACTCCCAAAATTTAAAACCCAAATCACTTCAGGGACTCAAAGGCCTGTTCACTTTTAAAAACTAAGCCTCA
The DNA here is from genome assembly GCA_022606695.1 of Vaccinium macrocarpon. Classification (NCBI taxonomy): domain Eukaryota; kingdom Viridiplantae; phylum Streptophyta; class Magnoliopsida; order Ericales; family Ericaceae; genus Vaccinium; species Vaccinium macrocarpon. The sequence continues at coordinate 17,167,489 of CM040181.1, read as the reverse complement.
CTGAAATTTCGGAAGCCCAAAACTCTTTAACGTAGTCTGTAGACAACAAAGGTAAAAAGAAAAAAACAAAAGAAATTGGGGGCTTCTAAAATAGTCGATTCTTAATTGCAAGAATTGAACATTCGCTTTAAGGAAAATACAATGTAGTTGTTCATTTTCAGCACATTTCTAGATTCTCGCGATGGCTTCAGATGATTCAACATTGAAGATACTTGCAAGCTTGCAAAGAAGTATTATCCAATGGATTTCATTGAGCAAAAAAAGTACCACTTGAGATATCAATTGCAAAATTATAAGCTTGATGTGCCTAGGCATCCTTAGTTCCAAAATTTGTCAACGATTTCAAAGCTGAGTGAAGTGTTGAAGAAGGCAAAAAGTGCACGATATATCATATTTTCGATAGGTTGATTTAGCTTATATTAACTTTATATGTTTTAACTACTACAACCGAACGTGCATTTTCTGTTATGAAATGTGTGAAGACAAGATTTCGCAACAGGATGGAGGATGATTATTTAGCAAATTTCTTAATCACTTATATTGAGAAAGATATTGCTTAAGGGTTGGACAAAGACTCTAGAATTGACGTTTTTAATAACAAAAAAGAGTGTCGAGCGTAGTTCAATATGTCTGATTTCAATAGACACTAGATAGGATTAGATAAACGTTGCTATCTTTTGCAATCTAAGTTGATATTAGAAACATGTTTAATTTCATATGTATTGGTGTTATTTTGTATACATATATAGAAATATTTTTTTATTTTTTTGAGTAAGTAAAAATTCATAATACTGTCATAATCTTAATATTTTTTTTTATTGTATGTGTCAATTCCCCCTGCGCCAAAATCTTGGATCCGTCTCTTGACTGAAGTAAAATTTACGTTGCAATCGAAGGGATATAAGAGAAAGTAACCCATCTTGCTTGTATACGTCAGTCAGTGGTTGAAGTCTGAGACAAAGATCAACATTTTTAAATAGCCAAAAATAGGCCTCAGATTCCACGTCCTTGGAAAATCGAACACCAGAAAAGGTAAAGAAAGAAGATTAAACGAAGTACCTTAATTTCCCAACTGTTTTAACCACTACTAATACCCTCAAATCTCTTCAAAAAAAAATTAAAAAAAAAAAGTCTCACCTAAGTTTCTTTAATTCCCAACTGCCTCTTCTAGATTCCTGTGATAACCAGAAAACCTAGTAAAATTTGTAGTCTTTTCTGCGGAGAAAAACCTAGTAACGCACCCAATCCATGCACCCCAAAAAGCAAGAGAGAGAGAGAGAGAGTTAATAGACAGAGCTCAACAACCAGTGAGAGCCTTCAAAAGTTGGTGAATGGACACATCCAACGCCACCCACACAAATCACAAGTAGACCCCACCCCCCCTCCCCCCCAAATCATTCTCCTTCAACAGAAAAAAATCCCTTCTTTAAATCCTACCCAATTTTCACTCCTTTCTTAATCAACTCTCTCTATCTCTCTCTATCTCACATACTCTCTCTCTACAATGTGGAACTCCTCTGTGAACATGTTTTCAAGAACAGGGGAAAACAGAGCCGAGGAGGACGAGGAGAAGCTCCGGTGGGCGGCGCTGCAGCGCTCTCCCACCTACGTTCAAGCTCGGACGTCGTTTTTCCGGAACGTTGCCGGAGAAGTATCGCTGGTCGACGTCGGTAACCTTGAAATCCAGGAGAAAGACCAGGTGTTGGATAAGTTGATGAATGCTGTTAATGAAGATACAGAGTTGTTCTTTGATAGAATCCGAAAGAGATTCAATAAGTAAGTAGTTTTATCGTCCAACTGTCTGTAGTTTTTTTCGTAGTATATTTTCTTTTGTGGGTATTTGCTATTTTTTTTTTATAATTATTGTCATTTGTTGATAGATAATGGTTTGGTTGATGACGACAATATGGAAGAACAATTATCATTTTTTTAAAAGAAAAATAGTGAGGGAAAAACCCTTCAAGATGGTATAAGATTTACAATAATGATAGAACCACACACCCTCTCACATGTGGTAGGACCCATCCCATATAAGATTTACAGTGGACCCCATTACATGAGAGATGGTATGTGATTGAAAGTGTGTAACTCTAATATTATTGTAAGATTTTGAGGGTTTTTCTATTATCAGTCCAAGCATATGTAAGGACAAAAAAAATAGACATTTCTATACATTTTTTTGTACACTTTTATACTTTTTTATAAATTTTTTATACATTTCAATACATTTTTTAAATTTCAATGTGAGTCTAATGGGTTGACTTTAGAATTTGATTTTAGAATTTGTCTGTAATTTATGTGCATTGGCCCCACCAATTAAAGGCAAACCAAACAGGGGATAAGATCTGATATACTGACATAGCAAACGAATCTATACAGCCGACGCTACGGACGAGTTAAGTGGGAGTATTTGGATAACTTCTTATAAAAATAAAAAATAAAAAAAATGCATCTATTTCAAAAAAAATTGCACACGTGCTCGTAACTTTCCGCTCTTTTTTATTCCACTAAAATTTTAGTATAAAAATGTTACCCATCTTAAGTTTCCGCTCGTTTTTATTCCACTAAAATTTTACTCTTTTCTTTTCTTTTCTCACCAAATCACTCAATCCAACACACTACAAGAAAATTGGACAGTAAAGTCAAGCAAAAATTGTCACTAAATATTGAAAAAAATTTACTAAATGTTTCAGTGATACAAAATTTATATATCACTAAGATGTCACTAAAAATGTGTTGGTAAAAGTTAATAATGACAATTTTTACAAAGATGTCACTAATATTTGCTCTTTAATGACAAGTAGTAGGCTGTCACTGTAAGATTGCATTTAGCGACAACATTTGAAAAGATAACCAAAAAATATAGTTGCTTTCGTGTAAGGCGTTGGGTTTCGAACCCGCTACGATTTGCTCCTACAGAGAATCATGTACCACCCGACCAAAGCACTGCCATGTTTTTCCATTTTCGTCAAATATTATATATATAATATACAATGACATTTCTTCTCTAATGCAAATATTTATCGTCCCGCTAATAGGTACTAGGGGTGTACATGGTCCGGTTTGGACCGGTTTTGTTGAAATTCAGGAACCAAACCATATCTAATGGTTCCAAAGAATTAAGAACCATAACCAAACCATTACACATATAAAACCAAACCACACCAAACCATTAGACTGGTTCGGTTTCCGATTCTAAACCATGTTAGCATTCAAAATTTGCCAAAAAAAAATTGTCCACAAAATTTTTGCAAATCCTTCGTAAAACTACTACCATTAAATCAACGCACAAATAGATTAAGGAGTCCATTAGAAACTAAAGTAACTATTAAAATATCACTATTGATATAGATGGCTGATGCAACATTAAAACTTAAAACTAACAAAATTATTAAGCATGTGTTGGTATATAGGAGTGTATATATTATATTATATTGTATAACGGACCGGTTTGGTTCAAACCACGGTTCCTAATTTTGAAACCAGGGACCAAACCAAAATATCCGGTTTTCATTTTTGTAGAACCAAAACCAATCCATTAAACCATAGAACCAATCCAAATAGACCGGTTTGGTTTGGTCGGTCCGATTTCACGGTTTTTTCGATTTTCTTGTACACCCCTAATAGGTACCCCTGAGGCAGTTGTTTAGGTGTAATATAAATATGCCTAAGGGGGTGTTCCACTAACAAAAATATTTTTTTAAAAAAAATTAAAAAATATCATTCTCTCACAATAAATTATTCTTCTAGACGATGGAATTCTAAAGTAAAGAATCTTCACTAATTATGTAAAGAAGTTGAAATCTTCTGTTTTATTCTCTTCAACGTCGTCTTGGTTGAATTTCTATTAAAGTCGATTCTTCGTAGACATGAATAGTTAATCCTAAATCTTTTAACAAAAATAAATGTTAATATCAATCGTATAATTTAGTAAAAAATTATCGTCGAACTTTTAATACTCCCTCCAGTCAATTTTAATAATTTGGTTTTGTCTCTAATGCTATTTTTAAATTGTTCTTATACTTCAATCTACAATATTTTTAAAGATTTTAAAAACTTTATATAATAGGCCTAATTGAAATCTATCATATGAGATCTATATTCCAAATACAATTCATCATAAATTGAATACTATTAAAAACAATTATAAATTGCATTAGAGCCAGACTATTAAAATGGAATGGAGAGAGTAGAATGACAATTTTAACCCTATCCCAAGATACTGGATTGGACCTCGCGTTAGGCGAGCTAGTGTTTCGGTGGTGATTTACACTTGCCGCCGCCCGCCGTCTGCCATGCGTCAGACCCATGACCACCGCTATGGAGGCACAATTCGCTCTTCCCCCTTAATGCGGCGGCTGCCTACGATATTAGTAGGGTAACTACGGAGGCGTAGTTGATGTTTGGCTGGTATGCTATCATGGTTGGTTATCCTCAATGACTGTCCAAACCCCAGTTCGTTGTGTCATAAAAATGTATTGCTAAATGGGGTTTAATTTTAGTTGGGCTGGGTAGTGAGAGGGTACGGTGGTAGTCGTTTGGGAGGCGCGGCGGGCGGCCGTAGTGGGAGAGACGGTCGTGGAAGTTTGGGTAGCAGGGAGTGACAATGGTTGTAGGAGCAGGCAGGCCCCCTCGGTCCGGTGTGGTAGGAGAGGGCAATGGTGGTGGTTGGTTGCTGGGATTAAGGTGGTGGCAAAGTTAGTGCACACTATCAGAAGCAACCTCTCTTTGCACGTGGAGGTAAATTTGGATGACCCTGGCCTTTTTTAATCTACGCGATACGAACAAGACACGACATTAGGTATGCGGACACGTCATTTCTATGAAAATTAGGATACAGAGACATCGAGAACACGTCCAATATTAAAATCTGTTGTAACACGTCCAATATTAAAATCTATTGTATCGTCGAGGTATTTAATGAATATTTATAGGAGACACTATTTCTATCAAATTAGGAACAATACTATGAAGTTAGAAATCAAGGGTCCAAATATAAGTACACTTGAACTCTAGGCCGAGTTCCAAAAATTATATTTTGACCTGTGTAACCAAAATTTTTGTGTACCTACATAAGCGTCCGACATGTTACAGCTGAACTACGAATGAACCTATTGTTCCCTAAAGATGATGTGAGCCAAAAAAAAGTACTTATTAGTAAAAGGTTAGGAATGGACCGACCAATGTATACCAAGATACTGCAGAGCATTTTTGTGTTCTGTTGCAAAACCACATTTAATACCTACTAGTTTAAGGTCTCTCTCTTTGTTTCTTCTTTCTCTTCCTTTTGATTCTCTTTCGCGTTGAAGCTTTCGCAATGACATGTTTTTCTCTCTTATAACTTCTGTAGAGTTGATTTGGAATTCCCAAAAGTTGAGGTTCGATTTCAGGACCTGAGTGTGGATGCTCTCGTCCATGTTGGAAGCAGGGCATTGCCCACTATCCCCAACTTCATTTTTAACATGACTGAGGTAATTTATCTTCTTCGTGCTTTATTATTTTCCAGCTATAGCCTCACCATACATTATGATTATCTCACCATATTTATTTTCTGACAATTTTGGAAAAGGCTTTCTTGGGGCTTCTAAGGATTTTCCCTGGTAGAAGAAAGAAGTTGACAATTTTAAACAACATCAACGGTATTATCAGGCCGTCCAGGTAGAGTATCAACTTTCAGCTTCTTTTATGGGGGCAATTGAATCGATACATGAACAGAATATGTTTTAATGTTCATGTTTCTATATTTGGTGTTGTTCTGTAGATTGACGTTACTTTTGGGACCTCCGAGCTCTGGTAAGACAACATTTCTTTTGGCCCTTGCCGGACGGCCTGCACCTGGTTTGCAGGTATTGAGCAATGTTTCTATGATTTCTGAATTCGAGCTTCAAGAATTCTAAACATAATACTATTGACAAGACGACCATTTTTTAAGCTAATATGTAGTTTCTAGTGCAATGAGCTAATTTTGCTTAGCTGTACAAGGGGAATAGATCCCAACTACGCACTGCATATCACATGATGTGTGAACAGGCATTCACATGTACAAATGTAAATATATTGTTGTGTAAATTCCGAAAAGTAAAGACATTCATAAAGAATAATGCTAGGTAAATGGGGTCTGAGGCAGAAATTAGTATCAGTGGGAAAACACACAACAGCAATACTAAACAAGGATTCCTCCGAAAAGAAGAACGATAATAATTTTATTGTTAATGCTATTATCTATCAATAGTTTGCGATCATGTTGTCGCTCATCCATTGATCACTCATTTGGTTATGTGGGGCTGTGTTTATCTGGTTCTCTTTCGGATCTTGGGTTTGGATTTGAGTGGAGCTTAGCATTCCCTGAGCAACATCTGCAAGACAGAACACCATTAGTGCCTAGCCAGCCAGAGTCAGGCGGTAGGCGCTCCGATGCCTAAGTCAGCCCCTCTGATCAAGGAGAGGAAAGTCCAATTCTGTAGTGAAAAACCACTGCGTACCTCTCTAGCATTTAGAATTGTACTTTATATAGAGTGACTCAGCTTATGGTCCAAGTAAGCTCATGCTAGGCACATGCCCTAACCACTTCTTCGACTGAAAAGTCATGCATGACGCACCGAGTAGCACTTGACGGTAAAGATTTGGACTCTCCATCATTCAAGTTAGACCTTTCTCCGACCTGGTTCAGCCTGGCCCAGCTTCAGGGATCTTGACGCTTGGACAAACAAGTGACAGGCCACACTTTCGGTCGAACACATACGGTTTGGCCCAAGCCCTCAATTACCTGGGCTGATGGTTTGGCCCACTACAGGTTCCTCATATTCTTCACCCAATTCATAAGTGGAAATGTCTCCTCCACATTAGACTGATGAGTGATGAGTGATATTAGTATATTCCAATCTCCACCATTATCTCTGGCTATATAAGCTAGACGTTAAAGTTCTGGGAAAAAAATAAAGAAAACCCACACCCCTAAGCTCCATCCGCCATTAAATACAGTAGGTAGAAGGTTCTGACCTGCTCGAGTATGATTGTTGAAAAACATGTCCATATAGTTGTCTTAAATTCTTTGTTTGATTTCCCATTAATCGAATTGAGGTTATTTTAAGATGTCAGGGAGGATAACATACAATGGACATGATTTAAAGGAGTTTGTTCCCCAAAGGACTTCTGCTTATGTTAGCCAGCAGGACTGGCATATGGCAGAGATGACAGTACGGGAAACTCTTGATTTCTCAGGACGTTGTCAAGGTGTTGGATTTAAGCACAGTAAGTAACGGCAATCTTGTATTAGAATGTGCTCTCTTTATTGTGGCTTTTGTTTTGGTTGTATCTGATGCATCATGCATCCTGTTATTGCAATATTGTTTGGGAACATAAAAAAATCGACACAGATATGCTTTTGGAGCTTTTGAAAAGAGAGAAGGAAAACAGGACGATACCTGATGAAGATCTTGATATTTTTATTAAGGTATGGTCCTTTCTGTTATGTGGGTGTGCACTTTAAGCGTGTTTAAGGAGTTGGTCTCTGTTGCAATAAGAAGATTATTGTTTTCCCTCTTTAGGCATTAGCACTTGGAGAGCAAAAGACAAGTCTGGTTGTAGAGTACGTTATGAAGGTATTGTATGGGCTCTTTGGATGTGTCTATCAGTTGTGGTAAATAATGTGCATATTACTGCATATTTCCTCCTGGAAAGTGATTAAACTAGCATTGTTAGTTTTTCTTTCTATCTTTGCATATTCTATTTGAACTTCCAAGTGCTTTGTCATACCCCAGAAGGCCATGATAAATTTTTATAAAAAAATCTGGCAAAGTTATGGATGTTACAGAATATTGATGCAAATTTGATCTCTCATTCTTCCTTCTACAGGAAAAGCTATTGATGTCAATTTGAATTACGAATTACGTTTTTTTCGAGTCATGAATCCCTTTAACAAAATGTTATAGAATATCAGCTTTGTGTAACTTCGAGTATTAGACATGATTGCAATGAGCATATTAAGTTCTGTTTTGAAATCCTCCTGAACTGCTTTTACAAAGATTTTAGGATTAGACATTTGTGCGGACACATTGGTGGGGGATGAAATGATTAAAGGAATCTCTGGGGGACAAAAGAAGAGGCTAACAACCGGTAACCACTTTCCCTTGCTTTGATACTCCTTGTACTACTATCATGGCTATTCGGCATAAATTCTAACAAGTGCAGATTTTGTTCTTTTGCAGGTGAATTGCTAGTTGGTGCATCTAGAGTGCTTCTCATGGATGAGATATCAACTGGACTTGACAGTTCAACTACCCGCGAAATAATCAAATATCTTAGATATGCAACTCATGCTCTTGATGGGACAACTATCATATCCCTTCTACAACCAGATCCTGAAACATTCGAGTTGTTTGACGATATCATTCTTCTGAGCGAGGGACAGATTGTATATCAGGGACCACGTGAGGCGGCTCTTGAATTCTTTGCATATATGGGGTTCCAGTGCCCAGATAGAAAAAATGTGGCAGATTTCTTGCAAGAAGTATGTTTGTGGAATTTTACAATTGAACTTGTTTTCTTTCAATGTATAACTTTGAAGTATTTTGCCTATTCTTTTATTTTTATGGCAGGTTTTATCAGAGAAAGATCAAGAACAATATTGGTTCCCTGATATCTATTATCAGTACGTACCTGTGGCAAAGTTCGCTGAAGCTTTTAAATCATTTTGGGTTGGCGATGCTTTGTCGCAAGATTTGACTGTTCCCTTTGATAGACGTTATAATCATCCAGCTGCCCTGTCAACTTCTACCTATGGTGTGAAGAGGACAGAACTTCTCAAAATCAGCTTTTCATGGCAGATGCTGCTGATGAAACGGAATTCATTTGTCTACGTCTTTAAATTCATACAGGTAACTTGTTGGACTTAGTTCCTAACGACTTAAAGCTTTTGGGATAGTTGAATTCAGCTTCTCAGCAGTTTGGCCTGAAACTGCACATTGTGCAGTTGGCCATTTTTTCGATCTGTTCCTGGACTTAATTCAATAATGTCATCAAAACGCTCAACTAAGACTTAAAAATTACATAAATTGGAAAACAAATTATATTGCTTCAAAACACAAGCAAATCAAACTTCGGCTCTACATGCACTGGAATGAAACCCACAAAAATCCAGTTCTGATTTGTTTTTGTATTTCGATCACATATTATTTGGTATCCAATTTGCATGATTTTATGCCCCAGTCAAGCATTTTGACGAGATCTACAATATGAATGGAGCCAATTATTGAATTAACTTCGGCAAGAGGCCGGAAAACAGCCAACTGCACAGTGTACAGTGGCAGGCCAAACTGCTGAGAAGCTGATTCCTCTTTCACTATTTTTATATCCATGCACAAATATTAATCCTTGTTTGGCTCATGAGAAGTTTGTTAGATAGCTTGATATACAATTTTCCAGTAATTTTTAGCACCTTAAGTTTTAGAACTTGGGGCAATTGGTGATTCAACAGATACAACCCTAATGCTGTATTTGGATCGTGAATCTGTGGCGGGAAAGGAAAAAGTAGAGGAAGAGATAGGAAGATAATGGCGTGCAGATGCTAGATTTATTTCATTGATTCCTTCTCAGTTCCCTTTCCCTTTATAAGAATTTCCACAAATTCATGATCTGAATATAGCCTATGAGGGTGCCTGAAGTTTTCTTTCTTGTTACAGACCAATTTTATTAAGCATACATGCATTTGGTTTGCTTCTGGAATACATCACTTGGTTAAATTTGGGATTAACCAAGTTGATTGAAATGAGTTATAAACGCTGATTCAGGAGCAGTTTACTGTATTTTGCAGCTTCTGTTCAGTATTGTGATCATGATGACTGTATTTTTTCGGACAACGATGCATCATAATTCATTGGTTGATGGAGGAGTCTACCTGGGTGCACTTTACTTTGCTATGGTTATGATACTTTTCAATGGTTTTATGGAAGTCCCAATGTTGATAGCCAAGCTTCCTGTTCTCTACAAGCACAGGGAATTGCGTTTCTATCCATGCTGGGTTTATACCATTCCTTCGTGGATTTTGAGTATTCCATCATCACTTGTGGAGTCTTTTATCTGGGTTGCAGCCACATACTACACAGTCGGGTTTGATCCTCAAATAACTAGGTAATAGTTATTCCTCAAAAGGCAGTTTGCTATCTCCTAGGCTGTAATTCTGTATTGGGATCTGGGGACAGCTTCACTATCTATTAAGGCTGATCAAGGAAACCCTCTGAACTAACAGAGTTGATTATAAAAAAAAAATAAAAGAAAACTCTGAGTTTTTTTGCAGAATTATTTGTCACCATTGGTCCAAATTTTGATGATCCTGAAATTGATAAAGTTTTGATTATGTTACTGGATGAAAGATCAAAGCATGGTTGATTCTTTAGTCACATGTATTGATAAAAAGTTCTTAGTAAGATTCATAATGAGGCTATTATGAGAAATTTCTGAAAACATAAGACTTCGAGGAGGGCGACCACAAAATTTCATGTACTTGCATGTCTTTTTAGGGACATAATAGTGTCCTTCTATGAAAGTTGTTAAAGCATCCAACTCAAAAATGAGTGGAGAGGCCACCCAGGCCCATATACTAGCTTTGGAGGTTATAATTAACCACTGTGGACAAGCTCTAACACTTCCCCCGCACGTGCAACCCGTGACCCGCACACTGAGAGATAAACAACGATTCAACACACAGAACAACTATTATCCATCAACGACAAATGAAGGAGAACCAACCATCAACATCATTGAGTCTTGTCCAAAAGCCTCCGAAAGTGTAGCTCTAATACCATGTTAAAGCATCCAACTCAAAACAATTGGTAATGAGTGAAAAGGCTGCCCCGGCTCATATACTAGCTTTTGAGGTTATAATTATCCAGTGTGGGACAAGCTCTATCAAAATTCATCTTCTACTTATTTTTTGAGGGGTTTATCTAAAGATTATTGAGTTATTGGAAAGAGATGATAGGCATTGTTTAAGTGTGATGTATTTGTGAAATGGTAGATGTAGAATTAAATTTGTGTGCGTCAACACTGACTGAAATTCCTGGAGCCACGTCTATTTGGATCATGGATTTGTGAAGAGATTTATGAAGAAATAAAAGGTAAAGGAAACCATAATAATTTAATGAATGGAGAAACTAAATTTTTTTTCTTCTCTTCTTTGTTAGTTTCTATTTCCTTTGTAGATTCCTCCACAATCCATGACTCAAACTTAGCCTGCTGTTTAAATTTATCTTATGGGAGTCCAATGGAGATGTTTTAATTTCTTTTATTGATCTGCAGATGCCTCCAGCAGTTTATAGTATATTTCTTTCTGCACCAGATGTCAATTGGACTATTCCGTGTGATGGCTTCCCTTGGCCGCAACATGATAGTCGCCAATACCTTTGGATCGTTTGCACTGTTGGTTGTCATGGCTCTAGGAGGGTTTATACTCTCGAGAGGTTTTTTTTCCCCCCCTTGTGCTCTCAAGTGGTTAACCTCAGGAATTCAGCCGTTATTGATTCAACCTCACATTATTTTTGCACTTGACTTTGCTGATTTCTCTGGCAGATAGCATTCCATCTTGGTGGATATGGGGTTACTGGTTTTCTCCTTTGATGTATGCTCAAAATGCAGCTTCTGTCAATGAATTTCTTGGGCATTCATGGGACAAGGTAATGTAATTTGAACTGTTCCTTTATTCGGTATGAATGGTGTACTATTCCGCTTCTACAAGTTCCAGGCTTGTTATTAGAACAAATTGCACTCCAATCTTACACCGTCTAGCCATCTACAGTGTTTGGAGACACAAGAACGCCTGCAATTTAGGGGAGAGTTCTGTTGCAAACTTTTATGGATTACTGTTTTTGTTCCTTAGTAGACCATGGCAAGACAATTAAGGAAAAAATAAATAAATTAAATAAATAATTGTTGATCCTTCTATGGTGCCACACTATTGCACTCTGTATCAGGAGTGCATATGACCTGATTGTCAGCAACTTACTTGGTAGGGTCATTTCAGCATAATTTGACGCAGCCTTACGTAAATTTGTGCCTGTAATTGAAAATCTCCAACATGCCTTGTGATTTTGTCATGTAAAAATTGCTACTTGATGAAGGGTTCTTTCCTTCTTCTCCTTTAAAATTTTAGTTTTGACTTTTACAATATGCAGAGAGCTGGAAACTACACAAGTTTGTCTTTGGGTGAGATGTTACTAAAGGCCCGCAGTTTATTTCCTGAGGGCTATTGGTTTTGGATTGGTGTGGGTGCTTTGCTTGGTTATACAGTTTTACTCAACATCCTCTTCACACTTGCTCTGACTTACCTGAACCGTAAGCTCTATCTCCAGAAATATTCCTTTACAGATTGTTTCATACATTCATTTCTTACGAAGATATGGCTGTGTTGGTGGCTATTTCTTTACTTCTTAAAATGGCACAAGACCTCTTTCTTCTTTTCTGTATTTTCCCCAGTTTGTAATCCCCTTGTTATTATTGTCTTATGTCACTTTCAGACTGTAGCATTTCATAGGCCCCATTTTATGTCATATACGGAAAGTGTCATTTCAAAGTTTTATCTACTTTAGGCTGTGGAACCATTCCAAAGCATGTCTCACTTAGGCTTGAATACCTTGTTGGTATAACTCTACATCCAAGGGAGCTCTTTGATAATTGTAAGGAAACAAGCTAAGTCTCTTTCTTGCTTACAGCCCTTGCAAGTCATCAAGCTGTTGTTCCTAAGAAAAAGCCCCCACACAAAGCAAAGGGAGCGGAGAGTGAATATTCCATTATTGAGCTGGGAGAATTCTTGCGACATTCACACTCATACACTGGTTTGTCTGAAGCTCCTTTTGAATTTTTTTTGGCCTGTATGCTGATATCTCTGTGTAAACTTTGAAGTTTTGCATACTTTTTTCTTCTCTCTAGCAGGAAGAGATGTAAAAAACAAGAGAGGCATGGTTCTTCCTTTTCAACCTCTTTCAATGTCGTTCAGCAATCTTAGTTATTATGTCGATGTCCCAGTGGTATGCCAGCTTTATCCTATTCCCTATTATTGGATGCCAAGTGTTGTGTTCATTAGAAATATATAATTAGCTTCCAGTGGGAGCGGAACGGGGTGGGCTGTGGGGGAGTGAGGGCACATAGAAAATTGGTTGGGAGTTCCTACAGAGGCCATCAATATATTAGTAGATAATTTAGAAAACTGTAAGGAACTTCTAAATACGTAGTTGAAATGAATATTTCGTTTAATGAATAAATGGTTGGAGATTAATGCTGCTTTGGTTTCTATCCATTAAGATTTAAGCACCCTGTAAAGTTGGTGTTGCAATGTGCTAAATGTTATTATATTAAATATGTATTTAAGCCTCTTCTGTCTCCTAAAGTTTGTAGATCACAATCACTGAATGGCTACAACAAATTTTCTTGGCTTTGGGAGCAAGATTCTTTCTTTAGAAGGAAGAATCAAATTTCCGGAGCCGAATCATCCCCCCATACGTGACTTAAAGAAACTAACTTGTATTGGTGCAGGAAATGAAGAAGCAGGGTGTAGTAGCAGACAGGCTACGGTTACTGGTCAATGTTAGTGGAGCATTTCAGCCTGGTGTGCTCACTGCTTTGGTTGGTATCAGCGGTGCTGGTAAAACTACACTAATGGATGTTTTAGCTGGTAGAAAAACTGGTGGAACTATTGAAGGCAGCATTTATATTTCTGGGTACCCTAAAAAGCAACAAACATTTGCAAGGGTATCTGGCTATTGTGAGCAGAATGATATTCATTCACCCTGTTTGACAATTCACGAGTCGCTTATGTTTTCTTCTTGGCTACGGTTATCTTCAAAGGTTGATTTGGCAACACGAAAGGTAATTACCGGTTACTAAATACTAAATCTTTTTAGCATTCTGCCCTATGGTAAACTCATCGATAATCACATACAAGGAAAAAAATTTTGTTTCCATTGAATTGAATTACTAGTTACTAAATACTAAATCTTTTTAGCTTTCTGTACTATGTAAAGAAGTTGACTGTTACTTACAAGGAACAAAATTTCGCTTCCTTTCAGTAAAAACAACTGAAAGTGTCGTGTTTCCTAGGAGACCGTGATGAAACAAAAGTGGGATCCCAATATTCCTATGGTTCCATGGACACATACCGAAGCAAACCAAAACATGCTGAAATTCTATGAAACAGACTGAAACGTCGAGTTGTTTTGACACCTAGCAAAGATATCCAACAATAATATTGTCACGAATTTCCAAATTTGTTTGACATTTTCATTATGTTCATGCTATGTTGGCTAAATGTTTCTGATAGGTTTCCCAAATGTTTCAGAAATACAGAAATGAAATTTTGATCCTTGATCACTCATTGTTTTGCAGGCATTTGTGGATGAGATAATGGAACTTGTTGAGCTCAGTCCACTAAGCAAAGCTTTAGTTGGTTTACCCGGCGTGGATGGGTTATCGACTGAGCAAAGGAAAAGGTTGACCATTGCTATTGAGCTTGTTGCCAATCCTTCTATTGTCTTCATGGATGAACCTACTTCAGGACTTGATGCCAGATCTGCTGCTATAGTCATGAGAACTGTGAGAAATATCGTTGACACCGGGCGGACAATTGTCTGCACAATCCACCAGCCCAGCATTGATATCTTTGAATCCTTCGATGAGGTTATTCTCTGTAATTCCATGAGATCAATTTAATTTGATTTGTTTTCTTGGATAAGCATTTTATTTTTAACTCCAAAGATGCTTTGAAAGTCCGGCGGTGCTATACCAGTTGTTTAAAACACCTATGAACTGAAACTTGGTTCTTCATTGGATTGAAGGCCAAGCCAAGCCAAGCCAGGCCATTTGGATGTAATATAGCCTTTGGTGTCCCTCAAATTTAGACAAGGAATATTGAAACAAGTAGGAACATATTCTACAAATTTCGTTGGTTTTAATTAAAGCACATCTGAAACAAAATTGGTTAATTTTGTATCGAGATTTGGTTTTAAATATCTGTCCTTGTAAAAAAAAAGTGAAGAACAGAAATCTGAGTGACTAGAAAAGATCAAATTAAATTTTTTCCAGAAGATAAGGTAAATCTGTGGACACCAACAGATATTGTTAAAGAACAAGTTTCTGTTGGTTTACAGATCGAAAGATGCTCTAACGTATAATTCTTGATGTGATCAATGTTAACCTCTGTAAATGTTCGCGTCTGGATGTCTGTACATGAAATTATGGTTATACATCAAAATCCTTTCCTTTTGGATGCAATTTTTTCGTCTATAAAAGGGGTTACTTAACTCATTTTCCTTTTAGATATTGATTAAGAGAATTCAGTCCATTTTGGACTTGCGCAAACAAGAATAAACCACTTCAATGAAAGACAACAATGCAAATTTCCCGCAAAGATGACTACGCATCTACATATGAGATACAGCATAATGCAACATATGGGGTCATATTTGTATTCTCCAGATGTTGTCCTTTTCTTTCATATTATTGAAGGAGACTTCTTGCCCCAAGCCTGTAAAATGTTGTAAATCACTAAGTTGTATCGATGGAAGAACTTAGTATGTTAATTATATTCCAAACAATTTTCTACAATTTTGCTGCTTCTTCATGTTGGCCCATGGACTTTGTACTATTCAAACAGAGGTCATTTCATCTCCTCTGTGCGGTCACACACATACTCTGTCAGTGGACTTAATCACTACCCTCCCTTATTTTTGATGTTTTCTAGATGACAAGTTCCCACACTGAGCTATTCACTATGACACCTGATCCTGCCCCTTATCTGTTATTCTACTGTTTCAGCTTCTACTAATGAAACGTGGAGGGAAGCTGATCTACGCCGGTCCTTTGGGAACCAGGTCTTGTAACCTTATTCATTATTTTGAGGTGGGTTCTGTTCTTGATTAATCTTGTCCATCGTTATAAAAGTGGATGACATCCATTCATCATATCCACGACCCTTTATTAACCAATTTATCATGTCATTTTCCTAGGCGATTCAAGGAGTCCCAAAGATTAAATCTGGCTATAACCCTGCGTCTTGGATTCTAGAGGTCTCTTCTCCAGCAGAAGAAGTTCGACTTGGCGTGGATTTTGCAGAAGTTTATGAAAAATCAAGTTTATTTCAGTATGCATAATATTTTCTACTCTTGTGCTGGAATTCTATTTCAATTAGCTGTTGCTTCTGTCTTATGCCATTGTTGTTTCAGGAAAAACAAAGAACTTGTGGAGCAGTTAAGCATACCACATACAGAAACAAAGGATTTAACCTTCCCATCAAAGTATTCTCGGTCATTTTTTGGCCAGTTTCTAGCATGTCTTTGGAAGCAAAACCTGTCGTACTGGAGGAATCCACAGTATACTGCTGTCCGTTTCTTCTACACAGTCATCATATCATTGATGTTTGGAACAATATGCTGGGGATTTGGTTCTAAAAGGTGTCATACTTAAAATTTCTGTAAACCATTTCATTCACTGTTTTCTTTTCTGATGATATTTACCGATTTTGCATCCGTCTTTCTTGCTTTAAATGGTCATTATTTATTATAAAACTTTAGTGATAAAGAGCTTAAAATCCTTGAAGACATGGTACAAAGTCTTCTCCTATTGAGGTGCCGTACGAATCTAGGACCAATGGCAGAACAGGTTAGGCCCACTGGGGCAGCTCCCGCACCCACTGACCCACTGAAGATTTTTAAATTTTCACTTTCATCTATAGAACTACAATTCTATTCTGTTAACATATTAGGCGTAGCATTTATACACCCTAACCTTTAGTAGGCTTCAACAAAAATCCTATCAATTTTCACGCTTGGAAAATGTATAGTTAGTATGGGACATAAAATTTGTGCAACGCCAATGCTCTGGATACTGAATGAAAGAAGCATGGTAATGTGCATATAAATCAAAATGATTCTTGGGTCTGCCCTCTCTGATGCCTTTTGGCTTTGATTTGAGGGCATGATTCCGCAACAAACTCGACGGTATAGGGGGACCACTGTTTCAGTGGTATTCTGTGAGTAACCACTTTGTGCATTTATTGCCAAAGGTTAGGTTTGTCTTAAATCCATCTGTTTCAGTGGTATTCTGGGAGCAGCCACTTTGTCTATTTATTGCCAAAGGTTAGGTCTGTCTCCTATCCATCCCCCGCTCATACCCCCAATTATTGGGGACTAAATGAGTTATGTTATTGTTGTTGTTGTTATAGTATGGGACATAAAAATTTGAGCAGTTTCTTTTTTCTTTTGTTCCTGCCAATTTTTTCTGTTATGCTAAATAAACGTTATCTTTTCATTGTATACGAACTATGGAACACTTCATTTGTTTATTGTTTTCAAATAACCATGGAGAAATGCTTCCAAAGAAAATGAAACTTTATTGAGGTTGTGTTTGAGTTGCCCACCTAAAGTAAATTCCTAGCTCCGCTACTACCTAAACTAGTTCACAGGGACAAAGTTCGAATTTGACATGGTTCAAATTATTGATCCGTACATGGTTGATTATAGCAAGAAGTCCAGAAAAATGGAAAGATAGAAACTAAACAATATATCATCTGGATGGACCCAAATCACAATCTCATCTGACGCAAAAGTTTTGGCTCCCTGAAAATTGACTTTATGCCAGCTGAAAAGACAGATTATCTTTTGTT
The DNA here is from genome assembly GCA_022606695.1 of Vaccinium macrocarpon. Taxonomy (NCBI): domain Eukaryota; kingdom Viridiplantae; phylum Streptophyta; class Magnoliopsida; order Ericales; family Ericaceae; genus Vaccinium; species Vaccinium macrocarpon. The sequence goes on along the minus strand of CM040181.1, from coordinate 17,149,842 downwards.
ACACTTCTTTTTCACACTTGTTTCCACAGGGACAACCAGCAGGATATCTTTAATGCTATGGGATCCATTTACACAGCAGTTCTATTTATCGGAATCACAAACGCCACTGCCGTGCAACCTGTAGTGTATGTTGAACGATTCGTTTCATATCGAGAAAGAGCAGCAGGGATGTATTCAGCTCTACCATTTGCATTTGCACAGGTCCACCTTGTTGCCTTCTGCTTTTGTTTTCCCAATTTATTCTGGAGAAGCTATCAGTTTTCAAAGATGAATTACTCAAATGTTGCTATAACTCTTTTGGGCAGGTTATCATTGAGTTCCCTTACGTGTTAGTACAATCAGTAATTTACAGCGCTATCTTCTACTTCATGGCCTCGTTCGAGTGGACCCCATTGAAGTTTATTTACTACTGCTACTTCATGTATTTCACCTTGTTATACTTCACCTTCTTCGGAATGATGACAATTGCCATCACACCCAACCATAACATTGCTGCAATCCTTGCTGCTCCGTTTTACATGATGTGGAACCTCTTCAGTGGATTCATGATTCCTCGGCTGGTAATGCATATAGTGATTGATTTTCCTTTTATTAGACTACTATGGCTAACATACAACCTAGAATGTTTACACACTTTGTCCCATATTTCGGTCCTTTTTCTCTAATCCAGACGCCTTAGAAAATTGTCCATCGTTTGTATTATATTTCCTTGGTTGATAATTTTGACAATTTTTCTACGGTAAACAAATCGAGATCTTTTTATGGGTGGAAAATTCTTAATTTTATTTTCAGAAAAGTATGTTTTTTTATTGAGCCAAAATCATTTTTATCGGTGCAATTCTTGAAGCAAGTTCTGTGTTGTCTTTGTTGTTATCAGGAAAAATAGCCACATATCAGATCGAATTTTAGATAATCCCTCCACATGATTACCTTTGGAATTGAACAATTTAGGATGTGTTTGGTAACAATATGAGCTTTCTGTTTACAAGGACGAGGAAACATGTGGTAAATCACTTATTTGGTAGAATTCTATATATTTGATAAGAACTGAGGGCACGATCGGGAAGGAGGTGTGGGGAGGTTGAGGCCAGAGCCTGGAAGTGGTGGGAGAAGGAGATAATAACGGAATTTTTTCCGATACAACCAACAAGTAGAACACGTTTTTCTATCTCTTAAATTATTGAAATATTTCAGAATTGCTATTATTTTTCTGAAAAGCAGAGAAGCTATCAAAAGGGCTTCTTTTTTTTTTTTTGCCTCTCTCCAGTATGCTTTTGTTTTTGGAAACAAAACAGAAAACAAACACGTTACCAAACTTTCTTTGTTTTTGTTTGAAACTAAATAAAATTTCCACTCTCCAGAGACTCCCTATTTGGTGGAGATGGTATTATTGGGGAAATCCAATAGCCTGGAGTTTGTATGGCCTTCTGACATCCCAATATGGAGACATGGAGGAATCAGTCAAGCTCGCTGATGGAGTTCAGTCAATGCCAATAAAGAAATTACTTGAGGACCAGCTTGGGTACCGATATGATTTCTTAGGATTCTCTGCAATTGCGGTGGTTGGCTTCTGTTTGCTCTTTGCTGTGACTTTTGCTTATGCAATCAAATCCTTCAACTTCCAAAGGAGATGAAGAGGAGGAGCACAATATAGCGCTGTTCCACAGCTAACAGATACGGTAATTCCAACTTGCAACAAATAATGATTTGATCTTTTTGTTTGGCTTGTCGTTGGGTGCATGATTATAGTTTCAACACTTAAAACTGTTAAATAGCTTTGATCATTTGTTAAGATGGCTTGTGATTCAGCCGACACTTCTACTTTCTTACGCCATAATATAACTTCATATGAAAGAAAGGTTCACCTAAAAAACTTAGCTCATCAAGAGCTCAGAACCGGCTAAAATACCAAATCTTAGAGTCCTGCTGACATCAAAAGTCTCGAACTACAGGTTTGATTAGAAAATTCCTCATATTCACTGAGCACCCGAGAAAGCTGAATTATAGGACCCAGCTCTCGAGAGTGTTAAGTGAAGCACTGAAGTTGACGTAAATGAGTAGAGCTCGGGAATTGATGGCTAAAAAGGATACGATGCACTGGGTAATTGTCGAGGGTTTCACCCCTATGTTTGAAATTTGTGATTTAGAGTCTAGAGGACGCATGGAAGACTTGGGTTAGTTTAACTCTTGCCAACTTTAGATCCTAAAAACATGAATGATGGAGAACAACTTTTGCCATCCTTGCATTTATTCAATAGGAGGGTTGAAATTTGTTGTTAGAAATTCCGTCTTCCAATTTTCCACATCATGCACGTAAACAAAAAATGACAAAAGTTTGAACGTATTTCTTCGTAATTAACTCTTTTCGGTAGTTTTATGCCCCACGATGAGATTCAAATTAACACCAACAACTCGCATTTGCATGGAATTTTTGTTCAACTCCTATGTGTAATTGTGTGTTCATAACCAATACGGAGTAATCTTATCTTATATGTGCAGTTTCCAGTTTTTATTTGAGAAGAAGGAATAAGGTTCGCCATAAAGAATAATAAGGAAGCATCAGTGTTGCACGCTGAGGACAGAGTTATTCAGTTGAGATTTACTTAAGGTTTTGGACGAGTGTAATGTTCATCAAGTTGTATATGAATGTTTATAAACCGAGAAAATGCATCGTTCTTGATTTATTATATTCACGGTCTTACTTTCACTAAATTTGGAAACATATTGCCTATACTATGGAGAGTTCAACATTTTGCCTCTTGATATGTAAGAGGTGTTCTATTGTCTAACAAAAGATGAAATTCATGAATAAGGTAGGTTAAGGGGTTACAATAGGTCACTAGCAATCCTAATACTTAAATCTTTCGTTCATGTACAACCCTGCCTTGCACGTGGATAGCAGTACTAATGGGCAATAGGTCAACTGAAACATTATTTTCCCAATAGGACCGAAAAAAAAAAAAAAAAAAAAACAAAAATCTCCTCCCTTTTTTTTTTTAAATGGAAAACTAATTTTTTTTTTTTGGGATGGAAGCTAGCTTTGGTATCCATAATCAATTTTTCCCTTATTTCTTCAACTTTTTAACCTTTGACTCTTATGTAAACAGGAGTGCAGGAATTCTGATGGGGCATTTTTTAAGCCGAATGGCATAACATTCCATTCGTAGTGACCAAATGGAACAACAAATGCAGTTTTATACCGATCTTTCTCTTCAATCTGGATCTGCCAATATCCAGATTTTAGATCAAACTTTGAGAAGATGACAGCGGATTATAATCTGTCTAATAAATCTTTTTTGTTTGGAATAGGATATCTAATCCACTTTAAAACATCATTTAATGGTTTATAATTAATAACAAGACGAGGAACTCCCTGCTCCTTTTCAGCATTGTTGAAGACATAAAAGGCAGTACAACTCCAAGGAGAATAGCTTTTTCTGATTAATTTTTTATCAAGAAGAGTTTGAATCTCCTTTTTACAAAGCTCCAAATAATCAGATTTCATCTGACTAGGTCGAGCTTTAGTTGGGATACGCTTTTCATCAAAATCCTGATTATAAGGAAGAGAAACAATATGACGTTTTCTTTCCCAAAAAGTGTTAGGTAAATCACTGCAAACTTCTTTTAAAAATTGATTTTCAATCTCTTTGATCTTTTCTTGTAAACTAGGAGATTGAAGTTTCTGATTGATATTCATAACCTGGATCTCCTTTTGAAGAAAATTTAACTGCTTTTCTTTATTCTGAATAAATCCTTGTAATTCCTGAATAATCCTGGTTTTAGGATCAGTAACAAAAGGATAAGAAATATCGTGATCCTGTATACTACAAGATATACCGTAAGGATCAATTTTTTGATTGGCATGATCATATTTAAAAAGGGTGTTCCTAAAATCACCTGGCTTTGTTGTAGATTTTAACAAGCAAAACATAGTTGGTAAACAAGTACCATCATTATAGATCAAAACATCGATAATTTATAATTAATGTGCATTCTATTACCTCCTCGCGCAATAAGTAAAGATCGGATGCTTTTTTCAAAATACTTAGTAGGAACTAAACCTTCCCTCAATGCGCTTCATGTCCGCACCACTATCTACTAGTGCCACTATATCCTGAATTGTATATTCTTGATTAATTACAAGATTAATTTGGATATACCATTTTTGATGTGTCACCTTGTTGATACTATTTAAATAAGTAGGTTCTTCAAAAGTTTGAGGTTCAGATTCTGGTTTTTCTATGGGTTTTAAACTCAATTGTTCAAGGCTAGAGAGTCTAGTTTTCACAGAAGAAATACTTTTCTGAGCCTCAAGTTGTGATAACTTTAACTGTTTTAATTCTACTTTGAAATCATTGACCTCTTTCTGAAGATCTTGTAAAGTGGCTGGTTTAATAGAAGTACCTTCCATGCGATTAAAAACTTCATTGATACTATAATATCTAGAGAGACTAGGTTTCTCTGGCTCAATATTAGATATAGAAGAACTTAATGAGATTTCAATGATTTTTCTTCGATTTCTTGGATCTTGAATTTTATCAATAAGATCAAGAGTTTCTTGTTGTGATTTTGATAAAACATTTAAACTCAACCCATTAAGGTTGGCAAAAGCTTTAAGATAATCTGGGTTAGAAGATGAACAGCACTTACCTGTGCAATCTTCAGATGATTCTGATTCGGACGAAGAGTATTCCAGATCATTAATCTCGTCACTTTCTGATTCAGTTTCTGATTCATCACTAGAATTTAGAAGCAATTTACTGAGTTGAAGACGGAGCCCTTCATCTAGTTGGAGCTCATTTAGCTTCTTTTTGGTTAAACATCTATTAGCATAATGACCAAATTTTCCACATTTGTAACATTTGACTTCGGATTTGGGCTTTTTCTTGGAATTAAGCTTATTGGTCTTCCCTTTGTCTCTGCTATTACGATTAGACTTTGTTTTGGAATAATCTTTGTCATAAGACTTTCTTCTATAAGACTTCTTCCTATATGGTTTAGAAGATTTTGAAATAGTTTTTCTATGATGCTTCTTAGGATAATTTGTGGGCATGTTAACAAAGAATTGTCGCAAAACTCACCCCATTTCTCTTTTTCCTGGTGAGATTCTCGCTTCTTAAGCCGACATCAGCAGCTTCATATCATTACAGATAGATAATCCTACTTGGACACGTATTAACTAATAAGGTGTCCATAGGTACAACTAGTCCATTGAATTATATTCCCAACACTAAGATCCATCAATTTTGACCTAACCTTTTGGGCAAATAAGGGGGTAGGCCATCGATAAATTTGGCCTTCCAATGTTCGGGAATTTATGCTTTTTCGCTGCATAACTTTAGTGATAAAAACATCCTTGTACCATCTAAAATGTGTTAAGGATGGACATCTTAAATTTTGCAACAATTCTCTCCCACGCTTTGTCGTTGTTCTACTGGGCTCCTATAAAATGTAAAATTATAGCTTGAATAAGAGTATAAAACAGCCTTGAACTGTTGTTCTCTAACCCTGCACGCAGGTTGACTAGTTGATTGATCAATCACCATATCTGTGACAAGTTCGGTTTTAACGGCACCTAATTTCTCAGATTGTTGGGCAAGAGAGAGATAATTATCCCACCAACCTTTGAGACTTCCAGTGAAACCATTGATAATAAGAACAACGATATCTCTATCTCTGTTGTCTGCAGCTCTACAAACACTAGAATACATAAGCATTTTTTGAAGGACTCCATAAATTTGATATTATGAGAGTCCATCTATATTCCATTCATAAATGGTTCTAGCACTATAAGCTTGCTGAGTCTGAAAAAAATCTTCTTCCCACAGAAAATCTTGAGGCGTTGGCCTCTTGTAATAGGTTCTACGAATACTTTCATTTCCTGGTCCTTTCTCATCATACTCAACTTTATTAATAGTATGTTCTTGCATAGTTTGAAATGAATGCTGAATCTCTTGGATTTGTTGAGCATCCAAAATATCTAATTCTGAATCTGAGTATCCTGGGTTATTTTGACTCAGAGTACTGATATGCAGCTTACTATCTATTCTGCCAATAAGTTGATCAATAAATTCAGAATTCTCCTTCTGATTAGAAAATTTAAAATTTTCTAAAGGTATGGGAGGTTTAATATCTGGCTTAGTATCTTTTCCTTCTAAAGCTTTAGCTAAGGAAATAGAAGAGGATGGTATTGAAGATATAACCTTCTGATTATCAATAACAGCTTGAACATCATGCTCAATGCGAATCAGTTGTTGACCAATAGTTTGCAAACTCATATTAGTGAAATTATTTTGTTTTATCATATGAATACTTTCAGGTAAATAAGTTGTAGAAGTAATCTTACTTAAATCTACATAAGGGGTTGCTTCTAAAGCATTTTTACTGTTTTCCATTTTAATTGGTTCTGGAGGAGGATGAACCGATTTAATCATTGTACCATCAGATTTACTCCAGACCTTTTGAAAATCTTGGATAACTGCTATATGATACTGATTCATATACCAATTTAAAAACCATTTTTTAAAAGGTATCAAAGTTTGGCGATTTTCCAAATCTTTATAAAAATGATCTTTGATAAAATCTTGTTTTGATTTATCAAACTTGGTAAAATACCAATGCCTAAACTCTTGATGTTCAGGTGACATAAATTCTTTACTGATTAATAATCTTATAGGTGAGTTAGGTGTATAATCCATAAAAACTCAGATATGAAAAGCCATTTCAGATGCTGTTGGCGAGTCACGCTTCTTACCCGCACTACTGCTGTAAATTCCATGAGGAATTTGTTGTTCAGATATGTGAATACCCTCAATATGAGTTTCTAAAGTTTCTGAAGGAACTTCTGTTGGGGTTTGCTCTTGGATTTCAGACACGGAGTGTCTTGAAGTAGTTGGATGAGATACCCTATAAGGTGGATAACTATGCCTGGATGAGAAACTTCTGGTTAAGGATATTCGGCTGACATTTTCAGGAGTGAACCTTATTTCGACATCACCTTCGGCTGTTTGGACAATTTGGTCCACTTGACTACTAATAATTGGTTGAGGTTGCACAGCATTAGGTATAGACCAGTTGGTGGGAAAAGTAACTTCTTCCCAATCTATTAATCTTGGTACTGCTACGTTTGTGGTTAAAAGGTTGCTTTCCACCACTACGGTTTTTCCTGGATCGCTACGATATATATATATATATATATATATATATATATATATATATATATATATAGAGAGAGAGAGAGAGAGAGAGAGAGAGAGAGAGAGTGAGTATTTGGCTCTCCGTGCCCTTCCTCCACCACACACTATGTAAAACCTATACACTTGATTCTTCTAGACCCAATACTAATGTGTAGCAAGTCAAGGAACCTCAGGCACAATATAGTGGTGTCTCAAGAGCATTGATTTATTATGTAGATAGGATTGTGAGAAATCCCAAAGTGGAAAACAAATTTGCACTCTCCCCCGTGCTGTTTAGGCACATTAGAATTGCAATGGAAGTTCAAGGTTGGATTGCGTAACTAATGATGGTAAAAAATGCTTAGTTCTTAAGAAATTCAAAAGAATTAGCTGGGCAAAGTCAAAAACTAAAAAGGGAAAAAAACAAAATCCAGCAAGTGATAAATAGATACCAATTTGATAAGGGCCATAGGACGTAAATTTTCAAGTAAAAATAATATACCCTATGTTATATATTGAGATGATTGTGTAAGTAAGAAATTATTTCTTCAAGTAACTAAAATAGTTTCTTAAAATTTCACGACGACAATGCAAGGTTATTTGAACTTTGCGTAGAGCAAACTAGATTCATGTAAATTATAAGAGAGACTAATGTACTAATTAAGTACTCCCATCCCTTTTTAAATTGTCTAGTTTCGTAAGTTCAATTTTCGTACGGAAACATCATCATTATACTTCACACTGTAACTTTCCAAAATTACCCCCTATGGTCCTCCCCACTAATTTTTTAAAAAAGAATCTTGTAACGATCCTAATTTTCGTAAATAAAAATTTCGTTTATAAATCCAATTAATTAATCTAAATTGGGATTAATTGAAATATTTTCCTATTAATATTAATTAAATTCTTTTGATTTGAATAAATTATAACCTAGCCATGTTTACGCGCGTGTGAAGCTGAGTAATACATCTGATACACTACCGTCACCCTAGGGACCGAGTTTAATACCCAAAACCTATCCAACCGCTGTTCCTACCCTAACCGGACACTTTGATACCATCTAGTTCCTCTATCTCTCAACCCTAGGACCTTATACTAACTAAGTTAGAGAGAGTTTTAGAGAGAGAGTTCGGTAGAGAGAGAGAGAGAGAGAGAAAGGGAGCTTGGAGAGGAGAGTGAGATGGAGTGTGTAAGTGTACATAAGTACACTTGCATATGCAAGATTCCTTGATTGGTTATTTGCACAAGCAAGTTAGGGGATTTGGAAGATTCCCACCTAGCCTACATTTTATACCCAACTAGTTAGAATAAGCCTTGTTATTTTGGTAGTAGCCTATACATAACCTCACCATACAAGCATTTTGTGTATATCTAACACTACAAACACCCTATAACTAAAGTTACCACACAAAACCTACACAACTAGGAGCATATAATCCCCCACTATGCTTTCCCACCCTCACATCATTGTACTCACCCAAGATTCTCCCTTTGCTTGCAAGAAACTACCTAAACTAGCCCTAAACCTAGAGAATCTCCTAGGGTACTTGCCATGTGCATGACAAGCATAATTTTCTCCCCCTCACACTCAAAACTTTTGGCCCTGTATGTGTGTGTGTGTGTACCGAAAATTTTAGAGGGAAAGAGAGGTCCAAGTTTTGCTCTAAATAGCTCACCTATTGTGCCTTGTATCACCTTTGCACTTTCTTCTTTTGTATTGTCTTTCTATCTCCCAACAAACCACCTACTACTACTACTCTCTAGCCAACCTCTTTGAGTCCTAATTAGCTTCTAATTAGTGAGCAAGTTAGGAGTCTCTCAACCAAGGATAAGATTTTCGGCTTTTGGTTTACACCCGGAAACTAAGGTAGTTTACTAGACTAACCTTCTATTGAGTTATTTCTAGAATAATTATGATGTTCTAATTAGTTTTTCAAGCATGATTTTAAAGTTTGGTTGAGTAATATATATACACAATAAGTGAATAAGCATGTTACTTGATGTTTAAGAAAGAGGATTTCATGTTGAAAAATAAATAAGAATGTTAATAAGATACTAATTAGAATAGTTCTTCATGAAATTAAAAATAAAATTAGTAAGATTGAAGTGATTAGAAGTTTATTAGAAGTGATTACAAGTTGATATGAAGTTGTATAATTTTCTAGACAAGTTGCTAGCATGATTAAGTTAACCTTTCATGGAAAGATTAAATATTCATTAATTATTCAATAAATGGTTATTGTTAAAATGATTTTCCTAAATAAAGTGTGTGAGAAAATTATTAGAAAGAAAGAATAAATACACTATGAAGAGTTTTGTAAGAAAGTATGATAACTTAAATGAATAAATGTGAAGAGAGAAAAGTTTTATAAAAGTTTACTAGAAATGTTATTGTGAACAAAATTATGGATTTGATAAGAGTAAAGGAACAAATACAGAGAAAGTTGGTGAGATTTCTAGAAAGAAAATCTTTACTAAATAAAGAAGGAGATGATTTGAAATGAGATTATTGGAGTAAAAGTTTCCTAGAAATTAAAGAATAAAATTTTGGAAGGAATGGAATATTTTGAAAGCTCAAAATTAATGGAGTTAAATTTTGACAAGGGATTTTTAGAAAAGAAGTATGTGATTAATGGATTTTTGAAAAGTAGATTGACTAACTTTATTTCCTTGGAGAGGATAAAAAGAAAAGATTGAAAATGAGGTTGACAAGAAAAGAGATTTTAAGAGTTGAAATATTGTTTTGGAAGAAAGTTGGTGAAATAAAAGTGTGATTTTATGTGAGAAAATATTATATTTTAGAGAAAGGGTGGAATTAGTTGTATGATTTTATGTGAAAAAATGACTAAGTGAAAGATATGAAATTTGAAAGGAATTATGAAATATTGCATGAGCATGATTGTGTATGTGGCATTGAGAGCGTACGCGATACTATTACGACACCAAACTTGAAAATATTGAATAACGTTTCGCGGGAAATTAGAGATGAGAATGAAAATGGATTTTGAAATAAGAAATTGAGATTTTCGGGAAATGAAATAAAATGAAATGATATGTGATGAGATGAATTGTTACCACCTCAAGTTTGCGGAGAGAACTTGGAGGAATGGTCGTGATGCGGTAGTGCAGCGAGAGCACCACTTTCAGTTCGCAGAGAGAACTTGGATGTTTGGGCTAAGCGTGCACAACACACGGTGAACGGACCTCATAAATAGATTGGTTAAGTTCAGTGATATGAGACGGCCGGGACTGTGTCGTGTGAGTCGCGGGGTAGACGGACCGTGCAAACAAACTGTTAAGATCGGTGATGCACGACGGCCGGGACCTCGAGCGGAAAGGTTGGTGCCGTCAGCTGAAAGGAAGCGTAAAACGGACCAATAACGTTCGAGTGATGTGAGATATATGAAATTTGAAGAAGAATGCTGAAAAATGCATTGATTTGAGAAAAATGGATTTTTGAGAAATTAACGATAAACGAGATGAAACAAGAAAAACGATTGAGATTGATGCGAGAAATGACACATGGTTATCTTTGAGATACTGAGACGAGATATTATTTTTTGCGCATGTTTACTCTGATCGGCATTGATGGCATGAGACATTGCATGGTTTACCGTACATAAGTTATATACATGGTTTTCGTAACATATTGTTCTAGAATTGCTACTTAGAAGTTTATTGTAGTGAACTTCTGGGCTTTGCTCACGGTGTTGCATTCGTGTGACCCTGGCATAATACCATGATGTTGTCTGTGCGACTCGGACGTATTATGACAGAGTATCTAGATGAACAAGAACACTATCGTGGAGACCGGTCCGTTGGAGCGGGGCTTGCTGCTAGCATGGGGAATGACCCGGCGCAGGGATAGGCGTCGCCATAGGACTACCCCAGTGACTATTTATATTGTTATTTTGGATATTGAAGTTTGGATTTAACTTAGAGATTTGACTTAATGATGATTGTAATAACACTATTAACGTACCCAAATCTTGGGGGAGTTACAAATCTACTCAAAAAGGCAAATTGAAAAATTTTATCAACTTTTACACCACCAACTTTTTTAAAATTGACAATAATTATGGAACAACCTAAAATAGAATACTAGACTATCAAAAAGGGATGGGGGAGTAGAAAATACCCGAAACTCATGCAATTGCGAAAAATCGACTCCAAAAATTTTCACCAAATGCCGCAAAAATCAGTTTGGAAAACAAACTGGGCATCACTTCCGAGGCTTCCCCATATTGTCATTGCAATAAAACCATCTTCACACAACGTCTAAAACTATCGTAACGAAATCCTTTTCATATGCTACACCCCCTTGGTAAAATATCGAATAATGGTTCATGATTACCACCACAAAGAAATATTAAACAAAAATCAAGCTCAAATAAGCAAGTAATGTTTACCAAAACCAAAAATGTCATTTTCAGATTACATAACATTACAGACAGTTCAAGAAGATCAGCATTCATAGAGAACGAAACATCAGTAGCACCAACAGAAAAACAGTGTTACTTTCTCAGTGTCCGGGGTTAAATTCAACAAAAAAGAAAAAGAAAACAAAAGGTAGACACGAGCTACAACCATTTCAATGAAAACAAAAGCAAATTTTCCATCGAGAGAGGAGAAAATGATGACATCACTTCCAGAGCTTAACGAATGTGTCGTGGCTGGCCGAAGCAACCAACCCCGTCACTGGTGATGCAGCCAATCCGGCGATCAGTCCTTCGTGCGCTGGGAGAGTCATTGTCTTGTTCTCATTCATGTTCCATAGCTCAAGACTCTTCACAAATTCCAACAGTTAAATGCATCAGCAACAGAAACTAATGTCAATTTATTGTTTCAGAATGAGATAATCTGAGTGTTTTAAGTCGTATTGCATCTTAAATCCAGATCGAAGACAAAAGATAGGCCATTAACATGTATGAATTCGAAAATCGTCCTCAGTAACTTCGCAAATATATTATTGGTCTTTCATAAGGAACTACTCGGGAAACCTGAATTTCTTCATATATTTCTTATTTCAAAACCATGTATGATGTATCCAAGGTAGATGAATTACATTGTTGCATTCCACCTAACGGAAATCCGACGTGGGGTTGGAAAACCATGTAGCGAGGAATGCATAATCAAAAGAGAGCTCCCGAACAAAATTTAAAAGCAGATGGTAGAGAAGCTGCTAAAGTTGACAATATTGTTTAGAAAAGTGACAATCTAAATAGAAATCTAGAAGGCATTCATTGCTTAAATTTATATATCTAAGTTCCAATGGCAAAAATATAGTTAAAATTGTTATTGAAAATATAGAGACCTTGATCTTTCCAGAGGTACACAAATCATTGGCTTCCTTTCAAAAATAGTATCTAATTTTCTCATCTTTTTATTCCCTTTTTCTCACACAACAGGATGCAGAATGACACACACAGGGCACAAAAAGGGCAGTGAGGGTGGTGTTAGAATTACTAGGAGGCGGCAGTACAGGTGTTGGACTCAAACACAGCTGTCAATTGTTCATATGTGTATAATTGGAAGGTTCATCTAACTCCCATTTGGGCAAAAGTCCAAGGAAAGAAATGACAGTAATTTCAAAAAAATTCGTTAACATGTTTTCAGTTTTTCTTATGTTATATGGTATCTAGAACGTGTGAACAAGTAGCCCTTGACAGAGCTCAATGGAAAAAAAGATTCATGTAGCCGACCTCTATTGATTGAGACATAAAGCTCGGTTTGGTTTAGTATCTAGAAGGTGCTTTAGCGTTTCATGAAGAGAGTTTGTTTGTATACTATGAAGCATAGATACGGGATATTGATAAGACACAATACAAATATAGCGATACAGAATAACCAAAAATAATAATATACGGACATGTCAGGATACATATTATGAATTTTTATAATCACAAATCATCTAGCAGGCATAGAAGACAGAAATATATGCATGTGTACTAAATATGTATTTACATCAGTGATTCAGTATGTATAAAAATGTAATATGTAATATATACCAAAAAACGAGTAAAATATATTGCTTATGTACATGTGTATTGACATTTGTGATTGAATTTGTGTATGAATACACGCGCACTACATTTGCAGTTTGCCCCTTCAAAATAATTTCATTTCCAGCCCCTGCTGTATGACCGTATCCCAAAATATCCCTGCCGTATTCCCTAAGTATCCTGTATTTGTCGTAACCAAAATGTATTGGGCGAGTATCTAATGTGTATCCGATACTTGTACGGGACTAGTTTCGGATTATCGGTGCTTCATAGTTTGTATAGTTATATGGTAAACTTGAATCACTAAATATGCTAAGTCAATATCCAAATACACTTATCGGGCACTCTCAGACCTTTATCCAAGTATCTTGTGTGTAACACAAGTAGTTCATTTATTTAGAAAATTAATGTGACTATAGCTTAACAATCAATAATCTGTTTCCTTCCCGTGGAGAAAACCAATAGAAGGATTTTTATTTTTGAACTGACTATTAGGATCTATTAATAATCTACAATTACTTATCAAAAGAGTGCAATTTGACAAACAACTATCAAGGAAAGTCTTATTGCTCCATTCTTCGCTAGGTCATGTTCATGGACTTTGGACAACTCTCTTTAGGATATGATACTCAATAATTAATTTCCCTATCTCATTAGATTGCTCAAGATGACTCTTCCAGTTTGAAAAACAGATAAATCTACTTCAATAACACAATAATGAGAATTTTAACAAAGAGATCCTTAGGTTATTAGATATTAAGCAATAGAAATAAATAGTCTTGCATAGATTATTAACAAACAATGCGACGAGGTACACAAATATTTTATCTCTTCATCCATTCCAGCTGCTATTCCGAAAGTCGTCCACCTAGACACTAGGCGGTGGTTCAACACTAAAAGTACGCTGCCGACTAGCACTAGGTGCCCTTTTCCGCCCGACTAGCATTTACGGTTTTTAGAACATTGATTCCAGCCAAGGACCTTATATACTTTTAACAAGATAGCATAATCATCAGGTACACATCTCAAATATCAACAAGTATTGGACACTTCCTACCACGTGTCAGTAATGCAACCGATTTTTGGATTTGTACAAGTTTGGAAATGTCAAAAGCAACGACACATAACATTTAAGCAAAGACACACAAGTCCACTGCGTAGACAAACATAAAACACATAAAATTTAGGCATTTAAACTTCTCAACAAAAATGAATAACCCCCAATTTATATGTTTGTAGATGGTTTCCTAAGATAGATAATAGGAATTGTGTTCACACCTCTCTTGCATTATAGAATATGGAAAATTATTCCTTATGATATAATAAAACGGAAGGGAAGAAATGTTTATATTTTTTTTCGATGAAAAGATCTATTTGCATTTTGTAATGCAAAAACGAAAGGGACATGTTGACTAAATACCATGTCTACGTTGTAAATCATATATTAATTCTCCAGTCTTCACTAAACAACTACCCAGAACATATTGAGAAAAAACATTAGGATCCCCGAAATTTAGGCAAAGCAATTTGGCAGGGAGCCCTTGAGAAATTTGCTTGCTCATCAAAGAAATATCCAATTGGCTTCACTAAGAAAGGATTACACTTGCATATACCTAGATCCAACATTTTCTCACTTTGGCGTGCAGAGGTATTACATTCTGTAGCAATTACTCCACCCAGGCAAGTCAATTCCCTTGCTAAATACTAGTTTACAATCTACCATTGCCGGAGAAACTTTGCACGTTGGTATAGCAAGCCACAACTACCCAAAGAATTGAACAACAATTTGATCCATGAAAAGCAACTATCCCCTGGAAACGGAGATTGCCGGAGATAAAAACTGACCGGTAATGAATGCCGTAAGGCTTGTGTCTCCACATCGAGTATGGACACAACATTCTCAGCAGCTGCAGCAAGATATCTTCCTAGACGGGGTTGAAATCTGACCTGGGTCGTGCCAAATCTCACCTTGGTCGTGCCACCCTAATCAACAAAAAAGCAACTTACATGCAATTCGTTGGAAGAGAGAAAACTACTAAGATAACCAAATAATCAACAGAGGAAAAATGATCCATTAGTTTGTAAAAAAAAGAAGGCAATTCAGTAGGTTTCACCTTAAAAACTCTTTGACAGCTACCATTGTTAATACTCCAGTACCTTATCTCCCCATCCCCTTCACAAGAACAGATAAGGTCATCTTTATTCGGATGAAAGTCTGAAGAGAAAACGCAAGCAGAATCTCCTGTAAAAGTATGGAGTGAATAGCCAGGCTGCAGTTGGAGTTAAATCAAGATTCCGCAGATATCAAGTACAAATAAATATACAGGGAAAAAAGAAAAGAAAAAAAGGGTACCAATAGAGGATCATAATTTGCTACATTAAAGGAAGATCGATCTGCCCACACCAAAAAAAAAAAAAAAAAATCGATTATACCCATAAACCTCTCAAAGAAAATTATAAGAATGTGCATGATCGTTGCTCACAGCTTACAGACATTGTTCGCAACGTTTGGCAAAGTGTATAAAAGATTGGATCACATAGGTTTCAAGAGGAACTAAATCTACTCGGAGTGAAAATCCATGTCGTTTTGGTGAACTAAAATCTATATTCAGGCACTTTGATTAAAAACGTGAATTTCAACTCTGCCTCAAATTGGTCTGACCAAAAAAAAAAAAGTGAATCGTAATTAATAGATATTCAGATTTGGATCATGGCGTACTACTGGTATGTGCGCCATTCCCAAGTAACACGAGGTAGCTTATCTTATTCAATTTTTTAGTCATATGCAGTCCTTCATTTGAGCTTAGTAACATCAATACTCCATAGTTTTTACTTGCAAACGTTGCTTAAATCTCAACTTATCCATTGTTGGAACGGGCACAGAGTTGATATGTCCTTTTTCCATTTATGTTCTGCTCTCATTGCCATTACTAATGCTTACCAATACATGTAGATACCAGATACTAGCCCCAAAAAATGCGTAAAGGCCTACTGGATAAGCAATTACAATATAGAAGATTGATTTTCAGTTTTCAACAAATCATCAGAATGGATTAAAGCAACCCAAAAAAAGAAAAAAAAAACAGAGAGAAGAGACAATGAAAAGAAAAGAAAAAGGACAGAGTAATGCCCCATGAAAACAATTGATTTCTTCAGGATAACTATCAAACTAGTCCTAAAGTGTGGATCAAATCTATAAAATCATACACAAACCAGAGAAGAGAAGAAAAAAAAAAGGTATATATGATTTGAAAGACTTGCCAACAAAGAACATTCCAAAGTAAACTAATTCACGCCCAAACAAAGCAAAGATACCATCGAAAAACCAAATCTAGGACAAACTAGGAAAGGCGAGAAAAGGTATACTAACATTGTCAGCATCCCAAACCCTCACACCCTGTTTGGCGACTTCGTTATGGGCCGGATTAACCTTTCCCCTGGATTTGCAGTCAAGGGGCCACCCCAAACCGCCGTTTGGGATGCAATTTTGGCACCTGGAGTTGATTCACTGTACGACTACTCACCCCTCTCCTTCATTGGCCAACGACGACCTCCACCTGATCGTTAGCAAATCCGGCCTGATTTGGTAGTTTTTCTCCATATTCTACCCCTCCAAACGGGGTGTCACAGTTTTGTCAATAGAAGATGTTGCCAAACTTGGCATGCTGGGACTGAAACGGACATCAGTGATCAAAGAAGAATGTTCTTCAAGTGTACTTTTAGCCTCTAAAGTATTCGTAGACCACAATACAGTCTGCATCAGAAATTCACATCGAAACAATACGTATTATTACGAATCTTTCAAGATTGAATTAAACTAGCGTCAAGTCTCCAGTAGCATAAAACAACTTTCCGCAATCGCTCTTTCAATCTGTACTTTTGAATCCCATCCACCTTCTTGCATATACCTTTCTTTTGTGGCCACCACTTGAAAGCAGTTTTCCATCACATGTGAAGTGGCGACACACAAAGTTGCTTCCACTAGCAGCTCGAACAGCATAGACTTCCGTAAATGTGAACCCTGAAATTGAATGCGAAGCAAAGCCGTCAGTATACACCATATGGCCCATCAACCAAAGTGAAAATTACACCTACAACTTTGTCAGAATTTTAAGTTCCTCAAATTCTATTGATCTTCACACCAAATGTAACATACAAAAGTCAGGATATTGTCATGTTATCAGGAAACCCTACTCCAGCGAATTACATTTTGGAACTCACGTTCTGAAATATGATGCACCACCTGCGAAGCGAAGTCTCACATCGCTTGGGCACCAAAGTAAAATGAAGTATATAAGCTTGAGGGCACTCTTACTTCAATAGCTAGCTTTTGGGTAGTTCCACGCAAGACTGTTTAACATGGTATCAAAGCAAGATTCCAAAGAAGGGTACGGTGTGTATCTCTAGCCTGCAAGCGGCAAGTGCTATTGAGTGAGCACGTTGCATGTGAGGGAGGGTGTAAAGCAAAGTCCCACATCGCCTAGGTATCAAAGTAATATAAATTATATAAGAGTGAGGGCAGCCTTACTTGAAGAGCTAGTTTTTGGGGTTGAGTTCTACTCAAAACCACGTAACCGTGAAATATATGTGTGTGTGTGCGCATGCATGTGCAGCAAGCATATCGGGTTCCATTCCCATAAATAACATTATGTCCATGAAAATAATGATCACAAGCAGAAACAACATACAACATCAAGTTTATGAACATAGTAAAAAAACATTCTACAAGTATGAAAGAACTTGGTATCCATGGCAATTTTGACGTGGCCTCAACTTTTTAAAACTGCATTTTTGACCTCCTAACGCTCTCCACTATGTCCACTTGAAAAACTATAATAGCTCGACACATATTTGGGTGTTGGACACATGTACGATTTGTGTCTAACACGTGTCTGACACAAGTGCGAAGTGAGTCTAACACATGCCAAACAGGGTATGTGAGGCCAGCTAATGTAATCGCGCTTCATAGATTCAGTTTATTCCAAAACTCGTTAAAACTGATGGAAACAAAATCCAAGTCGTTTCCATTTATTTGGAGATATATTTGCTTCAATTAGCAAAATAAATCAGCAATGACCGTACATTACTCACAGATGATTTCAAAACAAGGATAAAGGAGAAGCAATTAAGAGAAAAGACCACGAAGCTTTCAGAGAACATGCCATGAATGTGGAATAAAACCATATATCAGCAGATAATTCAGAGCTCCATGTAACACAAATTTATGAAACTACTAAATAAAATTGACATAAAAGGCACATATACATGTAAGCTACGAAGAACCGACACCTCTAGGGGTCTCCGTAGCGCAATTTTCCGACACGGGGACACAGCGGGACATGTGTCCCGATTATACAACCCGTACATTCCACCAGATTCAATGATCCTCCCATTAGTCAACAGCTATCTTAAAGACAAGGTA
This sequence comes from Vaccinium macrocarpon, assembly GCA_022606695.1. NCBI lineage: Eukaryota > Viridiplantae > Streptophyta > Magnoliopsida > Ericales > Ericaceae > Vaccinium > Vaccinium macrocarpon. The sequence continues at coordinate 17,131,243 of CM040181.1, read as the reverse complement.
AACAAACTACTATTTGTAAGAAGTAGTTTTGCTGGTTGGTTCGTTGGTCATATTATAAGAATGCTTTTGTTTCTGAAAATGTTCAAACACTTTATCGATTGGGCACGTACCTGTTATACAAATGAAATACAGTGGGATGATGAATATTAAAATGAAAATAAGTAAAATAGATAATAAATAAGTGAAATAGATAAAAGTTGATCTATTTCACTTATTCGACTGGAATGGCAGCGAATCGAACAAAAAAGTCATCAAAAAAATGACTGGGGACATGACTAATTTGAATTTTTGAGGGGGACACAGATGGGACACAGCTAATTTGAATGTTTGAGGGGGACACAGCTAGGACACGACAGGGGTTAAATTGAAATTTTTTAAAAACTTTTTGGGGTAAATTTATAATTAATCAATACTTGAGGTAAAAAAAGTGTAATTTCTTTATATAATTTCTGTTATATGTATAGAAGTTTTTCTCCTCTTGTTTTTTTTATACTCTTTTCTTACAAAAAATTATATATTATATTACATATAAATAAATATACACGTTGCGTGTCTCCTGCCGTGTCCGTATCCCCATTTTTTTAGAATTTCCGTGTCCTTGTGTCCGTGTCTGTATTCATGTTCGTACCCGTGTCTGTTTTCGTGTTCGTGCCCGTGTCCGTGCATCATAGCATGTAAGGTATCCAAACATCATACAGATGACTAATAACCCAGAGAGTGAGAGCGAGAGAGAGAGAGAGAGAGAGACCAATATCATTGCCCCTCAAAATTTAAACATAAAAAATAAGCATGGCTGCTTGGTCAATTTAGAAGGGGTATCAAAGAGTATTTCAGAAACTTGCCCATCCAAATCCAAAGCAAGTTATGGAAAAAACAAGGGCTACCACAAGTCACATTCCCATCCGAATCCGAAGCATCTTGGGTTCACAAGGAAAGACATTTCTGGCCTTTTTGGTGTGTTGGTTTTATAGGTCCTATTGCACTAAAAACAAGTGTATGTTTTTGTTGCTCTGAAACTGGAAGTATAAGTTTACAACGTTATTTAACTATTTATCCCCCAAAAAAAAAAAAAAAAAAAAAAAAGAGAGGATCAAGATAGAAGAACGAGAGGAGACGTAACTTACAGTCATCCATCTGGAAGTAACTTAATTTCACTTCTTATTACCCTGCTAAAGGACATGTATTTTTAGGCCTAGTTTTCCAACAACAACAAAAAAAAATTGGCAACTCAGTTACTAAAATCAACCATGTTTTTAGCAAATGAATTCACTATGTGCTAAAATCATGATTGATATTAACTTACTATCAACCATGATTTTAACACATGGTGAACTGATTTGTTAAAATCAACCATGCTTTTGGGTTGCTAAAATCAAACGGAAAACTACTAAACCCACAGGTTGAGTGTGTGTAATACAGCGCTTAGAGCTAATATACTAAACAACCTAAAAAACGTCTACGCAAAATATGAGAAGACTTATCCTCCCTTAACCACTTGTGGGTTTCCATCCCCAATGTTTTCAAGGTTGCATAAATTTGGTAAGAACAATGATACACACACACCTACTTAGACACATTCTACCACACCCCCTGTCACATGTAAAGGGACCTATTCTGGCGGGACCCACCCCACATGTGAGAGGGGGTGTGGTAGAGTATGTCTGAGTGGGTGTGTCTGTATTATTTTTGATTTGGTAATGAGACCATCGCATAGGTGTAGAAAAAAAAAAAAAAAAAAGAATGCCATGTCAATTCCCTTTTCTTTTCTCCACGAGAAGAAAACAAGCTTCAGACCATCCAAATTCCAAAGCGTCCATTGAGATTTGGAAGGGAGGAGGCATTCATTTTAGGTTTGGTTTTGAATTGGACAGTTGAGTTTTTTGTCTTTTTTTTTTTTATCAGGACACAGTCGAGTTGGGTCCTGAACTTATTTTCACAAATTTGAATAAAAAATTGATTGATCTGATATTGAAGACTCTTACCGTTATCACTAAATTTTTCAACAAGTCATTTATTAAATTCCCACCATATCTCAAAACACTATCAATGAACAAACTTATATTTGGGATGGGGGCGTTTGGTAACATTTTTATTTCTTGGTATTAATTTGATTAGTGGGGTGAAGCTTCACCTTCTTCGGAATGATGACAATTGCCGTCACACCCGACCATAACGTCACTGCAATTACGTCGCTGCTCCTTTTTACTAGAACCTCCTCAGTGGATTCATGGTGATTGATTTTCCTCCGTTTTACGTCGCTGCATATAGTGATCGATTTTCCTTTTGTTAGATTACTACGGCTAACATAAAAACATACTCCCTCCGTCCCAATTTTATGATCCCTTATGGGAGTTCGTGCCACTTTTCAAAGTATTATATCTTATAATCTATAATGTTTTAGGTGATTTTGAACACTTTGTTTATTAGATTAAATCAAGATCTATCAAACAAGATCCATATTGCATATAAAATGTATCACCGATTGAAAGATATAATCGTTTTTTTGTCCGGTTAGGATAGAACGAGGGACTAAAAAATTGGGATGGAGGTAGTATAATGTTACAACCTTCATCTCATTTTTGGGGCTCCTTTGGGAAAAAAACTTAAACCGGTTTTTAATTTTTTTCATTGTTTTTACTCAAAAAAAAAAATTGCATTTGTTAGTTTTGCGTCAAGATTTTGTGGTTTCTAAATTTATCTTGATAAGACGAATCTAACAAGTATAGAATTATGGTCAAAACTTTTTTTTTTAATAAAGCCAAAAAAAATTAATCCAATAATCGAAGTATTTTCGGCTTTATTCAAAAAAATATTTGGTTTGACCATGAATTTATACTTGTTAGATTCGTCTCGTTGAGATAAATTTAGAAACCACAAAATCGTAACGCAAATCTAACAAATGCAAAAAAAATAAAATTGAATTAAGACAAAACGAATAATCCAATAATCCGGATTATGGATTATTTTCAGTCCTTTTTATCTACTCTGGACATCTTAGAAAATTGTACGTCCATCTTCTGTATTATATTCCTTGGTTCATAAATTTGACAATTTTGCAACGATAAAATTGAGATCTTTTTCTGGGTGGAATATTCTTGATTGTCTTTTCACAAAAGTACGTTTTTTATCGATTCAAAATTAAAGGGCAAGCACAACTGCCGAAAAAGGACCAAGGATATCGGAGAGATGGAGTATCATTTTTAACAGTGCAATTTTTGAAGCAAGGTGTGTGTAGTCTATGTTGTTATCAGGAAAAAATAGCCATATATATATGTGAGATCAAATTTCAGATAATCCCTCCACAGGATAACATTTGAAATCAAACAATTAAGGCTGGGTCTGGTAACATTATGAGCTTTTTGTTTACAATTAAGGAAGACGAAACATGTGGTAAAATCACATGTTCGGTAGAAACATAAATATTTGATAAGAACTAAGAGGGTGCACATGGGGGACCTGATCCTGGAGGTGGTGAAAGAAGGAGATAATAGCACAATATTTAATTACCTATACAACTACCAAGTAGAACATATTTTTCTGCCTCTTAAATTATTGAAATATTTCAGAATTGCTACCATTTTTATTTTTTTTTCTTGGAAAGGAGAGGAGCTATCAAATGGGTTTTCTTCTCTCTAGTATGCTTTTATTTTTGCAAACAAACATGTTGTAAGTCCGACTAAAATACCAAGGTTGTAAGTCCCTAACAAATATTCCTGACCTTACTGGTGAAGTAAATTGATCTGATGTTAAGATAGTAACTTTGACACCTAATAGAGTTCCCTTCCGTATACGGGACATGAACATTAAGGTGAGAGAAGTTAGATTTTAGATACGTATTGGAGGCATTCATTTTAGGACAAAATACAGGGGAATTAGTTTTTCGAACAAGATTTATTGGGTGAAGCTTGGAGAGTGATTTCGGAGATGAAAAATGAAAGTAATAGAGGATTTAGGAGATGAGTAAGGTTGTGGGTAGGATTTAAGGGAGGTTAGCTATGGTTCTTCTTCTTTTGTTTTGTTTTCTTTTCTTTTCTTTTCTTTTCTTTTCTTTTTTTTTCCCCAAACATGGTTCGGCATTTATAGCCGAGATGAGCGTATCCTCCAAGCAAGTGTGTCGGCCAAGAAAAATGATTGTGGGATGCTCCTCCTAGCCTTTTTCCTCTCCAAGAAACCATTATTGAAGCTGGGTAACAAATGCTAACAAAAGGAGCTGCTGGAGCTTCTATAGGAAGTCAGTTTATGCATGAAAGTGTCGTACAACACACAAACTATACCGTGCGGCACACTTCCACCGCCAAAATCCAAAGAGAATGTCGTGCATGATTGACGAAGCACCGTATGTGAGAGATGAGTGCCGTGCAACACTATTGACCTTGTTGATTTGAAGAATTCCATTCCGAGAGGCTCTCCAAACATTTCTTTTCATCAACGGGGATAAAAAATGTGTACGAGAGTCTCATTTTGGGGTGTCTATAAAGGGTTTGAGCGCTCAAAGCCTACCCTTTTGAGCGCTCAAACTGTCCTGGACCCCTCCATGGTTTCCATGGTTTTTTTTTTATCATTTCTCATGATGTGATCATCATTTAATGGCTTTTTGATGGTTTTGATATTTCTAAATTAGTTTATTTCTCTCTTAAGCTTTAATGATTGAGCCAAAAAAAGCATCAAAATGATGTTTTATCACCAAAGAGGAAGAAATGCTCTTGTTTTACGAAGTAAATGGGTGTATCTCACCTTTACGGGTGATGATCAGTAGCTTAAAGTCAACAAAAACACCAACAAAGGGTTGAAAAACCACAGAAGCTCAAAAACCACTCATGAGTACTTACCTGTGCTCAAAAGCACAAGTAAGCAGCCTTTATATTGTGTTCATCGTTGTTTAGTTGGCTCCCATTCCCCGTTCTCCACTTATTTGTCCAAAGTTGAATCATAAACATTTTATGCGATCCCACAAATACTTAGTCAAGACCAGTCTTCAAACCAGGTGAGAGGGTGCCATAAAATCTTTCCCCTCTCAAACCTAAGATAATACAGTGAGGACAGACTGGTTTAAAACCTCATCCAAAATAAACCGTGAGTCATTCAAGTTCAGTTCCTCAGGGACAATCCACTAAAACCCAAGTGGCGACTCCGAATCGAATTCCTCGGAGGTGTGTACAAAGATGCATTGGCTAATTGTCCGGAGTTTCACCTCTCTATGTTCGGAATTTGCAATTTAGATTCTAGAGGACACACTGAAGACTTGGGTTAGTTTAATTCTTGTGAAGTTTAGATCCTAAAAACATGAATGATGGCGAACAACTTTTGCCATCCTTGCATTTATAGAATTTGAAGGGTTGATGTCTGTTGTTAGAAATTTCATCTTCCAATTTTGCACAAACATAAAAAATTGATAAAAGTTTAAACTAATATTTCTTCTTTGAGTAACGCTTTCCAGTTTTATGCCCCGATGAGATTCGAATTAACACCAACAACTCGCATTTGGATGGAATTTTTGTTCAACCTATTTGTAATTGTGTGTCCATAACTAGTAATCTTATCTCTTTTTTTTGGATAAAAAGAAATCTTATCTTGCATGTGCAGTTTTTAGTTTTTATTTGAGAAGAATGAATAAGGTTCGCCATAAAGAATAATGAGGCATCAATGTTGCTGAGGACAGAGTTATTCAGTTGAGATTAACTTAAAGGTTTTGGATGACTTTATTCTTATGATAGCATTATGTAGACAAGTCTAATGTTCATCAAGTTGTATATGAATGTTTATAAACTGAGGAAATGCATCATTCTTGTTTGATTATATTCACGGTCATACTTTCACTAAATTTGGAAACATATGGGATTTACATTTTTGGGTTCACATATCCTCCAAGCAAACAAAGATGCTACATTGTTGCCTATACTATGGAGAGTTCAACATTTGCCTCTTAATATGTAACCGGTGTTCTATTGTCTAACAAAAGATGAAATTCATGACTAAGGTAGGTTAGAATGATACAAAAGGGCAGTAGCAATCCTAAAACTTAAATCCTTCGTTCACGTACAACCCTGCCTTGCATGTGGAATAGCAGTACCAATAGCCTACAATAAGTCAACTGAATGGTTATTGCTACTGCTATTACAATAATGCATGGTGGTGTCCGAAAGGCATTGGTTGATTTATTACGTTGATAGGATTGTGAGAAATCCCCAAAGTGGAACACAAATTTGCACCCTCCCCTTTGTCGTTAGGCGGATTAGAATTGCAATGGAAGCTAAAGGTTGGATTGCGTAATTAATGATGGTAAAAAAATTGATGGTTCTTAAAAATAAAAAACCTGGGCAAAGTAAAAAAAAAAGATAGAGGAAAAAAAACAATATCCCCTATGTGATAAATAGATACCAATTCGATATGGGCCATGGACATAAATTTGCAACCAAAAATAATATATCCTATGTTAGACAGAAATTTTTTCTTTTTTCTTCAAGTAACTAAAACACTTTCTTAAAATTTCACTCTGACAATGCAAGATTATTTGAATTTTGCCTAGGGCAAACTAAATTCATTTAAATTATAAGAGACTAATGTACTAATTATGTACTCCCCCGTCCTCCTTTTAAAGTGTCCAATTTCGTAATTCCAATTTTTTTTTTATAAAAACATTATCACTACACTTCACACACTCTAACTTTTCATAATTACCCTCTATGGTCCTATGGATACATTATCATTATACTTTTTCCCACTAATATTTAAAAAGGAATCCACTCAAAAAGGCAATATAAGAAATTTATCAACATTTTTGGCCACGAACTTTTTAAAATTGACACTAATTACGAAATAACCCTGACTATGAAAAAGGGATGGGGAGTAGAAAATACAAAACCGTACTACCAAAAAATTTTAGAGTAGATTCAAGCTCCAAACATTTTCGCCGAATGCAGCAAAAATGAGTTTGAAAAACAAATAGTGGCATCACTTTCGGGGCTTCCCTATACTGTCATTGCAATAAAACTATATACACATAACAGCAAAACCTAACACCACCGTAAGTAAAGACTTTTCATGTGCTACATGTGACATTTGCAAAAGAGAGAGGAGAAATAACGTAACAATCTTATTGCATTAGAAAAGCTTGAATGTTTACTAGACTAATGAAGGGGTTATATAGACAAACCCTAATAATCTTAGCAAAACTCTAATAACACAAAAAAGACTAAAGGCTCAACTATTGTTTTGGTCCTTCAAGAATGGCACCAATTTCAAAATCCTCCTTTTAAAAATTTGGTTTCAATTTCGTTCTTCTACGAAACTAACTATTTCAATGTTACCCTTGGCGTCCATTTGGAGACGGAAAACATTGACATGGACTTACGAAGTCCCGTCATAACTCCACATCCCCCACATAAATAAGACCCTAGATCTTCCCCCTCTCTTACCTCCATCGTTCCCCCAAAAATCCTAAATTGGGGAAAGCCCCGATCATGCGTTTAGGGTTTTTCTGTCTCCCTCACCTTTTCCATCTCTCTCTCTCTCTCTCTCTCTCTCTCTCTCTCTCTCTCTCTCTCTCTCTCTCTCTCTCTCTCTCTCTTCTATACATAACAGTGAAGGGCTTTGTTGAGATGTAGTGAAGATCGAAAGATTAAGGGAGAAAGACTTCACAATCTACACATATAGTATTTTTGGCATCCAAAGAACCTCAGAGATGGTTTTTTTTGGTGTCCAAGAGATGCACACGATGGCTGGTGTTCTACAAAAGTAATTCGGTTTCCCACTCGCATTTTGGCTTTGAACGGGAAGACATAGTGTGTGGACAATCTGGGTTTGGGATTTGGGAAGTGTGGATTTGGTTTGGTTTGGTTTGGTTTGGTTTAGGACTACCCAATTTAGGGTTTTGGGGAAAACGATGGAATGAGGTAAGAGAGGGGGAAGATATGGGGTCTTATTAATGTGAGGGATGTGGAGTTATGACTGGACTCCGTTAGTCCTTGTCAGCCTTTTCTGTTAGTCCATGTCAGCATTTTTTGTCTTCAAATGGACGGCAAGGGTAACATTGAAATAGTTACTCCCTCCGTCCCAATTTTATAGTTCCTCGTTTTATCCTAACCAAATAAAAAAAACAATTATATCTTTCAATCGGTAATACATTTTATATCCAACATGGATCGAATTGGGGGATGGTGTTGTCCCTAAAGAAAAATCATCCATGTTGTCCCCAATCTGAGCCGTCCGTGCTCGGCAATAGACGGCTTGAATTTGTTTAGTAGCGGAAAGTTCGGATGTGTTTGGACAAAATGTGATCCGAGCCGTCCATCGCCGATCACGAACAGCCGAGATCGGATAACATGCATGCTGTCCCCAAAAGGACAGCTTGCACCCCGAATCCAACATGAATCTTGTTTGATAGATCTTGATTTAATCTAATAAACAAAGTGTTCAAAATCACCTAAAACAATGTAGATTATAAGATATAACACTTTGAAAAGTAGCACAAACTCCCAAAATGGACTATAAAATTGGGACAAAAGGAGTAGTTTCTTAGACGGGCGAAATTAAACCAGAATTTTTTGAAGGACAATTTTGAAATCGGTGTCATTCGTCAAGGACAAAAGCAATAGTTGAGCCAAGACTAAACTATCCTGAACATAAATTATAAATAACGATAAACTTAGCGAAACCTTAATAACACAAAATGACTAAACTACCTTAAACATAAAAGATAAATAGCAATAAATTGAAACCCTAAAATTATACTGCAATGGCGCTGAACATTGCTAACCAAAACTAGAAGGAGAAAACAAATGTAAATCAACTATTGCAGTTGCACTGAACATTGCAAAGCGGAGCTACAAACAATGCCAATCAAAGGTCCAATATCAATCAAAGTACCGAAACTGCAAACAAATGCTAACCAAAACTAGAACATGCGAATAGGAAGAAAGAGTGTGTCTGAGGAGGAGAACAAACTGCAAACCAAAACTAAAACATCGGAATAGAAAGAAGAACCGATGCCAAACAGATGCAAATAGGAGGAAGAACCAATGCCGACAGATGCCAAATAGATGGCAAATATCCGACACAATCTAAAATAGGAGAGAGAAGGGATGAAACTAAAAGAGGGATACACAATCTAGGGAGAAACAGAGATATGCGATCTTTACTACTACTTAGGGTTTCGAATGGAGAGAGGGAGAGAGATGCTATGTGGTTATGAGAGTGTGTGTGTGTGTGTGTGTGTGTGTGTGAGAGAGAGAGAGAGAGAGAGATGCAAAGATGAAGAACAATTGCAAAACAACAAATCTTTGTGCATAAATCTAATGTCGTCGATGTTGTGCAAAGAAACTATTCTGAACGTGGAAGACAAATAATGATAACCTTAGCAAAACCCTAATAACACAAAAAGATAAAATTACCCTAAACATAAAAGATAAATAATTAAAACCCTAAAAACATACTTCAACCCCTTCTTAAAATATCGAATAATGGTGTGTGACCACCACGACAAAGAATTACTAATACTTTACCTGCAGTACGGGTAGAATTAAACGAAATCAAGCTGACTAAGCAAGTACTAATGTTTACCAAAACCGAAAATGTCATTTTCAGAGTACATAACATTACAGACAGTTCAAGAAGATCAGCATTCATAGAGAAAGAAACACCATTAGCTGCAACAGAAAAAGAGTTACTTTCTCAGTATCTGGTTAAATTAAACAAAAAAGAAAAAGAAAACAAAGGTAGACACAAGCTACAACCATTTCAAGGAAAACAAAAGTAAATTTTCCAAAGGGCGAGGAGAAAATGATGACATTACTTCCAGAGCTTAACGAACTTGTCGTGGCTGGCCGAAGCAACCAAACCCGTCACTGGTGATACAGCCAATCCGGCAATCAGTCCGTCGTGTGCAGGGAGAGTCATTGTCTTGTTCTCATTCATGTCCCATAGCTCAAGACTCTACACAAATTCCAACAGTTAAATGCATCAGCAACAGAAACTAATGTCAATTTATTGTTTCAAAACAAGATAATCAGAGTGTAGTCGTATTGCATCTTAAATCCAGATCGATGACAAAAGATACTCCGTAACATGTATGAATTCGAAAATCTTCTTCAGTAACTCAGCAAATATATTATTGGTCTTCCATAAGGAACTACTTGGGAAACCAGAATTTCTTCATGTATTACTTATTTAAAAAACATGCATCCATGGTAGATGAATTACATTGTTGCATTCCACCTAATGGAAATCCAACATGGGGTTAGAAAAATATGCAAGTGCAGGTAGCAAAGAAAATTCCAGACTGGATTTTTTAAAAAGAAATCCCAGCCCCAATGATGCGGGGTGGCATTCTAGAGAATTAAAACGACTTCAATCGATATATTGCACAACATTCGGTAAGAAACTATGTACAACTTTGCTGATTTGTATTGACATTTTAAATTTACAACTGGGTATAAATCGGGGTGCCTGTAGTCAGCCCCTGCAGTAAGCAATCATGGCGTATATGTAGGATAATTGCATTTAATTAGGACCATTGATTGCCCCCAATAATAGTGTAGCAGTGTCGGGTTCACAAATATTATAACTGAATAACTCCCCATACAATTGAATATGATTTCGAAGATTTTTCCACAACAAAGAGTTGCAACCTTGCAGCACCTACTGATAACTAAGTACCAAAAAATTTAAGCAGGCGCATAAAAAAGAAGACACTGCATACCTGATAACAGCCAATGACCAGCAATGAAGCGTATGAGGGATGGAAAACACATGTTTGGAATTTGTTTCCGTTACAACTCAACTCATGAATACAATCCCCTTCACTTCCTGATCCAAATGTCCATACTCTAACAGAGTCTTCACTGACTGAGGCCAACAATTCTCCAGATGGATCCCAGCAAATTGAATTAATCGGTTTTGTATGGCCCTACAGTAACATTAAAAACAGAAGTAAAATCAAGCATTCCAAACAGAACAAAAATCCACAATGCTCGTTGAAAATACAATCATTTAAAGAACAAAAGTTGACCCAAAAAAACATGTACCGAGGAATGGATAATCAAAACAGAGCTCCTAAACAAAATTTAAATGGAAATGGTAGAGAAGCTGCTAAAGTTGCAGTGGCAATATTTATTTAGAAAAATGTAGTCTAAACAGAAATCTTAGAAGGCATTCATTGGTTAAATTTATATATCTAAGTTCAATGGCAAAAATATAGTTAAAATTTTTATCGAAAATATAGAGACCTTGATCTTTCCAGAGGTGGGTAAATATCATTGGCTTCCTTTCAAAAATAGTATTCTATTTTTCTCATCATTTTATTCCCTTTTTCTTGAGTTGCTAGTAGTACTTCTGTGTTAGTGTTCGTGTGAAGTCAATGGGATGCAAAATGACGCACATGTGGCACAAAAAGAGCAATGAGCTATGTAGCACGGACACGGATACAAATACGGACACGGATACGGCAATTTTGAAAAAAGGGACACGGATACGGCAATTTTGAAAAAAGGGACACGGATACGGCAGGGGACACGGATATATATATATATATATATATATATATATATATATATATATATATATATATATATATATGATCAACTTCTAATGAGGGATCCCTCATTTTAAATAAAATGCGGACCAAGCAATTTTTCCACTTTCCGAACTAAATTTTGACAATCCGAACCGTTAAACGTGTTTAAAATGTGTTTTTAAGGTCCACCGCGAGGATTTGTCTAAAAAAATACTCGTAAGGGCTTCATCCGATCAATTTTTCTTAAAAACGTTTTATATAGCGTTTTTAACAAAAAATGATTGGATAAAGCCCTTACGGATATTTTTTTGGACGAATCCTCGCGGTGGACCTTAAAAACTCATTTTAAACACATCTAACGGTTTTGATCGTCAAAATTTGGTTGGGAAGCATGAGGTTCTCATTTTAAATAAAATGAGAGATCCCTCATTAGAAGTTGATCCTATATATATATTATTAAAAAAAATTCAAAATAAAAATTTAAAGATTGATAATTACAGTTTGACCCCCAAAATTTTTAAAAAAATACAAATTGACCCCTGAATTTGAAAAATTACAAATTGACCCCAAATTTTGAAAAAAAATTTACAATTTGCCCCCTGCCGTGTCCCCCTAAAAAAATTCAAAAAAATTGGGGGACACGCCACATACGTATTCCGCCGTGTCCCCGTGTCCCATACGGCAATACGGCGCCTCCTAGGAGTGTCAGTGCTTCATAGGTAGTGAGGGTGGTGTTAGCATTACTAGGAGGCAGCAGTACAGGTGTCAGACTCGAATACGGGTGACAGTTGTTCGTATGTCTATAATTGGAAGGTTCATCTAATTCACATGTGGGCAAAGTCCAAGAAAAGAAATGGCAGCAATTTCAAAATTTTCTCTTTAACATGTTTTCAATTTTTCTTATGGTCTATGGTATCTAGAAGGAGTGAACATGTAGCCCTTGACAGAGCTCAAAGGAAAAAAAGATTTATGTAGTCAACCCCTATATTGATTGGGACATAAAACTCGGTTTGGTTTGGTATCTAGAAGGTGCTTTAGTGTTTCATAAAGTGAGTTTCATTTGTATGCTGTGAAGCACGGATACGGGAGATTGATACGAATGACATGACATGATACAGATATAGCGATACAGAAAAACCAAAAATAATAAGATAAGGATATGTTGGGATACGCATGTAACAATTATGCATTTTTATAATTATTAGTCATCTAGTAGGCATAGAAGACAGAAATATATGCATGTGTACTAAATATGTACTTACATCAGTGATCCAGTATGTACAAACCAAGGTTTTGAAATCAGGATACATACCGTGTATCGTTTTTCTTGTTCTATAAATCGTGTTGGAATACGTATCGCACATCAAAAGATACATTAACCATAACTAATATACAATTAACAAGTGTTTATAACTAATAACACCAACAAACAAAGTTTTTCAGTTGCAAAACTTCAAGTGTCTCAATTGGGATTTAGAATTGAGGTTTCCTATTATCTTAGTCAAGAACAGAAAAGAAAATCCCAAATAATACTCCCCTAAAACACAATCGAAGTATGGTTTCTTCTATTCAAGCCCTAAATTGAGGTTAGATATCTTTCAAATGGTTTGAATGTCGGTCAAGCGACTTAGATTTAATGCATTTGATTCCAGTTCTTACAATATTGTTTGGATTCCTCTCATTAAGTAATCGTAGGATACGTACTGAATCGGGATACGCATATGTATCGCCATCGCATCGTAGGATTTCTATACAAAAAGGATACAGGATGGGATACGTATCGTTTTCCTAAGGTCGTGGGATACGTATCCTTTATCGTAGGATTTTAACAACAATGGTATAAACATATAATATGTAAGATATACGAAAAAATGAGTAAAATATAGGGGAAATTGATGTAAAATGGCTATAAGGGCAAATTATTGCATTTTAATGGTGTACTTTTTCAAAATCACATATCAATGGGAAGAGCAATAATAATTTTCATAGCATGGCATGAGAAATATTGTTGGACGCAACTACTCTCGAGAGATATTTTGTTGCACCTTTCGTCCACTTTAGTTGCACCTACATGGAGAACAATTGCACTTCTCAACAAATTCATTGCACCCACACTCCACAACAAATGTGGTTGCAGTGTGGTCAAGTCACTTTCTAGAAAGATTTTCTAACAATTGCACCCTTCATCAATTTTTGTTGCACTTTACATGGAAAACGGTTGCACTTCTCAACAAATTCATAGCACCCACATTTGTCCAAATGTGATTGCAAAGTGTGGTCAAGTCATACTTTCTGGAAATATTTTCTGACCATTGCACCATTCGTCCACTTTTGTTGCACTCTACATGGACAACAATTGCACTCTTCAACAAATTCATTGCACCTACGTTGGTCCAAATTCAAGAAGGGTGTGTTCAAGTCACACTTTCTGGGAAGATTTTCTGACCATTGCACCCTTCATCAACTTTTGTTGCACTCTACATGCGGTTGCACTCCTCAACAAATTCATTGCACTCGAAATCAGAAATAAAAGGGGTATTTTGGTCAACATTATTATGGGTACCATATATGTGCAATTAAAATAGTTGGGAGCAATTTCTAAAGAGAGGTCCATGGCATGGTAAATATTTGCCCCTACCACCATTTTACGGCAATTCTCACTAATGTAAATAGGTATTTACATTAGTGATTCAATTTGTGTATGTATCAGGGGTGTGTGTGTGTGTGTGTGTGTGTGTATTTTGTATATGTATACCTATAAAGCATAGATACTGATACACAATACGGATACGGGGATACAAGAAAATCCAAAAAAATAGGATACAGGTACAACTATGGTATGTTAAATTAAAAGACATTTTCATAGGTGTTAGCATTTTATTAGAGCAACTCCAGCCTTGAACCAAACTTGGAACCAAATTTTCACTTAAATTTGAGTAAAAAGCTTGATTTGGGTAGAGCCATTCCAGTCCTCAACCTAATTTTTACTCAAATTTGGCCTTAAAAAAAATCAAAATAAATTTTACTCTCTCCACCTCCATAGACGACCACTTCTGCCCCCAACCACCCATTGTCAGCCACCATCAACGCCGTCGGAACTCAAGTTGTCAACCACCATCAACCCCGGAACTCAAATCAGAACTCAAGTCGTCAACCACCATCAACGCCGCCGGAAAACCCACCACGAAGGTCGACCATCGCCATGAAAAGCCCAGATCTGTACTCTAGTCGCCGACCACCATCAACACCACCATAAAACCCACCACGAAAGTTTACCACCGCCGCCGCCACCGCCTACCACCAAAAAGTAGCCATTCCAGATGTGGTTGCCCCTTGATTTGGGTAAAAAATTGAGTAAAACTCAATTTAATATGGTTTTGGGTAAAGGACTAGAGCTGATTTTCAAGGGTTTTTACTCAAATTTCAAATTTGGATAAGGGTTTGAGGGAGGACTAGAGTTGCTCTTACCATAATAACAAGAACACTGTTACAACTATTGTATTCCTGACAATTCTAGAATGTAAGTTAAGTGCAACAAATCTATCATTTTTACTTTTTAGTATTCCCAACCATCTATCATTTTTACTTTTTAGTATTCCCAACCATTTTACTCTACTACTACGCAACAAGTGTCAAAAACTTAATTTCATAAAAGCTTGGATACGTGAAAGTATCCGATACTTCGAGAATTAAAAAATATATATTGTTATAATTATCAATACTTCTGGGATACGTATTCATGAGTAACGGTATCCGACATGGACACGTCCCCTATCTAGAAGTATCCGTGCCTTATAGCAGTATACCGATATGAATATATGTGAACACACACACACACATTACATTTGCAATTTGCCCCTTTGAAATTATTTCATTTCCATCCCCACCGTATTCCCAAAGTATCCCCGCTGAATCCTGTATTTTCCGTAACCGAAATGTATCGGGTGAGTATCCGTATCTAATGCGTATCCAATACTTGTACGCGACTAGTTTCGGAGTATCCATGCTTCATAGTTTTGTATAGTTATATGGTAAAACTTGAATCACTAAATATGCCAAGTCAATGTCCAAAAGACCTTTATCCAAGTATCTTGTGTGTAACATAAGTAGTTCATTTATTTAGAAAAATAATGTAACTATGCCTTACAATCAATAATATGTTTCCTTCCCGTGGAGAAAACCAATATCACGATTTTTTTTTTTTTCTTTTGGAACTGAATATCAGGATCTATTTAATAATCTACAATTGCTTATCAAAAGAGTGCAATTCGACAAACAACTGTCACGGAAAGTCTTATTGCTCCTTTCTTCGCTAGGTCATGCTCATGGACTTTGGGCAACTCTCTTTAGCATATGATACTCCATAATTAATTTCCCTATCTCATTAGATTGCTCAAGATCACTCTTACAGCTTGAAAAACAGATAAATCTACTTCAATAACACAATAATGGGAATTTTAACAAAGAGATCCTTGGACTATTACATACTCCATAACATCTGGATTTGTTAGTCCATTTTAGGAGTTTGTGCCACTTTTCAAATGATTATATCTTATAATTTATAATGTTTGATGTAATTTTAAAAACATTGTCTTGTAGAATTAATCGATATCTATCAAACAAGATCCATATTGGACATATACTTACCAAGTTAAAGATATTACTAATTTTTTATTTGGTTGCGAGAGAATGAGAGACAAACAAATCCAGACAAAGTGAGTATTAAACAATAGAAATAAACAATCTTGCATAGATTATTAACAAACAATGCAACAAGGTACACAAATATTAGGTTGTGCTATACTTGTGTACCTCATCGCATTGTTTGTTAATTATCACTTCATCCATTCCAGCGCTGTTTTAAAAGTCTTCCACCTAGACACTATGCGGTGGTCCAACACTAAAAGTAGGCAGCCGACTAGAGCTACGTGCCCCTTTTCTGCCCAACTAGTGCCTACCGGTTTTTAGAACATTGATTCCAGCCACGGACCACATATACTTTTTAACAAGATAGCGTACTCATCAGGTACACATCTCAAATATCGACAAGTGTGAGACAATTCCTACCACGTGCCAGTAATGCTACCGATTTTTGGATTTGTACAAGTTTGGAAATGTCAAAAGCAAAGACACATGTCCACTACGTAGACATACATAAAACACATAACATTTAGGCATTTAAACTTCTCAACAAAATGAATAACCCCCAATTTTTATATATAACATGGTTTCCTAAGATAGATATTAGGAGTTCACACCTCTTTTGCTGTATAGAATATCGCAAAATATTCCTTAAGATATAATAAAATGAAAGGGAAGAAATGTATGTATTTTTGTTTGATGATAAAGATCTATTTGCGTTTTGTAATGCAAAAACAAAAAGGACATTAGTAAACCACATATTAGTTCTCTAGTCTTCACTAAACAACTACCCACAACATATTTAGAAAAAACATTAGGATCCCCAACATTGAGGCAAAGCAGTTTCGCAGGGAGCCCTTGGTAATGTGCACATAAATCAAAATGATTCTTGGGTCTACCCTCTTTGATGCCTTTTGGCTTTGATTTGAAGGCATGATTCCGCAGCAAACTCGACGGTATAGGGGGACCACTATTTCGATGGTATTCTGTGAGCAACCACTTTGTGCATTTATTGCCAAAGGTTAGGTCTGTCTCAAATCCATATGTTTCAGTGGTATTCTGAGAGCAACCACTTTGTGCATTTATTACCAAAGGTTAGGTCTGTCTCCTATCCATCCCCCGCCCATACCCCCAATTATTGGGGACTAAATGGGTTATGTTATTGTTGTTGTTGTTGATCAAAGAACCATCCAATTGGCTTCACTAAGAAAGGATTATACGTGCATATACCTAGATCTAACATTTTCTCGCTTTAGCGTGCAGGCGTATTACATTTTGTAGTAATTACTCCACCCAGGGAAGCCAATTAGTTTAGAATCTACCATTGCCAGAGAAACTTTGAACGTTGCTATACCAAGCCACAACTACCCAAAGAATTCAACAACAATTTGATCCATACAAAGCAACTATCCCCCGGAAACAGAGATTGCCTGAGATAAAAACTGACCGGTAATGAATGCCGTAAGGTTTGTGTCTCCACATCAATTATGGACACAACATTCTCAGCAGCTGCAGCAAGATATCTTCCTAAACGGGGTTGAAATCTCACCTGGGTCGTGCCACCCTAATCAACAAAAAAGCAACTTACATGCAATTCGTTGGAAGAGAGAAAACTACTGACATAACGAAATAATTAACAAAGGAAAAATGATCCATTAGTTTGTAAAAAAAAAAAAGGCAAGAAGTTAGGTAGGTTTCACCTTAAAAACTCTTTGACAGCTACCATTGTTAATACTCCAGTACCTTATCTCCCCATCCCCGTCACAAGAACAGATAAGGTCATCTTTATTTGGATGAAAGTCCAAAGAGAAAACGGCAGCAGAATGTCCAGTAAAAGTACGGATTGTATAGCCAGGCTGCAGTTGGAGTTAAATCAAGTTTCAACAGATATCAAGTACAAATAAATTTACTGGGGAAAAAAAGTATCAATAGAGGATCATAATTTGCTATATCAAAGGAAGATTGATCTGCCCACAGAAATCAAAACGAAACGAAAAACAAACATCGATGTACCCCTAAACCCCTCAAAGAAAATTATAAGCACGTGCATGATCATTGCTCGCAGCTTCGAGACATTGTTCACAGCGTTTGGCAAAGTACACAGAAGATTGGGTCAGATAGGTTTCAAGGGATTGGCACTAAAACTACTCGGGGTGAAAATCCACGTCGTTTTGGTGAAATAAGATCTATATTCGGGCACTTCGATTAATAACTTGATTTTCAATTCTGCCTCAAAATGGTCTGACAAAAATAAGTAAGCACAAAAAAAATAGGTGAGAAATATATATATATATATATATATATATATATATATATATATACACCGGTGATCCAGTCCGGGATCCCGGATTTCCCGGACTGGAGCATTTTTCGGTGTTTTGATGCTTTTAAACATTGTTTTTGGGAAATCCGAGCCGTCCAATGTGTTCAAAAGATGTTTTCCAAGGCCCTCGCGAGAAATCTTCAAAAAAAAATACCGGGAAGGGCTTGATCCAAGTAGTTTTTCGCAAAAACTGTAAATATAAAGTTTTTTTTAAAAACCGCTGGATCAAGCCCTTCTCGGTATTTTTTTTTGAAGATTTCTCGCGAGGGCCTTGGAAAACACCTTTTGAACACATTGGACGGCTCGGATCGTCAAAAAAATATCGGGAACATGGAGTCCCGGATCCGGGACTCCCGGACTAGAACACTACTCTATATATATATATATATATGTATATATATATAGGTGGATTTTCTAGTCCACACTCCCGGATTTAAGGAAAAAATGGGATTTTTTTGTGTTGCAAATTTTTTTTGGAAAATCCGATCCGTCCAATGTGTTCAGAAGGTGTTTTCTAGGGTCTACGCTAGAAATCTTCAAAAAAAAATACCGGGAAGGGCTTGATCCAAGCAGTTTTGAAAAAAAAAGCTGTATTTATATATTTTTGCGAAAAATGCTTGGATCAAGCCCTTCCCGGTGTTTTTTTTTTTTGAAGATTTTCCATGAAGGCCCTTGAAAACACCTTCTGAACACATTGGACGGATCGGATCGTCAAAAAAAAATTTGTATAAAAAGTCCGGAAATTAAAAGTCCGGATTAGAAGTTTACCCTATATATATATATATATATATATATATATATATATTCAGATTTGGATCATAGCGTACTACTGGTATGTGCGTCGTTCCCATGGGACACAAGGTAGCTTATCTTATCCAACTTCTCAGTCAAATGCAGTCGTCATTTAAGGTATCTTTGTGCTTAGTAACATCAGTACTCCATAGGTTTTACTTGCCAAAGTTGCTTAAATCTCAACTTATCCATGCTTGGAATGGACATAAAGTTGATGTGTCCTTTTTCTGTTTATTTTCTGCTCTCAATGCAATTACTACTGCTTACCTATAAATGTAGATACCAGATATTAGCCCTAAAAATGCATTTTCAACAAATCATGAGAAAGGATTAAATCAAACCAAAAAAAAGAGGAGAGACAATGCAAAAAACAAAAAGAAAAAGGAATAATGCCCCATGAAAACAATGATTTCATCAGGATAACCATCAAACTAGTCCTAATGTGTGGATCAAATCTCTAGAGTCTTACACAAACTAGAGGGGAAAAAAAAGTGTATATGATTTGAAAGATTTGCCAACAAAGAACATTCCAAAGTAAACTTATTCACGCTGAAACAAAGCAAAGATACCGTCGAAAAATCAAATCTAGGACAAACTAAGAAAGGCAAGAAAATGTATAAAACCAAATCTAGGACAAACAAGGAAAGGCGAGAAAAAAAATACTAACATTGTCAGCATCCCAAACCCTGACAGTTTTGTCAAAAGAAGATGTTGCCAAACGTGGCATGCTGGGACTGAAACGGACATCAGTGATCAAATTAGAATGTTCTTCAAGTGTACATTTAGCCTTTAAAGTATCCGTAGACCACAATACAGCCTGCATCAAGAATTCACATCCAAACAATACGTATTATTACGAATCTTTCAAGATTGAATTAAATTAGCACAAAGTCTTCTGTAGCATAAACAACTTTCAGAAATCGCTCTAATCTATACTTTTGAATCCCATCCACCTTCTTGTATATACCTTTTTATCGTGGGCACCACTTGCAAGCAGTTTTCCATCCGATGAGAAGTGGCAACACACAACTTTGCTTCCACTAGCTCGAACAGCACTGACTTCTGTAAATGTGAACCCTGAAATTGAATGCAAAGCAATGCCCTCAGAATACACTATATCTCACCATCAAACAAAGTTAAAATTACACCTACTACTTGGTCAGATTTTTCAGTTCCTCAAATTCTATTGATCTTCGCACCAAATGTAATATTGAAAAGTCAGGATATTGTCATGTTATCAGGAAACCCTACCCTAGCGAATTACATTTTGGAACTCACGTTCTGAAATACGGTACACCTGGAGGCCTGGGTACCAAATTAACAGGAAGTATATAAGCGTGTGGGCACTCTTACTTCAATAGGTAGCTTTTGGGGTAGAGTTCTACCCAAGACCATGTAACATGGTATTAGAGCTAGATACTAAAGATGGGTAGTGTGCGTCTTTGGCCTGCACGCGACAAGTGCTGCTGAATAAGCACGCTACGCGTCAAGGAGAAGGTGAAGCAAAGTCCCACATCGTGTAGGTTCCAAAGTGATATGAATTATATAAGCAACAGGGCACCCTTACTTGAAGAGCTAGCTTTTGGGGTTGAAATCTACCCAAGACCATGTAACCGTGTACCGTGTGTGTGTGTGTGCGTGCGTGCACACGCATGCCTATCAAGTTCCATTCCCATAAACAACATTATTTCCATGAAAATAATGATCACAACCAGAAACAACATCAAGCTTATAACATAGTAAAAAAAAACAGTCTGTAAGTATGCAAGAACTTGGCATTCATGGCAATTTTGACATGACCTCAAACTTTTTAAAACTGCATTTTTGACCTCCTAACGGGTCTCCACTACGTCCACGGATCTCCACTACGTCCAATTAAAAAACTATAATAGCTGCACACATATTTGGGTGTCGGACACATGTACAAAGTGTGTCTACAACATTTCTAACGCACGTGCGAAGTGAGTCTACCACATGCCGAACAGTGTGCGTGATCGTGCTGCATAGATAGAGAGTGACCTTGACTGTATCATCACATAAATTCAGTTTATTCCTGAACTAGTTGGAACTGATGGAAACAAAATCAAATTCATTTCCTGTTATTTGGAGATATCATTAGCTTCAATTAGCAAAATAAATCAGCAATGACTGTACATTACTCACAGATAATTTAAGAATATGGATAAAGGAGAAGCGATGAAGAGAAAAGAACACAAGCTTTTAGCACACATACTATGAATGTGGAATAAAACCATATATCAGCATATAATCAAAGTTCCATGTACGACAAATTTATGAACTACTAAATAAAATTGACATAACAGGCATATATACATGTAAGGTATATCCAAACATCCTACAGATGACTAACCCAGAGAGAGAGAGAGAGAGAGAGAGAATCATTGCCCCTCAAAATCTGAACATCAAAAAACAAGCATGGCTACTTGGTCAAGTTAGAAGGGGTATTAAAGAGTTTTTCAGAAACTTGCCCATCCGAATCCAAAGCAAGTTACGGGAAAAACAAGGGTCTAAAAACTTCCGGGAGAACTACCACAAGTCACATTCCCATCCGAATCCGAAGCATCTTGGGTTCAGAGGGAAAGACATTTCTGACCTTTTTGGTGTGTTGGTTTTATAGGTCCTATTGCACTAAAAATAAATGTATGTTTGAAGCTCGGAAACTGTAAGTATAAGTTTAAATCGTGTGTTTATCCCCGAAAAAGGACCGAGATAGAAGAATGAGAGGAGACAAAAAGGAGTCTCAATGAGAACATAAGTTACAGTTATCCATCTAGAAGTAACTCAATTTCACTTCTCATTACCCAGTTAAAATCCCTCACAAAGGACATGTAGTTAGCCCAAAGTTTGAATGTGCCTAATAGAGAGCTTAGATCCAATATACACTAAACAACTTCAAGAACAACTAAGCAAAATTTTTTAGAAGACTTAGCCCTTATCCGCTTGTGGGTTTCCATCCCCAATGCTTTCTAGGATGCATAAATTTGGTAATGAGGTCCTGGCAGAACAACACCTAGGAGGATAAATACCGGAGTTCTAGTTTTCTTTTCTCCACAAGATGAAAATAATCTTCAGACCATCTAAGGTGTCCTTCAAACCCTCCTTGGAGAGCCAAAACATGTATACTACTCCCAGAGCAGCTCATTCGTCATGTTCAAAAAGAATAGGCCAACCAACAATAAGAAGAGAAAACAAACAGACGACAAGTAATAAGAGGAAACTGAACTGAAAGAGGAAACACCTCAACTCAAGCTGATTTAACAACAGAACTTGAGAGCTTAGAAATAGGGCCAATGAAGTTTTTTCCTATTCATTCATATAATGGACATGGCATTAGCTGGAATTGTCCCATAGGCACTTCCGATGAATGAGCTTTTAACAACCAGAGATCAAGGAAGTGCAATTTATTTCATGGAATTTCATTTCCAAAAGTTTGTCCCCACGCTAATGCCAAGTAAGAAATTTGCAGCTGACTCACCTTTGCTGACATCCATACAACGACCAACTGGATCTCTGGGATCTGTATCATCATGAGATAAAAAAGACTCAACGTTATCATCAAGAGATCCATCCTCCACAAAACGATCCATATCAGCTTGCACAAGATCTTTATCATCCCACTGCATGAATAAAAATCCATTAAACTAAACATGACTCTATTCAAGTGATAGAAAGCAATGAATATGGATACAAGTATACAACACATGGACATGTAACACGGACCATTTACTAAAGACATGGAAATACTGGGAACACGTTGAATATGAAACATAAATAATATGGGCTTCTATTACAACTTCCTAGAAGAAAAAACTCATTTCATCAAATTAAGGACAAAAGAAACAAACATTATTAACAATATAAAGTCATAAAAACAAAAGATAGTAGGAACATCAACTAAATAAGGATTCAGAAGTAAATATATACGGCAATTTTGACTCTCACCAAACTTTTTAAATGTGAATTTTGACCTCCTCACATGTCCTCAGCGGGTTTCTTGTGGCCAACTAAAAAACATGATATCGATATTGACACGTATTTGGGTGTCTGCCAAGCGTGTACATGCTTCTTGGGATACAAGAATATTAAGTGTTTGCTCACCAATTGATTTGACGGAGATGTAAGCGTGCCAGCACCATCAGTGCCAAACATTATCAAGGGCTTTGAAGTACTACTATGCGGCAAAGCAGGCATTGATATCACATCTCCAGGTGTATGAGTTGAAGGAGTTGATGGTGCTGAACTTGGAGAGGGTCCTGCTGTGTTTGCTGTTCCTGAGCTATTGGCAGGACCTGAGGACGATACAGGCTGCTTTCTCTTTCTCCCAGTCTGGTTTTTTGAAGCCTAAAAATGCATTAACAAACCCATGTTAGGAATCTGAGCAACAAATATATAAAGGGCTGCCACCAGAATTATTTTTATGTTATAATTTCCTATATCCTAAAGTTGGGATATTAGCATTATTCATCTCCCAGGATCTGCTATTGTTAATACTTATGAAGAGAAACCTATCACGTCCTTCTGTCTCAAAGAATTTTAGTTTAGCATCTAAGGAGACCATATATTCTTCGACAATACTTCAAAGAAACATAAGAACAGTAAAACTACAAAACAAAGGTCTCTAACTATTAACACTGGCTCTATAGAGATCCACATATAATCAATTGATGACAAAAAGAATGAAGTGAAAACCCAGGAGGAGCAAGAGTCCAGGACCAAACCAGGAAAAAACTTGAACTTTTAACCCCAAAATTCTGTCAAATCCCATGCGATTGCGGAAGCCAACTCATATGCTAAACACCTATCCTAATGATACAAATAACACATGCAGCTCGAGCTCCGTGGACATACCAATGACAAGGCTGAGGTTTTTAAAAAAATAGATAAAACCAGTAATTATGTATATTTGTCTATTTTGGATATTATAATAACTCAGAGATAAACATGGTCAGCGGAAGATGGTTTAGAGGGGGCGAATATGAGAGCAAGAAATTCAAGAGAGCCAACAATTTAGGTCATACATGAAATGCTTTGAATTTCGAATCCATTAGCTACATGGAAAAAAAATAAGCTTCTTAGGCCCAATATGGGGTGTAGATAATGTGAGAGTATAAAAAACGACTGCTGCTTTCAAACTATTTGTCAAGGTAGAAAAGGTTTCCAAAGCCAGGTAAATAGACATGGAGAACAAAATGTCGCCTGTAGCCAGAGAAGGACAGACCTGATCATTTCCTCGAAAGGAGTTTGACATGCTACCATCTGCAGTTACACTGCCAGCACCAACAATTTTATCCTGCTGATGAATATTGTGACTTGAGGACTGAGAATGTTGACCAGAAAGGGCATGCTGCTGAAGTTGTTGATTGCTGTTCTGTTGGTGCTGCTGTTGCGGTTGGTGCTGCTGAAACTGAGCCATTCTCAACTACACATAATCAATAATTTTCGGGAACTCAGATTCTTACATTCATTATCTTAAATGGTAATGCAGGAAAAAGGAGAAGGTCCAGATAAGTGACTTCTCAAGTTGCAGAGACGAGGGAATATCCAAGGACCAGAATTTCCATTTGTTTCCATCGAAAGGGCCGAAAAATTTCCATTTCCTAAGATACCGAAAGGAACCAATAGTGTAATAACAAAATTCAGTGTTTCCAACAATACCATTTACTGTCCGATTATAACTTCTTTTTACGAATTAGGGAATTGATTATATCTTCCCTTTACTTCGACCAAAAAGGCCAAAACATTTCTTGTTCCTAAGATACTCAAACCAACCAATAGTGGAATAAAAAAACTTCAGTTTTTCCAACAAAAAGACAGCAGAGCAGAATATAGCAAATTATCAATAGATGTTAGAGCTTGTCCCACATTGGTTAATTGTAACCTCCAAAGCTAGTATATGAGCCTGGGCGGCCTCTCCACTCATTGCCAATTGGTTTTGAGTTGGATGCTTTAACATGGTATAGAGCTAGGCTTTCGGAGGATTTTGGACAAGACTCTCTTGGTTATTGCCCCGTTGTTTATGCCATAAGTGCACCATGTTTCGTTATGATCCAAATGGGTTGAATCGTTTGTTTACCTCTCCACATGCAGGTCAAAGGTCGCACATGCGGGGGAATGTTAGAACTTATCCCACATTGGTTAATTATAACATCCAAAGCTAGTATATGAACTAGGGCAGCCTCTCCACTCACTGCCAATTGATTTTGAGTTGGATGCTTTAGCAATAGACAATAACAATATTTACTGTTTGATTATGCCATCTCCTTTTAATGAATTAGTGAATTCATAATTAGGCCTTTATGCACTGAGATCAGTTTTTATTCAACAATAATACTTCCATGCACTTGGGTGAGTTTCAGTTTATGTTTCTAAACATTTCTCGTTTCTTCAATATCTTTTCTGATCCAGGTTTCTAATTGCCGTATCGAGTACCCATATGGCATCGGCAATACAACCATATTCTGGTAAATATAGCACTATATAGAGGGATGAAATGGCAGATGTAGGTATTGAAGTCCAAAATCCCTTATATATGGACTGATGCAGCTCATATGTAGAATTCCATCTCTTTTGAAATGCTCCAGAAGGATTTGCAAACCGTTACTGTAACAACCAACCTCCTACTAGTCCAATAACTTGTTGAGCCTACCAACATGGCCCAAAATGCTTAAGCCCTAGTTACTTAATTCTAGCTAGGAGGTGTCATATATTGACTTGGAACCTTCCTTAGCCCACCAATGTGGGACTAAGGTGAGGACTCACAGTTAATGAAATATTTCGGATCATATGCTTGCCAAAACAGAAATTTGATTTTCAGGAATATCATTGGAGAAAAAAGCACCTTAAGCATCATATCTGGATCTCCACGAGGCAACACAGAGCAACCAGCTTGTAGAGGTGATCCAATATTTGGAACTACGTCACCAATGGGATTTGTAAGCCCATCCTTCCCCAGGCTCATGCTTCTGTTATTCATAAGCATTCTCAACCTTCTGCTATCATCATTGGCAGATGGAGATGTCAAATTTTGCTGCGCAAGCATAAGCTGCTGCTGGTGCTGGTGCTGTGGTGTCAACATCTGAAGTTGATTATAGGGGTGAGGACCCTGCATAAACGATTTTTGATGCTGGAGGAGTCCAGAGCGAAGCTGATCCAGACCCTAAATAAAAGAAAACACTGAAAACGTGCAGCAGCAAAAAAAACATGCATATTGGCAGGGGAAAACATAGGGATCTTGAAAATGCATATTGAAGAACCAGCAAAGAACAGTTATGAGGCCATAGAGGTAATTTGTGAAGTCGCAACAAAAACAAAATGCATGGCATAAAGTCACAATGACCAAACAAAATTTTCATCAAGTATTAAATGCAAGTGAAACATGATCAGTGACGGAAATTGGTTTACATAAGACATCACCTTGCAAATGTTTTGATAAGTGATCACAGAAGGGAATCCTCTCATATGCCATTTACAATACATGCAACCATTTAAGTGGTCAAAAAAAGGATGGGTTTGCATAAATGCAGAATTGCATATCGTCTAAAACATTCAAATAAAATACTAAAAAATTACCATCAACAATTAAGCATGGAACTCTGTTCACAACTCCACGAATTGTATTGTCAAATGTGGTCGTTTTAGGGTGAACATGACTCCCCCAGCTATCCACACATAAGGTGTTATCTATGGTTTTACAAAAGCAGAGATAGTTGATGTGAAAGCTAAATTTCACCTATAACATACTGAATGAAAGATAGTGCACACCTAGAACATCTAATTGCACTTTGTGCGAGTGTTTTAGCAATTAAGAACTGCCATATCATACTGCATATTTAAAGAACCTCTCTAGCCTTGGCTGCCGACATTACATTGACTTTTTAAGTACCCATGTCAGACATTAGACACATGGAAGAGACCCAAGATATTGGGACATATGCCCAGCAGCATGTGTAGTATCCCTCTGATAAGACACCATAAAGTAGGGCTGTTCATCTGACCTGTATCCGACCTGTCCAACCAGGTTAAATGGTCGGGTTTGGGTTTTATTCTCTGGAAATTTCAGTTTCTCGGTCGGGTCTCAGGTTGGGGAAAACTAACCCGGGCAGACCTGACCCAACCGACAAAGTAGAAAACCCTAAATCTAAACTTATACCCAGCACCTCCCCCACTCTTACTTCTTACTCAGTAACTCTACGTCTCTTCCCCAGTCCCCACTCTCTACTCTCCACTCCTCCCTCCCCCACAGATCACCCCAAAATCGCCATCATGATTCAACTCCCATCTCTGATCTCTCTCTCTCTCTCTCTCTCTCTCTCTCTCTCTCTCTCTCTCTCTCTCTCTCTCTCTCTCTCTCTCTCTCTCTCTCTCTCTCTCTCTCTCTCTCTCTCTCTCTCTCTCTCTCTCTCTCTCTCTCTCTCTCTCAACCTCAGGCGTAAATTGGTGGGGTGGACCCTAGAGTCACTGGACGGTGGGCTAACCGTCATCGCCGTTCATGGCTGGACGGTGGGCTCATCTGCGTCACTGCTCACAGATGGACAGTGGGCTACTGGGCTACAGTAGAGATCAAGTTTCAGATATCTCTTTTTCTTTCAATTAAATCACCTGGGACGGTAATTTTTGTGTCCCTCAAGGTCAGTTTTATTTCCAAAGAGGCTGATTTTATCCCAAATCCTCTTTTGATCCTTTTTTTCTTAAAACATAACAAAATTATTGTAGCTATTTCCTTGTTCTTTGGTTTTGGTTAAGAAAGAGGTCTGTTGTTGGGTTCAAATCTGTTTCATTTTGTTGGATTCAAATCTCTCTCCCCAGTGAACCTTGTTTGTGATTTCTGCCCAGAAAAGGCCCATCAACCCATTCACCCGGCCCACCCAACTACCCATTCGGTCGGAATCCAAACAGTGTCTCTGTCGGAATCAGGTGAGATTTTCTACATCCGATGACATGTCGGGTCGGGTTTGGCCCGAACCCGAAAAACCAACCAGTGTGCAGCCCAACCATGCAAACCCGACCTGAACCCGAAAAACCAACCAGCGTGCAGCCCAACCATAAAGCATGAACTGATCAACAAGAAACCTTGTGAGTTCCTATATTGAGAACCACAAGTTTACCCGAGAAAGTCAATGCCCGTACACTAAGTATGAATATTTTGTCAGAGCAATTTTTAACATCCGACAAATGTAACCTAATAAGTTCCTATATTGAGAACCAAAAACTAGGAAACCTTGAAGGACAACCAGTTCAGGTGAGGGATTGTGATGCAAATTATGCGATGCTCAATCACATTAGCTTTGAAACAACAGGACAAGGGGTTCTCCAAGGAAACCTTTCATCAGATATCTCTTTTCTTCAACCCCAAACTTCTGCTCGTCCTAAAATGTTAGAAAAATGTCAATACTACCTCTATTCCAGACACTAATCCTAAATTTAGAAGATACTCAAGTTTGAAACATTCTCAAAATTCTCCATTAATACAAGAAGAATGAGAAACTCTAGCCTTCAAGTCAATGACAACCTTACAAGTTCACAGAGAACTTCTGCTCAGGCAATTTATCTGCCTTCAGTTATCAAGTCAAGGTGAAAGATGTAAAATCCCCAACAGCTTAATGGTAAGTACCAGTCAATGAGATGGTCATGGGTTTCAAACCCACCAAACAGCAGTCGATATGAAAAACTGAACTGCAGCTTCAAATTCCTACTTCATTTTGAATATGAACAACTACATCCTTGTACACATGTCTATGGGGGGCCACAATAGTGCTAACTACATCCAACTTCCCCTTTGACAGAAACATGTTTGCTCCTTAATTGCTATTGCAAATAGTGTCACATTCAGCATTGAACCAGCATATCAGTTATTCCCAGTATAGGTAATGTCACCAAAACACGGTTATCTAATAGTCACCTTCTGTATGCAAATTTCACATAAAACACATTGTGACCCTTCCAGCCATATGTGAATTCAAACAGGTCCATTTGAATATAGTTGTGGACACAGAGATCATAGAGCAGGAACCATAATACACTTACAGTGAGAGGCCATCCTTTCAGAGTCAAGTTGTTACCACCTTGGTTTGATCCTAAAACATAACGAACTTGTCAAAAAGCACCACTATGATGATAAATAAATCAAAGGATATAGCTGTTACTTTCCAGAAGTTTTTCAAGACAATTAATCATAGAATTTTAACTAGATCACAAAATGAGAAATCTCATCCTAATCTAGCCATCTAAATGTTACAAGGATAAAAGCTAATCACAAATAAAGGGCAGATCAATTAATTGCAGTATACCAGGAATTCCAATTAATGACCCTTCAGGACCTGCAGATCTCGGATTTAATACTGGATTCATCTCTGTCTTTATTTCCTGCATACACACATTCACTAATACACCAACATCGGGATATAGAGATAAAAAAAAAAAAAAATTAAAATGTAACATAAGGAAATTACTAACTGGTGTAGACCCAGGAAGTTGCTGATTCCGAGCTTGAACTTGTGGTGACATAGCACCTGCTGTGCCATGCAGCACTTGCCTGAAAATAAGCACACATAACAACAACACAACGTGCATCAGAAGCAAAGCAGTTCATTTTGCTCTCCCCATAACTTTACAGCATAATAGCCATTAGCAGACAGTAGTTGCACACAGTCATTGCCAAGTCAAAGTGTCAAACAACAGATTGGATGGCATAAGTATTCACAGCAACAACTCAGATGCAAAGCGGTTCATTTTACTCTCCACACTAAACTAATGCTTAAAAGTTATTAGCAGCAGTAGTTGCACACATATGGTAACACTGGGAGAGGGAATTGTCATTTCTTGTCTCTTGAGATCCAGCGTTGACTTATACATAGACATGTACAACCAGAATGAACACAAATTTCATGGAGAACCCACATTTCTAGACTTCATTTTGGTGAGCGAGACACCATGTGGAGCAAGATCATTTCAATAACAGACAAAAGTAATCACGTTGCACAGAAAGTACCCTGAAGGCTGGCCAGCTGCAGCAGCCGACTTTAGTATTGATGCGTGGTTTGGATCCAAAAGCTGCTGGCCCACATTATCACCAAACTTTTGCTGTAATAAAAGCCCAATGTGGTTAAACACAGAAACTTTTATGTTTCAAGAAAGCCAAATAACACAGATACCTTCATAGCTGCATCATCTAAAGAATCCCTCAATGGTAGTTTTAATCTTTCCTCATACATCTTCGTAGCCATAGCACTAGCTGTACCAGGGTTCTGTCTCATAAGAGGATCATTGCTAGCAAGCCCATTAGCTGTTCCATTTAGTAGGTGGGCCCCATCTCTTCGCTGTTGCTGCTGCTGCTGCTGCTGCTGCTGCTGTTGTGCCTGTTGTTGTTGCTGCTGCTGCTGCTGCTGCTGTTGCTGCTGCTGTTGTTGCTGCTGTTGTTGCTGTTGCTGCTGCTGCTGTTGCTGCTGCTGCTGCTGCTGTTGAGCATGCCTCTGTAATAAGAGATGCTGCATCTGAATTTGATGCTGCTGCTGCTGCTGCTGTGGGTGCTGGGGTTGTTGAGGTTGCTGCTGCTGTTGCTGCTGCTGCTGTTGTTCCCTAGCTTTAATTAACTGAGTCTGCAGTTTCCAGGTAAGCTTGTTTTGAAATCCAATATCTAAACAAGAACTCAACAAACTTCCTACCATATATTCAGGGTACCCCGTAATTTAATCACCAAATCTTTCTCAAACATAGAAACATATTAGTCCCTCCGTCCTGTATTGCTGGACCATCTTCCTATTTTGGGATCAGTGTTCTAAAAGAAGGTCTAGAAGGCCGAGTACTTGCCACCTAGGCGCTAGAAGGACCCTCACCGACTGGCGACTAGACTGACTATCCCGACTAGGCACCGAGTACTCGGCCCTAGAAGCTAGAAGGTGTCCAGCCGCCTTGGGAGCGCCTAGCGAGTTTTAGTACCTTGTTTGGGATGCCCCAAATAGTTGGTCCTTTCTAAAATATCAAACTATAAACTTCTTGTTCCCCAAAACTATAGCTATTATAGATATATTCATCGGTGTGGATTAATGGGAGAATAGTGAAAAATTAATGTGTTTCTATTTGAACTTGATTGCAATAAACATGTCCCCGTAGAAAGTTCTCCAAAAATGGCCAGAAGGTATGAGATGGAGATTTATCCAGCATATGAGCCTTCTGAATCTGTTTCATTAGAAGGAACCAATTCTACCATCAAGGACAGAGCTTGTTCTCAATCAAATATGAAACCGAAACGTGCACTTCATGTACGCAGTTTTCATGCCACAGTGGAAAAAAAAAAACGAGAACTGCAATTCTTGACAGTTCATAGCACGTTTATACTTCAGCCTTCCTCTATCAAGTAACCTGCTAAATGGCAGATAAAGCTAAGTGTTGAGGTGAGAGTTGCCTCGCACAATAGTACTGACTCAAAAAGATAAATTTTCAAAAAAGAACACGTGGAACGATATATTTTGTCTGTTTCATAAAAATGATAAGTGCTTTCTGGGGAGAATCACATGATTGATTCGGGCAAGAGTGGTAGGAAAAAAGGGTCATCATAATGCAACTTTATGACGATTATTACAACCAAAGAAAGATTCAAACCACTCAGCAAAGTGCAGGAAACTATCAAGACATAAAATGCTGACAAAATACAATTCTCAGACCAACCTCGATGTAAGATGCAGCAACTTCTGAGTGCTTCTCATTAGTCCTAGCAATAAATATGTCCCAGAATACCGACCACCATTCAAAGAGAAAACCACCGGGAGCATCAATAGCTGAAATACCCATGCCTCATAATTAAAACAAACCGAAAAACATTCTTTTGGTCGGTCGGGGTAAGGGTTCTGGTCCCACTTGAACAATATCAAATAATCTTACCAACAGGATCAGAGGATACTTTCCCTTCAGCTTGGAAAGCCTGAGCAGAAGCCTTTAGATCCCTTTTTACCAAGTAGTCATGGATATACACGTCGAGCCTGTTACCCAAGAATAAACATGGCGCATCAGATATTAGGTGAAAAATCAGAAACTTTGTGAGAAAATAAAAATAAAATAATATAAAACGCCTCAAACAATCCAGCAACTGGAACAAAACACAAATAAATTTCCCGAACCTAGCAACAAAAACTGGTATAAGTGAAGAAATCAAATCCCAAAAACTGCTCAAAAACTACAAGACCCAGAAAGAGAGAAAGAAGGGGAGATGAATAACAGGTAGAATCCAACCTAGAAACATCTACCTCAAAATATTTTTAACCCCGAAAAAAAAAAAACCAAGAAAACTGTTCAAAGCTGAAACCCTAGAACTCCCCAATAAGTTGAACAACGGGAACGTTTGGAAAAGGAAATTGGTTCAGAAAATTGAGAAGACAAAACCCAGAAAATCAAATAGAGAAAACCCAAATCTAACAGAATATAACAAAGGGAAAACAAAATAAAGAGTGAAATGAATTAAAAAGCTTACATTTTATCAGCTTCCCAGTTGGTCTGAGACATATTGTCAATCAATAAACTGGATAGATATACGTTAATGTCAGATTCCCATCAAATAGTTTCTTCTACAGCTGCTGCTGATGAAGATGGAGGTTTACATACCCCGAAAGAAAAAATTAAAGGAACAGGCTTTTGGAAATACTAGTATTAGCGAAGATCTTCTAAACAACTACAGGCAGAAAAGCCCAAAAGCGAAGATACCGTATAGAAACACACACAGAGGGAGAGGGCGGGGGAGAGAGAGAATAGGGCAGAGAAAACTAGTCCAGTATATATATTTGGGGGAATTATGGCCAAAGCTAAAATATTATACTCTAAATGTATAAATCTCTCTATGTAGTTATTTGAAGGAGTCGGCTTGTTTTTTTTCTTTTTTTTTTTCTCTCTATATATATACGGACCATATGGTCAGGGTGTCCAGCCTCCCGCGCACACCTAGAAATAGATAATCTACTCTCCGATCGAGTCATAAGCACACCTAGAAATAGATAATCTACTCTCCGATCGAGTCATAAGCATATTACCGACGCCGACATCGAGAAATTCACAATAATCGAATGATGATTAATTATATAGGAAAAAAACTCACTAACCAATCATAACTCTTGGAATCGCTTAAATACAACCGGCTTCACTGTCCAGTTTTGCAAACTAGGGACCCTTCAAATTTGAAGAGGGTCTATCATTTGTGTCGTGGTGTGTGTATATTTGTGGGCACATTTAAGTTTTTTTAGCTGATCTAGAATGTTTGCTTTTTTTTCCTCTTCAAAAAGGTGACGAGTGGAAAGATTTAGAGATATATATGATCGGAGAACATTTACCGTATTGATTATTTGTTTCAATTGTTCAATCTTTTTCTAGAAACAATATTATCACATAACTATCGAAGATTGATCGAATATAGTTCTCATACAAGTCATCTGTCTGACTGCCTTGCAAGAAAAGCAAAATGAATAGTTCAGATTAATTAAAATGACCCATAGGCAAATTTTATATATATATGGGGCAATTTTCTTATCTATACTCCTGGAAATAAGAAAAAAATGGGTTTTTTTTGTATTACAAATTTTTTTTGGAAAATTCGATCCCTCCAATGTATTCAGAAGGTGTTTTCAAGAGTGCACGGGGAAAATCTTCAAAAAAAATACCAAGAAGGCCTTGATCCAAGCAGTTTTCACAAAAACTGTATTTATATATTTTTGTGAAAACTACTTGGATCAAGCCTTTCCCGATATTTTTTTTTGAAGATTTTCCATTATGACCCTTGAAAACACCTTCTGAACACATTTGACGGATCAGATCGTCAAAAAAAATTGTATAAAAAGTCCAGAAATCAAAAGTCCGGATTAGAAAGAAACCATATATATATATCAATCATTTTCCGGTATTTTTTTTCGACGATTTCTCGCGATGACCCTTGAAAACACGTTTTAAACACATTAGACGGATCGGATCATGAAAATTTGATTCGGAACTATGAGTCCCAGACTCAAAAGTTCCTATATATATATGGGCCAGTCCCCCTCAAATTTAAAAAAACACTCGATTCTGTTTTGGGTCCTATTGTGTTGTTTTGAATTGTTGATCTTGTTAAAATGAGTAAAATATTAGGTCCTACAAAATTTCAGCTCAATCGGATATCGGCAAGTGCTTGATCCAAACAATTTTGCAGAAACTATGATAGGAACTAGTGTTTTTAAAACTGTTTGAATCAAGCATTTGCTGATATCCGATTGGGCTGAAATTTTACATGACCTTTTATTTTACTCATTTAAACATGATCAACAGTTCAGAACATCTAAGTGAGGCCCCAAAGAGTGAAGTGTTTTTTTATGTGTGAGGGGAACTGGCCCCATATATGTGTGTGTATATATATATGCACACACTAAACTTCCTACCAAAACCCTTAAAATCCAAACTTCATCCACACCTTATAGATCCTGATCGAATTTTGACAATCCAAACCATTCAATGTGTTTGAAAGGTATTATTACGGGTCCCTTCAAGAAATCAGTAAAAAAAATACCAGGAAGGACTTGATCTGAGCAATTTTTCATAAAAACTATATATGTTCATTTTTATGAAAAACTTCTCTGATCAAGCCATTCCCGGTATTTTTTATTTTTATTTTTGCTATTTTCTCGATGAGCCCCTTGAAAACACGTTTTAAACACATTAAACGGTTCGGATCGTCGAGATTTGGTCTGGAACTAAGAGGTGCGGACGAAGTCTGTAGCTTAAGGGGTGTGGATAGGAAGTTGACTGTATACATGTGTGTGTAGTTGCCAATAAGTTGTTACATGAATTTTATATTCAACCAGTTTTTTTTTTTGGTACACGTAGTTCTTACATGAGTTTTATATTCAACCAAATTTATACATAAACATTTGGAGAGTGCTTGAGAGGTGATTTTTAGCATTCTGAATTATGCATTTTCATATTTTGGTTCTTCGTATTGTGAATTCATTCTATCACAATGCACTCTTTAAATCATGCAATATATCGACAATATAAGAGTCAACTTTTTAGGAGCTTTACTGATAAAAAATAAAAAATAAAAAAACTTTTTAGGAGCTTTTTGTATTTTAATGTTTCCTACAGGAAAAGACAAAATGCCCCAACCATTTTAGCAAATTTCATCCTTGTCCTCCGCTTTTAGTGTCTAGTAAATTGCTTTTGATTTGAGGTATTTTTACGTTTTCATTTGAAATAATTTTGTTTTCAATATTTAAAATTGTATTTCTTATCTTCTAGATAGCACTTTGCGTGAAATAGTGGAAGAAAATAATTGTCCTACAAGTTGTTTCTAAGTAAAAAATTGCCAACGCATTAGTGAGGCCAAAGAAGCAATGAGAAAATTAAAACTAATAATCGTAGAAATTATTAATGCCTAAATAGAGTAATTCACACAAGGAATAAACACACTCATTGTTCATACCAATGACAACACGATCAAGTAATACCTCGTATTCTATCTTTTACAACACCATGAAACACTATTTTGTTACAAAATCCATTTTGTAATCACCTCACAAACACTAGGGGAGCACAAGAAAACCTATAAAACTGCTAAACCGATCTAGTCAGGGCGAGTTGTTCTATTTGGTTAAATTATGCGGTTCATTAGTCTGGTTATTATTTTAAAAAAATAAGAATTGTAATTACGGTTCAGTTACTAGTTCTCAATTTAAAAATGACAATTAGAACCAAACCACATAATATATATTATGGGGCTGGTTCCGGGGGCATATATAAAAACACATAAAAGATACTCCATCTCAACCATTGAGACCAATGGCTGAGATTAAATCTTGCAGGATTGCACATACCCTCCCTCTCCCCCCTCCACATCTAATTACTAACTTCTCATCTCTCTCTCTCTCTCTCTCTCTCTCTCTCTCTCTCTCTCTCTCTCTCTCTCTCACACACACACACACACACACACATAGCCCCCACTCCCCTACAAATCCCGTCCCCACTTTGGCAAAGCCATCTCCGACGACATCTCAAGCAACCCCATCTCCGACAATCCCAGTTTTACTATTTTTTCCCTCCTCTTATGTCTTTAACTTTCGCATATATGAGCCTTTGTATTGTGTATGTTTCAGTAAGTGAAAATAAAGGGAAAAAATCATGTTCATCTCTCTCTCTCTCTCTCCCCCCCTTCTACATTTTCTGTAAATTACACACACACACACACACACATATATATATATATATATATATATATATATATTAGAGCTCTACAGAGGTGAAAGTCAGGGTTAGGTCTTGGCCTAGTAGAAAGTCATGAGCATAAATTTTGGCAAAATGGGTCTATGACTTGTTTGGATTTGATTTGGGTTGGGAGAACAAGGGGAAAAAACGATCTGATCTTGTGAGGGAGATGTCACTGGAGTGGACACTCACCGGAAATGGAGGTGCTTGAGATGGCCTTGGCAGAATGTGGAGGGGAGTTGCAAGGGAGTGGGGAAGGGTGTCTGTGAGTTAGAGAGATAGGTTCTACAAGTTATTGGTTAGGTTTTGGTTCTTAATTTTCTAGAATTGGTCAAAATGGTTCAGTTACTGGATTTTTAGAGAATCGGTCCAATCTAGACCTTGTGCACCCCTATCAAACACTACACACCACATTCCAAATCTATTATCACCATAACCAAAATTTAGAATTCACAACAATTTCATCCAAATTAGTCTCCACTAAAATACTGAAGACCTAATTTAAATTTTGAAGATCCTTTAAACCAACAACGACAAAAACCTTAACATCATAAAATCCATGTTAGTTACTACATTTCCAATTGTGTAGCATTGTTACGGTGTAGAAGAAGAAGAAGATTCCCGCATGGCTTGAATCCATATGCTACTCCATCTTACCTTAGTTTATTTTTATTTTCCAATTTACTTGGTTTTAGTTTGTAGCTTACAGGTACATGTAAAAGAGATTGCCTGGTTGCCCATGTTGGGAAAAATGCAATTGACAATCCTTGGAACAAAACACACTAGAAAAAGAGTACAAAAGTACAATTATATATGGTGTTTTGTGCTAAATGATGGAGAGGATTGAAGATGAAGAGAAGTGGAGTAGGCAAACTTAAAAACTCTTGGACAAGCATGTAGATTTCATGGTGTATTAATCAAGTTGATTTCATGATAGATTTCATGGTGTATTACATTATGTATTCTATCAAGTAGATTTTGGAAACACGCCCTCATGACTGCTTTACAATATATCATAATGATGAACAAATTTATTACGAGCACTAGTTTGATTCAATTAGTAAGCAATCAATCATGTGTGCTCTTTAAACTTACCATGAAATATAGTTTGATTAATATATCATGAAGTTTGGTTTGATTCACATTGTAAAGTTACCATGAATGATGGAACAATGGACCATGACTACTAGTTTGATTCAATTTTGAAACAATGGTTGGTAAATTTATAGGGGA
Source organism: Vaccinium macrocarpon (assembly GCA_022606695.1). Classification (NCBI taxonomy): domain Eukaryota; kingdom Viridiplantae; phylum Streptophyta; class Magnoliopsida; order Ericales; family Ericaceae; genus Vaccinium; species Vaccinium macrocarpon. Next base: position 17,093,516 of record CM040181.1, on the reverse strand, counting down.
TTCAAAATCACCATGGAATTTACCATGAATTCTAAACCAGTTTTGCATGACTACTGAACATGAATCTATCATGAGTCAATGATATGCAAACTGAATATAAAAACTATGGAATTTACCATGAGTGTTAAATGACCAAATCAACGAAATTTGGTTATTTTGAATGTTTGAAATTTTGAACTCATCCCTTGGTATATCCGTTAGTTATTGTGATTGATATACATCCAATCCCACTAATTTAGGTAGACAATATACGGATATATATGTGAAGATTTGATTCAAAGGATAAGATAGGTAATCCACACTCTAAAAAGATGAAAACATAAGCTTGAAAAGAGGGGGCAATAAAATCTTACGTAAGATGGCTTATTAGGATGAATATTTAGTTAACTCAAAAAGAAAAGAAAATTCACTATTGGTTGACAAAAAGCCTAGAGAGGACTTGGGCATGTTTGCGATAGCTGTGGATACAAATTTTAGATTTTAGCTTTAGATTCTACTGCAAATTATAAATTTCAGACTTTAATCAAAGCAAAAACATGTTTACTACATTGTAGGGTTATGATTAAGTTGTTGTAAAAAAGTTGTCTCTTTAGAATATGGTTTTATATCTTATTTTAGTATCTAGAAATCCGTAGATTCTCTAAAATCTTATCTAAAAAGCACTAAAACCTAACTTCTCTAGAATTTGATTTTATTTACTATTTTATTATTAAGGAATCCATAGATTATAAAAGTTTGTTATGAGAATTTTTGACAAATACTCATAGCAGCTTTTTAAAAGCTAAAATCTTAAAATTTTGCTCTTAGAACTTTAGGCGAGCACCCATTATATAGTCTCGGAAAATTGGTACCAATCCTTAAACTTGGAGTTCCTAATCTATGAGTTCGGGATATGGATGGTAAAAAACAATCCCCAATTTATGCTATATGTATCTATAAATAAGGAATTGGAATACTGCCCACATTCTCACGTCATTCCTATCGATATTCATCATCTAAATCGTCCTCCATCACTGACCTTCATCGCCATAACTACCACCGACCTTTGTCCCCATCCCAATTGTCGTAGTAAAACTCATACTTCCTTGATTTGCTTGATTTCCTGGGAAAAGGATTGGTCAGCTAGAAACAACTGTGTAACATGGCTTGATTTTGAAGGAAAAAAGTTGACAATGGATTCAAATGGGTAAAATGATATTTAATGTGGCGATGGATATGTTCAACTGAAATGATTGAGTTCTTCGTCAAGCAAACGGAGGAAAAGTCAAATTTTGATGGTTTCTTTGTTTCCGTTTATACTATCAATCATGATACATGCATGCTGATTTCAAGGAATGAATTGTCATTAATTTTATCATGAATTAAAGTATAAATTTTCCATGAATTCTAACTGGATGGTATTCAAATTTACGTTGACTATTGTTTTGATTTGAACATGAAATCCATTGTCTTGGTTCGTCCATAAAATTTGTTATTCAGGTTCAATTCAATTCAGAATTTATCATCAATGTCGTACCATTTTACCATTGATTTATTTAAATTTTATCATGAGCACCAGTTCAATTCAGTTATGGATTTATCATGAATACTAATTCAATTCAATTTTTTTAAAAATCAATTAACTTAAATTTATCATCATTGTTCCTTTAAAGTTTCCATGAAATATACTTTGGTTCAATATATTGTGCTCCTTTAAAGTTACCATGACATTGATTTATTATCCAAGGAATCAATCCCCACTAAATTTATCACGAAATTGGACAAATTTAATATGAAATCTGATTGGATGGTATTTATGGCATTCAGATTTACCATGAAATGTGTTTTCAATTTTAGATGTTATCTAATCATATTCATGATTTATATACAAACTTATGTTTACTTGAATTTACTATGTTTACTTGTAGGGATATACTTTTTATCTTAATTCCATGCAGTTTGGTCAGTTGTTAAAGTAAATGTGATACAATTTCTTGTATCAAATATTCACTTTGAATTTTCCCCTATTTCAAGTTTGAAATATTCAAACAATTCCCACTTGATTAGGTAAACACATTTACCTCAATCCTAATCAAATCTCTCTCTAGTAGGAAACCATATCTATATATGGTAATAGGTAATAATTAAAATCATACAAAAGGCATTCACACTAAAAAAAAAGGATGAAACATAACTGTTCAAATTGGCTAGGATAAAAAACTTATATGGTGTCAGAAAAAGGGCGATTATCTAATTAACTTTTATGTTACTATAGAATAGAATTATTTTCTAGAATTGCCGTAAAATACTATTATTTTTCCAACAATGAGTCTTTGAATTTGGAAGGTTTTGAATATATTAACTTTTAAGTCCACAAAGTTGATTAATGTTTGAACTTTTGTCTAAATATTAATTATTTAAAGTAGGGAAATGTATTCTTCATATAATTTGTTTGGCACACTGTGTAACGACATTGACGTGGTCTTCTCTACCTACCGAAACTTTTTGATGTTTGTTAAGCTAAGCCTTGTTATAGCTAATTTGATGATGAAAGTCAAGATGATCATTTCTAGCTTGCCCAACTATAGTCGACGGGTGTAAGACCCATCTTTATCTTGTCCTCTCCCGCCCCCATTCCCATAATTAAAAATAAAATAAAATAGATCACTCCCAACCATGCTATATATAGTCACTGTCAATCCATTCAAGATAACAACACTCTTCAAATTTTGAGAGACTAATTATGTGCAAGGGAAGTATGGGATATCCTTGGCATCCCAATGGACATACAAGATTTTTCCTTGCATTTGATACTCCTCGTTGGGTCAAAGCAAACTGTCAATCTTCTTCTAAGAAATCTCTAATCAATGTTTGGCGACCATTTTCTTTTTACATGCTAACACGTTGGCTTAACAAGAATCGCTGCGTTTTCAATAGAAGTACTATTAAATCGGTCAGATAACATTTATAACCATATCATTGAGTAGTAAAGGAATGACCAATCGCATCATTCCAAATCAGTGGTGTAAACTAGGCTCACAATTGGATCTTTAAGGGTTAGAAGCCTAAAAAACCAAATGGGTTCAAGTTAATTATGGACTGGTGTCCACATGGCCATAAACACTGATGCATGGGCAGGGATATTATCCGGGACCACCATTGTGACTAGTGGTTGGTTTTTGTAAAAAAATAATGGAAAAAAAAAGAGACAACAACAAATCTGGAATCCAAATGGATTATGGACAACAAATTTGGGTTACCAAATGGATTATGGACAACCTGCCCTTTTTTTTGGGTAAATACAACCTGCCTTTGATTTTGTGCTTAGTTGTATTTATTTTCAATTAAGGGCAAATGTCAAGGGTAACATATCCTAGATTTGTGTACTCTTCTTATTTAGTTAATGATTAGATGTAACCCTTTAAAAAAAACTTTATGAAGAATATATAGGGGCTTTATAATTTCTCAGTTTGTTTTACTTGAACAAACGATAATTCGGGCATGCGTGGAGTGGACCTGTGGTTGTCTTGATAAAATTACCATGAACACCGAAAATCTGTATATGATAAGAGTTAGGATGATGTGGTAAATAAGGTTGACGGCATGAGATAATTGGATGGACAAATCATCTCAGAGTATTTATTATAGGTAATTGATTTTTCACACTCCCATTTTTATAACCACACTTCATTTTTGTCATCTTGTGATGTGAATTTACATAATTGACCTTTCATTTATATACTCATTCACAATTGGAAAGACAACGTTATAAATTCACATCATAAGAGGACAAAAAAGTGAGTGTGGTTATAAAAAGTTGGAGTGTGAAAATCACTACCTTCCTGATATATACAATCATTATTGTTTTGGTAATTTTTTTAAAAGATAATTAGGTAAATAGTTACCACAAAACAAAAAGACAAGCGCCGTGTTCGTTTGGGAGTTTTCGCCAGTTTTGGTCCTGTTAGTTTTACTTACATCATCATTTCTCTCTATCTCTCTCCACTTATTACACTTGCTTACATCATCAAAACTAAACTAAACCTACTAACCGAACAAGGCCAAGGACATATAAGCCCCTTTCTCTAATGTTTGACTAGCATGTAGGATGAAGATTAGAAGAGATGCAATTTAAATAAACATTTTCATATGATCTACTTTTGGTGTTGTTTTTTTTTTTTTTTGAGATTACATCAACAAATCATAATACTATTTGTCTCGATGAGAAGGATCAAAAGGAAAGAATCAAAATTAAAAATAAAAAAAAATTTAGAAACTTTGTCAACTTTTTTTTTTTGGTAAATAACTTTGTCAACTTATCTTTCTCTTTATTGGACTTTGCCAGAACCTAAGCCCAAAAAAATTAGGCCAAAGTAAGAAAATTAAGGTCATGGGAAAACTAGTATGACCAAATGAGTCAACTCAGGTTGAGTTTTTTGTGTGCTAAAAACAATCCCAACTCTCATTTGCTAAAAGCACCAAGCTGATTTAGCAACTTTATTTTAGCAAAAGAAATATGGATACAAAATTGGCTTTTAGTGACTTTGAGCATATTCAATGGCATACTTAAAAAGAAAAATTCTCAAATTTTGGCATTGGATATTCAAAAAAGGCCCACAATGGCATTTGGATAAATATTCAAAGTTAGCAACATTTTTTTTATAAATACTCAAATTTTGACATTTGGATACTCAAAACTATCAACATTTCCCTGATAATCAAACTTGGATATTCAAAACTACCAACATTTTCCCTTCTTTTGATTATGGACAAAAATGAACCATTGTAGAGTTTTACATTGCTAACTTTAGAAACTCATTAAGTGAATGCTCAAAATGTGATGTGGCAACATTTAAGTATTTCTATTTGAGTATACCATTGGTGATGCTCTAAGAGCATCACTAGTGGTATACTCAAACACAAAAATACTCAAAGATGAGTATTTAGATACATAAAAGAGGCTCACAATGGTATTTGGATTAATACTCAAAGTTAACAATATTTGTTATAAATACTCAACTTTTGTCATTTGGATACTCAAAACTACCAATCTTTCTCAATAACCAAAGGTTGCTGTAATGCCAAAATCGCTTTTGTTCCTGCCAAAACTCATTTTGTTCCTACCAAAACTATTTTATTCATTGACTAAATTGCCCCTCATTTCTCTCTTCCCCCAAAACCCATCTCCATCCTCCCCATCTCTTCTTCCTTCTCCCTGCTCAAACAACTTCTTTGAATACGGATTGTCCAATGGCTGAAAGATGGGGAAAGCTAAATTAAGTGGTGGGGTGCAGCAAAATCTTCACCATGCCAGAATACCCAACAAAATACTGCCTCTTTACCGAAGAGGTCATCGAAGCACATCCCAGTAATGTTCATAGCAGATTCAGAGCTTAATAACTCAGACAATATAACTGTACTAAATGTTCTAATTAAATTTCTTTTTTTTTTCTTTTCTGAAATAGCATTTGCATGGATGTAAGTGCAACAAGAATGCATGTGGAGGACTTTGACAAGTTTCTTATAGGACAGAAGGTTCTAGCAAGAAGTTGGAGGCGGTTCGGGAGCGATCCCAATTATGTTAGTGTTAGTGTTAGTATGTTGGGTAGGGAAGAGGAATTCAGGATCTTTCTGAATAGGTTATTGGCTATCCAAAGAACTAGAAATTAAATTCATCCTATATTCCTATTTATTAGTGAACAATTTTTTTTTGAATAAATATTAGAAAACAATTTATGAACTCAAATTTTTTTATTCTTTTCCATGTTATGTAAGACATGAACCACTAATGCTTGTAGCAATGTTTGCACATAACTAGTCAATACTCCAGTTTCAAGTTTTACCATTAATTTCCAAACCTGTCTACACGTTTCAAAACAACCAAAGAAAGTGAAAGAATTAACGAATATGAGTAGCAAAACTCAATTAAAAAAAGTTGATCTCCACTTGTGTGCAATTGAAGTTTTCTGACAAACCCGAACTTGTCCAATCCTCTCAATAATAATAAAAAAAAGGTACATGGGAGGAAGGAGAGATGGGGAGAATAGAGGTGGTTTTGAGGGGAAGAGAGAGATGAGGAGGGGCAATTCAGTCAAAGACTGAAAGAGTTTTGGTAGGAACAAAATGAGTTTTGACAGAAACAAAAGTAGTTTTGGCATTATCAACAGCCTAACCAAATCTCAATAACCAAATTTTGGGGACCACAGCGTATCAAATGTAACAACATTCTCTCTCCATTTTCCAAATACTTAATTCAAAACTCAATTTTTTTGCACTTTCTCCCAAATCTTTACCAAAATATGTTCAAGATTGATGTCATTTTAACCGTATTGTGAATATCTTTTAAATGGTAATAATATTATAAAAAATATATGTACAAATTTAAAGTTGTGTCGATTTTATGAATAAAAATAGAGTGAATAGTATTTTTTTTATTATGGACACAAATGAAACATTGTAGAAGGGTAGATACTCAAACTTATAAACCCATTAAATGAATCCTCAAAACGTGGAGTGACAATATTTGAGTATTCATATTTGAGTATATCACTGGTGATGCTCTTAGCTTTTAACTAATGAGAAACAAATTAACTTTTAGCAACTTATCTCTTAGAGCATCCGCAATTGCACAATCAAAACTTGCGAAGAACCAAAGTAAACAATGTTTGTTCAAAAATTGGCTCACAATGGAATAAGCTAACTTAGCAACCTTTTAGCCAATAACCAAAGTTTTACTTTTGAATAATCAAAATTAGCAACCTTTTCCAATAACCAAATTTGAGTAGACCCCACCCATGTGCATTCTCTCTCTCTCCCCACCAACACATTCTCTCTTCTCTTTTCCAAAACCTACTTTAAAATCCAAATATTTTTCACTTTCATTCCAAAATTTGGATTGCATAATTTTCAAACTTTTTATAAAATACATTCAAGATGGTTCTCATTTAAAAGGTATTGAGAATATCTTTTATATGGTATTTTATAAAAAAAATAAATGTACAAGTCTAAAGCTATTCTCATTTTATCAACGGAAATGAAATGAATAGTATTTTTTTTTATTATGGACTAAAATGAACAATGTGGAACTCTACATCTTTAAGTTTGGTTATCCTTAAAATGGATATCCAGAAGCTTTACATTACACCTTTTGGTTATCCAATTTTGATTATAACACTACAGGTGCTCTTACCATTTTATTTTATTTTTTATGAAAAATTGGCTTTAACAATTTGTGCTAAAAATAGAAAACTCAACCTCAATTACTTCAACTTGGATATAAAAGTCCCTCCGATTAATGCCATTTATTTGTTTTTGATACTTCGTGAATCAATTTTTTTTTGTTTACAGTGTAATTATAATTTAATTTTTTTGGTTCATATTATTTATATTTTTCTAACAAAAGACTGTTCTAAAAACTTTGACAAAAAAGTAAATAAAAGGTCATTAAAAATAAATAATCCCTATTGAAAAATTAATTTATATCAAATTTACTTTCGTAAACTTTTTTTTAGTCAATTTTTTTTGGATGAAAAAATTGGAATTCCCTATGGTAGCCCGTAGGGCCGGATCCAAAGGGGACACACAGGGTCACATGCCCTCGCTGACCTCGCTCAAAACTAAAAAATAACAACTTTATTATATATATTTCGCACATGATTATGTAATATGATGCTATAGTTAGTGTACACACTCCTATATATCTCAAAGATAAAAAGGTAGAGTTAATTTTGTTCTTCAACTTTCGTTGGTTGGTTTATTTATAATTATTGGTTTATAAATTATTTGTTTGAATATTTATCTTTTGATTTTCTTTATTGTTAACCGTCATAGGGAAATATTTTAAAAGTCATCAATAAAACCATTTCGATCATTCTAAAAACTTGTCAATGTCGATGTAAACCATACTCTAAAAGCTTTGTCTAAAATTGTGTGTTCATTTTTTTCTATTACAAAAAAGCATGCAATATAAACTTATAGCCTATAATGAATGTCTTAATTTAGTAAGATCATTGACTAAAAAAAATATTCATGACTATAATTAATAAGGTGCCTTAGTTAAAGTGTTCCATTAAAGTGAATTGACCACGTACGGTTTGGGTTTGGTAAACTCAGTTTCCACTTTTTTATGGGCCCCTCCATGTCAGCCCACTTTCTCTCTCTCTCTCTCTCCCCTTTACATTTTGGGAACACTACTCTAGTCCATACATTGTACGAGATAGGTCTATGGAGCCCACTTCGAAGACCCACACTAATGATCCAAATCGTCCATTAGTTCTAAAATTATTTTTTGAGTCATTAAAAAAAAAAAAATCAGGTCAATCGTATAACTTTAAGTACTTGATCCAATTGTCTAACTTTTTTTCCACTTTTGTCAGAATTCAGGAACCTAAATTGTGAATGAATAATTAGAAGATAGATCAACCACTTATAGTTTTTCGACTGAGGTGATTTTTTAGTAGATACTCAATAATGTTATTTTAAAAGTAATGAACGGCTTAGATCATTTGTGTGGATTTTTGAAGTGGGCTCGACGGACCCATCTCATATAATGTATGAACTAGAGTAGTGTTACAAAAAATGTAAAAGAGAGAGAAAAAAATGGGCTGACATGGAGGGGCCAAGGTTGTTAATCTCATACCTACCGGCCGGTACGTCCTGTTTTTTGAGGTCTATTTCCGTTTTGCTCTGTTTTCTGGCCCTTACCGGTCTGTACCGGTCATTCTAGGAAATATCGGGCGAGATGCTGGTGCCATGAAAACCTCAACTCATCTCCGGCGACCTTGTCTGGCTTCCGGCTACCTGTTTTACTCAAACAAAAATTGGTTCACCGATTGATGTGAACTATAGAGTTGAAGTGGAGGTAGAGATAAGGAGATGTGGATGTGGATGTTGTATGGCGTTCAGTCCATGGTGGTGGATTCTTCCTTAACCTTTCATATAATGGAGTTGATTCTTGGACTAATTCTTTATAATAGTCTCCTATATAATTGAGACTTCCCAAGAATCTTTGTAATTGAGATTTATCTTTGATTTTCATCTGAAAATTTTGAAGCAAATTCAATGCTATAGTCTATGGGGAGAATTTTCCCTTGATGAATATTATGACCCAAGAATCTTACATGAGTTTGGAATAATTTCATCTTTGGTGCTGAAACAACCAAACCACTTTTCTTAATTACTTCCTTAAATTTTTTGAGATGTTTGATATGCTGATCGATGGATTGAGAGAATATCAAAATATCATCAGTATAACAAATTGAAAAGTCAGAGTATGGATAAAATATATCATTCATGATATTCTGGAATTCTAAAGGTGCATTTTTTAAGCCAAATGACATCACGTTCCATTCAAAGTGGCCAAATGGTATTGTAAAAGTAGTTTTATAACGATCAGATTCAGTTATTTGGATTTGCCAAAATCCAAATTTCAAATCAAATTTAGAAAAGATTGTGATGTTTGGAAGCCTATCTAAAAGGTTTTTTTTTTTTAATTTGGGATTGAATATCTTATCCACATTAAGACATCATTTAGGGGTTTATAATTAATAACCAACCTTGGGACACCTCTTCTTTTTTTTTTTCCAGCATTTTTATTCACATAAAAAGCTATACAACTCCAAGGAGAGAAGCTTTTTCCTGATAATTCCTTTATTGAGAAGATTATTTATTTCTTCTTAACATAATTTCAAATATTCTTGTTTCATTTGTCTAGGTCGAGCCTTTGTTGGAATTTTTCTTTCATCAAAATCCTTTCAAAAGATAAAGAAACAATATGTTTCTTTCTATTCCAAAAAGCATTAGGTAAGTCACTACATATTTCTTTAACAAACTATTGATTTATTTGAGAAATTTTCTCTTTCACAAATGTGCTTTGAAGATTTTCTTCAATACTCACTATTTTAATTTCTTTTTGTAAGAAATTAATTTGCTTATCTTTACTTTTTATTTGTTGTATTATATCATTAATCTCCTTGTATATTGGTGGAGAAACAAATTCAAAGAATATTTCTTGGCCATCTACATTGGCTGTTATACCTTTTTGATCAGTATGCATTGGCATAATCATAGATAGAAATGGAGTTCCAAGTATTACTTGTTGTTTTAAATTTCTTACGCATAGGAAGGTAGTTTCAAAAGACATATACCTTGATTGTAGATGTAAACTTCATTTAGTTTATATTTTATGATCATTCTTAATCTGCTTGCATTGGAAAGATTCTGTGCAGTTTTCTCAAAATATTGAGTTGGTACTAGACCTTCTTGGATGCAATTCATATCTACACCATTGTCAATTAAGGCAATAATATTTTCAATTGTATAATCCTTATGAATAACAAGATTAACTTTCACATGCCATTTTTGGAAAACAACATTATGAAGATTATTTAAATATTCTTCTTCTCCTGCTTGAGCAAAATCCTCATTGTTCTTATCGAGAGCATCTACACAATGTTGTAATATAACAAGCTCTTGATTTGTATTGGATTGTTGTGATTTTAGATGTCTAATTTTTGTTTTCAAAATATTAATTTCTGATTTGAGATCAGGGATTGTAGCAATTCTGGAATTATTAGATTCAGTTTTATTTTGAACTCTTTCCAATACTTTTTTAAGACTATAAGTGCCATCTGGAATTTGTGGCTTTTCATTCTCTTCTTCTTCCTTGGCAGGTGATATACATGCTTCTATAATTTTAATTTTTATTTGTGGATCTTGGATTTGATCAATGATTTCCAAGAGTGATTTTTGTCTATTTGTAAGAACATTTATACTTAAATCATTCATTTGGACTATTGCTTTCCAGTAGTCTTCAGATGTTAAGGATTCAAGATTATTGCATTTGTAATTGATAGGATTTAGATTAGAATCAGTATCTGAAATGAATTCAATATTATCATCAGATAATTCATTAATATCATTAGAACTCTTTGTATTTTCTTCTTTTCACTTGAATTTAACATAAGCTTAAATAATTGTTGTTTTGATTCTTCATCTATTTGAAGCTCATTCAACTTCTTTTTTGTGAGGCATCTATTAGCATAATGGCCAATTTTCCCACATTTATAGTATTTTGCTATAGTTTTTGATTTTTTTTCCCTTTTGATTTATAGGTTTTTTATAATCTTTTCTTCCCTTAGGCTTATTTTTAGCTTGCTTGTGATATTTTCGCTTGTTTTTCCTTTTTGATTGCTTATGATTATTCCTATATTGTCTTTTGATGCTTTTTGGATAAAGATTCGTATCATAAGCAAATTGATCACAAAATTTTGTACCGATTTCTAATGGTACGGTACCGGTACCGGATACCGTTTCGGATTTAACGGCATTTATTTTATATACACAAGTATAGATATATATATGTATACATATATGTATACATATATGAACATATATACAAATTGAAATTTTTTCAATATCATTAAATTCACTTTAAAATTAAAATTCTTGACATTTGAAATGTAAAATTATACTCAAAAAATTCGTAAATTTTAGCCTAGACCTAGACTATTAGAAGAGGCAATACATGCAAGTGAGTATATATCTACGTACAATTATCTCGTCCATTGTGCCATAAACAAAAAAATGAACCAAATAGTATCTTCTTCTTTAAAGAAAAGCTGTCACCCGCTTTTTCTATCTATCTCTCTCTCATCTATTTTTCTTCTTCTTTTTCCCACTCTGCTTCTTCGTTTGAAAGCTAAACCCAGATCCATCTCTCCTCATCTCTACCAGTCTACCACTACAACATCTACATCTCCTTATCTCTACATCCATTTCAACTCTACAGTTTACATCAATCGGTGAACCAATTTTTGTTTGAGTTACATAGGTAGCTGGAAGCCAAACAAGGTCACCGGAGATGTGTTGAGGTTTTCATGGTACCAGCATCTCGTTCGGTATTTCCTAGAATGATTGGTACCGACCGATAAGCGCCGGAAAATAGAGCAAAACGGAAATAGACCTCAAAGGTATCAGATTCTTCAAAAACCAGGACGTACCAGCTGGTATTGGCGGGTGCAGTTCAAGATTAACAGCCGTGGCCCCTCCATGTCAGCCAACTTTTTTCTCTCTTTTTTACATTTTTGGGAACACTACTCTAATTCATACATTATATGAGATGGGTCCGTGGAGCCCACTTAAAAAATCCACACAAACGATCTAAGCCGTTCATTGCCTTTAAAATAACATTTTTGAGTATCTACTAAAGAGTCAGCTTAGTCAAAAAACTATAAGTGGTTGATCTATCTTCTAATTATTCATTCACAATTTAGGATCCTGAAGCTGACAAAAGTTTAAAAAAAGTTAGACAACTGGATCAAGTACTTAAAGTTACACGATTGACTTTTTTTTTGATGACTCAAAAAATAATTTTAAACTAAATGGATGGTTTGGATCATTAGTGTGGTTTTTCGAAGTGGGCTCTACGGACCTATCTCGTACAATATATGAACTAGAGTAAGTGTTCCCAAAATGTAAAGGAGAAAGTAAAACCCGGGTTTTCCAAACCCAAACGGAATGTGATCCATAGATCCGTCCTTGGTAGCCCGTCATCTTAGAGCAACTCCAACACAAGCAAAAATAGCTAAAATGAATAGTGGAAGTGACATATTGAGGGGAGATTTTTTAATTTTTTTTCTCGAAAGTTGTATTTTGTTTGGAGGGGCTAGAGATTTGTTTTTGTCATTCCAAATTCTAAATTTCATTTTGGCTCTCCAAAAAGCTCACATTTTAGAGAGTCAAAATGAAATTTAGAGAGTGGATGTGACAAAAAGATGGATGAGTCCCTCCAAACAATACAACTTTCTGAGAAAAAATTAAAAAATCTCCCCTCAATATGTCACTTCAACTATTCCTTTTAGCTATTTTTGCTTGCGTTGGAGTTACTCTTATTCTGGATATTGCCTTGTCAAGTCGTCGTTGTCATCTCATTATAAAAGATCCCATCACACCTGTATCCGACCCGACCCAATGGGATGGTATTAGCCCACAGCACGAATCGAACCCGACGTTGCACCATCAAATTTGATGTTTCACCGCTTAACAAGGGTTGTCAACCGTCAACCCAATTACCCAAAGATATTTGTGATTCTTTTGAAAGCTCATCTTTTAGTGATAGCAGGCAATCCAACCCACAGCCACGAAGTTTGGATTCAACCCGATAACCCCTCTCTCTCGCTCGTCTGTGCAAAGTAGTGTACTAATTGGTAAGCAACACAGCCAAATTTTTGTACTTCTGCATTTTGGATTCTCCTATGCAATTCGACGAATACCTGTCATGCAAAGACTCGCTCACTTCTACTTGCTGCGCTTCCTTTTGTGCTCGTTGAATTGAATTATTTTTGCCTGAGGTAATTTTATTAATGGCTGTGACTGTACTGTGCTCCACAAGAATTTGTTGTAGTAATGTCAATTGCACTACCGTGACTGATAGTAAATATAAACAGTCCGTTTTGAACTGCAATGGGTTAGTAGGAGGAACAGCTTTTGGATATCTGAAGGTTGTTCCATGTGGTTCTATGGTAAATTGGAAGAAACATAGAAGAGATAAGATGGGGTTTTGTGGGTTTGTGATGAAAAGTTCACATGGGGTAAAGATGGGGAATATGAGGAATGGGAATGCCTTGTCTTCAGAGGAAGTAATGAGGGTTTTAAAGTCAATTTCAGACCCAGATGAGGTATTTGCATTCTTCAAGTCTGTTGCCGAGCTTCCCAATGTTGTTCACACAACAGACACTTGTAATTACATGCTCGACCTATTGAAGGCTCGTGGGAGGATAGGTGATATGGCAGTTGTGTTTGGGTTGATGCAAAAGCAAATTATATATAGGAGTTTGGATACTTATTTAACCATATTTAAGAGTCTTCATGTGGGAGGAAGGATTCAGCAAGCCCCATCTGCGCTTGAACGGATGAGAGAAGAGGGATTTATTTTGAATGCTTATTCTTACAATGGGCTCATCTATTTAATTCTTCAGTCAGGGTATTGTAAAGTGGCTCTAGAGGTTTACAGAAGAGCCATCTCTGAAGGGATCACACCTAGTCTGAAAACATATTCCGCGCTTATGGTAGCTTTGGGGAAAAGAAGGGATATTGATTCAGTAATGGGACTACTTACAGAGATGAAAAACTTGGGGTTGAGGCCAAATGTGTATACATTTACTATATGCATCAGAATTCTTGGGATGGCTGGAAAAATTGATGAGGCTTTTGGTATTTTGGAGAGCATGGATGAAGAAGGCTGCAATCCTGATGTAGTTACTTACACAGTTCTGATTGAGGCTCTGTGTAATGCAGGAAAAATTGACAAGGCTAAAGATTTGTTAAAAAAGATGAAATCTGGCAGTCATAAACCTGATCGAGTAACTTACATTACTTTGTTGAATAAGTTAAGTGAACGTGGAGATTTGAATGCTGTAAGAGAGCTTTGGAGCCAGATGGAAGCCGATGGATATGCTGCAGATGTTGTTACCTTCACAATACTTGTCAATTGTTTGTGCAAAATAGGAAAGGTCGATGAAGCATTTGACACCTTAGATAACATGAGAAAGAAGGCAATCTCGCCAAATCTCCATACGTATACCACAGTAATCGGTGGGCTTTTAAGAGTCAATAGATTGAGTGAAGCCTTGGCACTTTTTGACAGCTTGGAATCTTTGGGCATTAAACGGACTGCTTACACATACATCCTTTTCATCGACTTCTATGGAAAGTCCGGAGAGCCTGAAAAAGCAGTTGAAGCCTACGAGGAGATGAAAATTCGAGGGATTACCCCTAATATTGTTGCTTCCAATACATTTTTGTATAGTTTGGCGGCAATGGGGAGGCTTGAGGAGGCAAAAGATGTATTTTGCGAGCTTCTAAAGAGTGGGCTTGCTCCAGATTCCATAACCTATAACATGCTAATGAAGGGCTATAGTAAGGCAGGGAAAATAGATGAAGCCATTCAGTTAGTCTCTCAGATGACGGAAAATGGGTGTGATCCAAGTGTGGTTAATATCAATTACTTAATTGACGTTCTTTACAAGGAAGGTCGGGTGGATGAGGCCTGGGCACTTTTTTGCAAAATGAAGGAGATGGGACTTTCTCCTACTGTGGTAACTTACAATACGTTGTTAGCAGGATTAAGGAGAGAGGGGAAAGTTCAGGAGGCTGTGGAATTATTTCAGAGCCTCACTTCAAAAGGGTGCCAGCCAAACACAGTTACTTTCAATACGCTTCTGGATTGCCTTTGTAAGAATGATGAGATTGATATGGCCTTGAAATTTTTCTATGAGATGGCCAATATGAATTGCACCCCTGATGTCTTTACTTACAATACTATCATTAATGGCTTAATTAGTGAGGACAGGGTTAATGATGCACTCTCTATGTTCCACCAGATGAGAAAGATTCTATATCCCGATGATGTAACTTTGCTCATCCTTATCCCTGGTGTTGTGAAGGATGGGGGGATAGACGATGCTTTCAGAATAACTAAGTGTTTTACTAACCAAGTTAGACTTCAGAAAGACAGCTCTTTCTGGGGATATTTAGTGGAAGGAATTCTCAGGGTAGCTGAAATAGATCAATCCATTTTAATAGTTGAGAGACTGTTATTTGACGGGATTTGTAGATATGACCTAGTGTTAATTCCTCTAATGAAGGTTATGTGCAAGCGTAAGAAAACCCTTGATGCTCATCAACTTTTCGTGAAGTTCATCAAAACTTTTGGAATTAAACCATCTCTAGAAGCATACTATGTCCTGATTGAGGGGTTTTTAGACATTGATCTCAATGAAATGGCTTGGGATGTTTTTAAGGAGATGAAGGCTTCTGGTTGTGCTCCGGATGTTTTCACTTACAACTTGTTGCTTGATAATCTTGGGAAATCTGGGAAAGTTGATGAAATTTTTGACATGTGTGATGAGATGCTATGTAGAGGATGTAAGCCCAACACCCTAACTCACAATATAGTCATTTCCGGTCTTGTAAAGTCTAATAAGTTAGAGGAAGCCATAGATATGTATTATGATCTTATCAGTGGAGATTTTAACCCCACCCCTTGTACATATGGTCCTATCATAGATGGTCTCTTAAAAAGGGGAAATTTGGACGAAGCAAAGAATTTCTTAAAGGAGATGGTGGATTATGGATGCAAACCTAATTGTGCTATCTACAATATTCTTATGAATGGATTTGGTAAAGCGGGGGATGTGGAAACTGCTTGTGAGTTGTTTAATACAATGATAAAAGAGGGTACAAGACCGGATTTGAAGTCGTATACTATTCTTGTAGATTGTCTTTATATGGTGGGTAAATCGGAAGATGCTTTATGCTATTTTGAGGAATTGAAGTCATCTGGCATTGATCCCGACTTGATTTTATACAATCAAATGATTAATGGCCTTGGGAGAGAAAGAAGAATGGAAGAAGCTCTTTCTGTTTTCAATGAAATGAAAAACAGGGGGATAACTCCCAATCTTTATACATATAATTCCTTAATACTCCATCTTGGGGTCAGTGGGATGATACAGGAAGCAGGGAAGATGTTTGAAGAACTCCTAGTTAAGGGCCTTGAGCCCACTGTCTTTACATACAATGCTCTCATTCGGGGATATACCATGTCTGGGAATCCGGATGGTGCATATGCAGTCTATGAGAAGATGATGCTTGGAGGCTGCAGCCCAAACCTTTGGACTTTTGCACAGCTTCCTAATTAAATTGGGCCTGGCTATTAGGTATTTTTTCGATGTATATTTTTAGTTATACCATCCACAGTTGTTGCAGGATATATTCTTCCACTACCCTTAAAATTTATGACTTGATCTCTTTAGACCTGCTTGTTTGTCTGGATTGAGGAAGCAAGTTGGACTATAAATTCCAAGGGATACATATCTCACGTTTGTGTTGAAACTTTTGCAATTAGAGATAAAATCCCCCAGTTATGATATCTTGAAAAACATTGGATATAAAATACCTTTGGGGATAAGATCTTATTGATCCCCCCTCTGTTAATCCAATAGGATTAATTATCACAAGGGATTATGTATCCCTTGACTAGCAGTTGACTCAGAAAATAGGGCTTTCATATGTTTGATTCGTAGTGTAATATTAACGTTCCTCTTTATTTTTTTTTTCAGGGATTCTCTAGACTGGTTTTCCTCTGTTTTGGCTGTGGAAGGATGAATCCAATTCAATTTTGAGTCAGTTGAGTTAGATACAGCAATGCTACATGCATTGTAAAGGCTTTGTGGTCCCCGCTGCAAAATACTTGTGGTACAGTTTTACGTCACAGTACTGTTTTCGACAAGGGTTTTGAGTGCATGCTTGTTATATATTTCTTCTAGGTTCCGTAGTGTATCAGGGAATGTTAACTTAAAAGTGTAAATGGTATCTTGTCCCTTCTTCAATTCGTACAGAATATATTGTTCAATGTGCCATAAAGTAACATTTTGTAAACCAGTAAAAGCTTGCTTCTTGAATCAGAACCTTGGTCTCTGCATCTGTTGCCTCTATTTCTCCTTCTTGTTCTTGCACAGGCTATTATATGTTATGGAAACTTGTCATCAACTATAGGAAGATTGTATGGTTACTGTTGAACTGTGAGTATCCACAGTATTAGAATATGAAAAAATTATATTGGCTGTAAATGAGGAAACGATAATATTAAAAAGGTCATCTTGCACCAGAAATCACTAATTTACTTCTCAGTGTTGATTACTGATTCTCTTATAGTAGACTCCTCACTCCTGCCCCATCTCCCTCTTTTCTTTCTGGAGGCATTTGTAATCTTGAATTGTTTAAAGATACTTTTTCTTGTTCATTTGTCCACTTTTGAGGTATTTCTAAGGTAAATGGTGGGGTTTTTCCCCCTGCATAGAGGTCCCAAGCATATACTATATACCAGTGTGACTGTAGTTTGCCTTGGTTTTCTGCTTGATCAGATTGTTTCTTGAACTTCTGTGGAGTTCTATTGTTTTCGAGTGCCGTCAAACATGGTACTGTCTCTGTCCCATATTGCTTGTCCTATATTCTATTTTTGGATGTCCCAAAATGCTTGTCCTCTTTAAAAAGTCCAATTGAAAAGTGAGTAAATATCTGCAAACTAGCCCTCGTAAATGACTAAAGGAAGTTTTTAATGAAGAGATAAGGGGTATTCTCCATATAGGACAAATACCATGGGACGGAGGGAGAATCTATTTTGTGTATTAGTAACTGTTGAAGTTATGCTAATGTGGCTAAAGCAGCATGTCTATACAAGGGTAAAAGAAAAGATGGTGTATTAAGTATTTGGTAATACTTCGCCTACAATTGCTGTAAAGAGTCCAGGATTCAAATGCTTATGATTGTCTATAGGTATCCGGCACTATCACTTGAGCAAAATGACAAACCATGACCTTGCAAGCTCATCTGCTAGTCTCTCTCTTGCATTTTTTAGCCTATTTAGACATTTTGAAGTCCTTTTTTGGCGGAGCATTTGTTGAGAATAATTACAAGGATCTGAAGACATTAAACCCCAAATTACCGATATGAATCCGAGAATGCAGTGGAACTATCCTCATGTATGAGGCAAATGAGGCAGATAAGGTATGAAATCCCTCCTTTATCATTACATACATGCCTCTCAATTGACAATTGCCTTCTGCTTCCTTAAAATTTCATTGTTTGTGCGAAGTATCAGAAGTTATATTTACGTATGAATGTTGTTATGGTGAAAGAAAAGGTAGAGGCCGTAAGATATGAAATAATACAAACCAAAGCATGGGAGAAGTGGCAATGTGTGACTTTTCTTTTTCTTCATGTCTGTTTTGATGGTTAATATTGTTATTTGAAGAATACAAATACAAACCAGTCAATTTTGTTCCTAACCAGATCCTAGTTTCTTTTATGAGGAACTAAACTGGTTTGGTAAGGGAATTCTCCTTCTCTCTGTATCACATAATTTTCAACCTCATTTGTAATCCAGATTTTTGCAGTTCCTAACTAAATCACTCACACCTAACTGATAATGAGTGTAGTCCAGTAGCTCCTTAGGTTGCCAACTTGTCAATCATACCAAATAGTAGACGGAGACTACAAATTTGTAACCTAACCATTCAATTTGAGACGAGTCTAAAATTGCGAATGATGCAACACACTGCTTTATTCCCCAGAGAAGCAAGTTGGTGTCCAAGATGAAACCACGAGTTCTGTCTGCAGAATTTGTGCCATGAAATCTTGACTTTGTATATAAATATTGATATATACTTATGTGGGTAGATACCCGATACCACATGCGACTTGTTTAATAACCATACCAGAGTCTTATGTATTAGCAAGTGGTGAATTGTGAGATATATAGTATGGTGGGGCTTCCTCTCAATTTGCAGATTTTGTACCTAACTGGCTAACTTGCATGAAAATTAATGCATCATGCAAGAGTGCAATTGGTCAACTTTTAAGTGGTTTGTCTTGGTACTTATCAAGGAATTCAAGCATAGTTGTCAAAGGCGCAAAGAAGCGCACTCTCATCGCCTTGTATAACCCTAGGCGACGTGACATAGAATAAGGCACATCCTAGGTGCAAGAGTTGACAAAGGCAATGAGGCACAAAAGGTGTGCTTCTTTCAAATTTGATCTCTACCCTAGGATTATGTCGTCTAGGTTAAAATTATTACCTTTGGCCATCGATCTCAAACGAAACAAAAGGGTCTCTCATTGTTTTTCTCTAATTACCGCCCATCCTCTCTCTCTCTCTCTCTCTCTCTCTCACACACACACACACACACACACACACGGTTAATCAGAACTTCAATCGATCTTAGAGAACTTCAGTCAATCATCATCATCAACAGTCCATCATCAACAATCAACATCTCCTCTGTCCCTCATCGCGATCATCTCTCTCGGTTGCCTCTCTCTCATCAACAGTCGACAGCTTGCAACTGTTGGTATCTAAGAAAAACTTGTCTGACCTCCAACAATATAGGCAACACACATAGTCGATCTATATGAATCGGAGAAGGAATATTTTTTTTAGAATGAGCTTTATTTTCAGAAATAGGTTTATTTTCAAAAACAAGTTCCATTTTTCATGTTTTCTGGGATTTTCAAAGAGTGTATTAGGCTATTAGATAGTGTAAATTAAACTTCTTTTTAGTATGCTTTCTAAAACTCATTGGCTTAGTTTTTATTATTTGAAGTATTTGTGTATGCTATTTTTCCTTTTTTTTTTTTTTGCATAGACGTGCCTTGCTTCAAAACACGTGCTTCTCGCCTAGGCCCCAACAGGATTTTGCGCCTCGGTACACCCCTCCCCTTGACAACTATGGATTCAAGTAACATTTAGTAAAATGTAGCATAAATGAAAGCCTTGGAAGGGATACATAAGATATTTTTCCAACTCAAACGAGATGCTTTTAATTTCAATAAAGGAAGAAAAGAAATAACTAAACTAAAGAAATAAATGAAAAACTCGACTTGGATTTCTTTTTGAGACCAGTGCCATACAATGCAACTCAGACGAGTTGTAATGCAGGAGATCGAACTAATAGTTGACAGAAAAATACTCTAGAACAAAAGCTCGAAAGATGTTACGGAAGGACATGACTGAGGGGTTATAATTCACCTATTGCTCATATGTCACTAGTGATATTGTTGGAATTGGTTAATGGTTTAAATTTTGAAGTATCTTTATTTGTTTGTGTTAAGTTGTTCTTTTTTGTGATTCTTGTGAACAAATACTACTAGACGTGTGGTCATTATGCTTTAGTCAAATGTCCATCTTATCTACTATCTATACCTGCCTTGACGAGATATTTTCATTATGGTGTCATATTTCATGATGCAATTACTTGTGTAGCTAATATTTCTTCATTCTGGAGCCAGATATTGTAGACTTTCTGTGAACTCTGATTGCTAGTATATCTGAAACTTCATATTGTCTAAAAAGTGTTTTGAGGGTGTGGTTAGTGCAAACTAATGACCTTTAAATATTTTTTTGTGGTTAGTATTTATGATGCAGGAGCATAATGGTGCCGATCAAATCGAGGAGTCATTAGTTAAATATTTCAAATTTCTAGTCAATGTCTTTTAATTTCTGGTCATTAGTATTTATTAGCCTAGTAATTATAGTTTGAAAGTTGAGCCTTGACTACCTAGTAAGTTGTGTAATTGTTTTAATTGTGGTCTAGTTATTTTAAAGGTCAAGTTGGAAATTGTGTATTCTTTATAAAGTTCTGGAAGTGTAATCTTTGTAATGCCTATAAATAGGTGATCTAATGAACGAGAAGGAGAGAGTTTGAGTTTATAAAATTATTTGCAAGTGCGTCTTGCTTGGAGTGAGTGATTCCTCCTACAATCAAGTGTGTGGCTTGGTCGTGTCGAGTGACATCCGCGATTAGTAGCGTCGAGTGGCATCCGCTACCCCTGGTTGAGTGGCATCCCGGGATTATCCCTATCGTTGCAGATCTCGGCATGCATCAATTTACTAGAGCTTGTCCCACATTGGTTAATTATAACCTTCAAAAGCTAGTATATGCGCCTAGGCGGCCTCTCTACTCATTGCCAATTGGTTTTGAGTTGGATGCTCTAACATGGTATCAGAGCTAAGCTTTCAAAGGCTATTGGACAAGACTCTCTTTATTGGTTGTCCCGTTGTTAATGCCATAAGTGCACTTTATTTCATTGTTTGTTGTGATCCCATTGTTATGAAGCCGTTGTTTACCTCTCCATGTGCTGGTCTGGGGTCACGCATGTGGTTAATCTCCAAAAACTAATATATGAGCCTAGGCAGCCTTGCGACTCATTGACAATTGGTTTTGAATTGGATGCTTTAACAGGTTTGCACCATTCTCTCCATACTTTGCCTACCAGTACTAGCCTGTTCTAATTGTTTTTTCCTTCTCAAGATATATAGACAAGGTGTGAGATGTATTAGTGGGATTCTTGGTCAAGTGAGAGAGTATCAGACAGTTGTGGTTGCTGGTATGTGTTGTAAGCCAAACAGTTCTAATTTTTCTTTTTCATTTTTGTCTTGAGGAAATGTATGTAGTAGGTACTCTTGACTATTTTGTATGAGACATGGTTTTATGTGTCCAAGCTGAACCAAAGCCTTCAATGAGAATTGAGAGGTAGTTAAGCTAGGTTCATAAACTTAGCACGGGGCATGCTATGACAAAAAAGAGAGCGCACGTCCTCAAAAAGGTGTTTGACAGGAAGAGACTTTTAACCACAAGGGTGATGCAATGAATGGACATCTCACCCCGAAGGTACACACACTGATATGGAACCTTACAACACTCTCCGAAATCGGTGCCAAAACTGCCACCAGATGTGACTCCTCTGTACAAGGACATGTGTGAGCGATATACACGTGTGCTTAATATACATAAGGACCTGTGCCCACGGAGAATAATGTACTCTGTCACCAAGGAATGACACCTGTGACGTGGCTGTCAGGCTACCTCTATATTGTTGGCATCCCTCCGCGTGAGCATGTCCACATGGCTGCAAGGTCTCCTCTTGGTGGATGAGAACGTGCAAGAAGCTCCGTGCGGATAAGACTTTTCGCCAAGACCTCCTTAGCACAGGCTTAAGGTTTGTTCTCACCAGAGGATTCTCCAGAGACAAATTGCTCCTTCTCTCGTGCGCTCTAGCTTGATTCCATGACCTTCACCCATTCCCCCAAGCGACGATTCGACACCAATGATGCCATCAACCCTTAGTCAATGAAATATATCCATTAGTCATTATATGCTACTTTGTGAAGGTCTTTTTGTTAATGCTTTGTATGCTACAAAACTATTGTTTTCCTAGTTTTGATAAAATCACACAGAAGGCAAGTTGACTGAAATATTGTAACTTTTTTTTTTTGACCGGCAAAAATATTGTGACTCAAACTTGAACAATTCCCAGTAAGTCGAATATCAGGCAAGCGTTAATATATCCAGGCTTCTCACAAGTTAGCAACTTTAGATGAAGTTAAAATTTCTCGGCAGTGAGTTTGTCAAAAACTTAGGTTCTTTGATAATCAATGTTGAAAAATTATTTAACGTTACCCTGTACGTGTAACTAAATTTTGATCCATATCCATGTATCCTCCAGTTTTAAGTTTTAAGTTTTAGATGTCTGACACTTAGATATACTATGACATCCGATACCTGCACCCTTGTCCGTGTAACACATGTTGAGGGAGGCAAATTTGCTTCTCTCTTTGTCCTCCTTAAGACTCCATAGATGGGTTTTAATTGAATGACAATACCTTGATATTGATTGCTCCTCTCTTTGTCCTCCTTTAGACTCCATAGATGGGTTTTAATTGAATTATAATACCTTGAGATTGATTCAGAAGCACTAGTAATATTTGCGGGAGTACTTGGACCCTTGGATGAGTTGATGTCGCTTATCCCTAGAGATGGAATTACCAATACCATTTTGTGTTTGCGTGTGTGGAGGAATAAT
Source organism: Vaccinium macrocarpon (assembly GCA_022606695.1). Taxonomy (NCBI): domain Eukaryota; kingdom Viridiplantae; phylum Streptophyta; class Magnoliopsida; order Ericales; family Ericaceae; genus Vaccinium; species Vaccinium macrocarpon. Next base: position 17,070,116 of record CM040181.1, on the reverse strand, counting down.
AATCTATTTAGAATGTGAATTTCACTCCCATCGACAAACATGATCTCGCAGGATTAACAATTCCAGTCCAACAGCCAATCCGTCCCGTTAATGTTTATCAACCTAGCCTCAGTGTCATGAGGTGTTGGCAGAAACTTATAGGAATTGAACTCCCTGTTCAATCCACTACTCCTTGTGGATCTTGGAAACTAGAGTCGTAGTAATCACACAACAAACAAAAACAATGCGTAATAAACATAAAACGAAAGAACACATAGATATAAGTAGAAAACCTCAACGCGTAAAAAGACCACTGGAGCCACACCAGTCCACTATAATGGAAGAATCAATGGAGTACTAGTCTTCTCTCTTCTCTCTTCGAAATTTTTTCTCTCGCCTCCTCTCGTGTTTACACTAAAACTCTTAAGCCTAATTACAACGCATAGGTAAGGTCCAATGGCCGAAAATGACCCTCCCGAAAGTGAAAATACTGTTTTCGCTGGAACTTTGTGCCTTTGGGGCCCAACACCCTTGGGCTGAACTATTGAAGGTTGTATGCATCCCCAACAGAAACTACACCTTCAAGCAAGTGCTTGAAGATATCATTGATACCTATTAAATCGTGTATTTTTGGATTTATAAAGCTCTCTTAATTTTTAATTGGCATTCTTTAGCATTTTATGTAACATTTTCATGGTAAATCTGCGTCATTGAGACGTTCTATTACATTAAAGTTCTTTAGCATTAAGGATAATATTACACTTTTCAGTAATGTTTTCAAATATTTTAATTAATTTTAATGCTTAACTTGAACTTAAATGTATAGAATAGATGTAATGTAAGTGTCGTGGTGCTGTATCGTGGATGATGGTCACGGGCACACCTTAGGAAAGATTAGACGTTATTGCATGACCTTGGAGAAAACTGAGTTATGTTATTTCGTATGAGTTTTTCCTGAAGAACATTCTGAAGGTTCTGTTTGAGACCATCTTATTTTTTATGTCATTGTTTGGTTGAAGGTGAAATTTTTTTTTTGTGGGATAACTTGCGGCGTCTAGGCTTTGGGTTATCTGTGAGATGTGGTACTTATGAGAAATCTCTCCTCTTTGTACATGCAGTGGTTAGATCGTTAGATAGGGTGATGAGGTAACTACTGTTTGATAAAAAGAAAAGGAAGGTTGCTACTGCCTTGTAGAGGTTGCCTGACTTGCCTCTTCCCCCCGAGATTTCTCATCCTTTCCATTCTTGTGTTTCCGTTTTCACTTCCTGCAGTTCTTATTCGATTGTCACCCACGTCAGTATAAATGACCACCTACATGATTCTTTTTTAAACTTCTTGTGTGGTATTTAGGAATGTTTTAAGTTAAACTCGTGCTGTTTTAGGTCCTCTCAGTGTTTATGAGTTATGGCACTTGGCATATATTCATTTGAAATATTCCTTTTTGTATAACAAAATGAGTCGATAAATTCTTTACCCTTAACGGCTCTCTCTCTCTCTCTCTCTCTCTCTCGTGGTTACATGTACCAGAACACATACTATGTCATTGGCATTACATGTCCTTGTTGGTTGGGCTTTGTAGGTCAATGTTGCTTACTTTTGATGTTATGCAGCCAAACTGGTATCTTGTAGATACCAGTTTTTTTTTTTTTGGTTTGAACATCCAGCTATTACTTGTTACTTTTCCAAAGCCGTAATCATCATGGATTGGTGACTCGTGAATGGGAATACTTATATGTAGATTGTTTTGTTTTCAAGAAAGATAATTAGTGTTATTCACAGGGCCGGCCCAAGGGTTTGAGGTACCCTAGGCCTAGCCCAAAAATTGTGCCCTTCAAGTACAACACCTAAATAACTTTTCGAGTAACAATCACTATACGAGAAAACCAAAACAATATAATGTTCTACAAGCATCACATAATAACGGAAAAATTAAAACACGAAGTCTCTAGATACATATACCGCATGAGTATCACTTGAATATTACGAGTGTTGCAATTTTAGAAGCAAAAGTATCAATTATACTTGGACATTTTTTATATTGTGATTTTTTTAAAATCAATTTTAGATTTGGGTATTTTTTAAAATTTTGGGCCACAATAATTTTTGAGTCTTTTTTTAAACATTGGGCCACAATGTTGGGCTCTTTTGTCACTCCTAATGGATTTTTTTATTTTATTTTGGTCCAAAAAGTGTTCTAGTCAAGCCCATAGGTATAAAATGGTGGGGTGCCCCAAAAATTAGCCTTTTTTGTGGTGCCCTAGGCCCAGGCCTTGTGGGCCTTGGTCCTGGGCCGGCCCTGGTTATTCATTATCTACAAACATTATCCAACTTCAATTTTTTTTTTTTGAACAAACTTCTGCTTTTGTACCATAGACCCGAAAGTTTGGAAGGCATAGCTTAGGCGCAGGTCATGAAATCCTTGGAGGACCTTGTTAAGGTTCGAGCAACTCTTAAATCTTGCTGCTGCTGCTGCTTGCCCTGAGGTTCATTCATGTATCTGGGACATGTCGAAGGCTGTGGCGGACGCAAGAACCTGATAGAATGTGCTGAATGCAAATTTATTTTCGGGTGTTGTTACATAGCAATTGTCTTTCTATTTCAAAAAAAAAAAAAAATCGTGTTTGTTAATCTTGCATTAAGCTTTTATAGATTATTGATTTGTCTTGGCGTGAGGTATCCGGAAAGTAAAAAAATTATGAGAATTGCCCAAATGTTTTGAAAAATATCTAACAAAGCTATAAGAAAAAAACAGTTCATTGAAATAGAAAAGACCGTTTGTTCCCGAAGTATTTCTATGAACTGTATTTTCATAGTTTCTCTTGGATATTTTCCAAAATGTGGATAATTTTCATAATTTTTTACTTTTCCGATTCCTCACACCGAGACGAATCAATAATCCACAAAAGCTTAATGCAAAACTAACAAATGTAATTTTTTTTTTTTTTTTTGAATAAAGACAACCTAGAAATAGAAAAGACGGTGTGGAACAACACTAAAGTTGTCCAGGAAAGGGGCTAGGAAAATTATCAAGATTTTGAAGTGGCCAACACACTGGATTTTAATGTAAGTATCAGAGTCTATGCACGTGTTTATACCCAAATTTGGCACAAGGGATTAACAAGACCTGATTCATGGTTAACAGATTTCCAGTTGGAAGAGGATTGTGACGACCAAGGCCCATAAGGCTCATTTTGGTCCAATAAGCGAACAAGGCTTATTTTACGGATTAAATGAATTGAAGGCCGAGATAAGGTATAAACGGTTATGGGGTAAATTCCCACGGGAGAAAAACAAAGGTAGATGGAAATAACTGCTTTTCTATATCTCCTCCTAAAAAGGAGGGAGTGAATTATCAAGAAATCAAAAAAGAAAATAAGAATGGAGGTTGTGGGCAAGAAAAGAGAAAAACGGTTACGCCACATGGCGCAAAACCGTGACCATGCTCAAACCTATGAGCCCACTAATTGGAAATGTGGGAGGCTTGATAATAGGTCCTTTAGCCTCTTACCACGGAAATAGGGCCATGACCTTTTGTAACCACCAATAACCGCCACAATGGAGGGTAAATAGGAAGCTCATGGCACGTGGCAGCATCAGATTGAAGCATGAAAGTACCCAAGAACATCATCTCGGCATTGGAGGATTTGGCGCCAAAGTTGCCTATAAATACAAGAATAAAAGGAGTAAAGAGGGTTCCACAGCCATCAACCTCACAGTTAAAATCAAACTCAAGTCTCTCGACTTACATCCAAAGTTCTCAACATGTTGCAGCTAATCAACCCCGTTGAAGCCTCCAACACAATTGAGTCCTTTCTCTTTCAGTCTTTCAACAAGTCTAACTCGAGTTTAGGTCTTGTTATTGACTCCTTTGTACCCCACTTTTGTTAATTTCATTAATAAAAGTTGGTTTTGTTTTTATCTCATTGCTCCTAATTTTCCACAATGGTTGGAAAATTCTAAGTTCTCACACGTAAGGCAAACCACGAATCATTTGCAACTCTACACTTTGAGGGTTGCACGCAATCGCATAGACAAAGTTAGAAAAGGTCTCGAAGGCCTCTATCACAATTGGACTGCAGCAGATACTCCTGGCATACCCAGCTCACAAACCACATCAGACGTTTGTGGTTTCTTTAGTGTTAACATTTTTTGGCATGCCCAGTGGACCTCAATCAACAAAGGGTGAACAATGGGATGACGAGGTGTACCATCTAACCCTCCACCACAGGAGAAGCCAGACCTTCCACATGAGGTCACAATTGAAGAAGAAGCCATACTTGAAGCAGTCCTTCAAGAATCACGATGGCTGCAAGATGAAACAGAACAACGAGAGGCTCTCAGGAATGAGCCAAAGCCTCAAGTGAGTGTTCAAAGCATGAATGAGTCCTTCGACAACGTGTGAAACTAGCCGTGAAATGTCTCAAGACATTGCTCATTCCGTGAGTTTAGCCATGCATGAGATAAGGGATTCCAACATGGAATTATCATCAAACATTGGTAATTTAACCAATAATGTAAATAGAATGTCGGAGACCATCACTAATTCTCTTAATCATCTCTTAGCTATTGTGGCCAAGGAAGCTAGAGAAAAAGATAAGGCAGAGCCAACTTCACAACCGCCATCTATGCTCCAATTTGGAAGCATTGATTAGCAGGCCTTGTAAGAACTTTCCCCACAAAAACCTACTTATCAGACCTCGAGCTTAACTACTCCTGTAGGGGGTAGAATCTAGAAATAAGGAACAAATGGAGCAGGTCCATCTAGAGGCTCAATGCATAAAAAGCCTACAGAGAATCATTGCAAGCGGTTCATGCCAGGAGGTGGTTCAAAGCCCCAGCCATACAACCAAGGAGTAAGGCCTCCTGTAACGTCCCATGTAGACCATTGGCCCAGTACCTTGATTTGATCCATTAGCCACACCACATGGCCCAAAATGCTTAAGTCCAAGGTACTAGTAGTAGCCCACATGGTTTGTTATATATCTAAGATAATTTATTTAAACAACTAATGTGGGACTAAACACCATCTAACTCCAAACCTGGGGTATCACAATCTTCCCCCCTTATGAATGCAACGTCCTCGTTGCATAGTCCCAGCAACCTCCCCTAGTGTCCGTGGTGGCAGAGCACATCCTACCCATCACTTGGACCAGGGTGGGGCTCTGATACTATTTGTAACGCCCCATGTAGACCACTGGCCTAGTACCCTGATTTGATCCACTAGCCACACCACATGACCCAAAATACTTAAGCCCAAGGTACTAGTAGTAGCCCACATGGTTTGTTATATATCCAAGATAATTCATCTAAACAACCAATGTGGGACTAAACGCCATCTAACTCCAAACCTGAGTTATCACACCTCCAGCCAGTGGAGGCCAACACCCATATGGATATACTCCTCGTGATACTCAGAGGGCATGGCCTAAGTCAGGGCATCAAGTTCAACAAAGCCATCAGTTACCCCCATAGAAGAACACTCAAGAAAAACAAGTCACTCAGCCTCAGCAAACCTATCAAACACAAATTGCTCAGGTTCAGTAGGCTCCACAAGATCCATCCTTAGGAAGAGATCAAATAATTGCTTTGTTACAAGAGTAGTTGGGTCCAGAGTTTAGGCCTATGGGAAGGCTAATCTATATGAGGCCTTATTTAGACAAGGTTGAGAATGAGTCCTTTCTAAAAGGTTACAGAGTTCCTGAGTTTAACTCATTTTCTGGCGAGGTCATCCGTGAGTCCACCATTGAGCATGTGGCTCGTTTTCAAGTTCGATGTGGTGAGGCTGGGTCTAGGGATGCTATGAAACTAAGGTTTTTACCCAATTCCTTAACTCACACAACCTTTACCTGGTACATTAATCTGCCTCCAAATTCCATTCAGACCTGGAGGCAATTGGAAGACATGTTCCACCAACAGTTCTATAGAGTTGAGGCAGAGGTCACCATGGCAGACCTCTCAACACTCTGCCAACTCCCAGATGAAGGTGTGGAGACCTATCTGTCCAGGTTTAAGACCGCTAGGTTCAAATTCAGAGTCTCTTTACCAGGGAAGGAATATGTTTGGCTGGCTCTCATTGACCTTAACTTTGAATTGAAAAGGAAATTCCATGGTGTTGAGTTCAAGGATGTCTTTGAATTGTTTGCGAAGGCTGCCCGTTATGAAAAGATCTTGAAAGAGGAGGCAGACCGTAGGAGTGCCTCAAAGGGGACGTATTATCGTGACCCATATTATGAGGTTTCAACTACTGAGATGGATCACAATTCTGAATGTGCAGTGGCAGAGATGGATCACAATTCTGACATGTTGAGGATTGGGCTCATAGAACTCAAGGATGTGCAGGTATCATCCTCAAGCAAGGCTCCCAAGGCCTACTCCTTCGATATCACCAAGGCTGAAGCCATATTTGAACAACTGGTTGCAGACAAGATGATCAAGTTTCCTCCAGGCCATAAGCTCTCTTCTCCTAAGGAGTTGAAAGGAAAAGAGCACTGTAAGTACCATAATTATTGGTCCCATTCTACTAACAATTGTATGGTGCTTAGAAATGATATCTTGGACAAGATTGAACATGGTGAGTTCAAGTTTGAAGCCAAAGAGGGGAAGAAAATCCTTGGACTGCACAAAAATCCATTCCCACGAGGCCTAAACACTAATATGGTGTTAGTTAACATGAGAGGCCTTCCAAGAACAACTCTAAGGGCTAAAGTTAGCCTGGGGGCACCTTCAAAGGATATCAACAGATCAAGATATGAAGATTATGAATCTAAGGAGTATAGGCCCCTCAATAGGCCTTTATTCCAGCAACAGAGGCCTAGACAACAACAACAGTGGTCCAAATGGCATAGGCCTATGCCCGAGATAAGGAAGTCATCAACAAAGCCAAGATTTTAGTTGATGTGCAATGAGTGCGAACAGAGGATTGACTCTCAAAGAGCACAGGCGAAGGGCAAGGCAGCTGATAGGCGCGCGAATGTTCACATTTAGCGCCTCTAATTTACCCTTGCCAAGTCTATTTATTTTGTTATTTGGAGTACAATGTTTTATTTGCATATTTTTGTAGGTATTCGGAGGCTTTGATAAAATATATAAAAAAACGAAGTCCAATTAACTCGGCGTCGAAGCATGGCCCATGCCCGAATAAAGTCAAACGATGGATAAAGCTTGTCATGGAATTGGACCTTATTATCATACTCCTCACAGTCCACGTGAATTATAAAGGTCTTTGGAAGGCATCACTTATGTACATGAATTCGTGGGCCGAAAGACTTGGTCATAAGTCTATTTTGACTATGGGCTTCCTAACGCCATGTTTAAAGCCTAATCATAACAAAGGTAGTCGGCTAGGGCTATACACATGACCGACTTGGTTAGTAAATTATGTAGCAGATGATTAGTATAAAAGGAAGGCAGTGGCCTAGAGACCGGGGAATATATACATTACGGAGGAGACCACAAAGTCATACACAAAGACATCACGAAACAGATCAGGGCATTAGAGAAAGGAGGACTTCGAAGCAAAAAGCGTCTGGGTTCTCGCCATCAACAATAGCCGGCTAATCATCTCTCTTACGGTGTAGATGAAACCCTAACCAAGTAACTTTGTTTTTATATTAATTTTGAATTGTGATTATCGAAACGACGGTTGTGTAACTTTGAAACTTGTTTTTATGATTCGATCTTATTTTTCCCATCCAGTGTTATGTGTTTGTTTTCTATGATTGCAAATACATAGTTATGAATGGTTTTCTTGGCGCGTGAAATTGCGAATTAGGATAATTTATGCCTAGGGAAGGTGAGTCGTGCCTAGATTAATTAGTTTTAGAATTGAAGACGATTCGTGCCAACCGAAGATAGGTTATGCCCGGTTTTCAATTGCATGTTATTTTCTTGTCGATATTGCTAGGGCTTGTAGCTTTTAGCAAGTGATAGTTGTTTCAGTAATTGATTTTCCTGAATTAATATAATTATTTGGTTGCAAAGTTAGGGTGGATTCGAAACCCTGAGACCTTTTTCCATATTATTTAATTCACAATCTTTCTTGCTTTGCATTATTTAGATAATTTTAGAAACCAAACTCAAATCACTTTTTGTTAAATTAATTTAGAAATCAATTGAAATAGTTGCAGCTTAGCCTTTAATCCCTGAGGACGATACTTGGAATACTTACCACTATTCGAAAGAATCGTAGTAATTGTTCAATTTAATTAATTATTTTTGGTGTGAAAAACGACCTACCAGCAGTTGACTATTATCCCAGCAAGCCTTAGAGACTGTCTCAAGAGAAGAAATTGAGGCCTTCGGAAAAGCATTTTTTTTGTCTTCTCAAGGCTAACTATAGGCCTTGAGAATGTGCAGGAAGACCTTTGCAAACTAATAGTCAACTGAGGTACTAGAAATTTAGGCAAGGCCTCCGTTTTTGCAAACTAAATTTCTAGTACCTCCGTTTTTGAGATCTGAACATCCCAAGTTCCCAGCAAGGCCTCCACCTCTGTCCAGATCTCAAAAACGGAGGTACTAGAAATTTAGGCAAGCGGCCAGGAGGAAGAATCCGAGGTGTTAGAGGGTATGGAAGAAGATCTCTGGGAGGATACAAAAATGCTGGAGGCCTTGGAACATGATAACATGGAGGTAGATCACTTCGATGAGGTCGGGGAGTTCATGACAAAGGGGGCAAAGAAATCCTCATCAGTGTCAACTTCAACAACCTTGCCAACGTCCCAAGAAGTCTCCAACAGCTGTGAGGAGAGCCCAGAAGGGAGAAGGTAATGCAAATCAAAAGAGAGGGTCATATAGGAGGATGCACCAAAGCCTCCCTGACAAGTAAAGATGTTAGAAAAGGCCCAACCAATGGTGAAAAGGCAGGAATCTGTGAAAAAAGTCCAACCAGCCCCTACCAAACTAGACGAAGGGGGGGCAAAGGAGGCCTTAATCATCTTACTAAGGAATTTAGGCCTAATTCTAACTTGACAAGGCCGTGCGACATGGTGTTCATCCTTGAGGAAGGTCTAGAAGCTAAAGATGGTCAACAACAGGTCATGGAAGGTGACGTTATTAAGCTGGGCGAGATGACTAAAATACTCTATGAATCAATGAGGCCAGTTGATCATGTTTCCTCTATAACAATCCTTGAGGAGGAGGCCGCGAAGGAGGTCTCTAGGGCGGTGGCCTGCGTCATGTTCGAGAAACCTACCCCAAAGGCTGCAAACCATATCAAGCCTTTGTATGTCTCAGGGGTTGCCTTGATGGAATGCCAGTAAATCGTTTATTGATCATGGCAGGTCTGCAACAAACTTGATGCCAAGGACCACCATGGCAAAACTAGGGAAGACTGAGCAGGACTTTTATTTTGATAACCGAGAAACAGCTTTACAATAAGCCACTAATTGGACCCACTGTACGACTCAAACCTCGGAGTGAGTTGGCATAACCCACACCAGTCACGACCCCTCACTTAGCACAGGTACTCATCTTGCGGGGAATCAAACTCCTCACCAGGGGATTACCTCCAAAGTCAGGCACTCGCCCTAATCACTAGGGCAACCCCTGGGTGTCTCTGAGCAAGACTTAATTGCTTCAAGTGCAAGCCTTTCAGATTTTAAAGGTGGACTGACGACTTGTGAAGGGATTCTCGTCATGAAGTTAACAATAGGTACCAACACCATCACTACTCCTTTCTTTGTTATTAATTCTTTTTCCACGTGCAATGTTTTGCTAGGAAGAGATTGGATTCACACCTGTTTAGTTGTTCCTTCTTCTCTCCATCAATGTTTGATTTTTTGGAATAGGAACGAAGTGGAAGTGGTTTGGGTGGATCAGAGGCCTTTCTTTACAATAACAAATCATGCAGAGGCTAGGTTATATGATTCTGATATTGGGCCAATGAGAGTGGCAGGCCTTGACATATATGGCCGCCACAAGATCGTACCATTGGCTTCAAATTCCTCAACTGAGGATCTTAAGAAAGTTTACAACGAGTTGATTGGCCCAGAATTCCATAGGCCAATGACTCCTTCCATCCAAATTTGTTCTAATGCAAGCACATCCAACTGAAGAAGAGAAGGACGTGGCCTTATAGTTAGCCAGGTTTAATGCTTATCTGACAGACAGACGGATGATGGACTTGCATGATGAGGAAGAAAGACATAATTCGGCTAATGCAACTGAATTCATCTATGAGGATGAAGGCCTGGAAGAAGTTGATGGAGTTTATGAAAGTGATGTTTAAGGTTTGAGGACTTCGAGGCGACAAAGGCCAAATTGGATGACTTAAAGGCTGATGTGCAGGATCCTCTCGATAAAATTAATTTGGGTAGTGAAGAAGATCCAAAGCTTGTGTACATAAGTCAACTTCTCCAAGAGGACGTGAAAGAGAAGTTTACTCAGCTCATGAAGGAGTTAAAATGTTGTTTTGCATGGGACTATGATGAGATGCCAGGCCTTTCAAGAGACTTAGTGGAGCACTGTTTGCCAATTTAGCAAGCTTTCAAGCCTTTCAACTAGCCACTCAGAAGGATATCCGATGAGGTTCAATTACAAGTAAAAGCAGAGATAGAGAGGATGTTAAAGGCTGGTTTCACCCGTGCAACCATGTATGTCACTTGGCTATCTAATATTGTGCCTGCAGTTAAGAAAAATGGTAAGATTAGGGTCTATATAGATTTTAGAAATCTTAATATTGCTTCCCCAAAGGATGAATACCCAATGCCAATTGCAGACTTAATGATAGATGGGGCTGCAAAACATACAGTTCTATCCTTTATGGATGGACACTTTAGGTACAACCAGATTTTTATTGATGAGGTCGACACATCTAAGACTGCATTCAGATGTCTTGGTGCTTTAGGGACATTTGAGTGGGTTGTGATGCTTTTCAACCTAAAAAATGCAGGTGCTACTTATCAAAGAGTCATGAATGCTATCTTTCATGATGTAATAGGCCATTTTATGGAGGTGTACATCGATGATGTGGTGATCAAGTCTTAGTCCTATGAAGAGCATTTGGAGCACCTTAGGACTTCATTCTTGAGGATGAAAGAGGTACAACCTGAAAATGAATCCTTTAAAGTGTGCCTTTGGAGTTTCTATAGGCAACTTTTTGGGATTCCTTGTTCACAAATGAGGAATTGAGCTTAACAAAAACAAATCGAAGGCCTTGATGGAGGCCAAACCTCCAACAACCAAAAAACAGCTACAGAGGCTTCTCGAGTCGCTCAACTTCTTGAGAAGATTTATCTCCAACTTGGCCGGCAGAGTTCAAGCCTTCTCACCACTCTTGAAGTCAAAATACCATGAGGACTTCGTCTGGGAGGCCTGTCACCAGAAGGCCTTTTAATCAAATTAAAGAATACTTAACAAAGGCTCGAGTCTTAATGCCTCTAATCAAGAACAAGCCTCTAAAGCTCTATATTTCTGCAATAGAAAACTCTATTGGGAGTTTACTACCACAGGATAACGATCAAGGGCAAGAACAAGCTATTTATTATTTAAGTCAATTATTAAGTCATTGTGAAACAAGATATTCTCCAATAGAAAAGTTATGCCTTGCTTTGTATTTTTCTGCTATTAAGTTAAGGCATTATATGCTTCTTGTTGTGGTTTATATTATGAGTCAAACATACCTCATTAAATATTTGCTAACACGGCCAATCATGAGATGCCGAATTGGGAAATGGTTCTTGGCCTTGATGGAATTTTGCTTACAATACATTCCTCAAAAGGCTGTGAAAGGGTAGGCCTTAACCGATTTCCTTGCTAATCATCCTTGCTTGGATATCACGGGAGAGTCAGATGTAGGCCTTAATGCTTATGAAGTTGCATTAAAGGCATGGAAGTTATTGTTTGATGGTTAATGGACCCAAGAGGTCTTAGGCTGTGGTATAGTTCTAATTTCTCCAGAAGGCCTTAGAACTAAATTATCATTTCAATTTGACTTCCAATGTACTAACAACCAGGCTGAGTACGAAGCCATTGTGAAAGGCCTTGAAATCCTACGTGAGTTAGGGGTAAAATTTGTTAATATAATTGGAGATTCAAATCTAGTAATCAATCACTTGGCAGAGACCTTTAAGTGCTATAGTGAAGAACTAGCACCTTACTACATGGCCGTCATGCAATTACTTGATAATTTCCAAAATGTTACGGTTAAACACATTCCTAGGAGGATGAATGAAGAGGTCAATAGCCTTTCCCTGGCTTCAATAGGCCTTAAATTATCTCCCGGTGTCCTATACAAAGCCATAACGGTCCAAAAAAAAGAGGCTATTACCATCCGTGAAAAGGAGGGGCCTTGGTTTGGAGGCCTTTATGTCAGACCTTGAGAATCACTCTCTTGACCCACCAGATGATGAGGAGATAGGTCAAAAGGACTGGTGTAACCCATTAGCTCATTCCTTAAGAATCCTTAAGCCAAGGCAACAAGGAAAATAAGGAGGAGGGCTATCTGTCACGCCCTCAAATTTAATAATCCAAAAGTAAATAAAATCCACGTGGAACAAGTCAAAGTCTCACGATTTCCCCTTAGAATAATCAAAATCAACAAAATACAATCTCACCATTTCGAATAAACAAGTTCTATCCACTAGCGTCCATAGCCCGAATGCATAAGTACAAGGTTTAAAAGTTATTACATTGCCAAATAATCAAAAAGATGAACTATCGAAGTTATAAAACCATCTTTCCAAAAATATATTACAAGGATGGGAAAATAACTTCGTGCATGTTTGAGCTGCAAATAAATATCACTCCACATGCATCCAACTTCATACTCTATGCCGTGTACCTGAAAATTGATAAGTTGAGCTCACTAGCCCAGTAGGAAAACTATTCTACCAATGCTAGGTGTATAAACATGATGCATGCATAATAAATGTGTATAATATGATGGACACGACCAAGGTATAAGATTAGGGTGAACGGAAGGCTTTAACTCAACCACTAAGTACTCGAAATGTGTTCATGTGTCTAGAATGTGTCCAAGTGTTCTAAACTAAGTTTAAGTATACAATCAAAGTCCACATAATTGCCAAGTCTTCATACCCGTACACAAAATTTCAATTTTCGCTAAATATTCCAAATTGAACTCAAAACGTGTCATTTCTGACATTTTATAAGAAAAACATTCATCAATTTAATAGGGAAGTATCCCTCTACCGGATTTCATGGGCTTCGTGCACCCCTGCCGGATTTCATAGTCTCTGTGCACCCCTGCCGGATTTCGCGGGCTCCGTGCACCCATGGCCAGGGACACCAAACGGATGATCCCTAGAGTTCACATTTATCTATAAAATATTTTAGATTTAAAACTCATCTCAAAACTTTACAATTTGTCCCAAAATTTATCATTTGCATCGAAAAGTCAAACCAACTTTTTACATTATCCAAACGATGCCAAAATATGGTTGGAGGGATGTACGATGTGTCCAATATTCAAGGGAAGGATCAAAGATGAAAATATGATATTTTAGCGCTTCCCAACCAATTGGAGGTTTTTGCCCAACTGGTTGGACTAAAACAGAGACGAATACAAGTTTTCAGAAAAGCCCAACTGGTTGGGCAGAGACAGATTCGTGTGAAAATTTTAGAAGTGCCCAACCGGTTAGTGGTTTTTTCCCAACTGGTTGGGCAAAGACAGATTCATGTGAACACTTTAGAACTGCCCAACCGGTTGGAAGTTTTTGCACGACCGGTTGGGGAAACCCAGAATTTCTGCGAGTTTCTCTCAAAACATGAAACTTCAACCCAATAGCATATATGAAGTTTTAGGCCAAAAGTGGATATATGGAGCAACTAATAGACATCAAGGGAGGTAAATCAACAATCAATTGCATCAAACAAGTACTCAAATCATAGATCACAAAATCAAGCTTAAACAAACCCATTTGAGAGCAAATGATGAATTTGATGAATTTGAGTAACAAGAACAAGATATATGTCATACATCACATAGATACAACTAGAGGGAGTAGAATTTGTCTTACTACCTCAAGATTTTAGCTTCAAATGAGTGAGGAAATGAAAGCCCTAGCCTCCAATGAGCTCCAACCCGAAATGTTAGCCTTTGGTGCGAAATGAGTGCAATACAAGCCTCAAAACACGTAGAGGAGATGATTTTAGGTGGGGTTTATGAAGGGGACTTGAGGTTTTGGTGAATTCTTGAGCTTGGAGCAAGCAACAATGGAGGAGAGGAGTGAGAGAGAGGGCTATGGTTGATGAAGAAGAGAGATGGCTGATTTTTGGTAAAAATGCAAGTATAAAATGTCTTATATAGTCTCACCCTCTTACACTTTCACCCTTAAACTTTCAAATGCATATTAAACACACCCAAATGCACTCTCCCACTATCACATTGACCTCTCTTAATCAAAATTCAATTCCTCACATTTACCCAACATTATTTTGGAAAAATTATGTAAAAATACGGGTCCTTACACTATCAGTTATCTCCTTATTGGAGAAGAGTTATATAAGAAAAGCCCTGAAGATGACTTATTGTTAAAATGCCTTGACCATGGGGAGGCAATGAAAGTAATGGCCGACGTACATGAAGGGATTTGTGGCGCCCATCAGTCTGGCCTCAAGATGAGGTGGTTAATACGTAGGTATGCTTACTATTGGCCAACAATCCAGGAGGACTGAATTCGTTTCTCTAAAGTATGCCAACCTTGTCAACTTCACGGTCCTATTAAACATGCCATAGCAACTAATTTTAGGCCGTGGTAAAGCCTTGGCCTTTTAGAGGATGGGCTTTGGATTTGTTTGGTAAAATTTATCCTCCTCCTTCTAAACACCATACCTATATTCTAGTGGCCACAGATTATTTTACAAATAGGCTGAGGCCATTCCTTTAAAGACAGTTGACCATCAAGCAGTCATAAAGGCTATCAAGGAAAGGATTGTACATAGGTTTGGTATACCACAACACTTAGTGGCTGATAGAGGAACTATACTTTTTGGAGGACAAGTCCAGGCCTTTGCAGCAAACTTGAAATAACCCTATCACATTCTACATCTTATCATTCACAAAGAAATGGCCAAGCAGAGTCCACCAACAGGACTTTGAATGGTATTATCAAGAAAATGGTGGAAGACAATCCAAGGAATTGGCATGAGTTATTGTCAGAGACCTTATGGGCCTATAGGACATCAAAGAGGTTAGCCACCAATGTGACCTTGTATATGCTTGTGTATGGGCATGATCTAGTCCTACCCATGGAGGTCATAGTGAAATCATCAAGAGATGCATCACTCATGCAAATTATTCCCAAGCCATGCTCATGGAGTTAGAGGATTTGGATGAAGTTAGGCTTGCAGCCTTGGACCACATTTTAGTCCAGAAGCGAAGAGTTGCAAGGGCCTATGATAAAAGGGTTAGGAAAAAGACCTTTGTTGAAGGAGATTTGGCTTGGAAGACACTATTGCCTTTGGATTCAAAAACTCCTAAGTATGGTAAATGGTCTCCCACATGTGAAGGACCATACCAGATCTGCCAAGTATGTAGAGGTAATACGCATCTCCTAATGGACCTAGATGGTGGAATGCACCAACATACTGCAAATGGAAAGTTCCTTAAACATTATTACCCAACTATGTGGAAAATGGGGAACTTTGATGAGAACCCAACAACAAGACCTTGAGGGATGGGTCAATAAGAAGGCTTGGGTAAAAAATAGTTAAGCAAATCCAGGCCATTGCAGAATAATAGGAAATACCATATGCACAGAAAAGAGTTTCAAATCAAATATGCTTGTAGAAGTCCAAAGTTGCCACATGCCTCGATTAGAAAGTTCTGGAGGCCTTGGCAGATCAAAATAAAAGCCTTAAGAAAATAGGCTAGTTAAGACTTATTTACAGACCCAAATGTCTTGGCTAACAAAAATAAGTCTAAAGCCAGACATAAAAAATGTAAATATTAAGAAGTTCAGAGCTGGTTGAGTATGTTCTTCTTGAGGCCTTCCCAGGTGGATATTAGGCCTTGGAATTGGAGATCCAACTGTTCTTTGGAAACAAAAAGGCCTTTGAGATCCAAGGCCACTGGCATGGTCTGAGAAAACATCTCTTTTTTCTCGTTTTCATGGGGCTTCACCTGATCCTTAGCTTTTTACAGTTGTTCTTGAGCTGTCTTCACTTTTTCCTCTAAGTCTTGGGCTTCTTTTACTGCTGCTTCTCTCTCCTTCTTGCTGCTCTCAATCTTGGGTTTGAGTTCTTCCCATTCTGAAGACTTTTTTTGCAATTTCAACTGAGAAAGCGGAGCCATCTTGGATCTTCTCTTCAATGATTTGAAGGTCTCGGATGACAGAGTTGATGGCCTGGCTGAATGTGGAGAAGTCTTGGCCAAAGGCTAAGAGAGAAGAATCAACAGGAGCTTGTAAAACTTTGGCTGCATTCAGAATATTGATAGTTTCCCTCAGAGAGTCAACATGGCCCGGATGAAAGGCTGTCTTTGCATTCATCTTAAGGGCAGCTCTCAGTATTTCTTTGGCATTGGTAATCTCAGTTGAACCAATTGAGGGTTGAGTAAATGAGATGGCTCCCACTCTCAGAGGTCCCAGAGATGGTAAAAGTCGCGATGTCCTTCATAGATTCTAAAAGTTCATCCATATTAGCCAGCTCAATGGCTTTTGGGGGATCAGTCTTCTAAGTGACTTTGACAAACAAGGATTGGGCACCGTCTTCAGGATCCTCAAAGGATTTGGGAGTGTGAGAGGCCGCCATGTCAAGTTAAGAAATAAGGAAAGGCCTTAAACTAAAAGAATGGAAAGAAAATCAAAGTCATGAAGAACAAGATTTGTTTACCCTTACCTTAGGTTCTTCAATTTCTAAGGTTAGTTCAAGAGGATTAATTGGTAGGATCTGTGCTGCCGTGTTTGACCATGGCCTGTACAAACCATAAGGCCAGTGTTAATAATAATAAAAGGTAGGATAAACAGTTTGGTTACGCGTTAACAACTTACGTCCAATTAAGTGGAAACATCAAGGACAACCTTTGCTTTAGGGTCTCCTATAGGTGAGGACTGACTGATTGTTCAACAATTGGTGTCAAAGAGTTTGACCTAGATTTTTTCCCAGGTTTGTCCTATTTTTAAGGAGAAATGATGACAATGGGGGAGGTGCCTTTCTTTGGAGTCTAAGAGGAGGCCTCTGTTTCATGGGCCTCTTGTGTCTTAGGGTCTTGAAAATGAAAGTTTTGAGTTTCAAAACCAAGAAATCATTTATCTTTTGATAAATAAATTCATCTTCCTATGGTAACAAGAGGTTTTCTGTATTCCGAGGAAGATCCTGATGAGACCAGGATAAGCCTTTTAGCAATTACCTTAGTCCTTATTGGCTTAGGAGGGACAACAAATGGCTTTTCAATACTTCTCGATGTTGAGGCCTAAAAGAATGAAAGCAGGCATTAAGGCCTCACAGTAAAGAGGAATGAGGCATCTAGAAAGTAAAGAGTTATAACTTGTCAGTGGAAGAGCTCTTCTCGTTTGTTGATTTGCTCCTAGTTCGAGTTGAAACGCCTGAGACCTGGTTAAAGGAATACAAAGTCAGGACAACTGTCCAAGAGTAAATTACTTATTGAAGCATATACCTTTGAAAGAGGTTTAGGATTTTCATGGCCTATTTTACGTCTCTTCTCAACGGCCTTAGGAAGCTGGTCTTAAGTAACGCTTTCCTCATCAGTGCCTACAAGAACAAAAAGGAAATGATTAATATGGGTTGGTGATGGCAATAAAGTAATTGGAGGACCTTAATTGAGAGAGATTACCTTTTCTCTTGCCTCCTGTTGTAGTTAAGATGGTATCTGCCTTAAAGGCCCCCTTTACTTTTGAAACTGTCGTGGTAGAGGTTGTACTAGCCTTTGAGGCTCCTTTTCCTTTCTGTTTATATGGGGGAGGGGCAATCCTAGCTAGTACGGTCTCCAAGGGTTCAACAAACTGTCTTCCAATGTATTCTTGCCACCATGTGTCGAACTGAGTAGTCTTCTCAGAACTTTCGTCATAAGATAGGAGTTTAAATTGAGCTTTGGCGTTAGTAAAGCCATTAAAAACTTTTTCAAGAGCTTCCAAGGCTAGGACAGGTTCGATAGTAAAGCCTTCATTTTTGGATCGATAAGGAGGGATGGGGACCAATTGCAGCATGCCAAATTGGTGAGCAAGCTGGGCTGCATTATAGTATTCCACGCTACATTGGTAATTGGAGTTACCAGAACTTAGACCAAATAGGAGGTCTCTGGAGATTAGGAAGTTGGCCCAGATTTCCTTATGTTCATCAAAGTTCTCACCAGGCTCAGAGGCTGGATTTGATAGCTAGTAGGGAACATTATCACGTTCAAAAGGGGTGTAGCCTTTTCCAATGGAGGTTAGCTCGGAGTGGAAATATTTGAAGCACTCCTCAAAGTACCTTCCACTAACTGAACCACGATAGTGATAACCATAGCAGGTTGCATTTAGGGATCTCGTGAGCTTAGAAGATATTTTGGGAAAGTTGAACCATAGCCAATGGGTCATGATCCACAATGGGCCTGGGGCAAAGACAAACTTATGTTCCAAAAGCTAATTCATGCCTCTATAGAAACTAGCTAGAATCATAGGAGCCAAGGAGAGCTTCTGGCTAGAGGCAAAAGTTTTGGCATGGTTAGGAAAATCCTTAGTGATCTTTCCAGAGGAAACACAAAATAAACCTATTAAGCTAGTAGATTAAGAATGATACATACTCGCTCCCTATAACTTCTCCCTCCTTACAACAATACTCTATGAATTTAGGGTAAGAGAGATAATCCTTACCAGAGTAAGTGTACAGGGGAGTAGTCTGTGTAAGGAAGTAGTTGGCCTCCTGTCCATGAGCACAGAGGTGTAGACACCTCGATTTTGAACTCAGGATACACTCGAGCGTTCCCAATGATGAGAACGGACCAATCATGACTACTCGAAGCTTGTGAAAATAGCTTGAATTTGATCAAAATCAACCAAACACCTCCAAATAAGCCAAGCTAAACCAAGCCTTGTTAAACCAAGCCAAACCAGCAACTTGCCACCAAGAGCCTTGAGCGCTCAAGCTTGAGGCCTTGAGCGCTCAAGCTTGAGGCCTTGAGCACTCAACCAGTGAGGAGCACCTTGAGCTCAAGCCTACGGCTTTGGCGCCAACTCTGCTGTCGAGAATCTACAGAGTATCTAATCATGAGATCTCATGCAGGGGGAGCGTCTAATTACTTCTACACGTATTGTGCATGTATAATACACCCTACATTGCTACAATATACATCTAAAAATACACCTAAGGCATAAACCCACTATCTCTCCCTACTTTCTTTCCCTCCACTCACTCTATATAAACCCCCACTACCTCCTGATTTCGGGGTTGATCATTTTCATACTCAAGCACACCATACTTCCAGTAATCGTCCTCTCCCTCTCTCTCTGTACAATACCACTCTTTTTCATCAAAACCATCTGCAAAAAAACCATCTTGCCAAACCAAAAACTAAACTCATGTTCATCAATTAACTTCATAATCCCCATCATCCATCCACAATACTAGCCAAAAACACCAACGATTGTTGATTCTCAAACCCACAATCAAGTTCAAGCTTTCAATCGAGTGTAAAAGGTAGTTTAACAAGTGGTTTTCACTGTTTTGGTTTATCTGAGGGTGACCAGTGAATTCAATTAAGTTCTCTATACTTGAATTGAACTCACAAAGGTCAGAAAGTTGCTAAAAAATATTATCAAAATCTGCAGGTGAAATTGGGGTTGAGCGCTCAAGCCTATAGCCTTGGCCTTCAAACTCAATTCAAGCGGATTTTGTTTTGTCAAGTTTTGAGCCTTCTGTAGGTCTTGATTGTCTTTTAATAGTTAGCTATGCTCTTTTGGTTCTCAAAAAGTTCATGTTTTACTTCAAAACCATTTGCATGAGCTAAAATTAGCTATTTTATGACAATCAAGTTCCAAAGTCTTTGAAAATCTCGTGTTCGGGTACAAAACAGTGGCTGTGGTACCTCTTGCACCTTCATATTATGCATTTATGGTCCTGTGAATCATACAGAACCATTTTTATTAATGAAAACTAGAAAATCACTTAATGGCTTGAGCGCTCAAAGCCATCCACTTGAGCGCTCAAGCTGTTCTTGAGCAGATTGTTGGTTCTTGGATATTTTGATGATGAATCATGGTTTATTCAAGTTTGGGTGTGTGTGTGGTTTTATTATTGTGATTACGGTCTGGATTCCTTCTTTTCAAAGCATTTTCTTTGCTAAAATATTGTGATTTTCTTCTTTTATCATTATTTATGAGATCAATCTGTCTATTCTCATCTGATTTTCCATGAAAAACACTCTGTTAATGTTTGATCTTATAAATAATGACTAAAGAAGTGATGGAAAAGCTAAAAATCACGAAGCGAAAATGGACTTGGCCTTTCAAGCCATGATCTTTGGCCAAAGCCGATTCTCGAGAGGTTGGCCTTCGGGGGCATCACTATTGAGCGCTCAACCCCTATGTTGGAATCTAGATTGTAAACCAGTTTGTTAAGTTTCAAGTCAGTGATTCCTTGAATTATTTGCCCAGTTTCTGTTGTTGTTCATCTTTGTAAATATTTGTTGTAATAATTCTTTATTGTTATCATCCCCATGTAAATCACGCGCACAAGCATCCACGTTAAATTTGTATATTGGTATTTTCTTATCGTTTATGTGATTCCCATCCCCGATTCCCATTTCTTGTTTAGAATTGAATTTCAAACATTTTCAGAATCCCACAAAATATTGAGTAGAGACCGGTTCACGGACCGGGCGAGAGGGGTGCCGTAAAACCCTTCCCCTCTCGTAACCAAACCCCCGAATCCGAGAAATTTCTGGTTTCGCAATGATCAGTAAAATCCTTTCAATGAGCAAACGAGTCATATTTCTATCGGTTTCTCGGATTCGGACCTCAAATCTGGGTGGCGACTTTAACAAATCACAATCTTTTTCAAACTCGTGACACTGCGTGATCTCCGTGGGCCGTCCACAGGAGGCCAGTAATGAAACAGATGTCTTGAATAGTGGGAGACATCATACTTACTCTGAAATGGAAGGAGTTTGTGGCGGAGGACCAAAATTGTGCAGAGGCCATGAAAAGACCTTTGTCCATTTCGGTGGTCTGGCATGTGAGCATGATGGCGTCATGAATTCCCATGAGCTTCTACATGGATCCTTTAGCTTCTGCCACTCGGGTGATCCATCTGTCGTACTCAGGTTTAGCCTTTGGCCATAGACGATTGGGAAGATCTTTATGGTATTTCTTCTAGTTGGGCTCAATAGAGGCGAGTTTCTGAGTAGGGGTGAAAAGGTTTGAGGGATTCACGAGGACAGTCCTCAAAGGCGGGCCCTAATGATATTTTGGATTGAGAAATAGGGACCTCGATCATGACATCTTCGAGAATGACTTCGATGAGCTTCTTGACCTGGGAAGCAATGTTAACCTCCGTTTTCAACGATGACGCAGCTGTTTTGGCGATTGAGTACTTTCACCGATGAAGATTATTATAAGGAGTTTCTCCATTTCGCCACCGGTAAAGGCCACAACGAGGTTTATCATTTTTATCTTTATGTACATTTGTATATGTGTATCTGCGTATGCAATTCTTTTATGCGTGTCATTTGTTCGGTGACTATAGATTGTGGTTTCGGTGATTCAAAATGGAGCTGACACAAATTCAAGAAATTGATGTGGTTAGGTGTGAGACCTTGTCATTTGTCTTTTAGGTAATTCTTTGTATCGTATGATTAGTTGTGTTTTTGTATTGGATCATTGATTCGATTATTTTCTTCGATCAGCAAGGTTGTGTTGAATTTTGGAATTAATTAATTTAACATATATCAAAGATGGAAAAACTTTTTAGCAATCATCTAATGTATTGTTCGAGTTTGAGTGATAGTGTGATAAGGATTTTTTTATCTTTATCTTTTTTGAATTTGTAATGTTTGGCCGGCATGATAGAGATGAAGGGAGAAAAAAAGTTCTGAGAAGTTATTTTTTGCCATTTTCTTTGATTGGTTTTGCTTTTGATGTGAATTTTCTCTATCCTTTCCTTTACCCTTCAAAGAAATGCTCATTTCTTTGTATCCAAGGTAAATTATAGGGGAAAAATTTTATGGTCCCTCCTTTAATCTCAGATGTTGTATACGTTTGTTACAAAGACCAATAGGATTGAAGGCCATTGGAAACATGGAAAGCAAAAATGACCTTCAGCTCCAATTGCTTAAGGCCATTGAAAAAGCTCTTATGCTTGATGGGATGCAATGACTACAACATCAATTCAAGATAAACAACTTTTCATCATACCAATTCTCAATGCAATTGCAGAAATTAAATACCATAGCTTAAGACATGCAAAATTGGCAAATACCTATGTGGCTGAAAAAGCTCTTATACTTGATGACATTATGAACTTTGTGCAGTCAATTGCAGCATGAATTTAAGCTATTGTGCTTGATGACATCACTTTGTTGTCTCTGCCATCCATCTTTTTGTTATTTGGTGCTCAATTGGTTCATTGATTGGACCTAAGAATTCCATGAGTTCCAACACAATGGCTCATTGTGTTATCCCATATAATTTTCGGATAGCAGTCAAGTTAACTCACCCCAACATGTAATATTCTTATTTATATTATGAGTGATCTCAGTACAGACTTAATTAGTCAATGTGGGACAAACTAATATAAGCTATTCTAACACTCCCCCTCAAGCTAGAGAATAAATATCAAAAAGTCCCAGCTTGTAACATAACAACTCTAACCATGGCTTGAACAATGATTTAGTAAACATATCCGCCAACTGAGCACCCATAGACACATACGGAGTAGTTATCACACCACTAGTCAACTTCTCACGCACTAGATGACAATCAACTTCAATATGCTTAGTCCTCTCGTGAAATACGAGATTGGACGCAATGTGAATAACTGCTTGATTATCACAATACAGCGGTATGGGTAACTACACACTGAACCTTATCTCCTCATGAAATGATCATAACCATACAACCTCACATGTAGTGTGTGTCATTGCTCTATACTTTGCTTCTACACTAGACTGAGCCACCTCTATTTTCTTTTCACTCTTCCAATTGACAAGATTTCCACCAAGAAAAACACAATATCCAGTAGTGGACCTCCTATCAGACAGTCCTCCTGCCCAATCAAAATCAGTGAACACCTCAACGCGTAAGTGTCCACTGGCTCAATATAGCAAACCCCATCCTGGATGTAGCTTAAGATACTTCACAATTCTGAGGACAGCCTCCCAATGTGGATGATGAGGAGGGAACAAAAATTGACTCACCAAGCTAACTGCAAATGAGATATCCGGTTGTGTAATCGTGAGATAGTTTAACTTACCAACCAATCGGCGATACTGATCAAGATTGTGAAACAGCTCCCTCTGGTCCACACATAGTTTGACCTTGGGATCCATAGGCGTCTCAACAAGCCTAGCTCCCAACAAACCCGTATCCTCAAGGATATCCAGCAAATACTTCCTTTGTGATAAGCTAATATCTTCTTTGGACCGGGCCACTTCAATACCTAAAAAGAATTGAAGTTTCCCCAGATCCTTAGTATAAAATTGTTGATGTAAGAAGGCCTTTAACTCATCAATACCTCGTTGGTCATCACCGGTAATGATAACGTCATCCACATATACAATCAATAATATTTTCCCTCTACCAGATGTGAGGAAAACATAGAATGGTCAGTTTGACTACGATGCATGCCAAATCTCAAAATTGCATCATTAAACTTGCCAAACCAGGCCCTAGGAGACTGCTTGAGGCCAAAAAGAGCTTTACGAAGCCGACATACCTGATTACGCTCCCCTTGAGCAACAAACCCAGGTGGTTGCTTCATGTAAACTTCCTCCTGAAGATCTCCCATGGAGAAATGTATTCTTGACATCAAGTTGAAACAATGGCCAGCCAAGATTCGCAGCTAGAGAAATAAAAACTCAAATAGAACCAAGTTTAGCAATAGGAGCGAACGTCTCCAAATAATCAACACCATAAGTCTAAGTGTATCCTTTGGCAACAAGACAAGCCTTATAGCGCTCAATAGTGCCATCAGGAAGATATTTGACAGTGAATACCCAACGATAGCCAACAATTGTCTTACCAGCAGGAAGAGGAACCAGTTCCCAAGTACCATTATGATGAAGTGCAGACATCTCATCCTCCATAGCTGTCCGCCACTCAGATACAGATAACGCCTCCTGAACAGACTTAGGAATAAAAACGGAAGAAACCGAGGTAGTAAAAGCTCGAAAGGAAGGTGACAAATGAACATCGGAAACAAAATGAGCAATAGGATGGAGAGTGCAAGACCGAATACCTGTACGGTGGGCAATAGGAAGATCAAGATTGTTTGGATCCTGCAATAGAGAAGAAGATGGTGCAGTGTGTGAATGTGGTGTTGCTGGCAAAGATGGAACTGGCTGAGGCTCTGCTGACTGAGATACAACTGGTGGATTTTTAGGACGATGATGATATACTTGCAAAGGTTTTGGTGGAGGAACAGTACTAGATGGGACGGCTAGAGGACACACAGACTCATATGCAGGCAAATCATTAGTGGTGACAGACTCTAAATAAAAAGAAAGAGACTCATTAAATGTGATATCAGCACACACAAAATGACAACGTAAAAAGATGGGGAGTAACATTTATACTCTTTTTGAGTGTGAGAGTAACCAAGAAAAATGCACTTCATGGACCGCAGGTCCAATTTACTCTGGTCGGGATCAAGAGCATGAACATAACATGTACACCCAAAAACCCGAGGGGGTAATGAGTGAAGAGGACGACTAGGAAACAAGACTGTATAGGGTATCTGACCCCCAAAGACAGAAAAGGGCATACGATTGATCAAATGGCATGTAGTAAGAACTACGTCACTCCAGTAAGACTTAGGAACTTTCATTTGAAGTAACATGGCACGCATAACTTCTGATAAGTGTTGAATCTTGCGTTCGGCAACTCCAGTTTGCTATGGAGTCCGAGCGCAGGATGACTAATGAATAATCCCATGATCATCAAAAAACTGAGATAAAATACTATGAAATAAATCGCATGCTTTATCAGACCGAAACATACGAATATAAGTATTAAACTGAGTCTTTATTTCTACGTAAAATGATTTAAAAATAGTCCTCAACTCAAATCTCTCTTTCATAAGATAAATGTATGTAATACAAGAGAAATTATCAACAAATATAACATAATACTGAAAACCAAAAATATTAGGCACATGAATAGGCCCCCAAATGTCTGAATGAACTAACTGAAAAGGATGTGACACACGACGTTCAACCCTAGGATAAAATGACACTATGATGTTTACTCAACTCACAGACTTCACAAGATAACTCCTTAAGAGAATTGCACGAAGGCACTAGACGCTTCAAATTCTAAAAAGATGGATGATCAAGCCGACAATGATATTGATATAAGGACTCTGATGACTGAAGGGCAACTGGTTGAACACCACCACTAGTTAGGTAATACAGACCACCACGCTCAACACCGGCACCAATCTTCCTCCTCGTCTTAAGATCTTGAAATACACAACCATGAGGAAGAAATATGACTGAACAATTTAAGGATTTTGTAAGTTGACTAATAGACACAAGATTAAAGGGTAAACGAGGAACATGTAACACGTAATTTAAAGTAAATGACGAAAAGAAAGAAACTGAACCTAAACCAGTAACCTCAATAGTAGAACCATCTGCTAAGGTAACATGAAAGGTTTCATCCATGGACTGACAAGTAGAAAAGAATTTAGAAGTACTAGTCATATGATTAGTAGCACCAGAATCGATAACCCAAGGAGAAGAAAAAGATGATGCAACACAAGCAACGGAGGGACCTGTCTAAGCTAACGTAGTTGTGGAAGAAGAAGATGCAACAACAGAAGGCTGAATGGACATAAGACTCTGGTACTCCTCTGCTGAGATAGTCACACTGCTATCGGTAGAATGAGTAAACTGTCCAACATCCTCAGAATGAGCAATCTGATGAGCCTAGGGAAAACCATGAAGATCATAACAATAGTCCACTGTATGATTTGTACCCCCACAATGAGTACAAAATCTGGGACTGTGACCAGAATTACCTCCCCTTGACGTGCGACCACGACCATTTCCACCACGACCACTAGACCTAGAATCACCACGACCACCAAAACTGGTACCCTAAGTCATAGCCACCATAATTTTGAACACCAGAACCACAACCACGACTGCCAAACCCAGAATCACGGCCACGGCCACTACTAGATCCAAAACCACCAGAAACAGCTAAAGCAAAATGATCAGATGATGGCTGAGAAACAGAGCTAGCATCTGAGATAGAAGCTTGGCAAAGATGACTAAACACCTCATCAGGAGAAGGCAACTCCCTCTCCTCTAGTATCTGAGACCGAACTGGATCATAAGAGGAGGGCAATCCAAATAGAAACCGAGAGACCTCCAAACGCTCACGCTGACACTCCATAATCTGAGGATCGCTTGAGATAGGCTCATAAACTTGGAGTTCCTGACAAGTGCCACGACATTTGGAGTAGTAGTCCTCCAAGGATCTAGTACCAAAGGACAAAGAAAAGAATTGCTGATGGAGATCATATGCGTGCCGAAGATTATTGATACCGAAATACATCCTGGCAACCTGATCTCATACTTGTTTGGCCGTATCAAGGTATAATAGAGAGCCACTAATATGGGGTTCCATAACATTCCATAACTCAACACAAATATGACAATCCTCAACTTCCCAGTCACTATATGTCGTATCCACTTTCTTGGGAGGATCATCTATCAAATAACAAAAATTTTGCTCACCCATATAATAAACCTTGACAGCATGAGACCAAAGAGCATAATTGTTGCCATTCAAAATAATGGAGGTAATGAAATCCTTCTCATGACGTCAGGAAGAGCTAGAAGAACTACCAATAGTAATAGAACCAGAACTAACAGCAGAAGCAGACTTTCCATCAGACATTTTGCCAAATAAGGGAGCGGCAAATAACCACCAACAGACGATTAACAAAAAAATCACCAACAGACAAATTAACCAACTAATCAATCAAACAGACCAAACACAAACCTTAGCACCATAAACAACAACTTGCCAATAAATTGTCAACACAACTGGCAATGAACCAAACTAAACTTGTTACTGCTCAAAACTAATACCTCCAACAACCCAATATACTAGTACTATAATCTGGACAGTAGAAGCAGCCATCAACAACGATCAACTCGACAACAATCAACCAAACGCAAACTACCATCCACAAAAGATCAATAACAGCACAGAAAAGCAATTTAAACAGGGATCTTGGCTTACCACATGAGGACAGTAGACAGATCAGAGGTGTGAAGAGCACAAAACCAGATCAAACTCCACTTCAACAAGAACTTGTGAGGACAAACATGATCTAAGTAATCAATTTCGAGTTCTAATATGAGTGCATATGAACTAGGTAAGGAATTTCGAGCCTTGTCTAGTCCATATGAGTGTTAATACGAACTGGGTAAGGAGTTTTAGGGTTCGAAATCAACTGGGTTATGGGTATTATGGTTCAAAATCAATAGGAGACTGGTTTTTAGGGAATTTCAAGGGTCATATGAGGTTCGATTTAGGGTTTTAAGAATGGTATGAGGGTCAATTTAGGGTTTTCTGTGTAGAGAGAGGATCGATTTAGGGTTTTACAGAGATTTCGGTGGTCTGGGATTGTTTACAAAGATTTCGTGGAGGATGATAGGGTTAGGATGATAACTGGGTAGGTTTGATTGGATGACGATGAACATTGTTGGTGACGACAATGCTGAAGACGAGGAATAATGCTGGTGATGATGGATGACGACAGCTATTGTATGGTAAGTTTAGGTGTACCTAAGATGGATTAGGTTTTAGCTCTGATAGCATGTTGTTTTATAAATGAGAGAAAAAGAGAAAGAAGTGTACGGTTAACTCATCCCAACACGTAATATTCTTATTTATATTATGAGTGATCTCAGTACAAGACTTAATTAGTCAATGTGGGACAAACTAATATAAGCTATTCTAACAGAACTCATGAGCCTACTCTGCATAGTTGCGATTCGTTCAAGAGAACTTTTGCGAATTTTAGCAACTTCTCTGACCAATGCATGATTTGCCCGGTTTATTGCAGTTCTTGAACTGCTACCTTCCGACTACTTTATGGTGGCCAATGAATTTGGTAATGGCATACTACGACTTTGAAACCTGCCAAATCCCTTCATCTGATGCAAAATTTTGGCCAATTTTTTTGCTGATCTAGGACCATCTTATTTATCCTATTCTTTATTGGATAGAGAGTAATCTTATTTTGAAATTCAACAGATTGTGAGCAATTATAGTTCATTTGTGGATTGAGGAATGTGGTGGCCAAGTTCTTACCTTTGGAGGTAATATTTCAAAAGAAGATGTGGAAACAATGGTTAAAATAGTGAGCACACTCAGCTCTCTCTCTCTCTCTCTCTTCCCCCTCCCCATGGGTGCAAACAGTTGATCGATGGGGAACAATTCATGTGTTGATAAATAATGCGGGTTAGCAACAGTTAAAGTGTGATTTTTCCGTGGGAGTCTTTTGTGCTCCTCATCACAGACTGCTTCCGTTTGGTTTTAGGAAATGAGGGATGGGCTATTGATGAGGATGAAATAATCCCAGTGGAAGGAGGTTATTAATTTGAATCTTACAGGAGTATTTCTTTGCACCCAGGCATCTTAAGATTCTCCAGATTGGAAGGCAAACTGGCAGTACAAAAACCCATCTAATTACATAAGCCCATTTAGAAAGACGGACTGCCTATTTTTGCAGACATCGGTACACTGCAAAGTCATTCCTGGATGCCAACGTAGTGTGTATGTCAACTGTCAATCTTGTCTTGATAGGGTGAAGCGCCTAAGAAAATGAATTAGCTCAGCTTTAGAGTAATTGATATTGAAACCTTATTTTCTAGGGCCAGGGTCCTTGTTCTACATAAATATGTAATTAGATTGGAAGTTTAGCTCTGTAATTGAATGAAAGCAAGTGTAATTAGATGGTTTTTGCAATGCCTGTTTGCTTTCCAATCTGGAGAACCAAGTGACTGCACTCGAATTTGGCGTGCTCTATGGGCCTGGGGTTGAACTCATTATGGTGAGAAGATTGAGAGACAAGATTATTTATGCTGAGTACAAATGTACTGGATCATATATTGAGGTTTGTATATTTTACTGTAGAAATTTGTGGAGCGCCTACACTCTATCATAGAGTATTTCAAGACTTCCACAGATTGTTGTTAGAATTGCAGACAGAAACTGGACTATTACAGTACGAAATTTCTTATAAGAATTTGGAAGACGCTGTTTAGGCTTCTAATCTGTTTGACTAAGACTTTACACTGCGTTTCAATTTGTTAGCGTGTATGTTTGGAACTAATTTTGGCATTAACTATTTAACAGGGTTGCAATGTCATATCCTTCCTGCTAATTTTCACACCCATTTATCGGAAATTTTTCATGCAACAAATGAGTTCCATAATCCGATTTCTACCCAATGGGTTACACCAAACGTGCAAAGCACGGTGTTTCCACCTAGTTCTTGTAAGACTCTGCAACCTTGTCGAAGGTTCGTGATCAAAATTCAAATTGAGAGACGTAGACGGAAATTATGACCCAAAATGAGTGAAAAAATTGACAACTTTACTAAAGGAGTGGAAGACTTGCTAATTTCATAAATGAATGTTAGATATGGAGCACTTTCTCTCCCAAATATAGAAGAATTCCTAATTTTTATTCAATCCAATATTGGCCAGTGGAAGCGTGCACAGCTAACAACCCCACTACCAAGGACTTCTGAATTAGCATGTCATTCTTTATTGGGTATTAACAATCCAATTTTTCATGTTAGATATTGATATATTCTTAGCTACTTTTTAATATAATCCAGTGTCCGAATTAATTTACTCACATCTCAACTAATCATTTGAAGGATCAATATCACCGTTCATTAACGTGAATCCTATTTAAAGCAAGGTTTCGAATCGGGACATTTGGAGGGCATAAACACCTTTCCAATTTCCAATGCATTTTTTGTTCCATTTTTTGAAAGGGTTCTTTTCTATTTGAAGTGATTTAAATACCCTCCCATTCTAAACTCTCTCTTTATTCTATGAGAGAGAGGAGATTCATCATTTCCTCTGACCAGTGAGGCAGTGACCACGTGAGGGTATAAAGAGAAATTGAAGGAAATGACACTAGTCTTCTAAAATTGGGAAATTTTTACAAGAGTCCTTCTATTGTCGGCCCAATGGTTGGATGATAAAAATGCTCATTTACTGGTAAAAATCCTCTTTGACCGGCAAGAGTGCAAACATTTTTACAAATAAAAATGCAGTCTTACAAGTCAAAGAGCACTTTTATCGTCCGCTTATTCGGATTGATGGGAGAATTTTCCATTTTACAATACCTTAGATAGCAAACTATCCTTTGAAAACTTAAACTGGTAGAAGAGGAGTCTTGATAACAAATCAAGCTAATGTCAAGCTCACGTTTTCAAGTATTTTATAGAGACCGATGGTAAAGAGTGAGTTTGGGGCGCCTGAATAGCTATTCATTTTTCATCCCCAAAATGATCTCCAATCGAAAATGGTTATGACATCACCCCCTTCGCATGGGAATGGGTACATTTCTCCCACCACACACTCAAATCACATTTTCAAAAAAAAATTTCTTTTAAAAGAGCAAAAACACTACAAGAAAAAAAATAAAATAAAATCAATCTTGCAAAAATTCATAGGAGAACACACTATTTTACCATTGGAGGTGTTTTACTCTTTACATGGACAATTAGTAAATTTTCCAATTAATTACCTAATTATCTAAACATAAAGGAGTTGATTTTATTTGTAGTATACTCCCTCAGTCCCTTTTTAAGTGATTCCTATAGGAATATGTGTAATTTCAAACTCCTAAAAAACATATTTCTTTATATAGGTTTTTAAATTTTTTTATACTAAATTAAAGTGCTCATTGAATATTTTAATTTGGTGTAAAAAAATTAAAAATATGCTACGGAAGTGCATTTTTAATGGTTACAAAAATACATGTTTCTCAAAAATATCATTTAAAAAGGGACGGAGAGACTAATATATTAGTGGCGATCAAACTATAAATCCACTTGGGGTTGGTTCAAGGCAGGTTTACCAAATACCAAGCCCAATCTAAAACCCAAAAAGAAAAAAACCATTTCATCCATAAATCCAAAACAAACCCGCAAAACATCTTGGTGAACCGCCCCAATGAGGCTGGGGACGGACTGACGGAGTAGCGATGGAGCAAAGCAGCTGAGCTTTTTTGTTTGATTCAACCATGATTTTAGCAAATACAGTAAGTTCACCAGGTGTTAAAATTTGGCCTCTTTCAGCTAAAATTATGGTCTCTTTTAGCTAAAATCAATCATGATTTTAACATCTGGTGAACTCAATTGCTAAAATCATTGTTAATTTTAGCAAATGGGTTGCTAAAATCAAACAAAAAACTTAGCCAAATTAGTTAATTTCCCTAGTCTTTTTTTGGTACATAGGAAAAGGAAAAAACAGCAGACAGACTACATCCTTTCAAAGGCAACCCCCCTCATATCCGCTTCAAGGAGGGGGATGATCACAACTGCGGGAGCAATGTGGGAGACCCACTTCTCTTCCTGAGCCACGCCCATATTCGCAAGCTTATTAGCCACTTGGTTTCATTCACGATAAACATGATTCAGAGAGCATCCCGTGTCTTCTATCAATGCCTGGCATTCTTTAATGAGGACCTTGTAGGGCGAGTGGATAGGCACCCCTCCTTTGATGAGCTCAATTGCTGCAGTTGAATTTGACTCAATCTGGACAGCCTCCATGTTCTGACTCTTCACCATCTCCAAGCCACGAAAAATACCCCATAGCTCTGCTTCAAGACTGGTGCAATTGTCCAGTCTACCATAAAATCCAACCACCCAATGTCCACGTTCCTCTCGGAATACACCTCCAAACCCAGCAGGGCCTGGGTTTCCTTTGCTACTGCCATCGGTGTTTTAGCTTCATTTGTTTGTACACGAAAATTCCACGTAACAAGTTTAACTTGTCTACTTGAGACTGGAAATTGATTTATGAATGCAGCCACAATCTCAGATGTAAATAGCAAACATTGTCTATGCACACTATTCGCATCAAAATTAGTGTTATCGAACACTTTTTTGTTCCTAGCAATCCAGATTTTCCATAAAGTGACCAAAGCAAGCACTGAGTTGGAATAACTCCCTTTGTCCGCACTGGTGTGTTTGACATTATCCTGCAGCCATAATCTCCAATCATGTATATCCCCCGTAAGGGGTACCTGGACATTGGGAAGCTTGGACCATATATCAGCACTAGAAGGACAAGTAAAAAACATGTGAAGGATGTTCTCAAAAGTAGTATTGCACCTCGGGCAGTTCTCACAGTCTGTTAAACCCCTAGTATGCCTCTGATGATTGGTCAAAATTTTACCATGCATGCAAGTCCAAAGAAAGCCTTTTAGCTTAGAAGGGACTTTAAGCTTCCGTGATCAATTCAATTAAAATCGATATACAACAAATTCAGCTAGATGATCATAGGAGGATTTCACAGAAAAATTACCTTTATGGTTCAAGGTCCAGTGGGGCGTATCCTCCATAGTGGCATTCTTGGGAATCAAAATACTAGTGATCTTATTCATATCACTCATGTTAATGTTCTATCTCAGAGATGCCACATCCCAGTCCTTCCTATTATTAATGAAGTCAGCAACTTTAACATTATCATTTATGATTTCATTGTCACTATTCTCTAAAGCCTTATCACCACACCACCAATCATGCCAAAAAGAGATATCCTTTCCATTGCCAACAATCCATTTGATATTCTTCATCACAAAGTCTCTCACCTTAATTATACTTCTCCATGTGTGAGAAGCTCTTTTATTCACAGGCCAGTCTTTAAAACTATGGTGTTTTAGATACTTGTTATGAAGAACTTGAATCCATAAAGGTTTTTTCTCCGTGGAAATCCTCCAACCAAGTTTAGCGATTAAGGCTAAATTAGAAATACCAGCTTGTCTAATTCCTAATCCCCCCCTGTTTTTTAGTCATACAAACAGTCTTCCAATTAACAAGATGGATCCTTTTCTTCTCAGTCCTATCCCCCCAAAGAAAGTTCCTATTGATTTTGTCAATCTGATTGGTAATAGTGGCAGGTAGCAAGGAAGTTTGCATAGAATAGTAAGGGATAGTAGATGTGACTGATTGAACTAGAGTGGCCCTACCCATAAGGTTGAGTGAATCAGCTTTCCATCCAGCAAGTTTCAAATTCAGTCTCAAAATAATGTATTGATAATTCCTTTTGGACACCTTTGAGTGAAGTAGAGGAACACCAAGATACATTCCCAGGTCTTTGGTAAGACTAAAACCACATAAATTGCTGAGATTTTTAGCATGTCTAGGATTAATGTTAGGAGAGATAAAATTTTTTGACTTATGACCACTAACAAGTTGCCCAGATTGATCACAGAACATATCAAGAGTTTCCTTCATAATATTGCATTGAACAACAGTAGCATCTCCAAATAACATGATATCATCAGCAAAAAATAAATGAGAGAAACAGGGCCCATCAGAAGAGGTATTAATACCTTGCCATTGCTTGTTGACCACTTTCTCATGAATGAAAGCAGATAATCTCTCCATGCATAAGACAAAAAGGTAAGGGGAGAGAGGGTCACCTTGACGTAATCCTCTTTCAGGTCTAAAAGTAGGAAGAGCTTGACCATTCCATAAAATAGAGGATTCAATGTTGGTAACACAACTCATAATGAGGGCTATCAATTCTTCATCAAAATGAAAATATCTAAGGGAATCCAGCAGAAAATCCCAGGATATTCTATCATAAGCCTTGTCAAAATCAATTTTCCAAATCATCCCTCCATTTTTAGCTTTATTAATCTTTAGAGTATGAATGATTTCTTGACAGATAATCAGATTGTCAGAAGTTTGCCTACCAGGAATAAAGCTAGCTTGAAAGGGACTAATGATATTGTCAAGAAGAGGTCTAATCCTGTTCACAATAATCTTAGACACCACTTTATAAGAGACATTGCTTAGGCCAATGGGACGAAATTGATTAATGGACTCAGGATTAGCAACTTTAGGAATAAGGACAATGTTGGTGCAATTCATCTCTTTTGGGATAAATTTGTTAGAAAAGCAAGATTGTATAAGGTTGCAGAAGGAATCCCCAATGATATCCCAGTACTTGTGATAAAAAAGAGATTGAAATCCATCAGGGCCCGGAGCTTTATAGGTCCAATGTTTCTAACAGCATTTAAAATTTCCTCTACACTAGGAATTTCAACAAGATTGGCATTCTCCTCTTGAGAGACCACATTATGAATCCAATTACTCCAATGGATAGGAGTATTGTTATTATTAACACAGAAAAGTGCCATAAAGTGGTTATTGATATGAGCCATAATGTCCTCCTCATTCTCAAGCCAGGTACCACTACTATCTTTGAGAGTCAAAATTTTATTACGTCTTCTCCTAATGATAGTAGATAAGTGAAAAAATCTAGTATTTCTGTCACCCTCCACAATCCATTTGGATCTAGACTTCTGGAACCAATGTAATTCCTCTTGTTTTAAGATTTCCTGATAGGACAGGGAAATCTCTTTTTCAAGAAGGAATAAATTATGAGAATAGCACGCACTCTGGCTCTTTTGAATACCTTCAAGTCTCGCAAGAAGATTTTTCTTTTTATGAAAAATATTACCTAAGACTTCTTTTTTCCAAATTTGAATGTTGGCAGATAAATCACCTAGATTATCCGTGAAAGGACCATTGGAGTTACTCCAAGAATCCTTAACCACTTGCATAAAATCAGGATGATTTGTCCACATATCCTCAAAACGAAAGGGTTTAACACGGTTGGAAGAAGCATAAGAAGGAATGCCCTCAGTGTAGACAATGATAGGGGAATGATCAGAATAGACACGAGGAAGGTTCTTCACAACAGCATCCGGAAACAAAATATTCCAATTGTTGTTGCAAATAGCCCTGTCTAATTTGACCATAGTATTGGCAAGGCCAGCTCTGTTATTAGTCCAGGTAAGTTTAGGCCCTATACATCCCAGATCAACAAAATTACAAGAGTTTTAAAAAATTTGCAAACTTATTGCATCTGACAAAAGAGTTACCTCTTTGGAAGCTCCTCCTCTCAGAGCTTTCAGCATGATCGTTAAAGTCACCTGCTAACAGCCTGGCTCTACTATCATTATTAGCCCTTTCCTGCAGATCATACCACAGCAGGTCTCTGCAAGTAGGGTTAGGGCTTCCATACACCGCTGTGAAAATCCATTCTTCATGGTCCACTCGCGAAATCATGGCATGAATGGCTTGACTAGTTACTTCCACAGCAGAGACCGCAACATTAGTGGGGTTCCACAGAACCCAAATGCCCCCCGATCGGCCCACAGGGTCAGAAAAAGAATTAGCAGTGAATCCTTTCTTAGAGAAGAAATCATTTAGGGAAGCTAGGGGTACCTTCGTTTCAACCAGAACTAACACATCTGGGTTATGAGTGAATAATAGCTCAGCCATATTTCTTTTGAACACGTTGTTACCTGCTCCTCTGCAATTCCATATGAGGCAAATCATGGAAAAATGATTTGGTAAAGTTGGTAGGGGGATGAGTTCATTCCATCCCACCATTTTCATAACCTCCATCTGGTCCCTCACTGTTCCCTTGAGGCTTTCCAGATCCACCACGTAGAATGGGACTCCGGCTATGTTGAACCCTGGTGTTGTCACGTCCACCTTCACTTTCAGTGTCGACCACTCTACTTTCACTATCGCTCCTCCATCTTCCTCTGGTTTGATTAGGGTGGAGATCGGTTGATGGTGGAGCAGGGATGTTTCTATTTCCATCAATAGTCACTTGTACCGCAGGTTGGTGAGAGGATACTGGTGGCAGAGATTGGGAAGGAGAAGAGGGTTTTTGAGGGGGCGGAATACACTGATCAGTCGAAATGGGATTCATTAGGTTATCTGATTGAGGTGGGTGGGGTGGGTGGACCGGGTTCGGGTTTGGGGAGGGTTGTTTTGGGCCCGAGGCCTTAGGATTGTTTTCTATTGGGCTATTACCATTCTTGGCTTTAGCCCAAATGGGCTGGCTTGGTCTAAGCTCTTGTGTGGTCTTGTTAGCCGGGTTGGGCCGCTTTGTGCTTGAGCTTGAAGGGCTAGCATCAAGCCCATTCAACATGGAGAATCTATTCTCTCTATGTTCCATTCTCTGTGAATTGGGCCCTGGAGGTTTGTTGTTCTGGACCATGTGTGGTCTATCAGTGTATCTTCTACCCATATTGGGCCTTCTGGGTCTTCTATGCACCAATGTCCAATGCCCATAATCCTGATTATTGGTTGTTTTCCCCATTTTAGACCCATTATTAGATTGGGCCTCCTTTTCGATAGTGGTCGTTTCTCCTGCAGCAAGATGATTAGCCGTTATCAGTGGATTTGGAGTAGCTTCTACCGGCGGCGAGGCAACTTTGTTCCCCCAGGAACATTGATCTCTTCTATGTCCTATTCTTCCACAACCAAAACACATTAAAGGGATATGTTCGTATTCCACGCGGTAAATTTTACCCTCAATCATGACTCTTGACTTAACCGGTTTGCTAAGATCGATTTCAACACAAACTCGTGCATATCTCCCTCTGTCCGTTTCGATCGTTGTAGCATCAGCTCTTATTGGCCGTCCCAGCCGATTAGCTATTCGGAACATGTTTTTCTCGTACTAATATTCCAGGGGAAAGTTAGGAAATCGGATCCAAACTGCCGTTTTAATTTCCTCAGCTTCATCTGGTTTAAATCTGGGTTCCCACTCCCTCACTGTTAGATATTGATCGTTGATTATCCAAGGACCTGCCGTTAGAGCATGTGCTCTGTCACTAGCCATATCGAATTTGAAAACAACATACCCCAATCCAATCTCAAGTGTGCTAAAATCACCTTGGAGATCCCAAATAGATCTGACCTTTGTGCATAAAGACTTGTATCCAATGGGATAGCCAATTGGTTTAACAATGATCGCATTCCTCCATGGCTGTCTATTGTACGTCAAGAGGCTTTGTGGAAGCTTTACCACCGGGATTCCATCAATTTCCTCCTCATCGTTGGCGGTTTCTACCTCCTCTACGTCTTCCTCATCCAGAGGTAATGTCTCAACATCCTCTGAAAAAGGAATTTCCTTACTCCTACTGGCAGTGAGGACTTGCTTGAAAGACAAGGGTTTGGGTGCACCTGTTGTGGCATCCTTAACTGGGCCTTCAAGATTTTCCTGCATCGAGGTCTTTAGATTTTCTTCCCTATTGCTCATAATGGTATCTTTCATTTGTGGGGATTTCGGTATTGAGATGTCCTCTGTCATATCCACAGCGTAGTCGTGGTCGTTTTTGACCTTTTTTGTACTCCGTATGAGGTGATCTTCCTCCTCTGTGGTGATGTTTTCCGATGCACTTCCGATGGGTAGAGTAGCCGTTACCGGTGACGAAGAGCTCATAGAAACGTTGGCTAAGTTTATCTTTTTTTTGTTT
This sequence comes from Vaccinium macrocarpon, assembly GCA_022606695.1. Classification (NCBI taxonomy): domain Eukaryota; kingdom Viridiplantae; phylum Streptophyta; class Magnoliopsida; order Ericales; family Ericaceae; genus Vaccinium; species Vaccinium macrocarpon. The sequence continues at coordinate 17,032,466 of CM040181.1, read as the reverse complement.
GTTCTCTGTTAATTTCCCTAGTCACCATGTTCTGTAAAGGGGAATTTAAATATTGGTGTTGTTTATAGATTGTTTACACCCAAATTTGAAACAAAATTCTACTGAGGCCAAAAGAATAAATTTTGGGCTTGATCGAGCTAAATGGGACTATAAAAATTAGTAGCCCCACATTGGCTTTATTTTTTCTTAGCTAAACCCAGCTAAATTGAAGGAAATTTTTTAGCCTAATAAATCAATCATATGAGTGTGATTGACTCCTCACGGCCCATAACTATTGGAGGAGGGGATTGAACCTCTTTGGTAAGTTGAAATTTCTTCACGAGTGGTTAAAAGCTGTATAAATGGTTCCAATTGATTTTATTTACACGTTTAAAGTGATATCTATTTTTCCTTGAATTAAGGAAGTATTGCCACATGTCACGATCTAAGGGCCTTTCCAAACTCCTACTATCCCATTCGAACAATGATAGGTACACACTCTTTCAATCACTCTCCACCACTCTCTCTCTCACATGTGTGGTGGGATTCACTGGGACCCACCGGGTGAGCCCCACCACACATGGGAGAGAGGGTGTGGTGGGGAATAATTGAGAGGATGCGTACATATCATTTTTTATCCCATTACCTGTGAAAATAGGGAAGTGGGGATGTGCTCAGAGGCCTCTTCGCCAAAAGGTACCAGGTGGTGACAAAATTTGTATTTCCTTGCCACTTCTAATAATAATTTTTTATTTTAAAATAACTGGTGCTATTTTAAAATGAATTACACATCTATATATATTTATTACACATAGAATACTTAGAGATTATTGAAAAAATTGCTAATGTTGTAAATTGTGCAATATTATCCAACGATTTGTAAAGTGACTCAGTAGTGGGAGTGAGTGATTTTGAGTTCGAATAGGAGCAAATTCAAAGTAGAAATTTATTTTGCAGTTTGGTCGCTTTTGAGATTTATGCACTTAATATAATTGTAGTTTATGTTGGTGATTTATTTAAGAAATAAATTGAATTCTACCTATAACTAAAGTAAAATTTGTGCTTTAAAGTAAAATTCTAACAATTAATCATAATAATAGATTTAGCATCGACCTAAGTGATTTTTGGATGTTTCATTGACTAGTTAAATTAAACTATGAGGTCAAATACAATTCAGTAACATTTCCAAGATAATCAATATGGCTTTCCTCAAAAAAAAAAAAAAAAACAATGAAATTTGTGTTTTCTTAGTATAGTTTATTTTCTGTTTTGTCTCTTTGATTTTTACGTACTTAATATACTTTTTCTTGACAATAGCATTTTATTTTTAAAAAAAACAAATTGAACTTTACCTATATAATTATCAAATCTCACTTTAAAGTAAATTTGTAGAAATCACAATCATGAATTTAGCGTCCACCTAAGCAATTTTGTATTGTTTCAATTCCACTAGTTAAATTAAATTCTGAGGTAAAATAAAATTCAAAATCACATTGCATTTTTTTTAGTAATTAGTGGTCTTGGGGAACTAAATTTAAAAAGTACAAAATCATATAAAAGAAGCAAAAGAAAATCACTAAAAATGGAAAAAGTTAAGAAATTATGTAATCATGACATTAGTCATTAGCTTATATTAATTTTTTAAACTTCGATGCAGAGTTTAAAACTTTTTTAATTTCTCTCTTCAGTACAAATAATCAAATGAAAATAGATGAAAATATAAACAAAAAAATTGATATTATTCGCTTGGTAACAATTAGATACTCCAATCTGAGAAATACTTGAACAATAAAAAATAAAATAATTCAACAAAAGTTATTGTCAAAAACCCATAAACAATTTAACATGTTTAGCCAAAAAAATATGTTGCAGAAANCGCCCAAAAAAAACTCAAAAACGCTTCAACACTAATAATGTTATATATATATATATATATATATATATATATATATATATATATATATATATATATATATATATATATATATATATTAAATAGTCCATATATTGAATGAATTGTAAGGCTGGTGAGGTTGATAGGTGTTAGGCAGGCTATTGAATAGGTCAAAGGTTTGAACTTCAACGGGAGCACAGAAGAAAGCTTGGAAGAGTATTAAGTTCTTTTCTTTTTTCGTAATGCGCTTCAACTAGCGACAAAAAATTTCGATGCCTAAAATGTAATTGGCGAGTAATATTTTCCTCACAGGTTGTTGTTGGTAGACAATAGTATAAGGTGTCGGATGGAATTTTTTTAGAAATGGCGAGGAAAAAAATTATCGCTACTTGTCTACAATAGGCGAGGTTGCTAATGCCTTTTGTGACGCAGTATAGGCCAGGAAAGTGAGTGAGGAAGTATTTCCTTGCTAATAGCTTAGGTGACGAAAATTGATGCTCTAGCGACAAATTTGTTTCCTCACCATAGCACTATTTTCTTGTAGTGAACAATTGCAAAAAGTTGATTAATCGGCCAACAAAAAAAAAAAAAAAAAAAGCCGATTATTCCACATTCAACACCAGAATAAAAAAAGAAAAAGAAAAAATATAAGTAAAGGGTTTAGAAAATATTGACAAAACTAAGCAAATCAATACAGTCTGCCAAGAGACTCTGCAAAACTTCTGCCACGATACCTCAATTGATTGATTATGCAATTAAGGCTTGATTTGCGCAGCCCTTATAGATTAGAGGCACAAAAAGCTAATGAACAATGTAGAACTCCTTTGGGTTTGAAGGTTTTTGACTACTCTCTGGGTGTTTTTCACTCATAAAACTGCTAGACTCTCGAAATTGATGTGTGGTTGGTGGTAGGTTTGCAACCTAGCTAGGCTATGTGTGTAGAAGATGATGAGCAGAGTGACAACATAACATAGAAGAGGAGTTGAAAATTTTGATCTTAAATTCATAGGAAGAGATCCTATTTACAGGGATTGAAGGCAAGATTAGAGATAATTATGAGGGAATTATTTAAATATGATAATAGAGTTAATTTCTTATAGAAACTCTTCCTAACATTATTTCGAACATGCACAACAAGTCGGGTGACCCGATGCGAAGAGTTGGGATGAAACCCAACACTCGCAAAAACTTTTGATTCACTGAGAGATGATTTTGCGGTTGACACATTGATTTTGTCGCCAATACTTCTAGACAGCACAGGAACCTGAACATTGAGGCTCGTTCTGGACTCTACTGAACTTTGATTTTGACGTGGTTTGAAGCGTTGAAAAGCTTGTTAAGTCTACTTTCTAACCCAATTGGTTTGGATTCAAAAGAATTTGTACAATTAAATAGATGATGATTTTACCCTCAGTGGGTCAAAAAATGAATTATTTTGGTAAAAGACTCGCATCTCCCTCATTTTAAATCAGATTGAAACATATTATACATCGATAAAAAAATTAAAAAGTACTAAAATATGGTGGAATCCAACCATAACAAATAAAAAAGTTTAGTTTGTCAAAAGTGGGCCGAAAGCAGACCAAACAATAATATATCAGAGCCAACTAAGGCTAAAACACGTTCTAAGTGTCATGTGACACTTCCCCCCCTAATTCTAAGGCATTCTTCGTTCCCCAAGAGTTCCACATAGTTCAAAAGCATCTCATTTCCCATCAAAGCACACGCAATCAATTTGTCATCAATATTCCGCATGTGACGGAGCTTAAAATATCTCCCGAGCCAATTTAGGGTATCTACAACAGGATTTTGAGATGGACGCGGGCTTGAATATGGCTTGAGCTTGAATTCATTTTAAAGGGAACTCAAAACTCAATCACATTTATGGTGTTAACAAAAGTTAGAGGTTTACAATAATTATCTTTTCCTTAATTAGGGCCTATAGACGATTATAGTTTCCATAGTTGCAGGAATTAGCTAACAAAAATAATAAATGTACAACAATTAACTTCCAATGGAAACTATAATCGTCTATAATCATCTATAATTGTCTATAATCGTCTAATTGTTGTACATTTATTATTTTTGTTAGCTAATCCCCGCAATTATGGAAACTATAATCGTCTATAAGCCCTAATTAAGAAAAAGATAATTATTTTATATCCATATAAAGATAATAAATCAATTTTGATGCAGAGGCTTCAAGCTACAGTAGTTTTTCAAAATTACCCTTTTGCAAATTACATGATTTACTTCACGATTCCAAAAAGTCTTTACTCTTCTCATTTACTCTAGGCACTCCAATAAAGCAAATAGTTTTTTTTTTTTATCAAAAAAACGCAGATAGTTGTTCAACTCCTTTTATTGCACGTCATTGAATTGCCTACTTCCATATTCAATGTTTCCTTTGTAGAGTCTTAATGTTATTGTCTTCATATTCTGCACTATGACAAATTGGACAATTGTTCTTCGGCCTATGATTGTAGAATTGTCCTTTTGTCCATGCAAAGTCTCTTGAGAGTTTTGATATTTTTCCTCTAAAAATAAGTAGTACATAAATACCGCCAATTTTATAATTAGTACTACATATAAAAAACCAATTTCATAAATATTTGTTTCAAAATCATATAGATAAGAATATATATAGATATTGTTGTTACACAATTTTTTTTTTTTTTTCCACGACGAGTCTCGGTTGGACCGGCTCATAAGATAAAAAAGGTATGGCACGACATAATTAAAAAATTGCATGGTACAACACGACTAAGCAAACGAGCAAGCACAACAAGACACAAATCGCGGTTAACATGAAGCTAATGGGTCGGGCCAACACGACCCGACCCGTTTGACACCTCTAAGTGAACACGGATTTTACTAATTGTACGAATTTTTCTTTCACCCAATAATTAAGAAAATATCCCTCAGGCTTTGTTCGGTTTGGGTTTTGAGTAAAGATAAATAGAATAAAAATTTTATTAGAGACCGTGCATGGTAGATTTTGAGACCCAAACCGAACAAGGTGTCAAAGTCCACTAAAATGGCAACATTTGTCTTAATTTTTTCTTTTTCAAACATTGGTTAGGTATTAATTTGATTCCACTGTTTAACCATCCTAGCTCCGTTCCTACTCGCACCCACCAAAATGGGAAGGAAGAATAGAAGTTTTTATTAAGGAATAAAAGTGCAAGCAATTTAAGTGCAAGCAATTTCTCAAAAATGCCACATAATGGGGGAGACAAATGAGATATCATGGAGTAAATAAGAATACACACTACCACCACTTAAAAATTGGGTTTCAAAATTAAGTCAATAATTTATACAATTAAATAAATTAGAGCAATGCCACATGGAATTTGAAGGCCACATGGCATTTGAAGGGCGTCTTCCACCGCTCATTTGTGTGATTATTATATAATAAAAAAAATGCGTAGTTCCCACACCAATGTGTGCCCGAGAAGAACCCAAACATACCACTCGACACGTGCTTGTTGATCATGTTGGGAGGAAGGAGGCCAGGGCAAAAGGTGTGTTCAAAAGATCCCACAGTTTTGTGTGGTCAATTACTAATTAAATAAGCTCTGCAGCTTCAAAAGCAACGTGCCACTGGTTCGTAGACACATGCACACCAGCAACAAAGTGGACCCAAAACTTATATGCGAAGTGAAAACAAACAAAGAAATTCATCTCGACCTGCTCTAGCTGTCCCGCCCCTGGTAAAGTTAAATTAATTACTGAGGCCGAGAATTTTCTTAGGACCTTTCCTACAAGTAGCTCCAAATTTGATTAGGTCATCAAATATCGTCAATACCTTCCCAATTGGACCACCAAACGATCCTAATTCCAGAATTTCCAGTAGTACTACTGTGGATCTAATTGACAGAAGATCTCGATTTGTCATAGACAAATTTTCTACTAATAAAGACCTCTCAGATTTAAGAAAAAATATAATTTTTTCGTTTAAAAAATAATTTTTGAGAAATCCAAATCATCCAATGTGTTCAAAACGTGTTTTCAAAGGTCCATGCGAAAAATCTTCAAACTAAAATACCGGGAAGGGCTTGATCCAAGCAGTTTTTTGCAAAAACGGTATATTTACAGTTTTGCGAAAAATTGCTTGGATTAAGCCCTTCCCGGTTTTTTTTTTTTGAAGATTTTCCACAGAAAATCTTCGAATACACCTTTTGAACACATTTGACGGTTTGGATCGTCAAAAAAATGCTCTGATCATAGGGGTCCGCAAGTCCGGACTAGAAATGACCTCTATGTATATATATGGACCTATATGTAATTACCGAGTAATTATTTAGTTATATTGGAGTATAGTCACGTAGTGCTCCAGATCACTCCAGTAACACATATTTTATGACCATTAGATTAGTTTTTGTGATAGATTGAACTCCAATTTTCTTATTTCTAGAGGAAAAATTACAGGATCGCTCCAAATATATTGCTTGGGGGTGTTCCACTATGGGAGTTTTTTTTAATAAATTGGTTTTCACGGTTTTTTATATGATATATTATGAGAGAATGACATGTCTTGAATTTTGGAAAAAAAACTATTTTTTGTTAATAGAACACCCCCTAAAATCACTGTCTGAAAACATTAAGTTGAGCGATCAAGACTACTACAAAAATGTGATAAGATCACGCCTCAAAAATAAAAAAGATCTCAGTTTTTATAAAAACGTGATAAAAAAATAAGAGTTAGATTTTTTATCACGGTTAAATACATAAACCGAGATGAAAGACAGTTTTAATCTCTGTCATCGATAAAACGTGATTGAAAATGGAACTAAAATTACTTAGTCTTTTAAAAGGTGTGATTGTAAGTATGAGTTTTAATCTCAATCATTTAAAAAGTGTGATTGTAAGTAAGATGAGATAATTTCATTTTTATTTTTAATCACGTTTTATAGATGACCGAGATTAAAAATATATTTCATCTCAGTTTATGTACTTAACCGTGATTAAAAAAATGACCCTAATTTTTTATTACGTTTTTACAAAAACTGAGATCTTTCTTACTTTTTCTGTCTTGTTAAGTAAAACTCAGAATTTGATGGATATGAGAGTATAGTTGGGAGTAAAATTTTATGGGGAGAAAAGTTTCAATTTGATGAAAATTATTGAGTTGAAGGATCATAATTATACCGAGAAAGCAGAGGGATTTGGAGGTTTTGATGGAAAGAAATTTTGTTGAATTAGAAGATAGGACATCCATTTTAAACCATAAAAAATTATAGTCATAAACTCATAGAATATGTGTTTAACCAAAAAAAAAATATACTCCCTCCGTTCCAATTTGTTTGTCCTCTACGAAAAGTCGTGTCACTTTTCAAATGAAAAAAAAGTGTTTTTGTGTATTATTTTTCAAATTTTTTTATACCAAATTAAAGTACTCATCATGTACTTTAATTCAGTGCCAAAAAATTTGAAAAATGATACTATGGAAGTACTTAATTTTTGTTTGAAAAAGACAAGAAAAATTAGTGTGGGACAAACAAATAGAAATGGAAATGAAAGATCTTTGAACCAAAAATTAAATTTTTTCAAACAAGCGAGGAAACTATAAGAGTACATAAAGCCTAGAAAATCATAGTCAATGCTCAAGAAACTAATATGGGCAAGTGAAAGGCCTACAAAAACTACTATATATATTAAATAGTTCAACAACATAATGAAACGTATAACTGGTGAGGTTGATAGGTGTTAGTTGTCTTGTGTAAGAGGTCAAAGGATCAAATTTCGATGAAAGCAAGGTTTACAAGGTCGTAAGGCAATTTTTGGACACCTATATTAGTGAGAATTTTTTTTATCACGGTTTTTTTTCATATTTTAATCATGATTTTACTAAAACCTGAGATCTTTTCTCTTTAAACAATCACGGTTTCTAGGCAAAACTGAGATGTTATATTGTCAAAGATCACAGTTTTTTTTATGGTTTTAATCACAGTTTTTCATGAGTTTTCATCACGGCCTAAAACTGTGATTGAAAGATGGGGACTTTTAATCACACTAGATTAGATCACGGTTTTTAGACCGAGATTAAAAGTGAAAGATCACACCAAAAGACTGTGATCTTTATGCCTTTTTGTAGTAGCACCCTGCCCTATATTTCAGAATGTGCTTTCCAAAATGTAATTGCTCAAGATATTAGCTTGTCTTGGTACCTCATGTACAGAGTCAGCCCGATTTTTCGGCATCCTGAAAAGGAAGATTACATATAAGTCTTTCTTTTGTTGGACTATAATAAAAGGCAGTACCAAAGTAAGAGAGTCGCCTAAAATTTAAATTTGTAAATTTTCGGGGTTTAAAATTGCCGCACCTCGAGCTCTTTTAACTCATGGCTGACTATGTGCTTACGTGATAATGGCATGCGTGCAGTAGCAGTGTTTTAATCATATATGCCAGTCTATACTTGCATTTAGATGCAACCCCCTTCCCCTTGGTCTATGAGTCAAGGTACACCCCCACAATCTTTCTTTTTAAGCGTGTGACAAGTTGTCATTTGATACCATGGGCCTGTATATGAAAACCATCCAAATAGACAAAATTCCTCATGGGAGTGCTGCCACATTGGATGGTCCATTCAAATTTGAAACACCTAGGGTCGACTTTGGTCCTACTACTTTAGTGATGCCTTACCTAGTTCGGGAATGCTTAATTCATACACAATAAATTGGACAACAACTTAAAACAACGTCGTTTTGAGGCCTATTGTTTAAAAAAAAAGCCAAAATTGAAATCACGGTGCTTTCCCCTTCTTCCCCAAATCAACTCGTTAGACAGAGAAGAGGAGAGCTGAGTCACATGACGAGCCACGGCCACGGCTGCCGCCACCGCCGACCTCTGCTGCTGCCGACGACCACAACACCTACGACCAACAAATGCAAGTGATGACAGCATGTATGCCAGGGTATAAGATCAAGATCGAATCGGAGGAAAAACAGACAACAAGGCAATTCATATGTTATTCAAGAATACAATTCAACTCCATTGATATATAATGAACGTTGTTGTAACGACCCTAATTTTCGTAAATAAAAATTTCGCTAATAATTTAATTAATTACTTTTAAATTTTCGGTTTATCGGAATATTTTCCTATAATATATTATTTTCTTTAGTAAATCAATTTTAGCCATGGATATACGTATTTGAGACCGAGTAATGCATCCATTACACTACCGTAGCACCCGGGGACCGAGGTTAATGCCCGAGACCTGCCCAACCACTACCATTACTTCACTCAACAACTGTAGGACGTCATAGTGTGGTCTTGTCGTACCTTGGAACTTGTTACCTTGACCAAGTTAGAAATAAAGTTAGAGTTAGAGAGAGAGAGAGAGAGAGAGTCGGGGAGAGAGAGAAGGAGAGAGAATGCCGAGAGAGAGAGAGAGAGAGGGTTCGGTAGAGAGAGAGAGTGTGTGTGTGTGTGCTTGTGTGCATGCATCTTAGTACACATGCACATGCATGAGTTATTGCTTTGTACACTTGTGCAAGCAATGAGTTGATGAGGTGGCCAACTAAACTTAAGGTTTTGTACCCAACATTAGTTAGAATAAGCCTTGCTATTTTTGGAGTAACCTACACATACCCACACAATACATGCATTTGTGCACAATATACCTATCCTAGCCTATGTTTTGTAGGCCTTGGCTTCCAAGTAAGCTAGGGACAAGCTTCCCTAAATTAAGGAGGGAATAATCCACCTAGCTATAGCTAGTTATAGCCACCCTCTTAGCCATTTAATGGTTTCACACACCATTGGTTCATATTAGCTCCTAAAAACACCCCGTAACTAAGGTGACCATGCAAAAACCTACACAACGAGAGGTATATTTTCTCCCACCATTGTTTCTACACTAGCTACATTGTATCTACCCTAATTGGTTAATCCTAGCCAAGAATCTAGACCTAGATACCTACCTAGATTCCTACCTAGACCTAGACTTGCCACCTTTGTACTTCCATTTTGCCAACACAACACCACAATTACTCCCATGCATGCACCACACAAAATTTTTGGTAGAGAGAGAGAGAGGACCGAAAGTTTTGAGGGGGGGAGGAGAGGTCACTCATTTTGCTATAAATAGCAACCCCTTTGTTCATTTGGACTCCTTATACCCCACACTTGTCTATTTATCTCTCTACTTTCCCAACAAACCAACTATTCCTACCACCTTTTAGCCACCATATTTTAGCTCTAATTAGCTACTTACTTAGTAGATTAGTAAGTTAGCTAGGTAGATTAAGGGTTTTCTTCTCCAAAGGATTGCTAATCGGCTTCCGGTTTACACCCGGAAACTAAGATAGTTTACTAAACTACTCTTCTAATTAGCTATTTCTAGTTTAAAATTATTGTTCTAATTAAGTTTCTAGGCATGATTATAGAGTTTGATTAAGTTAACTTATGCATGTGTTAAGTGACTAAATATGTTTCTTAGTAATTTAGAAAGAGTATTTTTGTTTAGAAAGTTTAACAAGCATGTTATGAGGTTCTAATTAGAATAGTTCTTTATGAAATTAGAAGTTGATTAGTGAAATTAGAAGTGGATTAGTGAGATTAGAAGTGATTAGAAGGTGATTAGAAGTGATTAGTAGTGATTAGAAGTTAATTAGTAGATGTGTCTCACTAGACAAGATTCTAGTATGATTATGTTATTATTTCTAGAAAGAAATAATTAATCTTGATTGTTTTGCTTATTGGTTGTTATTGAGATATTATTTCTTAAATAAATGGGTAATTTCTTTTATAAGAGATTTATTAGAAAGAAAAATCTATTGGTTATTTTTTGCAAGAAAATATGGAGTTGATTTTATAAAAAGAGAATTATTCATATAGATTTCTAGAAAGATTTCTATAAAGTATGTAGTAAGTTTATTTGGTAATTTCTCTAGAAGAAAAAGTGTGATTTTTACTAGATATGAGAAAGACATTTTATTTGAGATTATTTGAGAGAAAGTTTCTAGAAAAATAGAAAGAATATTTTTGGAGGGCTTTAGATATTTTAGAAAGTCTACAAGTAGTTGTGATGAATTTTTGGCAAGGGATTTCTAGAAAAGAGTTTGGTTTAAACTATTTTTTTGAAAAGAGAAAATTGATTTATTTTATTTATTTGGAGGAGAAATAAAATAGTTTGGAGATTTTTGATGAGTATTAAATTGAGAGAAATGGAAATATTATTTTTGGAGAATTTTAAAGTGTGATTTTATGTGGAGAAATTGCTAGAAGGAATATTATTTTGAGGGAAGTTGGTGTATTAAAATGTATGATTTTATGTGGAAAAAGTTTCTAGAGGAAACAAAATTATTTAGAGAGTTGGTATATTTTTATGCATGATTTTATGTGAGAAATGTGATTTTGAAAGAAATTGAATTTAGAGGAAATTATGAAATATTACATGAGCATGATTTGAGCATGTGACACCGAGCACGTACGCGATACGTTATGTCACCGGACGCGAAATCTAATATTTATTGATGAGGAAATAGAGATGAGAATGAAAATGAGGTTGAAATGCGAAATGAAATTTTCGAGAAATGAAATGGAGATTTTGGAGAAATGAAATGAGATGAAATGTGATGAGATGATTTGTTGCCACCTCAAATTCGCGGAGAGAATTTGGAGGAATGGTATTGATTGCGATAGTGCAGCGAGAGCGCCACTTCCAGTTCGCGGAGAGAACTAGGATGATGGGCTAGGCGTGCACAACACACGGTGAACGGACCTTGCAAAACGGTGCCGTTAAGTTCGGTGATGCAAGACGGCCGACCGTAAGGCGTGTGAGTCGCTGGAGAACGGGCCGTGCAAACAGTTTCGTTAAGTTCTAATTGATGCACGATAACCGACCTCGAAATTGAAGGTTGGTACCGTCAGCTGAGAGGAGGCGTAAACGGACCAATAACTTTCAGAGCGGTGGGAGATAATGAAATTTGAAGAAGAATGCCAGAAATGGCACCGTATTGAGAAAACTGAATTTTTGGGAAAAACGGTTGATAAATGAAATGTGTTTTTGAGAAACGAAATGAGAATTTTTGAGAAAGTGACACGTAGCACAGTTTTGAGATACTGAAACGAGATACCATCTTCCTGCGCATATTTACTCTGATCCGCATGGACACGCATGATGCATGATATGATTTACCGTTCATAAGTGATATATGCTGTTCATGAATTTATTGTTCTAGAATTGCTACTTAGAAGCTTAGTGTAGTAAACTATTGAGCCTGGCTCATGGTGTTGCCTTCGTGTAACCCTGGCATAATACCATGATGTTGCCCGTGCGACTCGGACGTATTATGCTAGACTATCTAGATGGACAGGAACCGTACCATGGAGTCCAGACCCGAGGAACGGGAGGTGCTGCCGGAATGGGGAACGACCCGGCGCAGAGATAGACGAGGCCCTAGAACCACCCCGGTTGCTATTTATTTAGTATTTGAGAACTGTATCGTTTGTATTAAAGTTTGGGTTTAAACTTTATTTCGGTTTGTAATAATAATTAACGTGCCCAAATCTTGGGGGCGTTACAGTTGTGATACATCATAACATGTAGTGATTGGGGTTTTTTCAGGAAATTTCTAATAAAGAGAAAACTCATTAAAAAAAAATGGAGTTGAAATTGGGGGTTTTTCAACTGAGTTAGGGTTTCTGACGGAGGTGTCAGTAGTGGCGTAGGTCGACAGTGGTGGAGGTTGGCGTGGCAGTCACTCCGTTCTCTCTCTTCCCTCTCTCTTTTGTTGACGGTGAATGAGTTGGGGAAAAGAAAAGTTTTTTTTGTTTGCAACATGCCCAAAAAATGACGTCGTTTTGGGGCTGTTGTCCAATTCGTTGTGTATGTAGCAGCTTTCTACCTAGTTTTTCTATCATGACAATCAAGAACAGAGAACTTCACAATGTTCCACCTAAACGTAAGCTTAAACGCACTTCATGGACAAAGACGGAGAAGGAATTCACTATAAAGAAAGAGAGATTACAAAGAGGTACCCAAGAATAAGGATGGATCACAAAAAAAATAAAAAAAATACGCCAAATTAAATATATTACTCGTGAAGGATTTTAATTTAGTACAAAAATCGGAAAAATTATGCACAAAATATTTACTCCCTCCGTTCCTAAATAAGAGTCTCACTTCCTCTCTCTTGTTATTTTTCAAATAAAAAAATGAAGTACTTTCGTATATTATTTTTTGAATTTTTTTGCACTGAATCAAAGTACTCATCAAGTACTTTAACTTGATACGAAAAAATTCGAAAAATGATTTACGGAAGTAGTTCATTTTTTAATTTGAAAAATGACACGACTTTTCGTAGTAAAACATTATTTTGGAACGGAGAGAGTAATTTTTAAATTCAAAAAATGTATTCCTCTGTCCCCCTTTTTTTTTAGTTCTACCTAGGAATTTTGACTTTTTAAGGGAGCATAATGATTACATTAAAAAGTATTTAACTTTTCAATTATGTCCTTAACTTTACAATTAAAATTGATTGATGTAGCAAATTAGCAAATTTTTATGGTTGACTTTGGAAAATAGAAATGTATTTTAAAACGTCCCAAAGTAGAGTATGAAAATGGGCATAACTATAGTGGAGGGCCTGTGCCAACGGGCCACCCCGATGTCCCAACATCCCACCAATAATTTTTTTTTTTATTTATGGCTATTGTATATGGTTTTTCTAGGTATTAAATACTCCTTCATTCTAAAAAAATTGTTCAATCCGCAAGGCAATTACTAAAATAAATGCATTTTGGTTCCAAAAAATTTCTTGCTTTTCTCCCATAAGATACCAAGGGTGAGTTCCCACTACCACATTTTCGATATTCTCTCACTAGTCATTCTAACACAGCGGAATTCACGAAAAACAAGTTAGCGTACTAGTTCAAATAAAGATAGATCTTAAATCCTCGAGAGTTCTTGAATTCACGAGAAGAAAGAGATTAACTCTGAATGGTTTATTGAATAAAAGTTGCTGAGTAATAGAGATTACATGTCTTTTTATAGGGAAACCTGACAAACCCTAGCAAATAATACTAAAAAATAAAATATCCCAGAAATTGGGGAAACTCCCAAAATTAAAAACTAGAAAGAAAAATAAGAAATTCTCAATTGGAAACAACGTCAAGAGAATTACACGCTAAGAGTAATTCTTAATCTAATTATTACCTAAAATAGAAAAATTATTAAATTGAAGGCCTAAACGAATGAATTTGGCCAAAATGCACCATATCACGACTTAGGATCGTGCGTATTGACCACATCGCGATTCTACTTCAACCCACCAAGTTTAAGCATATTCCGGGCTTGTCGATAAATTGCCGAAATTGACAATTTTCAATTAAAAGTTGTTTCGGCCTCCTAGGTTTCAACCGGTCCAACTGATCACAGAACTGGGCCGCTACTTGTTTTGTGTCACATTCTCTTCACATATATCAACTGATTTGAAATTTTATAGTCTAAAAATACCATAGATATCGTAGCAGAAACTTACCCTATATAACAATTTTGAGTTCTTTTAATTTTTTAAAATAAATTTGCTTTTGTTGAAATAAAAATTTATCCTTTACATTTTCTCGGTTCCACGGATTGAATTTTTTTATTTTACTAATTAGAACAGTATATATAGTAATCATTTTGAATGCAAATCCAAATTGAAATCAAAGTTCCGCAACTTGGTTGCTTTGGCTAAATAAATCAGTTTTTTTTTTCTTGATTAAAAAAATTGCATTTGTTAGTTTTGCGTCGATTTTTTGTGGTTTATTATTTTGTCTTGACGAGAGAAATCTATAAAGTATAAGATTGTGATCAAAATTTTTAAAAAGTTCATTGAAGACAAAAATAATCCAAATTTTAGTGGTTTATTGGATTTTTTTTTTACCTATATTCATAATAATTTAAGTTTGGTTAATAATTTTACACTACTTTTTAGATTCTTTTTGTCGAGACGAACCAATGGGCACATAATAAGCACACAAAAAAACAAAAACCACAAACTTCAATACACCTTTCATAATTTTCAATATAGTTTCACATGTTCCTATATACTTTTCACACATTTCGATACACTTTTTCAACCTTAACGTGTACCTAATATCCAACTAGTATTAAAATGGGAGAGAGGCTTCAACTTTTCGTTAGTACAAGGGAAAATTGCCTAAAAATGGAAGTATGGGCAAATAATTGCTAATACATGGAACAGTTTTTGGAAATTGCTCCCAATATGAAGAGGAAAAATTTAATTGCACATACATGGTAGCAATTTTATTGTGGACCGAAATACCCTTGTCTTAAAAAAAATCTCACTAAACCACCCCCTCACTCTCCCTCCTCCTACGCTTGTGTTGCACCATTCATGGAATGTGGTTGGACTCTTTAAAAAATTAATTACACTCGAGTTGATCTAAACGGGATTGCAGTGTGTTGTCAGGTCACACTTTCTGAAAATATATTTTTCTCCTTCCACTGTCCCTACGTCTAAGTTGCACCATTCATGGAATGTGGTTGCACTCTTCAAAAAATTAATTGCACCCAAGTTGGTCCAAACAGGGTTGTAGTGTATTTTAAAAAATTACTTTTTGGAAATATATTCATCTCCTTTCACCGTTCCTACGTCTGTGTTGCACCATTCATGGAATGTGGTTGCACTCTTCAAAAAAACTAATTGCACCCAAGTTGGTCCAAATAGGGTTGTAGTGTATTTTAAAAAATTACTTTTTGGAAATATATTCATCTCCTCTCACCATACCTACGTCTGTGTTGCACCATTCATGGAATGTGGTTGCACTCTTCAAAAAATTAATTGCACCCGAGTTTGTCCCAGAGAATGAAAAGAAAATGCATCTTTGTTGAGACATTTAATCAAACACCTTGTGTGCATGATAAGTTTCATTTGTATCGCTACCACCTGCTGCAAATAGACTTCCCATTTCTTTTCCTATAGATTCGCAAATATTTTAACACACACAGGGTTCGATCTACAATAGATAACGAATCACCTGTCAAGAACACTTGCGGCTTGATCGAAGCTAGTTGCTCCTGGTCTTATCGATTGGCAAGTTGAACGACAGAGTTGGGTCAAACTCAGATCAATTACCTGAAGAATGTAGGCAAAACTCTTCCTCCTCGCTCCCTATCCTGTATTGAAGTTGTGATTTTGTAACCCCAAAGCTGACGTAAAAGCGGTCCACGTCTTCTCTTCTTCTTCTTTGAACTTCCCCCTTACATTAACCCAGAAAGATGGAGAGGGAGATAGACACAAACGAGGAGAGAGATGGAGAAGGAGATAGAAAGAGAAGGGGACCGACCATTCCAGCTAGGGGGAGGGTAGAGAGATATCGAGTAGAGACGGGAAGAGGGAGAGATAATGTCAGGGTTTGGACAGGGTTTTTCACGTGAATTTGGAGAAGTGGATTGAGTTTGAATTGAGAATCAAATTTTAGTTAAGGGTAATTTTTCTCCTCATGCTATGTCTTCGCAATTGTTTTTCTTCTCACCATGAATCTCTAATTTAAAAAAGGTACAACATTTATTGCCAATTATTTGCTCTTAAATTTATCCCAAAAAAATTATTTGCCCATAGTGCCATTTTTAAGCAATTTTCCCTTAGTACTATAAACAAACAATTTGCGTCCTCCCAGTTTAGATCCAGTGGGTTGCCCACTGAGTATGAGAGAGAGTGATCATGAGAGAAGAGGGACGTCAGCCGTAAGTCAGAGGTTTGCATGCAAGAGAGAGAGAAGAAGCAGAAGAAGAGGGAATCGAAAACAATGCAAAATCTGACTTCTGAGTGTTCTCTGCAAAAAAATGTCAGCGTATTCATTAGGAAGAGAGAAATGACGTTAACTCACCGTAAGGCGTGCTTTCCCTCCCCACTTGGAATTACTGCCTTCGTCATCAAAAAATTCAATTAATAAATCTTTAATTTGGTTCGAGAATTGCTCATCTGTACGTACGAGTCACTATTACGAAGGTAGAAAATTCTAGTGTTAGTTTAATGGGTAGACGATAAAAGTGTTTTTTGACCGGAAAAAATATTTGTACTATTGCGAGTCAAAAAACATCTTTATCGGTAAAAAAACAATTTTATTGTCCGCCTATTGGACTGACAATAAAAAAACTGTAGAAAAATTGTTCCCTTTGATCATTTGCATGAGACTCCAAAATGGGTGTTCTACATTTGTTATGTTAAAAATTGTGTCAGACTGACAATAGAAAGACTGTAGAAAAATTGTTCCCTTTGATCATTTGCATGAGACTCCAATATGGGTGTTCTACATTTGTTATGTTAAAAATTGTGTCAAATGTTATGGCAGCAAAACCGCCCTATATATAAAAAATAAAAAATTGATGCATGCATATTTTATACATGTCCAATTCCTAACTTCCATAAACCAGTTTATAAGTCGATATATTGTGATAAGAGAATGATTTGTTTCATAAAACATATTAAGTTAGTTTTAACTTTAAGTCAGGAATTGGAACAAACCCCGTTGAAGAAGTAATTGAGCATATTGGCTATTAGTATGCTAAGGGCATTCATAATGGGTCTCTAAAAATAGCTCATAAGTTGAATCGTAAAGTGTATAAATAAGCCTAATTGGAGTCCATTTTTCACTCCTAGAATTTGAAAAATGATATGAGGGCACCACATGTTGCTAGAGTTTGCTAATTTTAATGAAGATATGTGCACTCAATGAACTAATAAAAACATTCTCTCTTTTGTGAAAAAATTCAAAAAGTGTGGGATCCATGCTCCCTGAAAATTCAAGAATACTTTGGGTCTCACTTTGAGATAGCTACAATTCTTTCTAAATTCAATTAATGTGGCCGACCATGCTTAAGAGCCACCCTTGAGAGTTTGTATGGAGAGTTCATTGAAGACAATAATTGAGCAAATGACTAGGTAAATATTTTGAGTCTCATCTACGAGCAAATTTTGAGAGCTCACTGTGGATGCCATAACAATAACAAAAAAATGCGTGTATCTAATTTGATTTATTTTGACATTAGCAAATAATAACCTCATTACAAATAAACTGGCAAAATAAAGACAAATAATTAATACTTTCATTTTTGTTACATGTGCATTTAGGTTTGTAAAGACCCGTATTTTTTTTAAAAGACTTTTCAGAAATTAAAGTGGGGAATTTATACAATTTCATTTAAATGTTTACATGCGGGGTCAATGTGAGAAAGCTTGATGAAAAAGAAAAGAAACCGTAATTTCTTTGGATTTATGCCTACATATACATTTGGCTTCAAACAAATTTAAAAGTTTATTCAAGTTTTGTAAAAATAAAAGTCATGCATGCATATATATATATATATATATATATATATATATATATATATATATATTATAGATATATATTATATGTATGTGTGTGTGTGTTAATTTTGGAGAGACGTGAAGAAATATGTATAATAACTTGATCTCTTGAAACTAATTTTGATTACCGGCATTAATGCATTTTAAATTCTGTTTAGAAGTGTATTTATGTCATACAATTATTTTAAATGGGTAAAATGGGTTTATAAGCTGATGTACTCCTTCCGTCTCATAAAGTTTGATCATTATGAAACTATGTGCAATTTTCAAGCTAAAAAATAATGTGCTTACAAAAATAATTTTTTAGTCATTATGGATCTTGTTTGATAGATCTCATCGAGAACTTTTATACGATGCAAAAAAATTCAAAAATTATTTTAGTAAATACATTATCTTTTAGTTTGAAAATTGCACGTAATTTTGTAGTGATCAAATTTTATGGGACGGAGAGAGTAAGTAATTTCCATTACTTAATAACGGCCTTCAACGGAGAGGGTGCTATTTGTAGCCAACAACCAAATCAAAGAGAAGGTCAATACAATTTTTAAAACATGAGGGTACGTATGTGTTGTTAGAAACCCTTAAGGGAGGTAAGTGAAATTTGTCCAAAACAAGATGGGACGGGGAGTACTTAAAAAGACGGAATAAACTGATGAATCCGGCATGGGCATCGTTATAACCGCTGTATAAATCAACTCTCTACCGCCATATACATTTGTAGGAGGAGGATGGAGACAGGTAGAACGCAAGAGAGAAGTACACCATAAATAAATCCAAGGGATGAATTTAAAAGAGGAATCTGCTGCATTGATTTGAAAATCAATGAAGTGAGAAGTAGCTCATCTCATATCACACGTTTGGTTATTAATACTCCCTCCATCCTATAAATACTCTGAAGAGTGTTCTTTACGACGAAAAGAAATGTAATTTTTTTAAAAAAGATTAAAATATTTTTGTGTAGTTATTTCAAGGGCCCTTCTCTTGAGCTGCTAATAAGCAAAGAAAAAGACAAAAAAAAACACATATTCTAGTGTACTTTGTATACATTCTAAAACATATCCACAAACTTTTCGGTACTCCTTTCTTTGACACCCGCAAAAGGGACATCACCTGCTGTCCCCAGCGATTCCAGTGCGCTCCAGTCTGGTTTCGATGATTGGAAACATTCACTTCGAAGAGCTCATCAAGATGAATAATTATATCAAAAATTAGCTCAATCAGATATCATTTAGTACCTGATTGGAACATTTTTATCTTGAATAGAATGCATCTGAAACACTAGATCAAACCCACTTGAACCCATTATTGTCGAGTTATATGTGTTTCGATCAGGCACTCAATGATATCCAATAGAGCTGATTTTTGGTACATTTGTTCTACTCGACGAGATCTTCGAAGTGAACATTACCAATCATTGAAACGAGACCAGAGCACATCGGAATCACCGGAGACAGCAGGTGCTATCCCTTTTGAGAGATAGCGGCCTCCCTCTGCGGAAGAATCGGAACTATGTTTTCATGTGTTGAATATAAATGTTCTATGGTTATGGAAGGTGAAAACTCATCAAGTGTCGAGGTCTTAGGAACACTAAAAGTAAATCAATAGTTATGGAGCACTTCCATCACATGCAAGGACGAACACATGATTTACTATCAGCAGGGTCAAGTATACAGTTGTTTACACCCAAATTTGGCACATGACCTTGACCAGCCTAAAAGGCTTGGTTAGAACTTGTTAGGCCCAAATCCAGGAAGGCCTATGTTGATGACGGCCGAGGAGGCCCATTTGGTCCATAAGAAGGATTAGGTTTAGAGGTGGTGAACAAGGCCTATGTTTTGGTTTAAGGGCTGTAAGGGTATATTTTTAAAACGGTGAAAGAATAAATCCTCACGTGAGAGCAATATGGAGAAGATATAATAACCGTTTATAATTGTCCCTTCCTAAAATAGTTGATTTTAATTATCAGAGAATTAAAAAAGAAAATAAGAATTGACGAGAAGTAAGGGAAGCGGTTACGCTACATGGCACAAGGCCGTGACCTCACTTGAGCTCCATAAAACCCACTAACCCTAAATGTAGGAGGCTTGATAATGGGTCATTTAGCCTCTTACCACGGAAATAGGGCCACAACATATGGTAACCGCCAGTAACCGTCGCAATGGAGGGGAAATTGGCTGCTTATGGCACGTGGCAGCATCAAATTAAGGCATGAAAATGCTTAAGACACTTGGCATCATCTCGACGTTGAAGGAGTTGGCGCCAAAGTTTGCATTTCCTACTTGGAGCCTACAAATACAAGAATTGAATAAGTAGAGAGGGTTCCAATGCCATCAACTTCAAGGTTAAATCAAACTCATGTCTCTCGACTTAAACTCAAAGTTCTCAACCCGTTGCAGCCATTCAACCTCGTTGAAGTCTCCAACACAATTGAGTCTTTTATCTTCCGTCTTTTAACAAGCCTAACCCGAAGTTTAGCCCTTGTTATTGACTCTATTGTACCCCACTTTTGTTAATCGTCATTAATTAAAGTTGGTTTTATTTTTATCTCGTTGCTCTTTATTTTCCACAAGGGTTGGGAAATTCTAAGTCCTCGCACGGAAGGCAAACCACGAACCGTTTGCAACTCTGCCCTTTGAGGGTTGCACGCAATTGCATGAACGAAGTCAAAAAAGGTCTTGAAGGCCTCTATCACATTCGGATTGTGACATAAAGTTCTGGCACGCCCAGCTCACAAACCACATCAGGCGCTTGTGGTTTCTACGGTGTTAACATTTTTGGCACGCCCCGTGGGACCCCAATCATCAAAGGGTGAACAATGGGAGGACAAGGTACTCCACCAAATTCTCCTCCACAGGATGAACCAGACCTTCCTCATGAGTTCACAATTGAAGAAGAAGCCAAACTTGAAGCAGCACTTCAAGAGTCACGACGGCTGGGAGATGAAGCACAACAACAAGAGGCCACTAAGAACGTGTCAAGACCCCAAGCAAGTGCCCAAAGCATCAATGAATCTTTTGATAACATGAAAAACTACATGCTTGTGGCTATTCAGGAGATGTCTCGAGACATTACTCATTCCGTGAGTTTAGCCCTGAATGAAATAAGGGATTCGAATGTGCAACTTTCAGCGAGTATTGGCCATCTAACCAATAATGTGAATAATATTTCAGAAACCATTTCCAATTCTCTGAACCATCTCTTGGCTATTGTGGCCAAGGAAGCTAGAGGAAAGGACAAGGCAGAACCAACTCCATAGCCGCCGCTTATGCCCCAATTTGGAAGCATTGATCAACAAGCCTTGAAGGAATTTTTCCCACAAAAGCCTACTTATCAGGCCTCAAGCTTAACTACTCCCACTAGGGGTAGAATCCAAAAGCAAGGAACAAACGAAGGAGGTGGACCTAGAGGCTCAGAGCACAAAAAGCCTATAGAGAATCAGGATAAGTGTTTCATGCTAGGAAGTAGTTCAAAGCCTCAGCCATACGACCAAGGAGTAAGGTCTTCAACCATTGGAGGCCAACATCTATGTGAACACACTCTTCGCGAGGCTCAAGGGGCATGGCTTGAGCCCGAGCCCCAATTCCAACAAATCTATCAACCACCTCCACAAAAGAATGCTCCAATAAAGTAGGTTGTTCAACCTTAACAGGCTCACCAAATCCAGGCCACTCCGGTTCAGGTTCAACAGGCACCACAAGACCCAACCTTGGGAAGGGATCAAATCAATGCTTTACTGTAGGAGTAATTAGGCCCTGAATTCAGGACTATGGGGAGGCCTAGTTACATAAGGCCTTATTCAGATGAAGTGGAGAATGAGTCCTTCCCAAAGGGTTACAGAGTTTCGGAATTCCACTTGTTCTCTAGTGAGGACATTTGTGAGTCCACCATTGAGCATGTGGGTCGCTTTCAAGTCCAATGTTGGGAGGCCGGGTCTAGAGATGCTCTAAAGTTGAGGCTTTTTCCTAATTCCCTAACGCATACAGCCTTTACTTGGTACATCAATCTAGCTCTACCTTCAAATTCTATTCAGACCTGGAGGCAATTAGAAGACATGTTCCACCGATAGTTCTATAGGGTTGAGCCAGAGGTCACCATGGCAGACCTCTCGGCACTTTGTCAACTCCCAAATGAGGGTGTGGAGACCTATTTATCTAGATTCAAGACCGCAAGGTTTAAGTGCAGGGTTTCCTTACTAGAGGATGAGTATGTTTGTTTAGCCCTCAATGGTCTTAACTTTGAATTTAAGAAGAAATTCCACGGTATTGAGTTTAGAGACCTTTTTGAGTTGTCGGCCAAAGCTGCCCGCTATGAGAAGATTTAAAAAGAGGAGATAGACTGTAGAAGTGCCTCAAAAGGGATGCACTACTGTGATCCTAATTGCGAGGTGACAATGGCAGAGGTGTACTATAACCCTGAGTGTGCAGTGGCAGAGATGGTGAATAAGAAACCTCATGTTTTAAGGATTGGGAGCATAGAGCTGAAGGCCGATGCACAAGTATTTTCCTCAAACAAAGCTCCTAGAGCCTATTCCTTCGACACCACCAAGGCTAAAGCCATATTTGATCAATTAGTAGCGGACAAGATGATCAAATTTCCTCTAGGCCACAAATTACCCTCTCTTGAAAAACTGAAAGGAAAAAAGAGCACTGTAAGTATCATAACTCTTGGTCCCATTCTACTAACAATTGTATGGTGCTTAGAAATGATATCCAGGACAAAATTGAACGAGGAGAGTTGAAGTTCGAAGCCAAGGAGGGAAAGAAAATCCTTTAGGTGGATAAGAATCCATTTCTGAGAGGCTTTAATACTAATATGGTGTCTGTTAACATGAGAAGCCTTCCAAGAACAACTCCAAGGGCTAAGATCAGTTTGGGAGCACCTTCAAGGGAAGCCAAGAGGTCGGGATATGAGGATTACGAGTCTGAAGATGAATACAAACCCCTTATTAGGCCTTTGTTCCAACAACAACGACCTAGACAATAACAACAATGGTCTACGTGGAGTAAGCCCACTCGCGAGATAAGAAAGTCCCCAAGGCCAAGATACTCTTTGACATGCAACGAATGTGGGCAGATGATTGATTCTCAAAGGTCACAGGTGAAGGATAAAGCAGTTAATTATTATCTCAGCAGGCCTCATGGATTATCCCAAGAGAGGAAAGTAGGGCCTCCAAAGAAAGATTTTTCTGTTTTCTCAAGGCTTGTCACAGGCCTTGAGAATGTGTAGGAGGACCTTTGCAAACTGACCTTCACTACACCAAACTAGGGGAGGCGTAGGACTATAAAGCCACGTATTACTCCTCCTGATGAGTGGTACAGGGCTGAACATCCTACGTTCCCTACAAGACCTCCACCTTTGTCCAGATCTCAAAAGTAAAGGTACCAAAGGTTTAGGCAAGGGGCCAGGAGGGCTAGGGAAGAATCTGAGGGGTTGGAAGACATGGAAAAATATACTTGGGAGGATACAAAAATGCTGGAGGCCTTGGAACAAGATAGCATGGAGATAGATCACTTCGATGAGGCCGTGGAATTCATGACCAAAGAGGCAAGAAGGTCTTCATCAATGTCAACCTCAACAACCCTTCCAACATCCAATGAAGTCTCTAACAGTTGTGAAGAGAGCCCGGAGGAGAGAAGGGAATGAAAACAAAAAGAAAGGGTTATTAAGGACGATGCACCAGAACCTCCCTGACAAGTAAGGATGCTTAAAAGGACTCAACCAACTCTATGAAAGCAGGAGTTCGTGAAGAAGGCCCAACCAGCACCAACCAAACTAGACTCAGGGGGCAAGGGAGGCCTTAACCCTCTTTAGTAAGGAATTCAGGCCTAGTTTTAACTTGACTAGGCCATGTAATATGCTGTTCATTCTTGAAGAAGGTCTGGAGGCAAAAGACGATCAACAACAGGTCATGGAAGGTAATGTTATTGAGCTGGGAGAGACAACAAAGATACTCAATAAGTCTATGAGGCATGTTGACCATTTTTTTTCTATGGCAATCATTGAAAAAAAGGCTACAAAAGAAATTTCTAAGGCGGCGGCTTGCGTCATATTCGAGAAACCAACCCCAAAAGCTGCAAATCATATCAAGCCTCTGTATGTCTCGGGTTGCCAGGAAAGAATGCCAATAAATCGTTTATTGATCGATGGTGGGTCTACAGTGAACTTGATGCCAAGAACAAGGAACTTGATGCCAAGAACCACCATGACAAAGTTTGGAAAAACTGAGCAGGACTTAATTGCCTCGAGTGCAAGTCTTTCAGACTTTAAAGGAGGACTAACGTCTTGTGAAGGGATCCTTATCATAAAACTGACAGTAGGTACCAAAACCCTTGCAACTCCTTTTTTCGTTATTAACTCTCGTTCCACATACAATATGTTATTGCTAGGGAGGGATTGGATACATGCATGTCTAGCAGTTCCTTCTTCTCTCCATCAATGTTTGATTTTTTGGAATGGAAATGATGTGGAAGTGGTTTGGACAGATCAGAGGCCAGACTTTATGATTCTGATATTGGGCCAATGAGAGTGGCAGGCCTTGACAAATATGGTCATCACAAGATAGTATCATTGACCTCAAAGTCCTCAACTGAGGATCTAAAGAAAGTTTACAGTGAGTTGATTGGCCCAGAGTCTCACAGGCCAATAACTCCTTCCATTCAAATAGTTTCTAATGCAAGCACAACCATCTGAAGAAGAGAAAGGCATGGCCTTGCAAGCCATGTTAGCTAGATTTAATGCTTATCTGGTAGACGGATAGATGATGGACTTACATGAAGTAGAAAAAAGTCCTAATTCGGCTAATGTAGCTAAATTCATCTATGAGGATGAAGGCTTAGAATAAGTTGAGGAGGCTAATGAAGGTGATGTCATAAGGTTTGAAGACCTTGAAGCGGCACCAGCCAAATTGGATGATTTGAAGGCTAAGGTTCAGGATTCTTTTGACCAAATTAATCTGGACAGTGAAGAAGAGCCAAAGCTTGTATACGTAAACTAACTCCTCCCAGAGGTCGTGCAAAAGAAGTTCATCCAGCTTGTGAAAGAGTTCAATGGCTGTTTTTCATGGGACTACGATGAGATGCCAAGCCTTTCAAGGGATTTAGTAGAGCACCATTTACCAATTCAACATGGTTTTAGACCTTTCAAGCAACCACCTAGAAGGATGTCTGATGAGGTTCAACTAAAATTCAAGGCGGAGATACAGAGGTTGCTAAAGGCTGGTTTCATTTGAACGGCCAGGTATGTCACTTGGCTCTCTAATATTGTGCTCATAGTTAAGAAAAATGGTAAGATTATTGTCTGTATAGATTTTAGAAACCTTAATCTTGCTTCTCCAAAGGACGAGCATCCAATGCCAATTGCAGACTTGATGGTAGATGGGCTGCAAAACATAAAGTCCTATCCTTTATGGATGGACATTCTAGATACAATTAGATTTTTATTGATGAGGCTGAGACTTCTATGACCACATTTAGGTGTCTAGGTGCTCTAGGGACATTTGAATGGGTTGTGACGTCTTTCGGCCTAAAAAATGCAGGTTCTACTTATCAAAGGGCCATGAATGCTATTTTTCATGATGTCATAGGTCATTTCATGGAGGTGTACATCAATGACGAGGTGATCAAGTCCCAGTCCTACAAAGAGCATTTGGAACACCTTAGGAGCTCATTCTTGAGGATGAAGGAGTATGACCTCATGATGAATCCTTTAAAGTGTGCCTTTGGAGTTTTTGTAGGCAACTTTTTGGGATTCCTTGTTCACCATTGAGGGATAGAAGTTGACAAAACAAAGCAAAGGCCTTGATGGAGGCCAAAGCCCCAACAACCAAGAAAGAGTTACAGAGGCTTCTCAGGTCACTCAACTTCTTGAGAATATTTATTTCCAACTTGGCAGTAAAGTACAGGGCCTTCTCACCACTTTTAAAATTAAAAGACCATGAGGACTTCATATGGGAGGCATGTCACCAGGAGGCCTTTGAAGCAATTAAAGAATAATTGACAAAGGCCCCAGTTCTAATGCTTCCAATCAAGAACAAGCCTCTGAAACTCTACATTTCTGCTGCGGAGGGCTCTATTGGGAGTCTATTGGCATAGGATGATGATCAAGAACAGGAGCAAGCTTTTTACTATTTTAGTCGATTGTTAACTCCTTATGAAACAAGATACTCTCCAATAGAAAAATTATGCCTTGCCTTGTATTTTTCTACTATTAAGTTAAGGCATTACATGCTTCCCGTTGTGGTTTACATTATGAGTCAAACAAATCTTATTATATATTTATTGACATAGCCAATTATGAGAGGCCGAATTGGAAAATGGTCCTTGGCCTTAATAGAATTTTGTTTTCAATATATTCCTTAAAAGGTCGTGAAAGGACAGGCTTTAGCCGATTTTCTTGTTGATCATCCATGCTTAGATATCACGGGAGAGTCGAATGCAAGCTTGAGTGCTTATGATGTTGCACTAAAACCTTAGAAGTTATTGTTTGATGGATCAAAGACCCAAGAGGTCTCGAGATGTGGTATAATTCTGATTTCTCCTGAAGGCCTAAGAACTAATTATCCTTTTTAGTTTGATTTTCAATGTACAAATAACTAGGCTGAGTACAAGGCTGTTGTAATAGGCCTTGAAATCCTACGTGAATTAGGAGCTAAATTTGTTGATATAATTGGAGATTCAAATCTTGTAATTAATCATTTGGCAGGGATCTTTAAGTGCTACAGTGAAGAATTAGCTCCCTATTATATGGTCGCCATACAATTAATAGATGACTTCCAAAATGAAAGAGTTAAACATGTTCCTAGACAAATGAATGAAGAGGCCAACAGCCTTGCTCAAGCCTCAACAGGCCTCAAATTATCTCCTGTGGTCCTACATAAGACCATTACAGTCCAGAAAAGGCTACTTCTTTCTGTCAAGAGGAGAGGCCTTGGTTTGGAGGCCTTTATGGAAAATCCAGAAAATCCTGCCCATGATCCACTAGACGATGAGGAGATTGAGCTAAAGGATTGGCGTGAGCTCATTATTTTATTCCTTAAGAATCCTCACGCCAAAGCAATGAGGAAAATAAAAAAGAAGGCTATTAGTTATCTCCTTATTGGAGAGGAACTGTACAAGAAAAGCCCTGAGGATGACTTGTTGCTGAAATGCCTTGACCATGAAGAAGCAATGAAAGTAATGGATGAGGTACATTAAAGGATTTGTGGAGCCCATCAGTCAGGCCTCAAGATGAGGTGGCTCTTACGTAGGTATGGATATTACTGGCCAATATCTGAGAGGATTGTATTTGTTTTTCCAAAGGATGCTAGCCTTGTCAGCTCCATGGTCCTATTCAACATGCACCAGCAACTGATTTCTAGGCTGTGGTAAAATCGTGGCCTTTTAGAGGATGAGCATTAGATTTCATTGGTAAAATACATCCTCCTTCGTCCAAACACCATTGCTATATCTTGGTGGCCACGGATTATTTAGAAAATGAGGTAAGGCCATTCCATTGAAGACAGCTGACCAACAGGCAGTTATAAAAGTAATCAAGAAAAAGATTGTACATAGGTTTGGCATACCACAACATTTGGTGGCTGATAGAGGAACTATGTTGTTCGGAGAACAAGTTTAGCGTTTGTAGCCAACCTAAAAATAACCTTGTCATATTCCACTCCTTATTATTCACAAGGGAATGGTCAGGCTGAATCCACCAATAAGATTTTGAATGGCATTATCATGTGGCATGAGGATGTTAGAGGCCTTATGGGCTTATAGGACTTCAAAGAGGTCAGCCACCAATGTAACCCCATACATGCTCATATATGGACATGAGCCAGTCCTACCTATGGAGGTTACAATAAAATTAGCAAGGATTGCATATCAAAATGACCTCACTCATACAGATTATTCTCAAGCCATGTTGATGGAATTAGAGGATCTGGATGAAGTAAGGCTTGCAGCCCTGGACCACATGTTAGTCTAGAAGCGAAGAATTGCGAGGGCCTATGACAAAAGGGCCAGAAAAATGTCTTTTGCTAAGGGGGACTTGGTCTGGAAGGTAGTATTCCCTTTGGATTCAAGAACTCCTAAGCATGGTAAATGGTCCCCCACATGGGAAGGACCATGTCAGATTTGCCAAGTGTGTAGAGGTAATACATATCTCCTTATGGATCTGGATGGTGGAATGCACCAACATATTACAAATGGAAAGTTCATTAAACATTACTACCCAACTTTGGTGAAAGACTACCATCAAAGCCCTAATGGATGATTTAACAAAAAGGCCTGCATAGGAGTTAAAAGTAAATCTAGGCCCATTGCAAAAGGAAAGGGAATGATGTTGCGTGAAAAAACATAGGTTAAGCATACTGGTAAGGAGTCTTAAGCTGCCAAAGGCCTTAATAAAAAGTCCAAGAGGCCTTGGCAAGTCAAAATAAAAGGCCTTAAAGAACAGGCCAATTAAAACTTAGTTACAAGCCCAAAATGCACTGGCTAATAAGATTTGTTCAAGCCAAGCATGTAAATCAAACAAAAAACCTAAAGGTGATCATAAAGATTCCCTTTGAAGCTCTCCCATAACATCTCCAAGGCCTACATTTTGGAGTCATATTCAATCTTGGATTGGTTTAGCTGCCCAACGTTTAGAGCTTGATACTGATATTTGGAGCGATTGACTTCATTGAAGATCTCATTCTTTTCAGCCAGGAGGGAGGGATCTAATGTTGATCTTGGCTTGGCTGAGATCTTTCTTAGTCGCCTCGAGTTGAAGCTTCAGCTCAGTAGCCTCCCTGGCTTGGACTCCTTCTTCAAGCCGGACTTTGAGATATTTCCAGTCTTCGGTCCTTTGGTTTAAGGTTTTTGTCAAGCTAGAAGCCTCTTCAAGTTTCATCTCAACTCTGTTGGGGCCCTACTTAGCATTATCAAACGCATCAAGGAGACCTAGAAATTGCTTGTAGAAAGAAACAAGGTTGGCTCTTGATCAGGCACTAGGGCTTTGGCCTTAATTAAGGTTTTCATAATTTCCTTCAGTTGAGAGGCTCTTCCATGATGGAGGGCTGAGCGCAAATTATTTCTCAAAGCAGCTATGAGGCTCTCCTTGGTCTTGGACACATCATCAGAGCTTATTGAGGGCTGGATGGAAGAACCAACTTCACTACCCGAGGTCCCAGAAGTGGTAGACACAATATCTCTAAAGGTCTCAAGCAGCTTGTTAAGGGCCTCACCCTCTATTACTTCAATTTCCTTACCCTTAGATTCTCCAAGGGAGAAAGAGGCCTGAATGTCAAACTGCAAATGGCCTTGATCCTTACCTTATAATGTAAGCACAATACAGTTAGGAAGGTGTTTGTTAGGAAATTTCAACCCCAACATCAAGAAAGGCCTCTCGAATCTTACCTTGACTGTTCCTTCTAATGGAGACACTAGTGAGTTAGAGGCTCCTTTCTCAGTTCCTAAACCCTCTTTAGCCTTTATTGTCTTCATTAAAGAATGAATGCGTTTAAAAGCATAGGTTAAGAGAATAAGAAAGTTACCCCTACAAGTGAAGAAACTCACCAGATCAGACGGTGTAGATTCTCCAGGAATATGATCAGAAGGGGAGTCAGTGGCTTCTCTTGAAGCAGAAGAATCAACTGAAGGCTCTTCGACTGGTTATAGCCTCTCCTTTGTTTGTTTCACCTCTGGAGAGTCGAGGATGATAGGCGAAGGTCTAGTTTTCTCAAGAGTTTTGGAAGATGCCTCAGTTTCAGCCACTTGCTTTTTCTGCAGATCAAGATCATTGGAAAAGGTTAGATTTATTCCTAACACCAAGTTTACGATAAACTAATCAAGGCTGTATTCACGTATGTAGGCCTTTCTTTTGTATTACCTTTAAATGTTTTCTCCGATGAGGAAGTGGGACAAGAGGTTTGTCTATGCTCTTTGGGGTAGAGGTCTAAAGTAAGATCAAGAAAATTCACTAAGAGCCCAAAGAGGGAAAAATGAAGGCATGAAAGAGGTAAGATTCAAACCAAATCTTTTGGAGAGGATTTTTTTGTCTTCAAGGGACTTGCTTCTCATCCTGGTATAAATGGTAAAGGTTGGGATCTGCATGGAGCATTTGGTAAAATAAGTTAATTAAGGCCATCAAATCTTTTCAGGGCTAAGTGCTTAGTAGAGGTCATTACCGTTAAAGTGGTTCTGGACCTCTCATGATCCGTTCTTGTTTTCTTCTCAAGGGCCTTATCAAGAGCTTGTCCTTTCCAGAAACTCAGTGAAAGGGAGGAGTTGGAATTGAGCCTTTGCTTAGAGGAGTTGGTTCATAACAACCTCCAAGGTCTGAGCAGTCAGAACAGGCATGTGGCTATACCTCATTCTTAGAAAAGATGGGAGGAGCTGGAACCATTTGAAGCAAACCAAATTGGCAGGCGAGTTGAGTAGGATGGTAAAACTCGACTCCATATTGATAGTTATCAGAGGCAGATGTGCTTAATCCAAATAAAAGATCGCTCGAAATCAAGAAACTGGCCCACATTTCCCTACGATATTCAAGTTGATCCCCAGGACCAGTGGCTAGATTTTTCAACCAATTAGGGATTGTGTCTCTTTCAAACGGGGTATAGCGAGTCCCCATATCAACAAGGTCTGAATAGAAAAACTTGAAACATTCTTCAAAGGACTTTCTACCCCCTGGCCCACTGTAATGAGCCCCATAGCAAGTTGTAGTTGGATATTTGGTAAATGTAGGGCCTATTCGTGGAAAGTAGGACCATAACCAAAGAGTCATGATCCATAGCAAAAATAAATCTATGATGTAAGAGTTCACTCATGCCTCCATATATGCTGGCCAAGATTAAAGGGGCCAGTGAGAGTTATCTCCCAGAGGTGAGGGCCTTTGCAAGGTCAGTGAAGTCCTTGGTGACCTTAACAGACGAGACACAGAAGATAAACTAGTTTAACCAGTAGAGTAAAAAGGATAAGTGCTTTGTGTCACTTACCTCTTAGGTTTTCTTATAGTATGGTAGGAAGTTGGTATAGCAAAGATAGGTCTTGTCCGGATATGTATACAGGGGAAGGGCTTGAGTGATGAAGTGTGACATCCTAACTTTTTATTTTTTTAAAAAAAATTACTACAATTATCAATCTTTCATTTTTTTTTCTTCTCTCTTTTAAATGACTTTCTAATAATAAATAATAAAAAAATATTTTAAACCTCATGCATTTGGACTACTTGTCTAATAATCTTATTAAACTATTTTTTGTGTGTCATATACAAATAGATATACATGTTATGCGTGAGAAAATTTAGGGGAGTGGGAGAGTGGGCTTGTTTGCATACCAGTTAAGGCCTCTTTAGTTTTATATATATTGAGAATTAGGGCTATTTTATTTTAAGTTCTAGGATAGAAAGAGAGAGAGAGAGCAGCTGCCATAAGAGAATAAAGAAAGAGGAGAGAGATGTGGCAGTAGAGTTACTTCGTGGGTTTTGGACCGTCGACGGTCGGTTAGTTCACGTCCTTTCCTTGTTTCCATCATATCTTTTTCTTATTTTCTTTTTCTCCTGTTGGGTACCCATTGTTATTGGAATAAAGTAAATATAGTTAGAGCTTTGATGTGCCCATAGTAAGGTAACAATTGCATAGGCAAGGTGTATTCAGGGGAGAGGTGGAATGATGTGTTGTCGTGGTGTATATGAACATGATATGCACGTGGATTAGCTTGTAGTATTTATATAGGTCTTAGTTTAGATTATGTTCAGCAACTTAAGTGCTAAGTTAATGCTAGTAAAGGGCTAGAGTATTACATTTATTATTTTTACAGTAATCTACGCCATGGGTCAGCATGTGATTAATTATGGCTTTTGTACACTTTAATTCAGATTAGCGAGTACTCCGAGCATCGCATTTTGTGATCAATCGTTCCGATCAAGGTGACTGGTTAAGCATGTGATCCCTTCTTTTGGAATCCTTTTGAGCATATTGATTTTTGACAATCCTTTATTTTGTTCTGATTCTATGAATATTAATCTTGCTCGTTGAACTCAACTTATTTGACGATTGATGTACCCTTTGGCATACAAGGTTTATTGGTTATATTTCTTATTGATTGATTGCTCTTATTTTGCTTATTGTCTAATCATTGAATTTGTTATATTATTGAGATTCTGCAACGGCACCGGGATTATCTTTGCTGGTCACTCTTGTTTGTCGTTGTTCTTTTGTGATTGGGACCATGTATTATATTTGTGAAAGTCCAAGGAAAAGACCCAGGAGCCATCCTGTGGTGAATTTGGTCATTAAGAAAAAACTTGTGAAATACCCCTGTGACTCTAATGCTCAACGGATAGGGAAAAGACTTGTGAAATACACTGTGACCCTACTCCGGATCGGCTTAGGGAAAAGACTTAGGCACCATCCTGAGGTGACTCTAAGTTTAGTGTTGGATCCAACGGGCTAAGCCCTGAGAAAATATTTGGCATTTGGCTATGGTTATTATTATTATGGCTCCCACATAATTTGATTGAGACTCCTATTTATTGTTGGTTGTCGTTCTGGTATTCTTGGACAGACAGATTGGTTGAAATGCTTATTTTTGTCAAACGATTATTGTTCTTGTTATTCGTTAATTTGATATTCATTCCCTTAATATACTTGTTCAGTCACCAACCTTAGTTATTTGAAACCATATCTTGCAGCCTCAATTACCTTTTGTTTAAACGTATGCCACATTGTACCCTTTACCCTTAGCATGCTTAACTACTCATTGAGCTGTGAGCTGGCGGATTTATTCCACATTCTTTTCAGGCTAGTTTAGGGAGCATCATAGTGGACTCTGAGACAATGTTGGGAACCACCGTTTGGACCTCTAGGGCATTCACATTATCATTTTCTTTTAGTTATGTTAACAGCTTCCGCATATTTGTTTCTTTAGAATTTTTGTTAATAAATTTGGAGTATGGAGAATTTGGGATATTGTTCACTGGCTACAAAATGTTGGTTTTGGTTCCCATTGGTTTCCAATTGAATTTTATAATTCAGGATTCAGTTTGATTTATTTGGGTTGTGAAAAATTATTATTATTATTTTTATTTTTGTATAGGCTTCGTGTTCCCAGAATTATTTCTTGGTTCACGGCCGGTCATGTTTTCCAATTTGGGGCGTGACATGAAGCAATTGGCCTCTTCTCCATGGACTCAAAGGCCTGTGAGGAAGCAAACATCTTGAATAGTGGGAGACATGGGTCCAACTCGGAAGTGGAAGGCATTCATATGAGTAGACCAAAATTGTGCAGCCGCCATGAAAAGTCCCTTATCCATATCGATATTACGCTTGGACAGTATTATGGCGTCATAGATTCCCATCATTTTCCAAAGGTCCCCTTTGGCAATAGCAAAGCGATCAACCCACTCGATGTAGTCCTTATCAGCCTTAGGCCATAGCAGATTCAGACATTCCCTATGATACTCCTTCCAATCGGGCTCAATAGAGCCAAAAAGGAGAGAGACTTCTGAATAAGGATGGAAACTCTCTAATGGAGGAGGACAATCGGCTTCAAAGCGAGGACCTAGGGTAGCTCGAGATTTAGCAGTAGGAACCCTGATCATAGAGTGAGTGTTAATATGGATTCCCTCATCGGTGATGATTTTTTGAAGTTGGTTGTGAGATGTTCCTCCTTACTCGATGAAGAGGCAGCTTTCTTTGAAGCCATTGCTAATCAAAGCTTTAGTAAGATTTCAGAGAGCTTGAGGTTAGGGCTTTAAAAAGGGTTGAGGCGAAAAAAAGGGAAGAAATTTGAAACAATGGAGATAGATGAATGAGGTTTTTATCATTACCCTAAGTAATTAATGAGCTTTCCTCTCGTATGATGATTCTTAAAAGATCCTAAGTAATTAATGAGCTTTCCTCTCTCATGATGATTCTTAAAAGATCCCGCCACCCGTTGGACTCTTGTAACGTCCCAATCTCTGCCAAATGATGGTGCATCTGGGTTTGAACACTTGGCGCCTAGGCTAGGAGTTAATGATGGCCTAGTGAAGGGATTTAATAAACCCCAGTTTAAAATCTATTAATGTTGGAATTAGATTCCATAACAAAGTGTAAGAGTTCGCACATTGTTTTTCTTATGCCAAATTAATTTTCTGATGTATTCCACGCCCCAAATTTGTTAGAATTAAGGCTTGAGGGGGCAATGTTTACACCCAAATTTGGCACATGATCTTGACCAAGACTAAGAGGCTTGGCTAGAACTTGGTAGGCCAAAATCCAAGAAGGCCTATGTTAATGATGGCCCAGGAGGCCCATTTGGTCCACAAGAAGGATCAGGTTTAGAGGTGGTGAACAAGGCCTATGTTTTGGTTTAAGGGCTGTAAGGGTATATTTTTAAGACGGTTAAAGAATAAATCCTCACGTGAGAGAAATATGGAGAAGATATAATAACCATTTATCACTGTCCCTTCCTAAAAAAATGGATTTTAATTATCATAGAATTAAAAAAGAAAATAAGAATTGGCAAGAAGTAAGGGAAGTGGTTACGCCACATGTCATAAGGCCGTGACCTCACTTGAGCTCCATAAAACCCACTAACCCAAAATGTAGGAGGCTTGATAATGGGTGCTTTAGCCTCTTACCACAGAAATAGGGCCACAACATATGGTAACCAACAGTAATCGTCGCAATGGAGGGAAAATTGGCAGCTTATGGCATGTGGTAGCATCAAATTAAGGCAAGAAAATGCTTAAGACACTTGGCATCATCTCGGTGTTGAAGAGGTTGGCGCCAAAGTTCACATTTCCTACTTGGAGCCTATAAATACAATAATTGAAGAAGTAGAAAGGGTTCCATAGCCATCAAACTCAAGTCTCTCGACTTAAACTCAAAGTTTTCAACCTGTTGAAACCATTCAACCTCATTGAAGTCTCCAACACATTTGAGTCTTTTATCTTCTGATCTTTTAACAAGCCTAACCTGAGAATAGCCCTTTGTTATTGACTCTATTTTACCCCACTTTTGTTAATGGTCATTAATAAAAGTTGGTTTCCACAACGGTTGGGAAATTCTAAGTCATTGCACGTAAGGCAAACCATGAACCATTTGCAACTCTGCCCTTTATGGGTTGCATGCAATCGCATGAACAAAGTTAGAAAAGGTCTCCAAGGCCTCTATCACATTCAAATTGTGACGTACAGTCCTGGCATGCCCAGCTCACAAACCACATCAGGCGCTTGTAGTTTCTACGGTGTTAACAACAGTAGATCCAATATACTACTTAACCAAGAGATATTTAATATATAAAAGCAAAATGTGGTATGCCAACCATCGTTTACAACTCGCCCCGACGATTTTTCATATTTTGAAACCGATTCATGATAGCCTCATTTGTAATGGTATCGAAAATATTTTGCTCAATGTACATAACCAAACTATCTTGCATAGGGTTATAGTTATTTCTTGTTACTTGGGGCAAGAATAGAAAATAATGTATACGATAATAGGGCAAAATACCCAAAATTATATGTACATAGCGGTAGAAAATTTCAATCCAACGGGGTTATCTGATCACCTTGCCCCTTCATGTGCCCGCCCACATGATTTCAGAATAAGTAGTTAGCGCCCTATCATTGTCTCAATAATCAGAGAAGGTACGGACTCTACTCTATGTGTGTATGAGAGAGAGAGAGAGAGAGAGAGAGAGAGAGAAGATACTACCCAATGGGGCCAGAGAGGTTTAGTGGTGACGTTGTTGATCGACTGTTTTAACTGTAGGAGAGCCACCATGTTCTTCCTCCTGCTCTGCATAAATTACGTACGAAAAACTCTAAAATAAGTCTAGTTGACTAGTCCTCTTTAATGTTTAAAAAATGTATTCGAATATATAGAAAACGTATAAAGTGTGCAAAGTTGTATTAAAAAGTGTAAAATAAAATTACATTGAAATGTATACCTTTTGTTTTTTATATGATTATTCTTAGCCCAATAAACTAATAATAGAAAGAGTCTTGAGATTATTTTTGTGATTCGAGGGAAATTCTATTTTCACTTGCCTCTTTTCTCAATGCCCATACCTTAAAAGATATCATCCAAATTGTCTACTATTCTGAACAATTGATGTATGCATCATTCCCTAAAAAATATCAAGTTGAGTGGATGTCAGTAAGTTCCTCACTTCTATAGGAAATAAGGAACATTTGAATTTTTTAGGGCCACTTAGGCAAAAATTCAAAACATTTAATTTTTTTAAAGGGAAGGACAATGAACTTTTGCAATCAAACATAAAGACAATGTGATGCATCATTACTAAAATACCCTCCTGCAAAACTAGTTAAATGTCACTAATTTTCAAAAGTTGAAAATAAAAAATAAAAAAAAATCCTACATTCAGCCTCCCACCACCCCACCTCTGGCGACCATTTCTGGTGACCAAAAAAATTAGTGCAATGTCACTAATTTTTAAAAGTTGAAAAAAAAAAACAACTCCTACGTCCGGCTGACCACCACCCCACCTTTGGCGACCAAAAAAATGTCCCTAATTTTTAAAACTTGAAAAAAGTTCTAATTTTGTGTAGAATCTTTGAAAAAATCACCACTACTCAACTCCCGAACTAGTAACAACTTACTAAACTTCATAAAAGCTAAAGAAATCAACGAATAAAGCTATTTTGAATCTAGTGACAAGTCACTAAACTTCCTACCTTAGTGACATTTCACTAATTTTTAAAAGTTCTAATTTAGCAACAACTCACTAAACTTCATAAATGCTAATAAATCAAAGAACAAAGTTATTTCAAATCTAGTGACAAGTCACTAAACTTCATATCTCAGTGACATTTCACTAATTTTTAAAAGTTCTAATTTTACACATAAACTAGAAACTTGAAAAAAACACCAGCTAGTCAACTCCTGAACTAGTAACAACTCACTAAACTTCATAAAAGCTAAAGAAATCCATGAACAAAACTATTTCAATCTAGTGACAAGTCATTAAAATTCATACCTGGTTTAAAACACCTAATTTTGTACATTAATTTCAAAAAACAATAAGCACAACCTCCACCACCCCACCTCCGCACCACCACTTCTAACGACCCATAAAATCAGTGACATTTCACTAGTTTTTAAAATTTCTAATTATGTACACAAACTTGAAAAAATAATCAACTCTTGAAACTAGTGACAGCTCACTAAACTTCATAAAAGTTAAAGAAATCAATGAACAAAGTTATTGCAAATCTTGACAAGCGTGATGCATGAATATTAAAATACCCTTTTGCAAAATTAGTGAAATGTCAATAATGTTTAAAAGTTGAAAAAAAAAAATTAGTATAGGAAATTAGTGAAATGTCAATAATGTTTAAAAATTAGTGAAATGTCAATAATGTTTAAAAATTCCAACTTAGGTTGACCACCACCCCAACTCCGGCAACCAAAAAAATTAGTGTCACTAATTTTTAAAAATTCTAATTTTGTATAGGAAATTTAGAAAAAAAAAACTCCTACCGTTGGTCAACCACCTCCCCACCTCCGGCAACCACTTCTGGCAACAAAAAAAATTAGTGAAATGTCACTAATTTTTAAAACTTTTAATTTTGTATAAGAAATTAAGAAAAAAAATTCCTTCTACCTCTGGCCGACCACCACCCCACCTCTGATCAACCACTTCCGATGATCCAAAAAATTAGTGGCAATTCACTAATTTTTAGAAGTTCTAATTTTGTACAGAAAATTGAAAAAATCATCAATTAGTCAACTCCTAAAACTAGTGACAACTCACTAAATTTCATAAAAGCTAAAAATATCAATGAACAAAGCTATTTCGAATCTAGTGATAAGTAATTAAACTTCATACCTTGTTTAAAACTCCCAATTTGAATCTCGTGCATAAATCTCCAGTTCCATTTCCGAGGTAGATGAACTCCTACCTCCGGTCAACCACCATCCCCTCTCCGGCCGGCCACTTTCAAAGACCAATTTGATCAATTAGAGCCGGGAGGAGTGGAGAAGCTATCACTTTATATACAAATTCCAATGTACCATTTTTGTGAAATATAGCCAATGTGATGGCAGATTCTGGCTGTGAGGTTCCTGCTTGGATCATGTCTTTGCCCAAAAAGAAGCACAGGCCACAAAGAGATGCTATTTTGACCAAACCAAAAGATGAAAAAGAATGAGTAATTGTTGAGGCCAATCTTTTGGTTAATGGAGAAATTTTCATGTTCGAGTTCGATTTGCTTGTTGTCGTTTGTGTTCCATTTAGTAATTGAATGATCCGGCACCAATCTCTTCAGTTTTATCTCAACAGTTCTGGCAGGTATCCAAATCAAGGCAAACTTTTGGTATGAAGAGCATTGAGTACTTGCCAATGCTTGCTTTTTACAAGGGAGAAAGTATCGTTCTATTTGATGCTGATGCTGGTCCAGAGTGTGCAGATGATGAGAGAGGTAGAGATAGTGCTGGGACTGCAACTGATTTTGGAAGCTCTTATTGAAGAAGAAGAGGACGAGACAAAACGAGAGAAAAGGATCAGGGTAATTTAGGAAGAAAACAAAAGGCGTGGGTGTGTTTTGACCTTGTGCTAAATCAATAGTATTAAAAATAATGTATTTATATTTTATTGCAAAAGTTCATTATCCTTCCTTTTAAATAGACAAAATATAATGTCCGTGTTCTTTTAGTTGTTTTAGTTTAGTTTTGAAAAAATGTATAATGAGTGGAGAGAGATAGAGAGAGAAATGATGATAATAATGATATCATCAAAATTAAACTAAACTGAATTTGGAAACGAACATAGCCAATGCATTTATGACTAATTTGTTAACTCACTATAGTTTTCAAGACAAATTAAACACTTACTAATATCCGATTAACTTGATTTTTTGCGAGAATTATCTAAACATTATTTCTTTACAAAATAGGCAGTTTAGATAATTAAACTAGGTCCAAGGTGGGCCCCACGTAGCTCGTTAAGGTTTTTTAATTTGAAATTTCTTCACCATGTTTGGTTTGGTTTTGGAGAACCGGTTACTTTTTTTTTTTGTCCCCTTAAATGGGAGAGTAATATTTTCTCTCTCATCTGCATTTAGGAAATACTACTCTAGTGCATACTTTATGGGAGATAGGTCCGTGAGGTCCACTTCAAAGATCCACACAAATGATCTAGGCCATCCATTAGTTCTAAAATTATTCTTTGAGTCATCCAGAAAAAAAATGAGGTCAATTGTATAATTTTAAGTACTTGATCCAATTGTCTAACTTCTTTCAAACTTCTGTCAGAATTTAGGATCCTAAATTGTAAATGAATAATTAGAAAATGGATCAATCATTTATAATTTTTTGAATGAGCTGGTTTTTTAGGAGTGACTCAAAAAATTATTTAAAAAAGGGAATTGATAATCGCACTCCAAAAATTGATGCAGGCGCTCCGAGCTACAATGATTTTTCAAAACCACCATTTTGCAAGTTCCAGTTTTGCTTCAGGCGCTCCTAAAGTTTTTTCTCTCAATTTTACTTCAGGCGCTCCTACAATTTTTTACTCTTCTCCTTTGCCTCCTTTGTTAATGAAAGAAGAAAAAATGGATGGCAACCCAAACCCTAACTTGTTACAAAAACTCTATTGTGAATTGGATGCTGTAGATCGAGGATTCAATCTCGAAAAGTAGTTTTTTTAGTTATTTTCTTATGATTTTGTCAGGATCAAATTATGATTGGGTGGGTTTTGTGTATTTTAAGAAGGGCGTGGTTCGGCTAAAAGTTTTCGTCATCGTCGCTTCACAAATCTAGATGAGAGGGGAACCAAACAAGGGAAAAAACACCGATGCGCTTCAATGCATCACCACCACTACCACTACAAGCATAAATATTGGAAATTTTCGAATCTGAAAACTGGTTCAAGCTTTTGATTATTTTTATTTCTATTTTTAATTGATTCTCCTCGTCCAAACTTACCTTGGTATTCAGATATAAGGCTTCCTTGTTCTAGCTGTAAGTTTTCTAAGGTTTCCATGTTCTAGCTTTAAATTTGTTATGTATATTTTTTTATGTTTTCCTTGGTATTCTAATAGAAGGTTTCCTTGTTCTAGCTGTAAGTTTTTTAAGGTTTCCATATTCTAGCTGTAAATTTGTTACGTATATTTGTTATGTTTTTCTAACCCAACTCTCTCTAACCTAACTTCTCTCGTAGGCCCCTTTTTTAGCTACCTCTCAACCAGAAGGGGGAGGCCAACCGTCTTACACCAATCTCTTGAACACCGGCTCCCCTCCCCTCCCCCTATTTTTTCGAT
The DNA here is from genome assembly GCA_022606695.1 of Vaccinium macrocarpon. Classification (NCBI taxonomy): domain Eukaryota; kingdom Viridiplantae; phylum Streptophyta; class Magnoliopsida; order Ericales; family Ericaceae; genus Vaccinium; species Vaccinium macrocarpon. Next base: position 16,992,035 of record CM040181.1, on the reverse strand, counting down.
TTTCCAAGTGTTTTGATTAATCTCCCTCCCCAATCCATCCAATCGTCGTACCAATCGTTGATTTCTTCTGCTCTGATCTAACATGCAACAGCAGATTTGCATAGCTATGGACTATGATTTCTTCTGCTTTTACCATTTGGACTGCTAATGCTAATTGTTTGTCTTTTTCCGTTTGGTTTTGGTTCAATTTTGTGTTTGGAGTGCCTTAGTAAATGAGGATATAATTTGGGGTTGGAGTGCCTCTAATAATTTTTATATTTTCAAAATGATAGTTTTGTAACTTCATTACATTTTGGAGTGTCTGCATAAAAAAAAGGAACTCCAAAATCAGCTCCTTATAATTAATGAACAATGCAGATCATTTGTGTGGGTCTTCAAAATCAATCCCAGTGACCCATCTCGCACAAGGTATACACAAGAGTAGTCTTTCCTGAAATGAAGATGAGAGAAAATATTACTTTGCCATATATGGGGACCAGGAAAAAAAGTAGAGACCGATTCTCCAAAACCAAACCGAAGATGGTCACAATTGTGATTTGAATCGTGAACTTTTAAGAGTTTTTAAAAAATATTAATCGTATTGAATATTATAGTCTATTTCTATTTCGATAATTCTATAAACATGGACGTGGGGTGATTTAGATAATTTGAAAAAATTCATTTTTTGGTTTTTTTTTTTCATTTTGTCCTTATTCAAAAAAAAAATTGCATTTGTTAGTTTTCGGTCAATTATTTTGTGGTTTCTTGGCTTGTCTCAACGAGAAGAATTTAAAAAGTATAAAATTATTAGCCAAACTTAAAGTTTTTGAATAAAGATGAAAAATAATTCAAAAAACTGGTTTATTTTCGGCTTTATTCAAAAAACAATTACTTTTTACCATAATTTCATACTCTTTGCATTCTTCTTGTCAAGATAAATCTAGAAATGAAAGAAACAATTGAATAAAGACAAAATGAAAAAAACCAAAAAACTAGCGCTTTTTTTTTGTCATTCTCCCTTTTTCTCAAATTAGCCAAATCATTACTTATTGTGAAATGAATAGATTCCAGTACAAAAAATTATATCGATGGAAATTTGAAAAGTTCATAATCGTAGCACATTTATTTTGTGATGAAGTGATTATGATCGATTCAATGTGCCAAGTTCATAATCGTAGCACATTTTTTGTTGTGATGAAGTGATTATGATCGATTCAATGTGCAAAATTTTTTTATTTCAAAATTTTTTCTTGAAAATAAATAATTTCTATAATAGATTGATAATCTCTTACATCTGAACGATTCTGGTCATCAAAGTAAATTTAGAAAGAGGTCCACATCGACGAGTCGTCCAGTCTCTAAGGGCCCGATTGGCTGTGGGTTTAAATGGGGGTATAAGTTATACCCCCTCCTTTTATCCCGGTCCCACACATTAGTGAAGAGTTTGGCAATTTTTTGGGGATGGGTATAACTTATACCCCTCCAGATTAATACACCTCAATACCCCCTAGAGGGGTACTAATTAATAACAGGGGGGAGGGGTGTTATTGTTTAGTACCCCCAATACCCCGAGTAAAATTATTCTACTACCCTCCCTTATCCCTCTTGGCTTACTCCTAAATTTCGTTCACTGTTTAAAATGAAAAACCGAAACCCATTTTGAATGTTTACGAGCCCTTACAATTTTCTTTGGATAAAAAAAAATTAAGTACTTTCGCAGTTTTTTTTTTACACCAAATTAAACTACTAATCGAGATCTTTAATTTGATACAAAAAAAAAGTTTGGAAAATTTTATACTTTAAGAATTTGACATTGTTGACTTGCATTGCAATATCCTTCGAGTCAAAAACTAAAGTACTTTCACATTAAATTTTTTTATTTTTATTTTTTTGCACCAAATTGAACTACTAATTGAGATCTTTAATTTGATACAAAAAATTGAATTTTTTTTTATACTTTAGAATTTGACATTGTTGGGGAATAACATAAAAATTACTCCCTCCATCCCTTTTTAAGTGCGTACCTTGGAAATACGTGCAATTTCAAATTAAAGTGCTCAAAAATTGAAACATATTTCGCTATATAATTTTTTAATTTTCTTTATACCAAATTAAAGTGCTCATTGAGTACTTTAATTTGGTGCAAAAAAATTTTAAAAATATTATACGAAAGTACATTTTTTAATGTCCACAAAAATACACGTTTCCTCAAGTACTCACTTAAAAAGGGACGGAGGGAGTACTATTTAGTTATTAAAAGTAAAAAAATGCATAGTTAGAAGAAAAAAACAAGCATAAAAATTAGGTGGTACACAACATTATTAAAATGAATAATTAAAAATAATAATTAAATATTTTAATTTTAGATACAATTAAGAAAATTAATTATTATATCATATTTATTGAAACGTATAATTAATTTAATTAGTTTGTATTTATGTATTTATTTTATCGTAATATTTAATATTACCCATGCACAAGGGCAAATAAGTCATTTGCCCGCTTTTTACATCATCCACCCAACTTTATCTTCCTTTATCAAAAATTCATCAAAATCATGTACTATTTAATCCCTCCTCCATAAACATCACATCAATGTGAGTCCACCCTTACTAACTAATACCCCTTACTATCTTATCCCCCCTACTATTTAATCCCACCAAAACTTATCCCGCATCCAATCGGGGCCTAAAGGTGAATACATTTATGAAGCTGCTTCAGGGCATCTCCTACCTTTACATACTCAAATTTTTGCTATAATGTACACCCTTTGTCCCAAATTTCTTGTCCACTTGCAGTATTCATGGCACCTCAAAAGATCTTTTATATTTTTAAATGTATGATGGTATATATATACACACATACATACACAATAAACTTCCAATAAGGGACCCTTATTTAAAAATATCATGTGGACCTGCCTTTTTTCGACTTATTTAAAAATACCCGGAAGGGCTTGATCCGAGTGATTTCCGATAAAAACTGTATATGTATAGTTTTTATTGGACACTGTTCGGATCAAGCCCTTCCGGGTATTTTTTTTTCGGAGATTCTTTGAGTAGGCCCTTGAAAACACATTTGAAAAACATTGAGCGGATCGGATCGTCAAAATTTCGTCTAGAAAGTCGAAAATGCGCCTAGATCCGCATAGAAAGTTAAATAAGGGTCCCTTATTAGAAAGGGGTCCATATATATCAATAAATTTCCAATAAGGGACCCTTATTTAAAAATACCATGTGGGCCTACCCTTTTTCGACTTTCTGGACCAAATTTTGACGATCAGATCTGCTCAATGTTTTTAAAATGTGTTTTCAAGGGCCAGCGCGAAGAATCTCTGAAAAAAATACCTGGCAGGGCTTGATCCAAGTGGTTTCCAATAAAAACTGTATATGTATATATAAGATCATGATCTCCTTAGGGATCCCTTATTTAAAATTTGGTGCGGACCTAGCCTTTTTTCAACTTTCCGGATCAAAAGAAAATATCCGGAAGGGCTTGATCCAATTTTTTTTCGATAAAACGGATCAAATTTTGACGATCCAAACCGCTCAATGTTTTTGAAATGCGTTTTCCAAGGTCCATGCGGGAAATCTTCAAAAGAAAATACCCGAAAGGGCTTGATCCAAATTGTTTTCGATAAAACGGATCAAATTTTGACGATCCAAATCGCTCAATGTTTTTGAAATGCGTTTTCCAAGGTCCATGCAGAAAATCTTCAAAAAAAAAATACCCTGAAAGACTTGATCGAAACAGTTTTCGATAAAACTGTACATATACGTATTATATATATATATATATATATATATATATATATATATATATTCAATATGAATCTTGTTTAATAGTTCTCGATGAGTTCTATTAAAAAAAATTATAAAAATTATAAAAAACATTCTAGATTAAAAGATATAAGCAATTGAAAATTAGCACGCATGCACGTAAATGAACAAGAAATACGAGATAGAGGGATTAAGTAAAAAAATGAGTTCTCTCATTATATGTTAGACTAGGTAATGTGTTACTCTAAAATGTTAGGGCACTCCAACACACTAGCCAGATGGGTTCTCTTAGCCACAGTAGCTAGCCTAATCAATTTTTCAATGCTCCAACAGGCTCTCTATTAGTCTCAACTAATTGTCTTGGTCCATTTCCCTTCTCTACTTCAAAAAAGGCACCACCAACATGTGGGAAATAGTAGTTTTTTTTTTTTTTTTTGAATTTCAGCCCTTTATTTGAATTTCAACCCTTTATTTTATTGGTTGGAGAGCAAAATAGAGAGTGTTGTTGAAATACATAGATGAAAAGTACATAGGCAAAATAAATGTTATACTTTTTATTTGTCCTTTCGACTACACAAAGTAAAAAAGAGTGTTGGAGATGCTCTTTAGTCTATCAATCACACTGCTTGGAAATGGTTGGAAACTTGGCGGGTAAATTGAAGAGGATCCTGACTAGAAGATCCTGTTAAGAATATTGTAAGGGTTTATTAGGGTTCACTTCGATAATTAAAATTGTTCCGATCTATTTTTTGTTTTAATGACAAATGTGATCCAAATCACACTGGTCGATATCCATACAGATTGACAATATCGACTATACGGTAGATTCTAATAATCAAAACGAACATATATCTATATATAAAGATCATAAAACAGGACCGTCCACTCCTGTTCTAGGAACTAAAATCGGGAGGGTCGTGATAGGCTTAATGAATGCTCATTCATTTTTCTATGACAAATGTCTTTCGGGTCTACTGATAGAATTGGACCGTAGAGGAGATGATTTATTAATGGCTGACTAGTACGGAGTATTTTTTTATGGCTGAATTTGTATAGTGCTTCTTTTGACTTTTCATTAATTAATTATCTTTTTTTATTCTTTTCATGATAAGTCCTCTCTAAAATGGGTATATTGTTGGGACAAAGGGGCTCTGCTGTCCCCGGCGATTTCGGGGCGCTCCGGTCCCGTGTCGATGATCGGAAACGTTCACGTCGAAGAGCTCGCCGAGTAGAACAAGTGTACCAAAAATTAGCTCAATCGAATATCATTTAGTACCTAATCAAAACATTTTTATCTTGAAAAAATGCATCCAAAACACTAGATCATACCCACTCAAACCCATTATTGCTGAGTTATATTTGTACCGATCAAGTACAAAATAGTATCCAATTGAGCTAATTTTTGATACACTTGTTCTACTCGGCGAGCTCTTCGACGTAAATGTTTCCGATTATCGACACGGGACCGGAACGCCCCGGAATCGCCGGGGACAGCAGGTGCTGTCCCTGGCAAGGGACAGCAGAGCCCTCTGTTCCATATTGTTGATACCAAATGACAGTAGATACGCCTTGTTCGATTTAGAGTTTTAGGCTTTGTTTGGCTAACTTCTCAAAAATAGTTTATTGGTTTATTTGGTTTTGTCCTTATTCAAACTTTTTTTGCATTTGTTAGTTTTCGGTCGATTTTTTGAGGTTTCTTTTTTAGTTTATTTTTTGTCTTTATTCACAAAACTTTAAGTTTGGCTAATAATTTTATACTTTTTAGATTCCTCTCGTCGAGACAAGCCAAGAAACTTCAAAAAATCGACCGAAAACTAACAAATGCAAAAAAAAATTGAATAAGGACAAAACCAAATAAACCAATAAACCATTTTTGACAAGTTAGCCAAACTAAGCCTTAGTTTAGTTTTAGTTTTGATGACATCACTATTACCCTCATTTCTCTCTCTATTTTTCTTCACTTATTACACATTTTGACATCATCAAAACTAAATTAAACTACCAAACGAACACAACCTATTCGTTTTGTCATGACATTATCTCAAGGTATGAACCGTTGTATCTCGGTTCATATCTGACATGGTGAATTGCATCATTTGTCAAAAAAAGACTAAAAAGAGCATTCCATTTAAAAAATGTACTAAGTCACATACACAAACATAATTTGACAAGGATAAGCTGACCCCCCTAACAAAATTGGTTAGTTTACAACTGAAAGAACCAAAAAAAACAGAGAGGGCCTGCTTAGAATTTTTACCCTAAAATACCCTTGGTCTATTCCATTCCTACAATTTTTACCCCTAACTATCTTAGAAGGGTAGCTTGGTAATTACAATGCCCTTTGGAGTCCTTGATCGTCCTCCACTGATCTGCAATGTCTCTAGCAATGTTGATGGAGTCTGATGATGTGCCAAGAAGGCCTCTTTTTGTGAACCCAACTGTATACAATCCATTCTCCCCTTTCCAACCGTTGGGAAAGGGTGTTTTGGGCATTCCATCTTCTGTAAAGAAATTACTACCCTGCAATTCATTTCCAAGGGGAAGGATAAAGGCTCAAGTCAAATCATATTTCAAGTACTTCATCCACATATTTTGATACATATAGAGATGAACACAAACATATACCAATACTATTATACAATACATGTAAAGTAAATGATTTCAAACTCTAATTTTTTTTTCAAATACTTTCATTTTTTAGTTCATGGAGTGAGGTTATAAAGGTTGTATTTGGTTAAATAGTTTAGTTTAATTTTAATAATGTCATAAGGTGTAATAAGTGGAGAGAAATAGAGAGAGAAATGAGGAAAATGATGATGTCATCAAAACTAAAACTAAATTGAAAAACGAACAGGGCCAAAGGTACTTATGCCCAAATTTGATAGCTTCAATTGCCTAGGGGAGTATGGCTCTAGTGGCGGTTTGAAGATAACTAGATAAGCATTTGGTGGTTGAACTACTTGTCCAATATTTGAACCTAGTGACAGAGGACATTTACAAGTTTGCTTTTCTACGGGCGGTCGACTCTTGTGGATCTCGTACATCCGAAACTTTGTCCCTGACTTTAAATGGGCCTCCCCGCTCAGTGGACGGTAGGGTTGAAATAAAAAAGAACTGTGTGTTCTGTCTATAGGAAAGAACAAAAAGAATACTTTCTAGGTTTCTTTCTGAAAGAAAAAAAACCCATCCTCAGAAAAATGGAATATATCATGACAGCCACATTTCATCACATCCAACAAAATTTTTTCCAAGTTTATCCAAAAACTGGGGAAATAGTCCAAGCAAACCATCAGATTTGCTCTTTTGTATATGGTTAATAGCAAATAAGGTTTTTGTAGGGTCTGCATGTATAACAGAGAGAAAGTGACCTAAGAGTGGTACTAATGTAACATAAAACAAACATAGAAACAAACATTACCTTGAGCCAACAAGGCACATTGCTCTTATACCCAGTTGCTAAGATAATAGAATCAAACTCTTTTTCTTGTCCATCCATGAACTTGGCTCCATTCCTAGTTATCTCCCTCAAACCTTCCACCACCTAACACCCTCAACAAATATCAGCAAAGATAGTTTTTCCAAAAACTTCAAATTTGGAATAAAAAGTATAATATGAGCCCCATGTGGGAGGGTTGGTTTGGCTGATTACCTTAATTTTACCAGATTTGATTTGTGACAACGCCCCGACATCGAGCACCGGGGTCTTTCCAGTGGCGTTTTTAAGCTCAATGGGGCCAGTTTTCGGCCTCCGAAGGCCTAATTTGTCTGTGTTGCCTAAGGTGAAGTTGGCCATGAATAATAGGAACTTGTCAACTATTCTTAGTGGCAGCCATTTGAGAAGGGCCATTGCTATTCCAAAAGTTGAGAAGCCAAACATCATCTCCCTAGGGAGAATATGTACCTGATATAATCCAAAATTCATTAGATATATGTAACTCAATAAAAATTCCATGCCCAAGATTCTAGCTTAACTGGAGTATAAAGAGAGCAGTATATGTGAAACCTTACCTAGGTCCTGACAGTGAAATATTTCTTCTTCTTCTTTTTTAATTCATATGAATTTAACTATAAATTAAATCAATGTGAGAGTAGTTGTATAAATTCACATTAATAAGGACAAAAAAAGGCATTATTCTGTACAAAACTTCTTGTTCTTGAAGCATTACTCTTTCAAAAATAGTGATGAGGAAAACAGATTTTTAAATTTGCCCAGAGATGATTTGAATGCATACCCATAAAGGAAAATTGATCAAGACAATGAGGCTATACCAATAATAATAAAAAATAAAAAACAATAAATAAATAAATAATGACTTACAGTGCTTCTCACCACCAAATGAGGGCTAGCATTGTGCCTACATAGGTCCAAACTAACCTCCATACCAGAATTTCCACACCCAACCACCAAAACCCTCTGGTTTCTAAACTCACATCCAGAAACATACCCACTTGTATGCACCTTAACCCCTTCAAACTTGTCAATCCCTTGAATCTCAGGCTCAAAAGCCTCAGCATTTTCGCCTGTAGCGACGACAAGCCATCGAGAAATGTACTCAAAATCTTGTGTCTGGACCCTCCAAAACCCAAGTTTTGAATCGAACTCAGCCTTTTCCACTGCTTGTTTGAACCTCGGCTGAATGGAGAAATGGTCTGCGTAGGACTCAATGTATGATATGAACTGGCGTTTTGTTGGGTACTTGGGGAAATTTTCTGGGAATCCAAACAAGGGTAGTTGGCAGAATTGTTTTGGGAGGTGGAGTTTGAGACGATCGTATGTTCTTTGTTGCCATAGAGAAGCCAAACAATCACTTCTTTCTAGAATCAGTGACGGTATTCCAGTGCTCTTTAGGCAAGCTGAAACTGCTAGTCCAGATGGTCCAGCTCCTACTATGATCGGTCCGTTTACAAACAAGAATTTTTTTTGATTACCCAGTTGGTTTTCGCGAGAACCCATGTGGAAAAATCACCAAGAAATGAAAAAGAAAGAGAAATGGATTCCCTCTGTTTTTCCCTTTCAGTGTTCTTGGTAGGAGGAAGTGTAGGGGTGTATGGAGGAGGAATTTGAAAGAAGAGTTTCTTGATTTAAGAATCCATTTTAGAGAACCTGAAGGTGGGAAAATGACTGGGAAAAAACTAATAGTAAAGACAAAGGAATTCGTCTGCTTCTTTTATTTATTTATTAAATGAGTTTTGGTTCTTGAGATTAACCCAGGAAGGGGGTTCCCAGGTGGAGTTTTAATGCTTGTACAGGTGTGGAGTGAAAGTAAACAGAGTTTTCAAGGGAAGTGAGAGGTGGAGATAAGACACTTTGAGAGAGAGAGAGAGAGAGTAATGGAGGCGTGAAGAAGAAGGAAATGATTTTGGTATCCTTCTCAAGGCTATTTCCTCTCTGCAGAGTATGGGCAAATGGGCAAAGAGGAGATATAAATACACGAAAAATGATACCTGACGGATAATTATTAATAGAGAATCTTAACGCCGAAAACGCCGCGTTTTGCGGCCGCCGTTGTCTTCTTGCCGCGCTTATCCGTTGTGTACGTATCATTTTTCTAAATACACACAAGTTTGGTTTGAGGAAATTGCAGTCTACTTGGGTTCGGCTTTCCAATATCGCAATCTCACCTCTTGGTAGTGAAACCACGCGCCAAAATAGTACTCTCTTGTTCAAATTTCTCAGGCATTTTTGGCATGCATGTCATTTTCAGGTTAATTATATTTTTAAAATTTTAAATTTTGTTTAACAGAATAATCAAAATTTATCGAATAAGATTCATATTGATATTTAAAATAGAGGTAATTAAATAATCATTCTCTTTTGCCACCCCGTGTAACTTTTCATCCCGGTCATTTTAAATAGTTATGTTGTCATCCTCTCAAAGTGTAAATTACCTATCTTACCATTTTAATAAGATATCCATATATAAGTGTATATTGACTTCCTAAATCAGTGAGATTTGACATATCATCAAAAATTTCAAACATTCAAAATAACCAAAATTCCTTGGTTTGGTTTCCATTTTAAACAGATGAAAATTTTAAACTAAATATATATATACATATATATATATATATATATATATATATATATATATATAAAAAGCTATCCTAATTCAAAAAGCCACAAAAAGTTTATCCCTTAATTTCGTACAGTCATGGTAAAAAAAATATATGTTCAGACGTGGTAAAATAAACAGAACATGGTAAAAAAAAAATATAGCATGCCTTTAAGAAACATGGAAAAAAATGTGTGGCATATGTTGTCATTTTTTACCATGTTTGCTGAACATGGTAATTAATAATAGTGAGTATAATTGACATGACCCATCGTAATTAATCCAATCATTACCCCGGTATCATGGTAAAAAATATGTCCCTACTAGTAAACATGGTAAATTCAATTGAAGATAAATTGGTTGTATTGCACATTGAGTATATCGACGAACATGGTAAAATTTCAAAATCTCATTGGATTCCTTAACACACGCATCGTTAACATCAAATGTAACTAATTAAAAAAGTCAATGAAGAAATGGGATCGAACCATCCCAAAAAAAAGGTAAAAACACCTGGAATTCGGGTATAGTCTAACACCAAGGAGCCTGGCAAATGTAATCATTGTCTCCAAAAAATCAAGTAGTTGTTCATGTGAAATACATGTATGAGATTTACCACAAAAAAAACTTGTATAACTTCAATAATTTCTTTGATCATTTTCAAAATTGAATTATCTACACGAAAAAATCAAAGAACAAACCTAAACGTGCATAAGCACAAAATGCATGAGGCAAACCCATATCAATCCATCACCTAATACTCTGATTTTTGGATCAAATCCGCCCAAAGATTTCTCATCTTCCCACCATGTAAAAAAAAAAGGGAACAAATATCCATTTTGCAGAAGTCCGAATAGAGGAGGCCAGCGAGGAGAGGTTGATGGAGGAGATGTGATTGGGACTGTGAAGATGGATGTTTTGGGACCGATTTTTGGATCACGGTTGGACAGCGATGGTGTGGGACCGATTTGGGACGCCGACGGCGAGGAGAGAGAGGAAGATGGAGGGACGGTGAAGAGAGAGAGAGGATGTTGGGATGACAATGGCAGGACTGCGAGGAGAGAGAGTTTGCCTACGTTGATTATGCTTCAAATGAACGAGGTTGTGTTGGAGGCTGATTGTTATTTGGATACGGCGTTTGTGACGGTAACGAGATCGTGGCGTGTTCATTGTGTCACAGAAAGCCGTTACTGCGACATTCACGTCGCAGTTCCAATGGGCGAACAAGTAAAGCTTATGAATTTTTTCAATTGGTTTTGATCTTTCTGTAATTGGTCTTGTTATTCTCTCTGGTCTGGGGTGGGGAATAAGGACACAAGGTTTTGCTATTATAATGTTGTAATATCAAGATTAATAATTATCCCCAAAATTTACTTAATTGCAGGAGAAGACCTTAAAATATTGAAATTGGTCCACTTTTCTCCCCTCCTATATGCAACATTGATTTTAGTCCTCAATTTTTTAACCTATATAATAAAGGACAATTTTGGGTTTATTTGAATGTTGAGATGAACATAACTCCAAAAAAAAACAAAGAATTAAAACATAATTTTGAGGTGTCATGAGAATGATTATTTAAGTGGCCCTTTAAAATATTATACATTTAAAAATATAATTAATTTTTGGCAAGTCCAGAATTATAAAACTAGATGGAAAATTTGGGACAGAGCGAGTATTTACTTTATCATGCATAAATCATTACATAATTCCTTCATATTAGAGTGTGTGTGAATCACGCGCTCTTGATGATTAAACAATTTTTTTTTTTAAATAAAAATTTCATGTCTACTATGCATGCCTCCATGGGGATGTGTGTTAATAGGGGGACATAGGCTTGTTGGGTAGGAAGCCTTCATAATCAAGCAATTTTGGTAATTTAAGTTTTTGCGGCAGCTTAAATTTTGATAGGACACGTTTAAACAGCTTTTTTGGGTTTGGTTTTGGGTATGGGGTCAAAGCTAGTTGTGAACATTCTACTCATGGACAAGATGTTAATTTTCATCCTTAGCTTTTATGCATTTATAAGATGTTAGTAGTGAAAAAACAATAATGTCAATTTACACTGGTGAAATTGGAGGGTTTTTAGTGTTTTGTAAGAGTGGTATCATAATAACTTTTTGTTAAAGTAATTTTCCTTCTTCCAACAAAGTAATTTTCCAACTTCCTATAGTGTCACTGCTACAACGATAATATGTTATTATTTCATAATCTAATATTGGATATTACACATTATTTTTTGAAACAAATAATAACAAATCTCAAATTCAAACTATTGGATTTAACACACTTACGCCCTATTTGGTAGCGTCATTTGCACCCAGATTTGGTCTTTCCCCCTGATTTGCAATCCCGGTTCTGTTCTACTCCGCCGTTTGGCTACAACTTCTCTCTCCCGATTTGCGTTACTGTTCGGACTGTAACTCCGGGAGAACCCCGACTAGGTAACGACAGCCTCCACCCCATCATTACCAAATCCGGGGCGATTTGCTACTTTTCGTTCCTATTATACCCCTCCAAATCCGGGTGATTTGGAGGGTTTTTGTACTTATATGTGGGTTAATACTTGTTTTAACATGTATATGTGAGACCCAAAAGCTTGCAACGGCCAACAATGGCGTTTTCTGATGAAATTTTGAACGGGAAAATGGAAATGTCCAACCGCCCACGTATTTTGGGGAAATGTCCAACCGGCCCACTCATTTCCAACCAGCCCACTCATTTTGGGAAATGTCCAACCGGACCACTCATTTTGGGCTACATATTTTTTAAATTTTTTTTCATAAATATTATTCACTTTCTAATTAATAAATTGGGGGGCAAATGAGTCAATTGCCCTCATATCCACCATTCAAATTCCTATTCTCAAAAAAACCATCCAAAAACTCAATATACAAATCCACCATTCTTAGGAGGTGGGCCCACCCTCATTACAAATTCACGAAAAATCATCTCCAACATCCAAACAGGGTGTTAGAGAAGTCGTAGTCATGGAGTCTGGCAACAGTACCAAGCATGGCCCCCAATTTTGGTGACTATCATCCTAACGCCTACTTGACTGAACAAAATGAGAACTCACCTGAACACCCTGACAACTCAAGGAACATCCGCCGGTAACTCCTAACCCGGCCGCCGAGGAAGAATTTTGACAGTTAAGTGAGATGTTGCTTGAGAAGGAAAAGTACATATTATTTCTTAGGCTCAGTTTGGATGGTAGCAATCTTGAGGTAGAATAGTAATGTGATGCATTCTTTTAATGATTCCAACGGTTGGAAGAGACAGAAACGCTAATATAATGATGCTTTTTTGATTCCGATGTTTGGAAGAGACATGAATAAAAATGTAATTCCTGATGACAAATTCAACTAGGAATCACATTCCCAAACTAATTGGAATTTGATCCCTCATTTACCCCATGAGAATCTTAACTTCCTGGCTCATTCATAAAGAAAATGAAATGTTGACTTTAATAAATTTTCAAAATAATTGTTTTCGTCATAAGATTATTGAATTAATCCAAACACCGAAATGAAATTACTCTAGGTATCAAATTCCTAGGAATTCAATTTCCAGTAATCATATTTTTATTCATACCCAAGACAATTCCTAGGAATTTAATTCCAAGTAATCATATTCTTATTACTACTCAAGATTCTGGTCATCCAAGCACAACCTTAGAATTTATCCCCGTGCCTTATGTAGAATCTATTGACATGCTCTCCAAGTTGACATGCGCTCGACACACACGATAATAGCTTCGGCGTGATGGAATAAGGGATCCTTACCATAGGGATGTAGTGAGTCTATCTGGCCGTCCATCTTGATAATGAATGCTCAGATTTAAATCTAAACAATGGATGGCTCGGATCATTTGGAGTTAGGACTAAATCCGAGCCGTCCATATCGAGATGAACAGCTGGATGGGACTCACTAGAAGGATGTAGTGAGCAGACCCCCGGGTTCTCCGGTTGATGCAACTACGATGCACTGGAAATATATAAGACGATTACATTATTTATGTGTATGAGTTGCCTTCTGTATGTTATCCGAGTCATTTTGCTTATGTACGGTTTAAGCGACTTGGTCAAAGTAGTTCAGATTTGACTGGTACGTAGTTGAACCGGGATTGCTATCAGAGATGAGTCGTTCCAGAGCGGAATGCAGACTTCGTTCAATTGATCCGGTCCGTTATAGCGATCAGGTTTGTTTAGACTTCTAGGCCTCTGGGCCCCTATCCGGAATGCAGACTCACCAAATTGAAGATTTCTTAACTTTGGTACAGTAACTTAACAAATTTAGCGTGTTACTGTTCACTCCCCAAAGAAGAGGGAGAAAAGAGTAAAAGTTTCAATAGAAAATCTAATTCTGTAAGTTTTTGATAAAGTGACTTGCTAAGTTTGAATAGATAATCTAATTTTGTGAATTTTTTAAAAAATGACTTGCTAAATTACCAAAGACATTTTTGAGGTTAAATTTAGTGTTTTTCTTGGTAGGATAGATAAAGATGCCATAATACGTCAATTAACTGGGAAAAACGTGACTTCTTGTGATAATATGTCAAAGAAGAACTAACATTAATGCAGCTTACAGTTTTACATGTGCCACCGTACAGGTACATTAAGTCATTTTAAGTACCAAAAATGATATATACACTTTCCCAGCCACTTCTAGCTACACCCTCTCTCATATGGGGTGTGATCTCCACATGTGGGCCTCACACCCCATGTGAGAGAGGGTATGGCTGGGAGTGGCTGAGGAGGGGCTATATGTATCACTATTGTTTTAGGTACTCCTTCCGTCAAATAATTTTCTGCCCTTTTAATAACTTTTCTTTTTTAAATGTCGAAGCTAAATAAATATTTTACCCCGGATGAAAATTCTAATTAAATATTTTCAATGGCATAGATTTTTTTTTAATAATCTACAGAAAATATATCCTTTTAGATTTAACAATGACACTGGATTTCAAAAGGGATTAAAATTATAGGACAAAGGATCTTTCTTTCGAAAACCATCTTTTTTTGCTTGGTGAAAGTCGTTACGGCCAGTTTGTCAGATGAATAAGGTTTTGTGGGATAAAGAAGAAAGGTGAATAAGAGGTAGATATATTACAAGGGGGGATTAGTTAAGGAGGAAGGAGAAGGTTATAGTAGTTTGGGTAGTAATTGATATGTCAGAAATGACTTTTTTACCCGCGTTAAATCATTGCATTATTGTTTGGTTCTTTTACTTATTTGCAATGAAAAATAATTGAGTGCGAGTGTGCTAGAGAGAGTTTCAGGCTGTGTTCGGTTGCACAGTTTAGTTTTGTTTAGTTTAGTTTTGATGATGTAAGCAAGTGTAATAAGTAGAGAGAGATAGAGAGAAAAGTGAAAAAAGTGATGATGTAATCAAAACTGGAACAGTGCCCAAAACCCCCCAAACGAACATAGCTTCAATCTCCTCCCTCAGATTAACTTTGGAAAAACCAAATGTAATTATGCGATTGTGTTTTTAATGGTTCAATTACCTCAATTAAGATGATTTTTCTTTCAAAGTGAAGAAACGTATACCAATATACTTAGGAAATTAAAGAATAACAAAGAAACAAGATACTTCGATTGATAAATCAAAGGTAAACTTAATTCGAAATATCCTTCAACTTCAAATACAAGGTGATAAGAACTTCGAACAGATGATTGTTACAAGAACAACCCAGATTAATCCTATCTACTTCCTAATATACTTCGAACAGAATTTGAACTCCTAAACTACTTATCAATGAACAAATCAAGCATCATTTTATTTGATAGCTGTTTGTTGAAGATTTGTCTGGGGTCTCTTCACTCTCCAATTTCTTATATTTATAGACGTTGCTTGCTAGTTGAACTTCTTGCTCAATGAATTTGAAATTGGCTTGCTTCGAATTGAACTCTATCTTTTACACTTTGAATTGATAGTTTCTTCCCTCCTTCACGTCTGATTTTGATTTATTTTAATCTTCTTCCAAAAGCTTTGATTTAAATCTGCATGTTTGCTCAAACTAACCCAAATGATTACATTTTAAGGAGATAACTGTCTTTCAAGATGTACTCCACGTGTTCTAACTACCAATTTCCTTGTATCACAAGTTTAACGTGGACTTTATGCATTTAGCAGTTAAAATCATGGCTTTGAAGTCAATCTTTTATATCAGCAATAACTCATAACTGTCAATAACTGCCTTTTAAATTGAGAAGCAATACGACACCGTATTTACTCAACTTTATTTCATTAATCCAATGTATCTACATTAACAGTTATTTGCGAATGTTTGACATACTTAGTTA
The DNA here is from genome assembly GCA_022606695.1 of Vaccinium macrocarpon. Lineage (NCBI taxonomy): Eukaryota > Viridiplantae > Streptophyta > Magnoliopsida > Ericales > Ericaceae > Vaccinium > Vaccinium macrocarpon. The sequence goes on along the minus strand of CM040181.1, from coordinate 16,975,919 downwards.
TGTGTCAATCAACTATTGGATTTGTTAATTTTAAATGTAAACAATTATGAATAGAAAATTATTTAAGGGGCAATTTAGTCTTTTCATTCAACTGGATAATAGTTGTAGGAAGGCGTGAGAGTACATTTATTTGGTCATACATTCTCAACTTTAATACATACACATTACCATTTCAATGGGTTATGAATACCTGTGTGACAAGTACAATATTTCCCCATGCAAGGGTGTAGCAATTGTTGGGCAGATGGAAACACCACACTTGGTCGTTCCTTCAATTGGATACATACCCTCACCTTTTAGTTCCATTTCCACCCAACAAACGAACACACACAACACATTTTAGTCACATAATCCTTGTGAATCCCCTCCGCTCTTGATCTTTGCACTGCACTCATATTCTCAATTCTCCCTACTACGAATTTTAGCAGTTCAAAATGATTTTTAAAGACGCTAGTGCTCACGCTTCAGCTCCCACATGCGCACGCGAGTTTTGACAGTGCTAGCATAGTGGTGCGCAACATGTACTCATATGAATTTGACTAAGGTTCTAACCTTAACAAGTATAATTAACTCTACTAGTTTCTGTCAAGGGAAAAAAAACACACACACACATACAAAAAGAGATTAAAAAAACACACACACAAAACCCAAGACTCATCAATATTCCTCGAGAAAAAACATACATCTCACTCATTCTCCCGTTCCCCCTCATATATTTGTACAATTCTCACGTCAATTTCACTATTTCAAATCTTCTAAAATTTTATCTTTTTTCATTTATAATGTTTGTTATATGCAGTATGTATCTTGTTTAATCAAAGTTTCAAAAATCATAAATATTAGACAGTAAAAAAAATGATTATTTGTTTGTGAGAATGCCAAAATCGTGATAGAAATTATCTAGGAGGACAATATTTTTTATTATACGTGGAGGGAAAACATGACGATCCTCGCAGGTATCTTTAATGGATTGAACCATCTAATTTGTCCATTGTGAGTTTTTTGAGGACCACTTTAAAGAATGGAATCGTTGAGATCTTACATCATGTCGAGACTAAAAAACATACAGAATGGTGTTAATTGAATACCGATTAATATAACCACAAAACAAATTTATCCTGAAAAAATTCTGTCGCACTAGATCAAAATCATTTTCATCAAGTTAAATATCTAGCGATCATGTACTTATTGATAATTGATCAAGAAGAATTTTGGTTTCGTTAACGATCTCGATAATTTATAATAAATAAACGGTTTCAATCATCAAAATAGATCCTAAAAAACTCACAAATGGACAAACTAGATGCTTTAGTATATCTATAAACAAATTAATGCTTTTTTGTTAGGCCGAAAGAAAATTTATTAATCTCTAAAAAGAGAGCAAAAAATCAAAAGGAAAAAGGCGAACAAAATCCCGAGACCCAACGACAAATTAATATTATGCATATGAACACATCATACAAGTCCAAGTGTGTGCCAGTATTCTTGAAATCTATTTATTAATTAAATAGAACGTCTTTTAGTAAAATATCTGGGCATACAAACAAGGAACAACTCCCTAGCCGTACGATCACCTTTATGTAAAGATGGTTGCCGTCTGCTAACTTTCTTTTCTACGCGAGGAATGTTAGAGGCACTAACTAGTACACTAGATATACACATGATACTATCACATTAATGCATTATTGAATACATGTGTCACGTGTATTAATTAAGTCTAATTTGGGTTTATTTTTCACTTTTAGAGTTTACTAAATTTAGAAAGCATATGTATATTCAATGGACTAGTAAGAGCATTCTCTATTTTCAGATGAAATCATTTATCTTTTGAAAATTTCATATTAAAAAGAAATTAAAAGAGCTTGGGTCTCACTTGAAACTAGTTACACAACTACCTAATTTAGTTAATGGTTTAGGAGTCACACAAGCCACTCTTAGGAGCTTATATCGGGAGCCCATAAAATATCTTTTGAAAATTTCCTATTAAAAAGAAATTAAAAGGGCTTGGGTCTCACTTGAAACTAATTACACAACTCCTAATTTAGTTAATGGTTTAGTAGTCACACGAGCCACCCTTAGGAGCTTATATCGGGAGCCCATGAAATATCATAATTGATTAAATAACTTGATAAATTTATAAAGTGAAACTATTTTATGATTTCACTATGAATGCCCTAACGTAGGTTCTAGAGGTGTGAACAAAATAGCCAAAGAAGGGTACACAAAAGACAAGAGGAAGATGGGTCGATGGAGAGAAAAGATCCATGTTACAATTGATTCGAGGATCTAGGAAGATTTTTTGTTGACTCCAATACATGGAATAAAAGATCTGGTTGTAGATACCGAATCTAGGGTTTGGGTTTTCTAGGAGTGGATAGCTGGTTGCAAGGATCAGTTTTGGTGGAGTACTTAATGTTCTACTAGTTGTTATCGGAGTGTATAGTTGATTGCAATGATTAGTTTAGCTGGAGTATTTTCAATTATTTTAATACTCTTTCCGTCCCAAAATATAGTTCATCGTTTCATTATAAACAAGTAAAAAATTAATTATATTTTTAAATTGGTAATACGTACGTTTTATATGCAATACATCTCTTATTTGATAGATTTCAATTAAATTTAAAATGCAAAGTTAAAAATCACCTAAAACATTAAAGATTATAAGATATATTACATTGAAAAGTGGTACGAACTCTCAAAAGGGACCATATTTTTGGGACGGATGAAGTAGCAGTTTTTTTTTTCCTTGAACAGCTTCTTTTTTTTTTTTTGGGTTCATCATTTGCAATTGTTTATGTTACTCCTAATAATAATTTTTACACGAATGGTACATACAAACACTTCACTAATTTAAGAAAGTAAAATAATACGAGCACGAACACAAATCGTTAATCATCTGCAATTGTCACGAAAAAAAAGAATAGATGCTAATTAAGATATTGCAATGCCTCGAGTTTCGGACGCGTTAATAAAATATTTTTCAAAATGATTTCGTAAAATAAAGTCAATTTTTTTAAATAACAACAGAAGCATAGTTTGATTTCATCAACTTGACGAAATAGATTACAATTCTAAATAACTTAAAATCAAATTTCTAAAAAGAAACATAGCAGAAGCGTCTACTAAGGAATCTATGGTTTGACAACTTTTGTCTTCCAAGAGGACTCCACCTTTAGCCTGATCTTGTCCTTCAGTTCTGACTTCAATACCTATAATGAAAATTTAGGAATACTAATACCATGAGCGAATATCACTTAGTAGATATACTCCAACCCGTCAACATTTACATTACAAGTAATACATAGTTTGATAAAAATGAAGCACAACTTTACCAACAACTAACACTTATTGCATGTACTAAAAATATTACACCTTTAAGGAAAATATATTGTTTCAATAACAACCTTAACATAGTGAAAGCTATCCTCGATAGACATCCTCTCAAATAACCACAATACTCTAACAATCTTGTCATTCAACCTTCTTTCCAAATTATTATCGCACTATGATTCAACACATTTTTTATTCCCTGATTATCAATGAGTTCCATTTCAAAACATCACAAGATTCAATTCTCTACCGTCACATTATGTAGCCATTTAGGAAAAAAAATTATATGCCGAGTGGGTGCCACTTGGGTCCCGTGCAAGCACATCTAGTTGTCCAAAAGTGTTTTGGATGGCCTAGATTTATCCCATTCTCCCCTCTTTCTCTCTCTAAATTTGGGACGTCCAAAATGCCAAGATGTGCTCAGGCACCACGTAGGGTGGTGCCCGCTCGACACTAAAAAATTCATCGCCATCTAGCCTTCCATCATCATAAGATTCACCCCCCACCCCCTTCCCCCTTCTCAATTGAGAATGTAGATACAACCCATTCTTCAAGAGTGCATTCAACATAATTCCGTAAGATGTACATCCAGCATGTGAGGTTGTACATGCAGTACATTCCCTCGGGGTGCGCATACAAGATATAGGTACATTCAAAACCGCATAATTCCTCATCTCCACATTTATCATACTTTACCATTATTTATTTTAACTTATCATCGTCTATATGTTTGTCTAAACACAAACCACCCCTGAACTTATGTCCGATCTAGTGTTGTACAATCACATCAAATTTATCAGTAAGGAAAATTCCCATAATCATCATAAAATGATACATAACAAGTAAAACTATCGGTATGAACAAGTATAACAACTAATAATTAAGGCATGTATAACATTTCATAAGAGTACATACAGAAATAAATAATATCATTTAACATATTTTGTTTGAATTAGAAAATCGTATACCTTAGGATTATTGAAATAATTTAACAAGGGTGGAGTTCAAGTGTAGTGTAGAATGATGTTGAGGAAAGGCGTAGTTTGATAAACTATGGGGTGAATATGTAATTTAACCATGCATAGGGATAATAATGCAATTCAGATGATGTAGGGTTTTTTTTTTGTAATTTAGTGAAATTATAGGGGGAATACAGTAAATTGACTAAACACAGGGTAATTTGGTAATTGGCTAAAGAAAAGGGTAGTTATGTAATTCTGCTAATTGTAGTAGTGATTTAGTGATTTAAACAATTGGGAGAGCACTTTTGTCATTTACAAAACTTACGGGTGAGTCGGTTGTTCTTTAAGCATAATAATGGTAGTATAGCTAATTGTAACATTTTAAGGTTTCATAAGGCATAATATTATCTAGATGACACTCATACTTCAAATATAAAATATAAACGCTAGGTATTAGTTAATTGAATAATGTTGTCATTTATTGGATTCAAAAAGAATAATTATGAAATCCCCAAACATATTAGGCTAATTATCAATTTAATAGATTATAATAATTATATATATTTTAATTACAATTTTTTTTTTTTTTGTAGAACCATCATACACGCAAGAAATTAACTTTCTATTTTACTAGATCTGTAAAGTAGATACTAGTATTATTTTGATTAATATCTTATTACAATAGAATTTACTCAAAACATCAATCAAACTAAACAACCCCATTCCACACAAACAAGGACAAAATAGATTAAATGGATTGAATAACCTAATTTTATAATGCCCCGATAAGTCTAATAATTTACAAGTGAATAATTACCATAAACCATTAATATAGGGTCAAATCTGTTGGGGAATAAAATCACAAAGGGCTAAATGTAATAATTCATTCAACATACGAACCTGATCATAATCTACCCCTGTTAAAACGCCCCCAAAATTGGACACGTTAATAATTTTACAAATTAATAATAAAAAGTCATAATAAATAACTTAATACAATAAAGTCTGCCTCCATTAACTATATATATTACAACAGGGTCAGATCAAAGGCTCCTTATATCCCTGCGTCTGGTCGTTCCCCAAGTTGGCAGCCCCTCTAGTTCCGTAAGCCTCCTGCCTATATAACTCCTCCTGTTCATCACAGTAAACTGACATAATACGTCGGAGTCGCGAAGCAACATCTTGGTACTATATCAGGATCACACAAGTGCAACACCGTGAACAACAACGCCAGTAGAAAATTCTACCAAAACCTTAAGTAGCAATTCTATAACAAAATAGTAATGACAAGTAAAGTAAAGCAAAGCAGGCTTTTTATCAAGTCAATGTATCTCATGAGTGTAGATATGTCAGTATTAATGCGGATCAGAGTATAACATGTGTAGTAAAATAGTGTCTCATATTATCTTTTCAGTGTTAGCATTCTTCTTTAAATTTATTGATCAGGATTGCTTTTGACCACCGGGCCAATAGCCAATTCACTCTGAAAGTTATAAGGTCCGTTTCTATCTACTTTCAACTGAAGGAACCAACTTTTTCTCTTGAGACCTCGGCCGTTTTGTATCACCGAGCTTAACAACTTGTTTGCAAGGTTCGTCCATCCTACGACTCACACGATATAGTCCCAGCTATCTTATATCACTGATCTTAACCTGTCTGTTTACAAGGTCCGTCTATTATGTGTTGTGCATGATTAGCTGTAGACACCCCAATTTTGATCCGAGAAACTTATCAAGCATCCCCGATGATGAAAATGTCCAATAAGAACACATGGAGCTTGATTGTGAACTTGGAAACCCCTCCTAAAACTCTTCAAAATAAACCCAATCCTACACCACCTTCTAGTACATTCAAAACCCTCTTTATTGATATATAATATGTCCCAATCTATTTTGAAATGAGGGAAATAAGCCTGTTTTACCAAAACAACTTGTTTTTTTGACCTTCTGAGGGTAAAATTGTCATATATTTTGATGTACAAATTATTTTGGGTTCAAACAACTTGGATTAGAAAGTGGACTTGACAATCTTTTTAACGCTTCAAGTCATGCGCAAAACGGAGTTTGGTAGCACCCGAAATGGCCCCGCAAAGTTTCATATGTTTTGCTGTCTCCTAATCCAGGAGCCTGGATTCCCCTATTCTAGGCGCCCAGACTCAATCCAGGTGCCTGGATCCACTATTCCAAGCGCCTGAATTCACTCCAAATACTTGTTGTCCAAGGTTAAGTGAGTGGGGAGGACCATCTTGAAGATCATTTTTGGATTTTTTGCAGAAGTATAGTGGAGGGGAGATGATGGCCTATGATGCCCCTCTAAGCTTCACCCCTAAGAGGTCCTAGTGACTTTTTTGAACCTTTTCTAGCCTATAAATACACCTCTCTCTCTCTCTCTTTCATTTGAAGGAGGACCAGCTCTCCCTTTTTCCCTTATTGTTGTGCTGCTGAAAATCATCCAGAAAATCCATTCCCCAATCCATTCTCCTTTGTTCTACTCATTTCTAGCAAAAAAAACTCAACTTCTAGCCTAAAAACCAAACCTTGATCACTAGAAATCTACATATCCCAATCATTCACCATCAAATTCAACCCGAAAACATAAACAATCAGGTTTTTTCTGCTCTAAGTGACCTATCTCAGTTTACATAACCATTAGAAATCACCCAAACTCACAATCCAAGTTCATCAATCAAGATTTCAAGGTAGTTTGTCTACCATATTGCTCAACAAGGCCCTGAGGGGATATCAACGAACATCTAGCTAGCCTTCCATACTGGCTTAGAGTTTGGGAAAGGTCTTAAACATCATAGGAAGAGATTTCATTTTGTGTCCCAGTACCAGATCTAGGCACCTGGATTAGCCCTTTCCAGGCACCTGCATTGTGTCTAGGCACCTGAATTCACACCATGTAGGTGCCTGGATTCCTTCCCCTTGGTCATGATTTTTGCTTTCTTTTGCACTTTAATCAGTCCATGGTTCATAATCTACATGAGTTAATGTTAGGATAATCATATCTCATGTTTTAATCTTCATTATAAAGGGTATTTGAGTGTTTCAAAGGCAAAAATCATGCTTTTCAAGATTTTTATCATGCTATGAAATTGATCTTCAGATTCATTTCATCCACAAAGTCATTAAACATCCTTTAGAGTGTGTAAGAACAAGTTGTAAGCATTGCACTTATTGTTTATTGAGAAAAATGGGGTTTTGAGTTTTCTATCTGGTAGGCCATCCAAGTGCTTGAATTGGCCTATTCTATGCTCCTGCATTCAATCCAAACGTCTGGATCTGCTCGATCCAGGTGTGATATGTTTGATGTTTGTGATAAGTTTCTAGGACACCTTGGAGTAATTTGAGCATGATTTGGTCAAGTTTCAATATTCAATGCTTATAAATCATTCACTTATGATATTTTGCACAAGCATCCACCCACATTTCATTGACCTTTTTTTTATACATTCTTCATGTTTTCACATGAATATGTGCTCAAAGTCCATTCAAACAACATTTTCAAAATCCCTCAAGTATTTAGTAGAGATTGGTGGTTCCATCGGACGAGAGGGGTGTTTTAAATTCCTTCCCTTCACATAACCTAGCTCCCGGACCCAAGAAATCTCATTTTGCAAGACCAGTAAAACATTTTCTATTCAAAGGGCAAAAGAGTCATTTTTTCAACAAGTTTCTCGGGTACGGTCCTCAAACCCAGGTGGCAACTCCATTCAATCAATCAAAACCATTTTTCAAATCAACATCGATTTTCGTGGACACCACTCCACGGGGTGTTCACATTAGCCCAAACCACCAAGTTCTCCCGCAAAGTTGGGGTGGCGCTTTCGCTGCACTATCGTATTCATTTCAATCCATCTCATCTTTATTTCTCATCATCTCTATCAAGTTCTCGTAAATCGTGTCGTGTCAATATCGTATCGTGACGTGATCATGCAGTATGATTTATCAAACTCATTCCGTGTCAATGCATCATTTCTTGAAAAACGTGTCACATAAAATAACAGCTTTCCTATGCACTATGCTTTTCAATCCAGTCTAGGGTTAACAGAAAAATAGTTCCAATCAATTATGAAGTCATTTCTAAAATCTATTTTCTTTTGTGACCTTCTCTAGACAAATGAAATACCCACGAGAGTCCCAGATTGGATGGCCGGATGAGTCCAGTTAGAATCACTATTCCTTTGTTAGACAGCGTGAAGCTTGTCTTTATGACAGACTCTCTAGGGCTTGGGTTATCTAACATTTCAAATACAGTCAAAATATTTATTTTAAAGAAGTTACTTTAAGAAAAGTTTATTCGGTTATTTTTTCAAAAAATCAATCGAGCATTATAACGGCGTAATTTCGAAAAGTCAATTTTCATTCGGGCATTATGACTGCGTATTTTGAAAAGTCAATCTTCATTCTGGTATTATAATGACTACGTGTGATTAAGAAAAAAATGTTACTTTAAGAACCACTAACTTTTACTGTAAGCTTTCTAAAACAAGAACTAGTTTTCAGGAAAAATATTAACTAAACAATTTTAAGGAAAAATTAAGAGTAACACAAGTATTATAACGGTATGGAAATTTACTAATCAAAATTAAGTGGGAAAATGTACCTTAAGTTCCGGTTGTTAATCGGAAGCCGGAAAGCTAGGTTGGACTTTGAACTACCGTAAGCTTGCGAACAAGTTTCTACCAACTTTCCTACTACTTTTTTAGATCTAGAGGGTGGCTTTGGTGGAGTGGTGGTTGTGTTTGAGTTTTGGGAAGAACAAGTTGAGTTTCTTAGAGAAAACTCAAGAACAATAACTTAAAGCTACTACTTGAACTACAAAGGGTGAGAAAAGTTTTTGGTGTGAAGAACAAATGAGGAGTGGCCTTGCTATTTATAGGCAATGGGTTGGGCACCCTCTCCCTCTCTTGGCCAGCGCCCTCTCCCCTCCTCCATGTGCCAAAATCTTCCAAGTTTAATGCAAAGAACAAAATCCATGGATTTATGGGATTACAAATATAAAATCCTAGGTTTTGGTACAAAGAAATCCTAGGGTTTTAAATAGAGGTACTTTCTAGGAAATTTCCTAAGTCCTAAGTAGTGTATAATTTTGCATGGCTACCTTTGTTTTAGGAAGTTTTGGGTACTAGTAATAAGTTAGTAGTCACAAGCCTAATTAGGGCTACAAAAATCCTAGCAAATATAGGGTATTAAATAAAAGAATAAGAATATATTCTCTTATTAGTGAGAGAATATATTCCCTCAACTATTAGGAAGAAAAATCCTACTAAATAGAATTTTAGGTGCTAGTTATACACACAAATGTACACTAAAATAGACACAAGCCTAATAAAACTAATGGACTATTAAATCTAGTAAAATATAGGTTTAGATTATAGGAAAATCTTCCCATAAATGGGAGAATAAAATCCAAATCAAATTCTTTAAATTCTAGGGATTTACTAGGGTTAGAAGTACACACACACAAACATCTCTCTCTCTCTCTCTAACACAATCCCACATGCAAATTGTTACGTGCCCCACCTGGGCCCCGCTCTGACGCGCACCCTGCCTGGGCCCCACCCCCTGACACGCCCTATTTACTGTTTTACCCCTCCTTCTCTCCTTTAATTACCATATAATATGTTATTTATATTATTTATATTAATTCATTTATATTACTTTAATTCATTTAATTACTTTATTTATATTACTAATATGATTCATTTAATTACTTTATTATTTATATTACTTTAATTCATTTAATTACTTTATTTATTTATATTACTTTAATTCCTTTAATTACTTTATTTATATTACTTTATTTCGCTTAATTACCTTATTTAATTTATTTATATTATTTCATTTCTTTATATAAATTAAATTAATTATTTAATTCATTTAATTAATTATTTAATTAATTATTTAATTTAATTCAATTATTTATTTATTTATCTCTTTCATTAATATCTTTTTTCTATTTTATCTTTTTAATATGCTCTAATATCTTTTTTCTCTTTTATATATTATAATTTATTTATTTATTTATTTATTTATTTTTATTTAATATTTTTTATTTACATCTTTTTCTTAATTATTTAATCTAATTTATTTAATTAGTATATTTGAGATTATTTCTTATTTTCTTATCTTCAATTACAACCACTCATTTAGATTTTCTTTTTACCTTCTTATCTTCTTATTTTCAATTACAATCACTCATTTAGATTTTTTTTTACCCTCTTATCTTCATTTATAGTCACGCATCTAGATTTTTTTTTACCTTCTTATCTATTTATACTACTTCATTCTTCTGCTACTTCAATTCTTCCTAATTCTCCCATTACTACTACTTCTTCCTCATTCAGAATTTCCTTCTTTTTTCGCAATTCATCAAAGAACATTATGGATGGCTACTACTATCCAAATGGTTGCTCATTTGAGAATGATGTTCCCAATGAGGAAAACATCAATTTCAGTAGTCGCGATTATACACCCAAATTTCGCACTGATTAGATCAGTTATTTCCATTGTTCTTATGCATATTCGTCATTCATTTGATAGTAGATAAATATGATAAGACTGGATGATGTTTTACTTATACATATTCGTTATTTTGTTTTTTTATTATAGATTTTTGAAAGTAGAGAAGATATGTTAACTTGGGTGAAGAGAGTTGGTCTTGAAAATGGTATTGTGGTGGTTATTAATAAATCTACTAATTTAATAAGCGGTAAGCTGCTGAGATGCTTTCTTGGTTGTGAGAGAGGAGGAAAGTACAAACCGCACCGTGGGGTTGAAAGGCTAATATTGCATCGGAATACTGAGACTAAAAAATGTGAGTGTCCATTTGAGTTGCGAGGTACACCAATACCTCTAGACGGTGCCAAGTGGGGTTTAAGGGTTTCATGCAGTCTCCATAACCATGAACCAACAAAAAATATTGAGGGTCACGAGTACCCATCAAGGCTAAAACCAATGGATAAACAATTTGTGGTCGAGATGACCAACATCACCGCACCTCGTGAAATTCTTAGTTTTTTGAAGAAAAAAGATCCGTCAAATACTACGGGAATTAGAAGCATTTACCACGCCATTTTCACAAACAAGAAAGCCAAACGAGATAGTTTAACTACTACTCAGTATGTGTTAGAGCAATTAGTTAAGAATGGGTACATCGACATCGACGACTTTAGGACAAATCAAGACACCAACGAAATCATAGATATTGTTTGGGTTCATCCTACAAGTCTATAACTATCTGTCAACTTTTCATCCATGTTGGTAATTGATGCCACGTACAAAACCAATGAGTATTGAAAACCACTATTGGAGGTTGTGGGTATCACATCCACAAATCTAACTTTCTCGCTTATGTTCACATATCTTAATAATAAGAGGGAAGATACATGTACATGGGTCTTGAATACCTCAGAGAAGTGGATGGTTGGAAAGGGGGCATCGTTGCCATTGGTGTTTATTACAGATCATGATTTGACACTTATTAATGCCATTGAAACATGTTTCCCCATGCCACATCACATCCTTTGCATTTGGCACAAAAATCAGTGCGTAATGAAAAACTACAGCAGTGTGCTTGGTTTGTTCGTTTTAGACTTTTACAATTTATGGCAGTCCCTTATTCATTCATCGAGCACTTCGTCTTACCAGCATAAGTGGGCTACCATGTATGAGGAGTATAGCTAATATCTGCGTATCATAACTTATCTTGCGAATACATGGTTAAAGCCGTACAAAGAGCGGTTTATTACCGCATAGACAGATACATGTATGCACCTCGGAAACAATTCAAGTCAAAGGTATAGTCACTTTATAATTTTATGAGTTAAATTTTCTGTATTATATTCTACTACGCTATTCAAATTTTCCTATTTAAACAAAGTGCATGATTCTATTACAAGGTCATGTATGCACATTCGAAGCTAAAGTACTATTTGGGGGGTACAACCATGTCATCGCTCCAAACATCTTTTGAACGCATAGATAATATGTTGACAAATTAGTTTGGGGAAATTAAGAAGTCGTTCGAGAAATTTGTCAGCATTCCACGCCACAACCATTTACATGACGCCATGTTTGATGAAATAAAGTGTCGCATCTCATTATATGCATTGGAGTTTATCGATTCTCAGATACAATCCGCCGCAGACGCGTACCCCCTCCCAAGTGGCAGTTGCGGCTGTTCGATCAGAACAACACACGGATTGCCATGTATGCACAATGTGAGGGCTTATCATTCCCATGGCATGTCAATTCCGTTATCTAGTATCCACGTTCATTGGAGTAGGCTCTCTATTCACGCGACCGAGTTTAATGACGAGGGAGAACAACCCGACGAGACATCTCATGTAGTTGACATATTACAGGGGATGGATCCACATATACGAAAGCATATGATAGATAGGTTTGTGGATATGGAAGATTCGTCTCACAGCAGTGTTCGAGCCCCATCATACAACACTGAACATAGAGGTTGACCTATGGGAAAAACTAAGCAAAGTGAATGGCAGATACCTTCCTGTACAGAAGTATCTACATTGAAAGGGAAAGGGAAAGGAAAAAATGCAAGGAGGGAGAGGGAAAAGAGGGAGAAGGAAAAGGTTAATTACATTCAGTATTTACCTTGGCAATTTCAGCAGTATATGTCCCACATTAAAGATGTCAAAGGTGATGGTCATTGTGGATTCAGGGCGATAGCCATGCATATCTATGGCACTTAGGAGTGCTGGGTTCAAGTACGATAGAATCTTATCCAAGAAATTAATTAGAATAGAGATCTCTACAATGCAGTTTATCCGCTAGAAAATATGGCCGATGATGCACTACGGTCACTGAGCTATTGGATGCCTACAGCTCCACAACCAAATTGGATGGACTATATGAGTTTGGGGGTAGTCATCACATCACGGTACAACATTTTACTACATACATTTGATGTGAATGCTAGAAGTTATGTTACTCACTTGCCCTTGAGATCCCATCCAGTTTCAGTCCAACAGCGCCAAGAAATAGCTATTGCCCATATTAAAAATCGCTTCATGCAACTTTTTTTGCGCCCTCATCACCCTTTACCACCCATCCCAATATGGTGGTGGTAGAATGCATCGAATGAAGCTACAGGATGGGTTGTTACTTATAACGTATGTGTTCAATTGTGGTACAACATACTGGGCATCATGCTGGGACCACAATTTGGGGGCAATATTGATTAGGGCCGAACATTGTCAATTGTAATATTTATTTACTTTTAGAATTATTTATTTGTTTATTTACTTTTAAACATGATTGTAATATTGTTCACTTTTGGAATTTTTATTATTATTCATTGTTAAGAAAAATTAATTAACTAATTAAAATATAAAGTCAAATATAGATGTCAATGTAAAAAATTAATTTACTTGCAGATGTAATTTGAGTAAACTAAATTAAATAAGTAAATAAATAAATAAAGTTAAAAGAAAAAATAGAAAAAGAAAAAAGAAAGAAAAAAAAAAAAACTTCAACCGAAAAAGTGGGGAAGGGTATTGGGGGAATGGGGGGTGGGGCCGGTTGGGGAAGGATGTGTTAGGTTGGGGAAGGGTGTGTCAGGGTGGGGCGCATAACACCCCCCATCCCACATATGTGTGGAGAAGGAACAAAGTTGGTGAGGTGAATAAGAATCATAATTTATTCTTACTTGGAGGAGAGGGGAAAGAAGATTGTGTTGGAAAATAGGTGACAAGGTTGTGTTGGAAAATATGGGTAGGTTTTGGTGTGTAATTGGTGTGGTACTTGGCTTGTAAATTTGTGTGCATGACTTAATGTACCAAATAAGTAAATTTAAAAGGAATTTTAAATAACTAAAAGGGGAATTATCGAATTATTAAATCATAATTTTTATTTATGAAAATAAGGGTCAATACACCTGTCGTCAAGACGGCATGCCTAGCCCTACAACTGTGAAATTATGCAAAGCACTACAAGTCCTAGAGGGGGGGTGAATAGGACGACCTTTTTAAAAATAAACCACTTCGATTTCAACCAATTTAATCATTCACCATGGCAAATCAAACAACTCAACAAATTTGATATAGAGTAATTAAACTAATGAGACAAAACACACGATATACGTGGAAACTACTTAGGGTCTAAACACCCTAAGCATAAAACCACGGCCTAGTCCTACTCATGCATTCCATAAATCAAAAGGTTTCCAAGAATTAACAAGACTAGGAATTACCCAACAAGCCCCTTGTGACACCTAGCTCCAATTCTTGATGTAGTACCCGTACTCCTCTTTTGATTCCATGGACTCCACAAGCTCACCCGTCTTGATCTCCGAGTCAACTCGGCACCGGTCCAACCGGCTCATGTAGAAACAAGGCAACACAACATGATGTATGAAAAAGATTTGATTTTTATGAAAGTTTTTGCAAACTAAAATCAATCTAGAGTGGATCCATGGAGAAGAAGACTCTAGATTGAAGAAAGATGAGAAGAGCAAGCTCAAATCATCAAGAACATCAAGTTCACAAAAGAGAGAAGAGATGGAGAAGAGATGAGACTTTCTCTCTCTAAAAATGGCTGATTTTCTCTCAAGTGGGTTGTGTGAAAATGAATGAAAAATGCCTTTTATAGCTCACATTTTCGTGCTCCCCAATACAACCAATCAAAACAGGACACTAGGCCACTTAAAGAGTCTGTCAGACCCGTGTAGACGCGCGTAGACGCATCGTCAGGATTTAGACACTTGGCACAATCTCAATAGACAAAGCCAGACGCGTGTAGACGCGTGCAAACGCAATAAGCTCAAAGCAAAATCCTAATGCCTAACTCATTTGCAATGTAAGAGCCGAATAAGGTATTAATAAGCCAACCTAATGCACTTTAAAACAAGTTATTTTGAATGGCCTAAATGCACAAATGATATGCAAGAATATACCTCATTGGATTGAGCTTCTAAGCACTTGAGTCGTTGATGGCTTGATCATGAAGCTTGAAATTCGCGAAAGGAGCATCTAGACTCAACTCCTAAGCACTCTAACACCCCATTCCCCAAAAATGAAATTACAGACTCTGAAAGGCTTGACATAACCCGGAAAATGCCAATAAATTTCTATAGAAGGCATACACAATTCAATTTCTTTTTTTTTGGGTGGAAACCTTGGTTTCCTTTGCAAGAGAGCAAATACTTAGACACTAAAACGTTATTTAAACTACCTCGAGCACATTAGACTTAGGGTTAAAGGGTCTAGACTAATCTACCTTAACTCTTGCAGATTTAGCTCGATTCAGTGTGTTTCGAGTGGAAAACGGTGGAGTTGAGCTGGGGTGCTCCTTTTCATCATTTTATTCTCCTTTCTTTTTCTTTTCTGGGTCCTCTCTCTCTCTCTCTCTCACACACACACACACACATAAAAAGGGTTGGAGGGAGAGTATTCAATACTTGGGTAGAGTATTCAATACAAAAATGATTGTGACACAAATTTTGTGCCACAATCAACCACAACCCCACTCACATGGGGTGTGGGGCCTACATGGGCCCCATGTGGGGGCCCCACACCCCATGTAAGTGGGGTTGTGGTTGGTTGTGGCATAAAGTTTGTGTTACTATCATTATTCTATTCAATACTTGGGTCGGGATACACAATGAAAAGTTGGTGTATATGTATCAGGAAAAACTGAGTCAGTGGTGTTTTCGGCCTTTTGGCTAAATAATTGAGCTTGATTAATTTTTGTCTACATTAAACTTTTTTTTTCGCATCAATTTTTTTTGTTCGTCTCGACAAGAATAATTTAAAAATTAAAAAAAATTATTGACCAAACTAAATTTTTGTGAATAAAGACAAAATATCCAAAAAATCTATTTTTTTAATTATTTTTTTTAGTGAATTTTTTAAAGATTTTGATAATTTTGTTTTTTTCATTTTCTAAATTCCTCTCATTGAGAGGAACCAACTATAATCTACAAAAAGATTGATGTGAAACTAACTAATATGATCTTTTTTTTTAATACGGACTAAAAATAATTTGACTATTATTTAGCCAAAACATTTCTGAGCAACCTAGTACCCTCACTGGCTCACACCCCTACTTATTTTGTGTACTGAAAAACAAAGTCAAAGTGATTTAAAGAATTACGTATCGTGCCCATTAAAATAAAAAATTGTATTGTAGTGTTTCTCGTTAATTGGATTAAGCAACTGAATTAATGAAGATAAAGAAAATAATATTCATTCATTTTTTGCTGTGGTCAAAATAACAAAAAGGAGTACAGGTTTTCACAGGGTCAAGATAACAAAAAGGAGTACGATCAAAATACCACTTTGGGGCACCACAACCTAGATTTTGTACTGGTCCGTTCTGTGGGGTCCATTTTAAGTTCCACACAACATGATTTTAGGTGTACATTTTGTTAGTAATAAAAGTCTCTTGCAAGAAATATCCGTTTATTTGGATATTGAGGAGTCCTTGATCACTTCGTTTTAGGTTTTTTTTTTTCAAGATTTGTTGTTACCATAGTATTTTTGCAGAACACTAAAAATCCAATCACAAATTGGAAAAAGGTACTAAATGATTTTGGCACTTCTCTTAATAATGGTCTTTTAAGGTTCGAAATGTACATTACATAAATACTAAAAGAAAAAAAGTAAAGCATGGTTAGAGTGAGTTTTTCAAATGACAAAATTTGCTAAAATTACCAGTTGATTTTATTAAATTAAGAAGATTTTAATCAAATCAGTTGATTTTAGCAGATTTTATCATTTGGAAAACTCATCATTAATATATATTATAGAGTGTCAAAATCATTTTCTCTTATATTGTGTTTGGATGACTGGTATCTTTCACCATTCATCAAATCTTTCACCAAAATCATATTTGAGTAAAGAACACCAAAAATCACACTCTAGTACTCCTTCACCAAATTTAGTTTGAATCAAATGTCTCACCAAATTTTCTCATTACCAAATCTTGAACCAAATTTTCAAGGCTCTTTTTTTTTACACTTTTATTTACTCTTTTGTCATTCAATGGTGTAGATTAAATTTGGGTAAAAAGTGGAGATAGTTTTAGAGACAAATGAGAATGTGATTCCAGAACTCAAACATTCATATGTTTTTGAACATGGAAATATGATTATTAATTTCAATCCACGAGGAATTAGATTCCTGAATAGACAAGAAGGAAATGTTTGACTTTAATAAATTTTCAAAATAAATTATTCCCGCAGAACATTGTTGAATTAATTGAAACGTAGGAATAGAATTACTATGGCTAACGAATTATTTTAGAAATTAAATTCCTGGTAATCAGATTCCTATGCAAAAGATAACAGTCGTCCGAAAGGCGTCTTAGAAAAAACAGAGAACGGTTTACTTATCAAAAAAAAAAAAAAAAACAGAGAACGGTTTTCGGTATGAACCCGTGGATCGTGGTTGGCTTCTGCATTCAGGTTTATTTGGGTTCTACGGGTCATGTCTTGATGTCACATGACGTCACCCGCCGTCCCTTTGATTTTTTCCCTCCTAGTCACGTGGCCCTGACCGGATCTTTAATCAGCCAATCACGTCTCATTATGACGTCCCACACGGTTCCACTTGGCCACTCCTGAAATGACCAGAAAGGCCCTGACGCTTTGACGGAGACCCTGAGGTGGCCTGCAAGGTTGAAAGACGTCCTTAATTCGTGTTTTGATACGACGGTTGCGGGTTATTCTCGTGTACTTTAGTATGAAAAAGTTAAAAAAATAATACACAGAATTATTTTATTTTTTAATTTGAAATAATATAATTTTAATATTTAAATATTAATTTTTTTTGAAAAACTAGGCTTTAAATAAAGAATGTGTCATTAGTGTTTCTAAAAATGGAAAAAGTAACTTGTTCGTAAGGCCTAATTTGGCTTAAAAGTGGTTTTTAGATTATTGGTTTTTTCGTTTCGTTTTTGATCAATTTTTTTTGCATTTGTTAGTTTTAAACGTCAAGATTTTTTTGTGGTTTTATGGATTATACCGGCCGAGGCGAATCTAACGAGTATAATATTGTGGTCAAAATTCAAAATTTTTTGAATAAAGCCAAAATAGGTGGATTATTGGCGAATAATCCACCTATTTTGGCTTTATTAAAAAAAATTTGAATTTTGACCACAATATTATACTCGTTAGATTCATCTCGTCGAGAGGAATCCATAAACCACAAAATATTGACGCGAAACGAACAAATGCAAAAAAAATGAACAAAAACGAAACGAAAAAACCAATAATCCAAAAATCACTTTTAGGCCAAATTAGGCCTAAGTTTTGGTCTCACGGCCTACGAAGCCCCATCATCGGTTGCGCCTGCTTCAGTTAGTACCACATTGACCTATGCCAAGTGTGGACCGCCCATCGAAATTGTGCTGCATCGCGCACGAAAAAGATTGTGATTTGTTAGAGTCGCCACCCGGATTTGAGGTCCGAACTCAAGAAACCGGTAAAAATATGACTCGTTTGCCCGTTTGAAAAAGATTTCACTGATCATGGCGGAACCAAAAATTTCTCGGATTCGGGGGTTTGGTTACGAGAGGGGAAGAGTTTTACGGCACCCCTCTCGCCCGGTCCATGAACCGGTCTCTACTCAACATTTTGTGGGATTTTACAAATGTTTTGAAGTTCAATTTAATCACGAAAATGGGAATTAGGGATGGGAACCATGTAAACAATAAAACATAATGAATAATGCAAATTTAACGTGGATGCTTGTGCACATGATTTACATGAAAAGGGGAATAAATAAAGAAAAATTACAACAAATATTTCAGAAAATTAACCAGAACAGAAATTGTACCATAATTCCAGAAATCATGAACATGAGACTTATTAAACTGACTTATAATTTGGATTTCAACACAAGGGTTGAAGCTCAATGGTACGTGGCTTGGCTCAATCTCGAGAATCGATTTGGCCAAAAGACCATAGATTGGCGCTCAAACCCATTTCTGGATACTGTGATTTTTGACCCATCCATCACTTCTTTAATCACTATCTATAAGATCAAACGTTAAAAGAGTGTTTTTCATAGAAATTCAGATGACAATAACTAGATTGATCTTACAAATAATGATAAAAAGAAGAAAATCACCTTATTTTAACAAAGAAAACATTTGCGAGAAAGGAATCCAGATTATAATCACAGTAATAAAACCCATCACATATCTGAACTTAAATAAATCATGATCCATCATTGAGACAACCAAGAATCCGCAAATTGCTCAAGAACAGATTGAGTGCTCAATTGGTTGGCTTTGAGCGCTCAAGCCATCAAGTGATTTTCTGATTTTCATTAAGAAAGAAGGACTCTGGATGATTCTCAGGACTACAAATGCATGGTATAAAATTCAATAAGTATCACAGCCACTGTTCCATACTTGAACATGAGATTTTTTTAAAGATTTTAGAACTTGATTGTCATAAGATAGTTAATTTGAGCTCATGCAAGAGGTTTTAAGGTAAAAAGAAACTATTTAAAGATTATATGAACATAAATTAACTGTGAAATGATGATCAAAATCCCAGATAAAGTTCAAAATTCAATAAAATAGAAATCGTCGAGATTGCGATTGGCCTCAAGGCCACGTGGGCTGAGCGCCAATCCCTGCTACAACTGCAAATTTTGACAGTGTTTTAAAACAACTTTTAGACCTTTGTGAGTTCAATTCAAGTATAAAGAACTTGATTGAACTCACTGGTCACCCTCAGATGAACCAAAACAGCAAAAATAGCTTGTTTTACTACCTTTTTGCACTTGACTGAAAGCTTGAACTGGATTGTGGGTTTGGAAGTAAAAGATTGTTGAGATTTTGGTCAATTTATGGACTGGATTGTGTAGAGTATAAGGTTAATTGTTGAACATAGGTTGAATTTGGTGTTCACAGATGATTTTTCAGGTGGTTTTCCATGGGAGAGAAATGGGTTTGTAGAGAGAGAGAGATTGGACGAAATTGGGGAGAGCTCTGGAACTGAACTGGTGAACCCCTCAATAAGGGGTAGTGGAGGGTATATATAGAGTGGGTGGAGGAAAGGCAGTAGAGAGAGAGGAAGTGGGTTTGTAGTTTAGGTGTAGCTTAGGTGTAGTTTTAGGTGTAGTGGAGGGTATTATACGTGTATAGAGGTTGTTAGACGCTCCACTCTGCATGAAATCTCATGATGAGATACTCTGCAGATTCCCCGACAGTTCAAGTTGAGCCAAAGCCGTGCGCTTGAGCTCAAGGTGCTCTTACTGCATTTGGCTCAAGGTCTAAGGCTTGAGCGCTCAAGGTGCTTGGTGGCAGACTGTTTGGTTCAATAAGGCTTGGTTTTTCTTGGGTTATTTGGAGGTGTTTGGTTGATTTTGATCACATTCAAACTATCTTCACAAGTTCCGGGTAGTTATGATTGGTTCGTTCTCATCATTGGGAATGCTCGAGTGTGCACTAGGTTCAAAATCGGGTGTCTCAGATTTGCCCTCTTGGGCCGGGACTCAATGCCATTGATTTGACATGAGTGACGTCTAAGACATGGACGACCTGACTTATTCCCAGTGATACATCTCAAGTTACAAAAGAAAAACCCTTTTAAATATCAATCGGTTAGTCTTTACGCACGAGTCTGCCTACGCACTTACCTATTGCGGGGATCGGGCCAGTAGTTCCTTGGGGCACTTT
Source organism: Vaccinium macrocarpon (assembly GCA_022606695.1). Classification (NCBI taxonomy): domain Eukaryota; kingdom Viridiplantae; phylum Streptophyta; class Magnoliopsida; order Ericales; family Ericaceae; genus Vaccinium; species Vaccinium macrocarpon. Next base: position 16,954,963 of record CM040181.1, on the reverse strand, counting down.
GGAAATACTTTTAATCAACCAACATAAATGGACACAAGGTCGCTAAAAATGATAATTTAAACAAGCTTAATGCTCTCGAAACGGTGCTTTAAATGAGCTCAATGCTTTCAAAATGGTGATTTAAACGAGCTCCATGCTCTCAAAATGGTGATTTAAACGAGCTCAATGCTCTCAAAATGGTGATTTAAACGAGCTCCATGCTCTCAAAATGGTGATTTAGACGAGCTCAATGCTCTCAAAATGGTGCTTTAAACGAGCTCAATGCTCTCAAAATGGTGATTTAAACGAGCTCAATGCTCTCAAACTGGTGATTTAAACGAGCTCCATGCTCTCAAAATGGTGATTTAGACGAGCTCAATGCTCTCAAAATGGTGATTTAGACGAGCTCAATGCTCTCAAAATGGTGATTTAAACTAGCTCAATGCTCTCAAAATGGTGATTTAAACGAGCTCAATGCCCTCAGAGATAAAGATTGCAAAACATAATTGATAAATATGACCAAAATCAAAATACTTCACGCATACACTAATGCGCATCAAAGATTCCACGACGCGTCTCGCTTGATTAGCACGGTCTAGTACGACCGATGATTGAGATTAGATCCTCGGACCCACACGCATTTGAATAATTGGGGTTAAAACGCCCATGGCACACTAACCAAATCATTAGGAATGCCCAAAATGCCCCTGGAAGGCTTACAAAAGAAGCCAAGAGCTCTGCCAAGATTGGACTTGAGCGCTCAGGGTTCCCCCTTGGAGCGCTTAAACCACCTTGAGCGCAACTCCAAGACATTGAGCGCTCAATTCTAAATAATGACCCTCCAGCGCTCAAAGGGGTCAACTTAAGCGCTTGAATCTCTGAACGGGGACGACGGTTCAGAACCCTCACCGTCCGTTATAACTCTGATTTACACCGATTAACTCTCATAACGTTCTAAAAAAAACTTCCCGAAATCAAATCCTTCCAACTCCCTCACGATTCCAAACAAAACCTTTGATATTTCTCACTCAAATTTCTCACGAAATCGAAAATCCCCAAATTCTAGAGCTCGTCCGTACGATTTCATTTCGATTCTAGTTCGATTAGGGCTTGATTTTGAAGCTTTGATCAATTTTCATGGAGAATCCCAGCGATTCATAGCCTCCGGTGGCCTCGCCGACAGTGGTAGACGGCGGTAGTGAAACAGTGGTGTCACCACCAGTGGGTTCGAGTGCTCAAGGGGGTACACCAGCGGTTGAAGTGGGTCCTATAAAGGCTGAGACACAACCAGAGGGGGACATAGTGGTCAAAGGCAGTGATGATGGGGAAGAAAAGGAGAAAGAAGTAGTCGACGGTGACAGGCCAGAGGTGATTGGTGGTAATGATGGTGGCGATCCGGCAATTTCTGGCGGTGGTGGAGATCTAGTCACCAAGGTGGTGGTGGTAGATAATGTTGGTGGTGCTTCGGTGATGTTGGGTGGTGGCGGCTCACCAATCGCCGAGACGGTGGTGGCCAATGGTGATGTTGGTGGGGATGGTGTGATAGATTGCAGTGGGGGTAGTGGTTTAGGTGGTGGTGATGGCACGACGGTGTCGAAGAGGGTAGGAGAGAGAGATAGGGATAGAGATGAGGAGAGGGATGAGGAGATGACGGAGGTCCACGAGATAGACAGCGATAGTTCTAGTGATAGTGAGGAGACGGTCGGGGAGAGGAGGACTGACAGTGGCAGTGGCGGAGATGGGATGGAGGGTACGAGCGGAGTGGCTTGGGCTAGGGCACCCCGTTGGAGGATTGAGATGAGGCCCAGTCAGCAGCCTAGCGGGGGAGATAAGGGGAAATCGGTGGTGACTGATGATGAGTCAGCGACTCAGAGGGGAGGTGGTGGTCCATTGGCTCAGGGGCCGACAGGGATCTCCCGGGAGGATTATCTTGAGCATGCGCCACAGGAGGTAGTGATGGCGGCTGCAGCAGACGCCCTGGGGATTTTGGATTTGGCGAGGGAGGCCATCATTGAGAGCAGAGAGAAGGAGGCAGCGCTGTTGCGAGGGGCGGCAGATGAGGATGCGGCAGCGAGGACTTTCTGGGAGGAGTTCGAGACTGAGGAGGCCACGGAGGAGGCCAGGGCACAGGCTGAGGAGGAGGAGAGAGCGGCTGGTCATAGGATGACGGTGGTCCAAGCTGCGAGACAGCGGTTGAAGAGGACAAGGCCAGTCTTCGATGCGACGACTTACGCTCCACCACGCACCCTCTTCGTGCCATCCGTTCGGTTCAGAGGGACTATACCCCACCGGAGTTATACTTCGAGAGGAGGTGTTACTGGACCCCGAGGTCCACCTTTCGACTGATTGCCTGACGGTATGCCCGCTTGTTCACTTTCAATAGTTAGAAACCTTAAATTGCATTGAATAATTGAATTACTGCTTAATTGTTAACTGTACTGTTGATTGATTGACTGACATTCTGACTTATTTACTTGTTTATTGATTCAATGCAGAGAAACTTACGCTTGAAGGCTCACGGAGGCATGGGCTCCAGTTGGGAGATTTACCAGTGGCTGCACACTTCCGTGAGGGCTCTGGTAGATCAGGCAGGGTTTGGGATGTTCATCCCAACCCTTACGAGTACACAGCATGATCACACCGTGGTGACAGCACTGGCGGAGAGGTGGAGGGACTCTACGAGTTCTTTCCACCTCAGCTTCGGGGAGGTGACGCTGACGCCACTTGACTTCGCAGCGATCACGGGACTGAGGGTAGGAGGAGACCCGATCCCGTTCGACTCTCGTGGATAGGCCGGTGATGAGGCCGCTACCAGGTGGTTCTTCTGGCTCGTGGCCCCACAGAGGGAGGGAGAGATCACATATGGCCGCCCAAGACGCAGGGGCTGGGGGAGCCTACAGACAAGACGGATGCAGCACGGAGAGCGAGATGCTACATGTTGTACTTGTTCGGGGCTTCACTGTACCCGAACAGGCGCAACAGGGTACACCTCTCCTACCTCGGAGGCCTGAGAGATTTCGCCACTGCGGCGAGGTATGACTGGGGTGGTGCAGCTCTCGGCACCTGCTACGCGTTCATGAATGCCGTCTCAAGGCGGAAGGGGACTGGCATTTCAGGACTATGGAGCGTCTGGGAGGTAAACTTTATTACTTGCTCAAAAATTCCTTTACATGCATTTTATTATTTGCACAAATACTTGCTCTAACTGACTGATTTGTTGTTTATCGTGTAGCTCTGGGCATATGAGGTGTTGGGGTTGCATCCCCCTGAGACACGCCATCCAGATCCAGACGTCATCCCTCGAGCACTGTGCTGGGGAGAGGGCTCCCGCTACGGTGGTGACGCGCGTGGGAACCTCCAGGTTTTCCGCGTTTCACTCGACAGACTCCCAGCTTCCCTGGTAAGTATCAAATCCTCACATGTATTCAACTCACTCTCAATATGTTTATCATTAAGCACTTCCTGACACTTATTTGAACACTCTTGCAGGTTCGCTGGCATGTATGGGATGGTGTCGATGACCCCTACTTGGCCCGGAGTAGAGAGATCACGAGGGGGAGGGTCCTATTGGAGTGCCAGTACGGCTGGTTCTGGTACCTTGGCGACAGGGTACTGCGCCAGTCGATACGAGCAGATGGACCACAGGTGCCAGGGCACCTTCCTCCTCGTGTGCTGATGACGTCTCATTATACGCCGGCGGAGATTGAGCGCTTCACGACGCCTCGACTGACCTCACCAAGACTTGCGGCCTTTGAGCTATACGCGGAGTATCGTAAGAGGTATCCGGGTCAGCCCGGGCCGAGAGCGCAGAAGCGGGAGGAGACGATGGAGACGGAGAAGACTGAGAGAGCTCGTGCTTCTGCTGGAGGAATTGCAGGTGGCGGGGGCGAGGATGCCGGCCCCTTGACCTTGGAGACGGTGGCAGCTCAGTGGTGGGTACGTGTTACCACCGCTAGAGGAGAGACGGGAGATATAGACATCCCGAGGCCACCGACCGGCTTTCCTCCGCTCCGAGCACCAGTAAGAATCACTTCATTCATCAACTTTGCATGCTTCCTGTTATGAATGTTGACATGGACTTTTACTTTTTTGCAGGTTCCACAGGAGGCGGCACAAGCGTTATATGAGCAGAATAGAGGACTTCGTGTCCTGATACGCCGCCTCATTGCTGGACAGGAGGTCTCTATCCGTCCCGAGGACGAGCCAACACCTCCTGCTGCTCCTGGACCCTCTCTTTCGAGAGTTGCGCCGGTATGCGATTTATGTTAGTTGCACCTTCAATTCCTTGACTATACTGTATACTGACTCCATTTCTTGTTTGCTTGTCAATGCAGCCGCCTGTGGTCAGGAAGAGGCCACATGATGGAGCCGACGGTCCTGGAGACATGACTGTGCGGTTAGGACGCTCGAAGCTGGCGGCGGCGAGACTCGAGGTGGAGAGACCGCGGAGGTCGACTCGCCAGAGGGTAGAAGAAGTCCCTGAGGGGGTAGTTGAGACGAGCTCGAGCGATGATAGTATTAGTGACGCCAACTACCCTGCTACCCGACTGGAGCGACAGGAGCAGCGGCGCGGAGACGAGACCGAGAGCTCAGACGAGACGATGGATGCTGAGGATTAGTACATAGTAGGCATAGAGTAGTTAGAGTTTTACTTTTGCTTTTAGACTTTTCTTTTGATTGGGCCTGCGTGCCCTGGTAGGTAGGTGGATTGGGCCTGCGTGCCCCAGTTGTAGATTTTCTTATTGGGCGTCATGTGCCCTGGTAGTTGATGATGATTGACTTTATTATGGATTACATCAGATTGTATACATGACTTGCACTTTCGTTGTTCATTGCATTATTTTATGTTTTTTATGTACAAACGAACAAACTTGTTGTAAAATGTACTCTATTTATTCACAAAAACTTGAACCCAAGCGTTAAATGCAAAGTTTAAAACTCGACTTCAAAAATAAACTCGCATGCTCGTGGATTTGAACGAAACATGATCATATGAATTTATGTACAACCAAGAGACATATTTACGTTCTTCACGACTCGACACAATCTATGCATATGTACGATTGATAATCACCCACACAAAATGACCTTAGAACAGAATTTAATGTTCATAAGGCTTATTTAAAAATAAAATATTCTGTAAGCCTGTTTAAACATGATGAATTGCCATGCCATCGCCTTGACCGAGTCATAAATGACGAAAATGCCCCTGCGACCGTCTCAAACTGGCAGGAGGTGCCATAGATTCATTCTTGACATGGTGACGGCCGCCATTTCATGGCTTGAGCGGGTCATCGGGGTCCCAACCCCATGTATCCTTGAAAAAACTGGCTCGAGAACCATCCCGTCAAGTCACAAGTACTCTTTGACACGTATCTTGATGATCGGATGTGGCTTGCAATGCTCCGAAATGGTTTTGAACATCCAATGGCTACTTTTGAACTTTGAAACTCCGTATTCCATGTCCAAAACACGTATAAACAATAACTTCGGTCAACGGAACACTCCGTGAAGTCACAAATGTTTGTTGAGACTTGGTTTGGGTGTTGCTATAGGGTAGAAATGCTTAGAATAGGTTTTGGACCTCCAACATGCCAATTTGCTTCTGCTGCTGCTGCTGCTGTTTCTGCAGGCCTTGAGCGCTCAATGTGGTTTGAGCGCTCAAGCTCACTACCTTGAGCGCTCAAGGTGGTTTGAGCGCTCAACTTCATAGACTTGAGCGCTTAAAGTCTGTACTGGGCAGACTTCTAGTGTTGATTTCCAATGCATTTTTGGACCCTTCTGCATGTTTCTCTCTGCCCCAAATGCCTGGTTGCTCTGTTATAACACCTCCCAAACTTTGAACATCACCTTCCCAAGTCCTTTTCACCCTTTTCCCATAAATGCTATGCATTTCCAATGCATTTTCAAATTTTTCCAACAAAACATTTTGAAAATATGCTTTTGACCATCTTGAAAATGTAATCTTTGATTTCCAATGTTGCATGGCAAATTTGTAGTGTTCCCTTCAAGTCTCCTATAAATACCTAGCATAATCAAGCATTCTTCTACACACCATTCCTATATCAACTTTCTTTCTTCTTCACACATCTCTTTCTCCTAACTTTTCATCACTTCCTCAAGGCTGCCCTTGACCCTTCCATTATTAACACTTGGGTTGCCAGTCTTGACAACATCGATTGGTTTAACTTTCGAGGTCTCGGGCTCAATGCACTTCGTCACCTTCACACTTTTCCTATCCGCCAAGACATCTTGTGCGCCGCTATTCGTTGTTGGGACTCAGAGCTCCATGTGTTCCGTTTCGGCATGCAAGAGCTTTGCCCGACCGTTGAAGAATTTCAAGCATATCTTGGTGGTAATGCTTTTGCGGATCCTGTCATTCCACCTATCCGCGTGAATTATGCCAACATCCTCAGTAGGAAGCTTGGTCTCGGAAATGGCGCCGCCCGTTTCTTGATTCGCAATGAGACTCTCGGCGTCCTTGAGTCTTCTTTGCGGTCTGACCCTACTGGTGATTTGTTGGATTTTACCGTTCAAAACCGGCGTATGTTTGCACTTTGCATGTGCTTCCTTGCATTGTACTTGTTGGTCCCACATGATGGTCATCCCAGTTCCGCCATTGTCGGTATTGCTGGTCAGATCGAACAACGGAGGGATGTAGTTCCTCTGGTTTTGGCTGAGACAATTATAGGTTTGGATCTTGGTTAAAAATTTGGGAATCTTGGACATGTTTCTTTGGAAGCCCACTTTTACTTCAGGTTTCATTCTTCTTTTTTTTTTTTTTGGGCTTTGGTTGTTTGGCTTGGTTTTGACTTTGGATTGGGTTTTGGGGATTGCAGATGTGGCTATGTGACAAGGTTGGGCTTTTAAAGGGAGCCCGGGTGATTGGACTTACGATCCTCGTACTTGGGAGACGTGCCTTTTTGTGCATAAACCCCGTATGAAGATGATTGGGTGATTTCTTCAGATCTTTGGAGGAGGATCACATTACTTGGAGGTGTCACTGGTTGCCTTTGCCAGACATGACAACCAATCACATGGGAGACACATGGGTAATCTTGGCAGGATTGCAAGGGTATGCATATTACTTTCCACAGCGTATTCTGCGCCAATATCGCATTCGCCAGGAAGTGGAGTATATGGTGCCCACCACTTTCAGCCTTCCTATATTCAAACATTCTGTTCTTGAGCGTTATCGTACTTCTTGGGGGCACAGAGTTGTTTGGGCTCCTGATCCCTACCCATCTATTCACTTGAATGGACATTACAGAAACTGGATGAGGGAGCAGATGAAGGCACGACGCCAGAAATTAGCACCAACTTCCTTTCTACTCGCTAGGCTATCTCCGAAATAAATGGTTGATCCATGAGTGATGTTTTAGTGTTTGGTTGTGTCGCATTTGTGTCTTTTTTTTTTTGTTCGTAGCTCAGCACTTGTAATCGAAGAAGTAATTTGAATAAGATTGAACGGTGAAGGGTTTCCCCCTCTTGGTTCATTTGATTCCACATGCTACCCTCTTCAGATTTTGCGAAAATATGGACCAACTCATGAAATTTAGACTGAACCCCAGGATAGGGTTGCCTACGTATTCTTTCTCAAGGAATCAGGTCATAGCGTAGTTCAGGCAAAGGTCCACTCGGGTATTGACACTCTCCTTTTGTGCTCTAAATTTTGCACAGCCTTTTTGCCTTTTGTGTTTTGATCCAAAATGAGCTCTTTCAAATATTTTGCCTTAAATTTTGCCTAGACCGCCCAATGTGGGTTTTCAGTCTAGCAGGCTTGCTCTGAATTTTGCTTGAGTCGGCTCGCCCTTGCGATTTTCCGCCCAACGAGCATCTCTCAGGGGTAATATCGTTTGAGTTGATCTAGATTGACAAGATTGCTAAACTCGTTGCCGTCCAAATCAATAATCACTGCTGCTCCACCGTCAAGGATAGTCTTGATGATATATGGTCCTGCCCATTTCGGCCTGAATTTTCCCCGTGGATCAAATATTGGTGCCCGAATCTCTTTCACCACCATATCTCCTTCAATCAAATCCCTGGATTTCACTTTCTTGTTGAACACACGAGCAATTCTTCTCTAATATCCCTGGATGTGATACAATGCCCGCAAACGCCTTTCATCAAACAACATTAGCTCTGCGGAATGCCGCTAAACAACGATCAACTTCATCAATCTCATTCTCTATCAACACCCTTAGAGATGTTACCTCGAGCTCAATGGGAAGTACTGCTTCCATCCCATAAACTAATGAATAAGGTGTTGCCCCTGTTGGAGTTCGGATAGAAGTACGGTATCCCCACAATGCTAAGGGCAGTTTTTCGTGCCAATCTTTAGGCGACTTCGATGGTTTTCTCGGGATATTCTTGATTGACTTGTTTCTTTGCTTCCCTTTGCTCCATTAGTTTGAGGCACGTACAATCGTTGATTTATGCACTTGTATGTTGAATTCTTCGAGCACCTCTATCACCCTTCCTTTGAAATGTACACCATTATCCGACACGAAAGCATTGGGGACCCCATATCGATAAATGATGTTTTGCTTAATAAAATGTGCCACTTGCACCGCAATCAATGTAGCATAAGAAGCTGACTCTACCCATTTTGTGAAATAATCAATTGCCACCAATATAAACTTGTGACCATTTGACGCTGGTGGCGTGATCTTTCCAATCACATCTATTCCCCATACTGAGAAAGGCTAGGGTGTTGCCATTGTGTGGAGTTCAGATGGCGGAACATGCATGAGGTTGGCGTGAACTTGGCACTTATGACATCTTCGAACATACTGAACGCAATCTGTTTCCATGGTTAACCAAAAATATCCTTGCCTCAAAATCTTCTTTGCCATCATCAATCCGCTCATGTGGGGACCACAGATTCCTTCATGAATTTCCTCCATTATCCTCTCAATGTCACTTCCGTGGATGCATAACTTGTGCATGCCACAATATGACCGTTTATATAACCTTCCTGCGCAGATGATGTACTGTGCTGCTAACCTTTGTAATGCTATCCGATCTTTCTTGGTTGTCCCTTTTGGATAGTCTCCCTTCTCAACCAAATTCCAGATATCATAGTACCAGGGCAGACCATCATTTATTTCTCCAACATTCATCACATACTCATAGGCAGGCCTATCCCTTTGCTCAATCATGATTGGTCTCATCCTCACCCCTATTGGCAATTCTACCATGGATGCCAAAGTGGCGAAAAGGCCAAATGGCCCGTTTTTCATCCTCGGTATATGAGTGAAGGTTACTTGCTCAAATTGATGGATTAGGTCATCGAGATTTTTGTGGTATGGCTTTAACTTCTCTTCCCGCACCTTCCAATCACCATTGGCTTGAGAGACCACCAAATTCGAATCACCGACAACTTCCAACTTTTTCACTCCAATTTCGAGAGCAGCTTCCATTCCAACAATACATGCCTCATATTCCGCTTGGTTATTGGTAACTTCGAAATTTAACTTGAAAGAAAGGGGAATGTGTGGTCCTTCAGGGGAAACCAACAGTATGCCGATTCCAAATCCTCTCTGATTTGCAGCTCCATCAAAGTACAATTTCCAAACATCCTCTGATATTGTCATGACATGTTCATCGGGAAATTGGAACTCCGTATCTTCTGGCCCTTGAATTGGGTGATCTCGCCAAAAATTACGCCCGCACCCACGCCTTTTTTTGATTTTAGGTGTTACATATTTGAGTTCAAACTTCGGCTAACAAGAGCAACCATCGTGCTAACTTCCCCGTGAGTCTTTGGTTTTCAAACAGATATTTGAGAGGGTCCATTCGAGAAATCAACACTACCGAATATGCTAACATATAATGCCTTAACTTTTTGGAGGCCCATACAAGAGCCCAACAGGTCTTCTCCAAAGGCGTATATCTTTCTTCAGCTCCGACCATCTTCTTACTTAGATAATATACTGCCTTCTCAACACCCGCTTCACCTTCTTGTGCCAACATGCAACCCATGGCAGTTTGTGTTACTGACAAATACAGAATCAGAGGCTTTCCTGGTGTTGGCGGCATCAATACTGGGGGATTTTGAAGATATTGCCGAATTGCCTCAAAAGCCTTTTGACACTTGCTATCCCATTTGAATGGTACTCCATTCTTGAGTAGATGAAACATCGGCTCGCAAGTCGATGTTAACTTTGCGATGAATCTACTGATGAACTGGATTTTTCCGAGAAAGCTCCGCACCTCCTTTTCTGTCTGGGGTGGCTCCATGTCAAGAATGGCTTTGATTTTTTATGGATCCACCTCAATTCCTGTTGTGGTGATCATAAATCCCAACATTTTTCCAGCGGTGACTCCAAACGTGCACTTCTGCGGATTGAGACGCATTCGGTATTCTGGATTCTTTCAAAGAATTTAGCGCAAGGTCGAGATGTTCTTCTCTTTCTTTTGATTTCACAATCATATCATCCACATATACTTCAACTTCCTTGTGCATCATGTCATGCAACAAAGTCGTGGCTGCTCGCTGGTAAGTTGACCCAGCATTCTTCAATCCAAATGGCATAACACGATAACAGAACGTTCCCCACTCAGTAGTGAAGGTTGTTTTCTCTCGATCTTCTGGCGCCATCAAAATCTGGTTATACCCTGAGAACCCGTCCATAAATGATAGAAGCGCGTGGCCTGCCGTATTGTCCACCAATACATCAATATGTGGCAAGGGAAAGTCATCCTTCAGACTTGCTTTGTTCAAATCTCTGAAATCTACACACACCCTAATTCTTCCGTCCTTCTTAGGTACTGGTACGATGTTTGTCACCCACTGCGGATATTCAGTTACCATCAGAAAGCCAGCGTTGAATTGCTTGGTAACCTCCTCCTTAACCTTTTCCACCCAATGCAGTGCGATTTTTCTCAATTTTTGCTTTCTTGGTTTTGCATTGGGATCTGGGGAATTTGGTCTTTGCACAATTCGGGGATCGATTCCGGGCATATCTGCATGGGACCAAGCGAAAACATCTTCGAATTCTTTGAGCAAATCAGTGAGTAATTCTTGTTCCTCTGAAGATAGCCCGGAGCCGATTTGAACCATGCGAGGATTTTCCTCATCTCTCAATTTTATTGAAATAACTTCTTCTTTTATTGGCTGAGCGTGTCTTTCGTTTTCTTTTTCAATTAGCGCTTTGAGTTCTTTGGGAATTTCTTCTTCGTATTCTATTTCGTCATCATTTGGATCAACGCAATTTATTTCGAAGACAACAAAGTAAGCAAACTCGGAACTTATTTCATTAACAAAGCCCTCCGAGGTGCAGTACATGGCATCAGACTCGAATTCAAAATAGAAATGACGACGTGGAGGGCCAAGAGGCACAAACTCCGACTCATAGTCAAATCCAAACCACGATTGACTTCGGACTCCAATTTAGTGAATGCATTAGTAAATTTTACAAATGGGAGTGAAAGTGCAATTCTTGTATTCTCCGATTTGCATCCACTATCGGACATCTTTGGGATCTTGAGGGCCTCACGCCCAAGCATCATCATTCTGGCGGCTCTTCTTTATCCTTACCGTTAGGATCAACTCATCAAACATCGACATCAAGATCCCACCATCCAAGGCTTCTGTCCAATCCGCTTTAAGGTCTTTCACCAATTTCTCGACCTTTTCATGTTCATCTTCGCTATCCCAAGCATCATTAGCAAAGATTTCAAATCTAGGGTACATCTCTCCACTTATTTCATTTACAAACGGCTCTGACTGGCCGTAATAAGGTGCCTCTGACCCTGCCTTGACAAAGCGAATCTGACGACTAGCACTGCTTTCTGCCTTATTGGTTCTTCCTTTTTGCATTTCTTTCAGTGTAGGTTCATATCCTAACCCAAAACGACCTCGAGAAGGGAATTCTCAGAAACGAGCTACCCCCGGTGAGTTAGGTCCCTAAACCCGATGCACGGCGGATATGACATCCTCCTCATCATCTCGAGGGGCGGTGATGCTTGATTGAAAAATCCTCGTCAACACGAAGTGTGAACACACCACCGGATGTATCGAAAGCAAATCCACCGATTTGAACATCATTCTCATCGTGCATTATTTCTAGCAAGGGAGCATTATCTTCAGCATGAGGACGAATGCCTGTGTCTCCATAAAGAGTAACAATCCCATTTTCTAGCCCAAGCAGAACCTTTTGATGCAAAGTGGATGGAACAGCCATGATGTCAGGTCGATGCATCCAAGGACGCCTCGGCAAAAGTTGAGCGAAATTTGGGATTTCAAGCACATGAAACTCAACTGTTGATTTAAATCCTTCCGCTGCAATCTCCATTTCAACAGTTCCAAACACATTACGGCGGGTATTATCATAGGCCCGAACAGTGAGATCGGACGGCGTGAAAACCTTAGGTTTGAGCCCCAAGCATAAAGGCGTGTTAGGAGGGGCGGACATTGGCCTTGAACCCGTTGTCTATCAACACGGCCCAGGATCCACTTCCCCATGCACTTCATGGTAATGTGTAAAGGCTTGTTGTGATCAGTTCCTTCAAGTGGCAAATCAGCTTCGGTAAAAGTCACAACATGCTTGACAGGTTTGGTAGTGATGGTTGGTTTGGTGACAATGGTAGCCATCATGGCTTCTGGAGTAATATCGGGAGCGATCTCCATGCAAGATAGTGCTTGGCGAGTTTTACATGCGGTGCTTCATTTGGAGCTCATGAGCGACCCCAAAATGGTTAATCGCGGTGGGGTTTTCTCAAAGCCGTTTTACGGATAGGATTTTCTTGACTCTTGGTGGAGGTTTTGGACGAGGCAAACGACTGTTGGTTGTGGATGTAGCATGTGATTGGTTGGTTGAAGGGTTGAAAAGGTTTTGGAAATCGGTAGGATTGGAAATTGGGTCTTTAGAGTTGTTTGGATTATTTGGGGTGGCTGAGTCGTTTTGTGGAGCTGGGTTGTTTTGTGGAGGTGGGTTAGAGGTATTTCCGGTGTACATTTGGGGTGGTTGATAAAATCGGCCGCTTCGAAGCAAATGAAGAACAGAGTCTATGTCATCTCCCCATAAATCAGTGTAATCTGTGTAGAAATCAACAAGATCCCCTTCTGCCTTTCGCTTTCCTTTTGAAATGCTGGCCTCTTCCATGCCTTTGGTTTTTTCCCTCTACAGTTGCTTCGCTCCATACATCCCCATTTTCCATTGCAGCCTCATTAAACGCCCAAGCTTCGTTGTTTTCAACCCAAAGTGGTGCAAGTGCTGCGTCTTCATTCTGATTGGCCCATACATTAGTCATGCCATTCTCTTTCGTTGGCTGTCCCCAAACATCGGGTAGATCTCCGTTCAACACCATGATATTGCAGTTTTCTGGAATTTGCACTTGAGGTACTGAAAAATTTTCATCAACTATGTAATCATAAGGTGTGAATTCTATCCCTTCTGTCATTCGATTTATGGCATGTTCACTCATTAGGGAGAAATCAGGGCGACCTTCCCACAATGGTGGCGCTGGGAAATATGTCTCATCGAAGAACAAAGGGAGTGTGGATCCATCCAAGGGATCATTAGGATCCATAAGCTGCCATTCATTAGGTGCAGGATCCCATTCATTCTCCTGTGCACCACTTGGTACCACATTCTCTTCCTGCCAATTCTGTCCCTGTCCTTCTTCCATAGGTTGTTGATCTTGTACCACAGGCAAAGGTTCAAACAGATTAGGGAGTGCAACCCCATCAAGTGGATCTTCAAACATTGGATCCCAAAACTGATTAATCAAAGCACCAAGTGGGGGTTTATCATTAAACTGTTCATTTTGAGGCCAAGCTTCTCTATTTATCACATTATTGGCTACCATCTGTTCATATTCTCGGGCCTCCATAGCCATGATCAAATCACCCCATTCTTGCCATATAGTGGGATCCAAATGTATATCAAGAAAACATGCTTCGCATTCATCTGGTATAAACACAATGGGTTTAGGATCTGTCTCTGGTATAATGAACTGGCTAGGATCGAAGAAAGTATACTTTTGGGCTTTATGAATGGAGCTGAAGGTGATCTGGCCTATATTGGCATTTCTTTTGTGAACTGGCAAGGGGTTGGTGACAACATTAGGCTTTTCAGTGGGATCACGGATCTGTTTACTGTCAATGAGATCTTGAATCTCATGGCGCAATCGTTGGCACCTTTCAGTAGGATGGCCAGGTGTTTGGTGGAAGATACAGAAGGTATTAGGGTTGTAGGTTGGTGGAGGATTTTGTGGAGGTGGGGTTGGTTGAAGAGGCTTGATTTTCCCTGTTGTACAAGGCGTTCAAAGATAACCCGATATGGGGTAAGGGGAGAGGAGTGAAGATACGCCGAGTTCTTTGGTTCTGTGGAGGTTGGATTGGTTGAGTTGATTGGGACAAGATAGCATTTATTGGTTCAGTTTTATGGGATTGATGGTTCATGGTACTGGATGAAGAACCGGCTGTGTAGCTAGGGTTTGCATACAGAGATGAGGTGTTTCCAATGTAATTGCGCTTGGGCCTAGGGATCAAATCTCCCTTCTTCAATACCCCATTTTGCAAAGCTTCTTCAATTGACAAACCCGTCTCAAAGTAGGTTGCAAAGTCATGTGCTTGAGCCATTACCATGTAATGAGCCAAATCTGGCTGAAGGTTCTTGGTAATAATCGCATCTGATCCTTGTCACTAGGGCCGGTCAGGTCATTTCTTGCAGCCTTTGCTCTCCACCTTTTTACAAATTCTGCAAATGATTCTTTTTCCTTCATTTTGATGCTTTCAAGTTCACGAGTAGTGACTTTAAGCTGAACATTGTATTCATACTGCTTAATGAAAGCAGCCACCATTTCCTCCCAAGTTTGTCTCTTTGAAATGTCAAGAGATAAAAGCCACTGGAGTGCGGGCCCTGTAAGAGTTTCATGAAACATTTGTGCCATAGCAGGCTCATCAACTTCTTGTAACGAAAGAGAGCTTACATATGCTTGAATATGTCCTCTCGGATCCCCAGTCCCATCAAATTTTTCAAAATCCACATGTTTGAACTTCTTAGGAAGTTTAGCGCCTGGGAAGATGCACAGTTTGTCCATGTCAAATCCGGTAATGGCTCGCTTCTCACTCTTGGCCACAGACTCTTCTAGTTTGAGTAGCTTAGCTAACATTTCCGCCAACTGAGGGTTTTCGAGGTTCATCCTCGGGGTGTTGTTCTTGGAGGTGGGGGAGTCGGCTTTGGATATTTACCATAATTGCTATGAGTTGGGCAATTCGAGTATCATTCCGAACCCTCTCATCATGCATTTCTTTCCTCAATTGCTCAAACTCGTTTGAGAGACCCTGTTCCTGTTCAGCTGCCATACTAGTCTCAGCCTTTGGTGATAAGGATCTAGACAGTCTATGTCCGGGAGGCCGAGTCCAAACAGGTAAGGTCTTCTTCTTCTTTGCAGGCCCAATGATTCAAAAGCTAAGCATAAAGCAAGAGCCGGACTCAGATGTGTACTCAATGTGCTTACTATGTACTAAAATGAATGATTTACAAACAATGCTCACTTCTGTCTCGTCAAGACTCGATGCACGGAGTTAGTCCTATTCTTATCTTAGGAATTAAACTACCGGTTCCAGATCTCACTTGGAATCATTGCACAGAAAATGTAACAATACCACGGGTAGGTCATTACTCAGTAGGTACAGCTTTACCAACCTAAAGCCTAAAATGTTGGGACCGTAACCTTAAACTTTTCTTGACCATCCGAGACAAAGCAATGAGGTATCGTCATCCAGATACAACTGATTCCAAGGCTAGTCCGAAACACGGGCGGCCGTTCGGGCACGATCAACACCGGAGGTATCTCAAACTCCATGGATTTTAAGTCTCCTGGACTGAATCAGATAGCTTTGGGAGATTGCTTCAATCCTCAAGTTTTCTTTTAAGTGATAAGTCCTTGATATCGGATGGTTGGATTTGGGAAATCCCGGTCCACACGAATTCCGACAATGATCTAAGATCAGATGCCTAAGGGCGATTGATCCTTCTCGGGCCAAGGTCCCTTAAACCTGTTTAGATCATTGTTTAGGAATTTGATGATTTAGATTTTCCCACGTCCGGCCGTCCTAAGGACTAACTTGTAAGAACAACGCGCATATAGTATGCACGACTCATCATCGGGCAAAAGCAACCTTCCATTAACTACCGAGAACCTATTTCGATAGATTGCCCCGATCCTCAAGTTTTCTTTTAAGTGATAAGTCCTTGATATCGGATGGTTGGATTTGGGAAATCCCGGTCCACACGAATTCCGACAATGATCTAAGATCAGATGCCTAAGGGCGATTGATCCTTCTCGGGCCAAGGTCCCTTAAACCTGTTTAGATCATTGTTTAGGAATTTGATGATTCAGATTTTTCCAACGTCCGGCCGTCCTAAGGACTAACTTGTAAGAACAACGCGCATATAGTATGCACGACTCATCATCGGGCAAAAGCAACCTTCCATTAACTACTGAGAACCTATTTCGAAAGATTGCCCTGATCCTCAAGTTTTCTTTTAAGTGATAAGTCCTTGATATCGGATGGTTGGATTTGGGAAATCCCGGTCCACACGAATTCCGACAATGATCTAAGATCAGATGCCTAAGGGCGATTGATCCTTCTCGGGCCAAGGTCCCTTAAACCTGTTTAGATCATTGTTTAGGAATTTGATGATTCAGATTTTCCCACGTCCGGCCATCCTAAGGACTAACTTGTAAGAACAACGCGCATATAGTATGCACGACTCATCATCGGGCCAAAGCAACCTTTTACTGACCGTAAAAGTATGAAAACCAAAAGGGACATCTATACAGAATTTTGACACTCACAATGGCTATATACAATGCAAATGCATGAATGCAGCATGGCATGGCAAGGAAAGCGGTAACACATAGCATATTAACATGATGGAGCACGTAAACTTAACGTACAGGTGGATTGCTAAACGTGGGGTTCTATAGCTATCTATATGCAAATGCCGAATTTGGTCACTGAGGGTACCCCGGACTCAAAATCAAAAACCGCCTCCTACCGTTAAAAGCGATAGTGACGATGTGATTTATCACGGTCGAGGGCTGCTGGGCATTTCGGGATTCCCTGTCACCGGCAAACCGGGCAGGATTGCCAAAACACGCCAGCGGGGCTAAGAACCATGCAAGTGCAATGCAAGAATCAAACTTCAAACATTTGCAAAATCCCACAAAATATTTTTCAAATTAAACCCACTTTTGATTAACACATATTTCGATAAAAATTACACAAGTGTAATAAAAATTGCACAAATGTAATTAAATAAAATATATATTAACCAAAAATCCCCAGCGGAGTCGCCAGCTTGTGGACGGCCCACCGAAATTGTGCTGCATCGCGCACGAAAAAGATTGTGATTTGTTAGAGTCGCCACCCGGATTTGAGGTCCGAACCCGAGAAACCGGTAAAAATATGACTCGTTTGCCCGTTTGAAAAAGATTTCACTGATCATGGTGGAACCAAAAATTTCTCGGATTCGGGGGTTTGGTTACGAGAGGGGAAGGGTTTTACGGCACCCCTCTCGCCCGGTCCATGAACCGGTCTCTACTCAACATTTTGTGGGATTTTGTAAATGTTTTGAAGTTCAATTTAATCACGAAAATGGGAATTAGGGATGGGAACCATGTAAACAATAAAACATAATGAATAATGCAAATTTAACGTGGATGCTTGTGCACATGATTTACATGAAAAGGGGAATAAATAAAGAAAAATTACAACAAATATTTACAGAAATTAACCAGAACAGAAATTGTACCATAATTCCAGAAATCATGAACATGAGACTTATTAAACTGACTTATAATTTGGATTTCAACACAAGGGTTGAGCGCTCAATGGCTGTGGCTTGAGCGCTCAATCTCTCAGAATCAGTTTGAGCGCTCAAAGACCATAGATTGAGCGCTCAAACCCATTTCTGGATACTGTGATTTTTGACCCATCCATCACTTCTTTAATCACTATCTATAATATCAAACGTTAAAAGAGTGTTTTTCATAGAAATTCAGATGACAATAACTAGATTGATCTTACAAATAATGATAAAAAGAAGAAAATCACCTTATTTTAACAAAGAAAACATTTGCGAGAAAGAAATCCAGATTATAATCACAGTAATAAAACCCATCACATATCTGAACTTAAATAAATCATGATCCATCATTGAGACAACCAAGAATCCGCAAATTGCTCAAGATCAGATTGAGTGCTCAATTGGTTGGCTTTTAGCGCTCAAGCCATCAAGTGATTTTCTGATTTTCATTAAGAAAGAAGGACTCTGGATGATTCTCAGGACTACAAATGCATGGTATAAAATTCAATAAGTATCACATCCACTGTTCCATACTTGAACATGAGATTTTTTTAAAGATTTTAGAACTTGATTGTCATAAGATAGTTAATTTGAGCTCATGCAAGAGGTTTTAAGGTAAAAAGAAACTATTTAAAGATTATATGAACATAAATTAACTGTGAAATGATGATCAAAATCCCAGATAAAGTTCAAAATTCAATAAAATAGAAATCGTCGAGAGCGATTGAGCCGCCAAGCCCGAGGCTTGAGCGCCAATCCCCTCGCTACAACTGCAAATTTTGACAGTGTTTTAAAACAACTTTTAGACCTTTGTGAGTTCAATTCAAGTATAAAGAACTTGATTGAACTCACTAGTCACCCTCAATGAACCAAAACAAGCAAAAATAGCTTGTTTTACTACCTTTTTGCACTTGACTGAAAGCTTGAACTGGATTGTGGGTTTGGAAGTGAAAGATTGCTGAGATTTTGGTCAATTTATGGACTGGATTGTGTAGAGTATAAGGTTGATTGTTGAACACAGGTTGAATGTAAAGACCTGTGTTTTAAAATAATTTTCGGAAATAATGTTGGGTAAATGTGAGAAAATGAAATTAGAGTGATGTGGGGTCAATGTGATGGGAGTATATGCATTGGGGTGTCTTTAGAACACATTAGAAATACAAAGGGTGCTAGTGCAATTGGTGGTGTGTATATATATTAGTTTGTGGCTGATTTTTTTCATTATTCACACATCTTTCTCTCTCTTTCTTCCTCCCCAAAACCAGCGTTTCTCTCCCCCTCTCTCCCCATGGCTTCTCCCATTTCTCCCTTTACAAATCTAACCAAAACTTGAGCTCCACACTTAGTCCCTTCACAAAAGCTTCTCCGAATTTCGTGATCTACGTGTTGGTGTATCTATTTCATCCCGGTGTTTGAAGAATTTCACTTGGAACTTAGAGGAAGAGTTGGGGTTTTGCTCTTTGGTGGGTTTCAAGCTTCTAAACATTGAGGTAGGGAACAATATTCTACCTTCTCTAAGTGTATATTGAATGAATTAATGCACCACTCTTGTTTTTGCTTCTAAGATTTTCATTACACTTGTTTTCACCATGGAAGTGAACTTGGTTGTGTTTGAGTTTGGGTTTTGTGTGTTTAGTTGATCAATCCATAAATTGATTGTTGATGTGTCCCTCTCTCTTGATTAGTTGTGTTTTGGAACCCCATTTTTGGTCTTGGATTGAAGCCCTATTGATTTGAACAAGCTGTCAAAATTTTCGCTCGAGAGCATTTTGGACCGATCCAAAATTAGTTGGATCGATCCAAAACCTTCTGTTGGCTCCCGGACCATTTTGGACCGATCCAAAATTATTTGGATCGATCCAGATTCCTTTGTTCGGTTTGTGGACCGATCCAAAATTATTTGGATCGATCCAAAACCTTCTGTTGGCTCCCGGACCATTTTGGACCGATCCAAAATTATTTGGACCGATCCAGATTTCCTTTGCTCAGACAGATTTTTTTTCCAACTTCGCGGGCACGCCCCGGCTTCGTCCGAACTCCGATTGAGGTGATTCTTGAACCGTTGGAAAGCTATACGAGTCTACTTTCAAACCCAATTGGTTTCATATCCATATCCTTTGTATTTTGAGAGAAATGCCCTTTTTACTATCAGTGTGTCGTATTTACTCGAGGTATATAACTCCATTTGTATGTTCCATCGCTCTGGGCCCTCTTTGGCCATTTCAAAACTTCTCAAATTGACCTCTAAGCTTCGGTAACCTATCATGGTGCGTTTTATGCTTTGTTTTGTTTGTCTTGGTTTCTCACGCACATTGGACACGTGTTGATTTGACTATCACCGACATGTTTTTGAGTTTTTGAAACAAAGATGATTGTGTGAATGTTTTGGACACTCGAAAAAGGGTATTGTGATACGTGAATTGGTTTTGGGCAGTAAATTGAACTTATGAGTTGATAAATGGTAATATAAAGGTGAAATGGATGACACGGGGCCCGAAAGGGTATGCCCGGAGTGACACGGGGCCCGAAAGGGTATGCCCGGAGTGACACGGGGCCTTTATGGTATGCCCGGAGTGACACGGGGCCTATATGGCATGCCCGGAAAATGATCAAATGTTTGGAAATGAATGAGATTGATATGGATATCGTGCAAATCATATGAGAAATGTTGTGTGAGTGTCAGACACGAAACAAGTGAATGATTAAAAGGAATAAGATGTATTTGATAAATGTAAAGGATGCTTGGGTTATTCTAGATGTTTTGGGTATTTGTGATGTATTGTAAAATGAAATGTCTGTGTAAATGACTGTGTTTTGAGGGGAACGAACACACGACACGCAATGTAATGGTTATAAAGAAACTTATGGATATTCTAGTTTCATTAGATCTTTGAGGTATCTCCTAGACATTTTGCCATTGAGTTGAATTATCTTGGTTCATCTTAGCCTACTCATTTATGTGTATCATACCTTCATGTGCATCTTTCATTCTCTATACCCTTAGTGTTGGTAGAAATGTTTCCTACGAGCTAGTGAGCTCACCCTATCTTTCCCAGGTACACAGCATGGAGCATGATATCGGATGCGTGGAGTGTGATGCATGCCACGAAGAATTTAAGATCATGAAGTTATTTTCTCATTTTCATGCTAAGTACATTTTTGTAAGATAATTTTGTAACTTTAATTTCTCCAAGCTTTTGAGTATTTCAACTTATGTAATAACTTTAAAACCTTTGTTATTTTGTATGGGTACGGGTACCCTTGACTAGAAGCTCATTGTACTTCGACTTTGGCTTTCTATGGAAAATTGTTTGACTTTAATCGATCCTATGTGGATTTTATTTGTATTTTGGTTTATTAAAATTGAGGGTGTGACATTGAATTTGGTGTTCACAGATGATTTTTCAGGTGGTTTTCCATGTGAGAGAAATGGGTTTGTAGAGAGAGAGAGATTGGACGAAATTGGGGAGAGCTCTGGAACTGAACTGGTGAACCCCTCAATAAGGGGTAGTGGAGGGTATATATAGAGTGGGTGGAGGAAAGGCAGTAGAGAGAGAGGAAGTGGGTTTGTAGTTTAGGTGTAGCTTAGGTGTAGTTTTAGGTGTAGTGGAGGGTATTATACGTGTATAGAGGTTGTTAGATGCTCCACTCTGCATGAAATCTCATGATGAGATACTCTCTGCAGTTCTGGCCCAGTTCAAAGTTGAGCTCAAAGCCGTGGGCTTGGCCAAGGTGCTCTGACATTGGCCAAAGGTCTAAGGCTTGAGCGCTCAAGGTGCTTGGTGGCAGACTGTTTGGTTCAATAAGGCTTGGTTTTTCTTGGGTTATTTGGAGGTGTTTGGTTGATTTTGATCACATTCAAACTATCTTCACAAGTTCCGGGTAGTTATGATTGGTTCGTTCTCATCATTGGGAATGCTCGAGTGTGCACTAGGTTCAAAATCGGGGTGTCTACACCAAGATCACAATCTCCCTTCGATTACCTCATAATTAGGGACAGAGGCTGAGTTTTCCGTTTGATTTAAAAAAAATCAATTACTCTCTCTGTTTTATAAAATTTGATTACTACGAAATTACGTGTAATTTTCAAGTTAAAAAATAACGTGGTTACGAAAATAATTTTTGAATCAATATGGATTTTGTTTGATAGATCTCATCGAAAACTTTTATACGATACAAAAAAGTTCAAAAATTATTTTGGTAAATACATTATTTTTTAGTTTAAAAATTGCATATAGTTTCATAGTAATTAAACTTTATGAGACGGAGGGAGTATGATTTTAGCAACTGGGGTATTAAAATCAAATGCAAAACTTAGCCTGAGCTCCGTCTAGTGACTCTAGCCATCCTTACTTTCGATCCAGTTCACTTTGAATCATTTGTAAACCTTTTCCCCCCTCAAAACAATGATCGGAACCGTTTATTTTATTTTTAAAACTTGTCAAGAACATTGGTCACGTCAAAGATTGCATTGATTGAAAGGTCTTGCTAAAGGATGTACCATTGCACTCATTAAAGGTACACAAAAGTACACTTTTTCGGTCTCACTTATAGTTTAAAGTACATTTATATGTTAAAGTAAATTTTTAAATGTACTTTAAAGTATAAATGAGACCCAACAAATATATTTTTTCGTACTCTTAACGGGTGCAATGTTGTACTAGTTAGCATTTCCTTTGACCGAATACAATTAGTTATAATTTTGGACGGATTAATCTTATAAAAAAAAGGTGTGCCTAAGGAGGAGTGCAACCCATTTAAAGCTGAGTTTTTAAAATGATTTTAGCAACTAAAATCAACACTAATTTTAACAAATGAGTTTATCAGGTGCTATAATCTAGGTTGATAAACTCAACCTTACACATTATCTGAAACATATTGTATTTAACACATTTATCATATACGTACCTATGTATATAGGTCTGTGTGTTTCTACATGTACGCATACATTTACATAATATGGCTTTCTGCGGTTCAAGTGACTGTTACCATTCCTAATGGCTCATTTGTTAAAGAGTTATGTTTTGTAGTGGAAAAAATAGATATAATATGAAGGCGGCTAATAATGCCGAAACTATTTTTTATTTATGCCAAAATCACTTTTGTTCATGCCAAAACACTAATTTTCTTTGTTTCCAAAATGACTTATATGCCATTTCACCACATCAGTACCCTTTTATTATAAAACTAGCCCCTCAATCTCTTTAATGTTTTGTACAACACGGCCAAACCCTCAGGAGGTCGGCTAGGTATTCCGCCATTTTCGTATCTTGCACTATTTTAATCATCAAGGTACCTGTGAGTGTCCCTCATTGTTTAGGGTTTGAGAATGCATGCATTGAGGTAATTTCTACGGCCATTTTTTTTTATTATTCCGCCATTATTTATTTATTTATTTCAAACAAGATAAGTTCTACAACACAGATGCTGTGATTATTTAGGAAAATTGTTGTAGGTTCATGTGTAAGACAAATATTATACGTTTGTGCGATTCTTTTCCCCTTGATATGTCAAACAAATGAGTATAACTTTCCCTTTTTCGGGTTAGGTCATTGCTTTAGAAGTCCCATTCCATTTCTTGCATTGGCCTGCTTTACGGATCTAATGAGTAAAGAAATGTATCCCTTGAATTGTTTCTTGGGTTGAAAATCTATGTGGCGATAACAGTTGCATTCTTTTGAGTTTTTTGATATAAGCAGTGGGTTAAATGGGAAGGGATCGAATGGTTAGTTTTGATGTTTATTAGATTTCTTAACGCCCATCCATGTTTCTTTTTTTTATTTTAACAATTGGCATAATCTAAAATATGATTTCAATTTTTTTATAATGTGGGGAAGTTGAAAATTGTAGCGTCATTTGCTTATCAATTTATTCATCTCAAGACTTTAGCTTATTAGATTTTAGAAAGTGTGGGAATTGATCTTAGATTTCGGATTCGGAAAAATACTATATACTAAACTCAAAGTTTTTATCAATTTATTCATTTCAAGACTTTTAGTTTATTGGGATTTTAGAACGTGCTAGAATTGATCTTATGCAACGAATGTTGAAAATTCACAATAAAGAGAGAAACATAAAGAAAGTTTGAATTGGGCTGGGCTTGATGTTATCTGTGGTGCTGATCCAATTTTCCTTTCTGAAAAATGAGAGAATGGATGTTTGCTAAAGTTTTTTGATGTTTAGATTAAAATTGAAGTGTTAGGTTTGTCATAAATGGGATATGATGGTAAAAGGGCATGTAGGTAATTGTGGAAGTAAGAAATATCAGAGTTTTGGCAACAACACTTTTGTTTTTGACATGAACAAAAGGGGTTTTGGTATATCAGCATCCAATTAGAATGATGAATATAATTAGGATGGGATTTAAAAGTTACTTCGTTCGTTTAAGTTTGGTAGAACGGATGAGGTCATGAGGGATGGATAATACGCGATGTTAAGAATTCTACATTTTGCCCTTGATAATTTGGTCCCCATATCTCTGGTATGCAAAATCAATTGGTTGCTTCCATCAACAAACAACTACAAAATCAAACTTCTCCTTAATACCTACAAAATGAAAATGGAAATTTGCTAAAATCAACCGCTTGATTTTAGCAAATGGAAAACTACCCTAAGTACTTGAAGTGACTGAAGAACCCATTTCTGCGAACAACTAAAAATCAATCTCAGAATCAAACTCGTGGGAATTTCACGTCGGATTTTGCTTCGTAATCAATTGGTCTCTTACCAAACTCGAAAAATCATAACTTACAGAAATGGGTTTGGTGAATAGGGCCAGAGGGTTTTTTGAAATGGGGTCAGAAAATCCAGTTGAAGATCCCATAACGTTGCCATCTCTAAGAACACAGTTGAAAAACTCAGAAGGTCGGTGCTCAACTTCTCCTTGTTCTTCTTTCTTCTCCTCCTCCTCCTCCTCCTCCTCCTCCAGTAGCAGCTGCAGGAATTTATAGGGTGTTCTGAAAATTACCTCAAAAAGGTTGAAGTGAACCTTTTTGAAGATATGCTGTTCTTTAGGGTTGGAGATCCTCTATTGCAAAATCTCCCTGTGCCTCTGTTGTATGGAATTTTAGACGGTTGGATTGTGAGTTTTATTTTTATATTTTAAAATTTTGTATGTGATTAATGACCAAAAACCCCCTTGCAACAGAGGAACAGGGGGATTTTGCAATAGAGGATGTGGTTCCCTTCTTTAGGATGATATGATATGACAAGATTTTATATTAGAGTCCTAGAGTCTGAAGGAAAAAATTGTTCAAGTTACCAGAGCTTTGCAAAGTATTTGGTTTCCTTTCCAAGCTTGTCTATAATTCTATAAGCTATAAAAAAACAGTGCTCGGGTTCAAGGTTCTTTTTTGGGTCACGTAGCTAAAAATCGAAAACATTTGACATTTTTAAAGAGAATGCCAATGAACTTTTGCAACTGAGCATAAAGATAAAAAATATCAGTGAAATGTCACTAATTTTTAAAAGTTATATTTTAGTTTAAAAAATTCAAACAAATCAACTCTTGCCTCTTGGCCGACCACCACCCCACCTCTGATCGACTACTTCCGCCGAACAAAAAAATTAGTGAGATTTCACAAATTTTAAAAAGTTCTAATTTCGTATAGGAAAATTCAAAAACTCACCACCCCACCTTTGGCCAACCACCACTCCATCTCTAGCTGACCACTTCCAGCGACCAAAAAAATTAGTGAAATGTCACTAATTTTTAAAAACTCTAATTTCGAACATAAAATCCACCTCACCTTTCGCCGACCACTTCCAGCGACCAAAAAAATTAGTGAAATGTCACTAATTTTTAAAAATTCAAATTTCGAACATAAAATTCAAAAAAATACCACCCTACCTTCGGCTGACCACCACCCCACCCCTTCTAGCGACCAAAAAAATTAGTGAAATTTTGCTAATTTTTAAAAATTCAAAATTCAAAAAATTAGTGAAACTTCACTAATATTAAAAAAATCAACGTCTGATCCGTTCAAATTAGTGATTGACGTTTGATCCGTTCAAAAACAATGGTAGCAGGTGAGCAGGTGATGATGATAACGCCGCCGTACAGAAAAACAAGGGGAAAGACGAGGAGGAGGCAAGGTTTCGAATCCCGTACTGACTTAGGTACCGATTTTTCCACCGGTACGGTATGGTACCGGATACCATTCCGAATTTAGTGGTACTACTTAAATATGTGTGTGTGTGTGTGTGTGTAAAATTGAATAGAGAATTAAAACATGTGTGGTGCGTGTTGTACACTATTTACTCTCTGAAAAAGTAGATACAATGACTTTCTAGTTCCACCCATGTGCTCTTCCCCAAAAAACTTTAGCGTCATAAAGTAAAGTTACATTAGAAAGGACTTCTCAGTGCAGGAAAAAAATTTCATTGGTAAGAGATGAATCTTCTTGTTCATCTTCTTCATTTAAGAGAGCAGATTTGGGTCAGTTGGTCATCATCTTCGTTCGCAGTAGGTGAGGCTCAAATCACCCTCTTTGTTTTAGTTGGAAAAGAGATCAGATCTCGCTCAGCTTCATCGTCTTCTTTGTTCGTAGTGGGTAAGGCTTTGATCATGGTCTTCATTTCCATTAATGTTGACCATGTCCTTATAATCAGTTGCAAATGGTGCATGTCCTTGGCTTAAAAATGGAATAAAATGTCGTATTTTTGACTAATTTTTGCTTCTTTTTTCTTCCTCTATTTTCTTGTTTAGTTTTTTAAACTTGTTTAATTCAGATATGGATTGCAATTGGGTTGTGGGCTGGGTGTTTAATTATTTTTAAGTTGGGTGTTCAATTATTTTGAGTAGAGTGTTCAAGAGTATTAGAATTGGATATATAAAAAGAAAAAAAACTAAAATTAATACATGTATTCTATTTATTTATTTATTTGGGGTGTTCAATTGCACACCTTGCAATGGCTATGGAGCAGCTTGTGTTCTCCTCTATTACCATTGTCGTTTTTCTTTCTCTATTTTTTTTAGTCGCCTCTCTCCCTTCTTTTTTTTTTTTTGGGTAAATCTCTCTCCCTTCTTTGCCTAAGAAGAAGAGGTGTGGGCCCATCTTCCTCTATTTTTTTTAGTTGCCTCTTTCCCTTCTTTGCCTGAGAAGAAGAGGTGTGGGCCCAAAGGGGTGTTGTGGTGAAGTGGGGGCCAAATATAATTTGGATTCAGGGGTGTATCCAAAAATAATGCCTCCACAAGGGGATATAATTATCCTTGCCATTGTGAACCTTCTATCTAGCATGCACCTTGATGTCGTTGAGGTGACGTACTACCCACCCTTGGACAGAGGTTACTCCGAAAGGATGCGTCATTGAGCTTTGTTCCTTTAATGGGGGTACTGTCTCATTGGCTAAACATATTATAACAGCTGGAGCCCATCCCTGAGGGAGGTTGCAACTCTGGTATTCCCCTCCGATCATTTAACTCAGCACAAAAAAGAAAAAAGAAGAAGAAGAAGAGGAATGGACTTTAAAATTTTTCAAACATTAATTTTTTACATGAACTATTGAAGTTAAATCGCAAAAGCTTCTCTGCAATCCAACTCCAATTGTATTTCTAGACAAAAAAAAAAAAACTAAAAAGAATCTGCACATGCGCGCGTGAGAGAGAGAGAGAGAGTAACGCCCCAATGGTCCATTAATAAATAAATATTGTAATTTATTTAAACAGAAAATTCAATTTCATTAAATTCCAAAGAAAAAATTAATAAATTCTTTTAACGGAAAGTTAAAAGTTAGCTTTCTTATTACAACTAAGAATAAATAGAACTTTAACATTTTCTGAAAAAATTTAAACACTTATTCAAAGTTCAATTGAAAATAAAGGACGCAGCCGTCGAGCTAAAAACAAATTAATAGTGAAGCCGTTGTTCCTCCACTTCATATTCATCTTGCTGCTCCATCACCTTGTAATTAGCAGACAGATCTTCCTCTCCTTCTGTACTTGGTGTTGGAGACGTCAAGGCCATAAAAATAGCACCATGAGTGATAAATTTACACTCAATATGACACTCAAAGCTACCCCATTACTAAAGTATGTTCATGCAACAATTAATACAATTAAAAGCACATAAAAAAATTTAATAACATGGTCATGAAATATTAAATATGATGGGTTTAACAAATGACCTGATCACAAGTTTCATTCTATTTCATTTTTCCTCAACACAACTTCACTTATGGTCTTTCAATATGCACTTTTCTTCTCCCAAATAGTTACATTAGTCTTCACCAATTGCCACCCACAGTATACCTTAGGAGCCTGATCACACAGCAAAGCCATCTTGGGGTATACTGCGCATGGATCACGATTGATCACCCATTGATCAATCTTTATATGGCATCGATTCTCAATACTTTAGGTGTCTGATCACATAGCGAAGCTACCTTGGGGTATACTGTGCAAGGCTCACGATTGATCACCCATTGATCAATCCCTATCCGGCATCGATTCCCACCCACAGTATACTTTCAGTGCCCGATCACACAACAAAGCTACCTAAAAGTATAAATTACGCATGACTCAAGACCCATACCGGACATGTCCCATTCCCCAAATCCAATAAATGAAACACTCATCTTTTTAGTTTATTAAAATTAATCGCAATAGTCAATTACACAAGTTTAATGGTTTAAAAAAAATTCCAGTAAGCCAAACAATCACATGCGTCCAATTATAGCATGAAAAGAAAATTTAACGGTGAAATCGACTATCTTAAGCCCATACATGTCAGTTACCTTGCCAACCACTAAAAATAGTAAACGGATTCCAAAAATAACGAAATTTTACAGTAAAATATTTCGTCAAATTTGACACAAGTTTACTGTTTTGATCAAAGCCTAAATACAGTCCTAAATGATGCAAAACAGTGTTTTAAGCTAAACAATGAATCGGTCTAAAACAGTTTAATTTAGCCAACTTCTAAAAATCATAATTAATGCTACAAACCTCGGATTGGAATGAGTTTGGTATGAAAGTTTCATAACATTTCAAGACCTAAAACTTTCGTGTTTTATGTTCTTCGTGAATTTGCCTCAAAATGCCCCAAAACGTATAGATCAGAGGGTGGGATACTCGTACTCATTTTTTCGTTGTGTAAACCATTTAAATTCTGATTTTTTTACATTACCAACTTGATTCCATCTAATATCTCTGCTCTGATCATAAAATACTCCATTTGAATTATAACAACGGTATTAGAAACCACGTAAACAACATAACTAAAGTAAAAGTTATGTTTTGGAGAGCCCTACCTTTCTTCCGAAGATTTAAGCACGCTACAAACGTAAGAAGATTTAAGATTGTTGAACGGCTGAGTTTTTGGAATAGAAATCACACAAGAGGAGACAACCGAGAGTGAGAGCTTGAGAGAAGTTGTGCTGTGAGTGAGCCAGGCATGGATTTACAACCGTGAGTGAGGGAGTTGTAGAGAAGAAGATGGAGAGGGTAAAAACTGATTACCCTACTATTAGGCATAGCACGTGCCTAAGATGTGCACCACGAGAGAGTGAATAGCTCGGCACCACATAGGGGAGTCCTTGAGCCCTTTGCCGAGCTGGATTGATCATGAATAAGGTCAAAAGTCGAATTAAACTAAAGCACCAGGATGTACCAGCTCGGTAAAGCCGTGGGGTATGCCCCCTGAATTGGCCAAACTGGAGAGGCTACGAATATAGCTTGGAAAGCATTCTGGAATACATAGTTCAGCTCGGCGTGATGAACTGAACTTGTAGACACCCCGATTTTGAACCTAGGATGTGCTTGAGCATTCCCGATGATGAAACAGACCAATCATGACTACCCGAAACTTGTGAAAATGGCTTGAACTTGATCAAAATCAACCAAACATCACCAAATAACCCAACCTAAACCAAGCATTGTTGAACCAAGTCAAACCAGCAATTTGTCACCAAGAGCCTTGAGCGCTCAATCCGTGAGGAGCACCTTGAGCGCTCAATCCTATGGCTTTGAGCGCTCAACTCTGAACCAATCAGGAATCTACAGAGTATCTCATGCAGGGGGGAGCGTCTAACCACTTCTATACGTATTGTACACGTATAATACACCCTACATTGCTATAATCTACACCTAAGACTACTCCTAAGATACAAACCCACTATTTCTCTCTCCCCTCTTTCCCTCCACTCACTCTATATAAACCATCCACCACCCCCTGATTCAGGGTTCACCATTTTATACATTCCAACACATAATAATCCGAGTAATCGTCCATTACTCTCTCTCTCTCTCTACAAAAACCACTTATTTCCCATCAAAACCACTTGCAAAAACCACCATTCAACCAAGAATTCGAGCTTTGATCATCAATTAACCCCATACTCTACACCATCCATCCCAAATACTGACCAAAACATCAACAATTGTTCATCTTCAAACCCACAATCAAGTTCAAGCTTTCAATCAAGTGTAAAAAGGTAGTTAGACAAGTGTTTTTTTTACTTTTTTTGGTTCATCTGAGGGTGACCAGTGAGTTCAAACAAGTTATTCGTACTTGTATTGAACTCACAAAGGTCTAAAAGTTGCTTAAAACATTATTAAAATCTGCAGTAGTAATAGGGGTTGAGCGCTCAAGCCTCTAGCCTTGAGCGCTCAAACCCAATTATGGGCAGTTTACTGTTTTGCTGAGTTTATGAGCTTTCCTTTAGTTTTGATTGTTGTTTAATAGTTAATTAGGTTCATTTAATCCTCAAAGAGTTTATGTTTTTACTTCAAAACTACTTGCATGAGCCTAAATTAGCTATTTTAAGGCAATCAAGTTATAAAATCTTTGAAAGTCTTGAGTTCGGATGCAAAACAGTGTCTGTGAGATTTTGTAAACCTTCATATTATGTTTCATGGTTCTGAAAATCATCCAGAATATGTTTTCTTAACAAAAATCAGGAAGTCATGTAATGACTTGAGTGCTCAATGCCATCTACTTGAGCGCTCAATCTGTTCTTGAGCAGTTTGTTGATTTTTTGGATGTTTTGATGATGGATCATGGTTTTTTAGAATTCAAGTGTGCGTAGGGTTTTGTTACTGTGCATATGATCTAGATTCTCTTCTTTCTTCCATTTCCAAGTATTTCCTTTGTTAAAACATGATGATTTTCTTCTTTTTATCATTGTTTATGAGATCAATCTGTCTATTTTCATCTGATTCTCCATTAAAAACATTTTATTGATATTTGATCTTGTAAATAAAGAGTAAAGAAGGGATGAAAGTGTTAAAAATCACAGAGGCCCGAGTTGGGTTTGAGCGCTCAAACTGGTTTGGGAAGGTTGAGCGCTCAAATCATCACCATTGAGCGCTTAACCCCTGTTTTGGAACCCAGATTGTAAGTCAGTTTGTTGAGCATCAAGTTTATAATTTCTTGAATTGTTTGTTCAGTTTCTGTTGTTTTTGTAGATATTCGTTGTAATAATCCTTCATTATCATCATTTCCATGTAAATCATGTACACAAGCATCCACGTTAAATTTGCATTTTTCGTTATTCTCTTATTGTTTACATGATTCCCATCCCCGAATCCCCATTTTTGTAATTTGAATTGAACTTCAAACATTTCCAAAATCCCACAAAATGTTGAGTAGAGACCGGTTCACGGATCGGGCGAGAGGGGTGCCGTAAAACCCTTCCCCTCTCGTAACCAAACCCCCGAATCCAAGAAATCTTTGGTTCCGCCATGATCAGTAAAATCTTTTTTTCAAATGGGCAAACGAGTCATATTTTATTGGTTTCTCGGGTTCGGACCTCAAATCAGGGTGGCAACTCTAACAAACACAATCTTTTGAAACGCGAAAATTGAACCATTTTCTGTGGGCCGTCTACAGAACTATGTACGAGTTATTCCGAGCTACGTGTAAGCTTGGCACCGCCACGAGTAGGGCGGTGAAACATAGTGCTCTACAGCAGTTCCTTATGAGATAAGGAGAAATCCCATGAAATAAGGGATTAATACGGGAAGTCCTAAGGTGATTATGAGTATACCCCATATGGGAAAGGATCCTATATGGAAAGAAAGACCTCTGCTAAACGAAACCTAGTAGGAAATGGAGACTTGTCCCTAATAGGAAAGTCCTGTTAGGAAAAGGATTCCTAAAGGAAAAAGGAAACAAGGGCACGAGATGCCTAAATTGATGAACGGCCAGGCCAATAAATATAAGGCAATAACCCTGACAAAAGGTACGCTGTGAAACCTATTTTCATACGCATTGTGATTTGAGCTTTCAAGTACGTGATACTAACTTAGGCATTGGAGGGCCTTTGCCAACGAGGGGCGAAGGTGCTCTAACCCTTTTTCTGTCTTGCAGATCTAGGGTTGATTCAAGGAAGCACGTGATCCAGGGTTACGTGGATTTATCCTCGTACATAAGAAAAGAATAAGGCAAGGGAATTTATATAACAAAGAAGAATAATAAAGGAATGAGGGAGAAATTGGAAGATGGAAAGCCATATAGGAAAGGAAATGATATATGGAAATGAGATTGATAGGATTTTTGGAGAATTATATTATAAGGACAAAAGGCAAGGTTTCTTTCTTATTTAGGAAGCTAATTCTAAAAAAGCAAACTTGATTAGGAAATATACAATCTAGGAAAATCTAATTTTATGGAAGCAAATAATTGTATATAACGTATAAATGGAAATGGTAGGGAATTAATATATATGGAAACTAGTTTATACATATATTCAATAAAACATTTATGTAATATATTCTGTCACGCCCCCACATTGGTGAAACATAATAATCATAAATTTCACGTGGAAGTCCACACTTGACACGGTCAAGTCAAAGTCAAAATTAATTTTACCGGGTCAAAGTCAAATATTACAACAACTACGGGTACCCATACCCCAAATGAAATGAGTAAACACAAGAGTTATTAGAAATCTCCTTATCAAAAGATAAACCGAGATTAAGTTACAAAATCAACTTAACAAAAATAGTGAACTCAAAGATAATAAGGTAACTCCATTATCGCTTCCAAAACATGTCATGCATGCACCACATCATGCTCCTCCGGGTTGATTACCTGAAAATTTTTAGGGTGATCTCACTAGCCCAGTAGAAAACGTCTATCAAATCTAGATATGATGAAATGCTAATGGAGTGCGTGCAACAAAAAGGAGATTTCACAATATACTCACGGAAGCCCCAATTTTAGATATAAACAATTAGAATCCCATATGCTCGACCAAGATTAACCGGTGTGCCGTTGTGTCTGATACGTACCCGATACTCCGTAGGTGTCCAATTGCTTGACCGTTCGGGTGATTAATAATTAACTAGAATTTCGTCCCAAGCGTAGGACTATCGACCGGTGTAGCATAATAAATCCAGAAGTACCGGAGTCGAACCATAGAGACGGTCTATGGTGCTTAACTCAAACAATGTCGGCTCTACGTTTGTAATTGGCTCTCAAGTAGCCACCCCTTGCTCAAATGATTTAACTAATTAACTGAATTAAACTAATTTAACTACTGGACTTTTGAATTTAACAAGGAGAGCACAGCCGTGGGCACTACGGTGTTCGCAGCTAGCCTAATTCACATTCACTCGGGCCACAATTATTCAATTAATAGATTTGAAAATATGAAAAGATAATTTCCAACAAATGCGCACCGTTTGTCACCAATCTCTGCGCGCATTTGGAATTGGTAATGCTCTGGTTTGTTTGCTAGAAAAACTTCCGTATTCAAAAATTGCGCATTAATTGGAGTGATTTGGCACTGAGGTGGAACATAAATTAGCCTAGCCACGGGGCACCTTCGTCCCGCGGCCGCACTCAATGCGACTACTCACGCATTATTGAGAGTGCATCAAAAATAACACAAACCTTAGATCTAAACATAATTAAATAGTGAAAACAATAACAGAAATTAGTACTGAAGATTGCGCAATAAAAGTAACCTTGATTAATGAAAGCAAAACATCAATCCACGCCGAGAATCTTGAAAACAGAACGCTGAACAGAGAATATGAGATCTGTAGCCAAAAACTTGAAAAACTAAAAAAAAAACTCTCTAAAAGTTATCCAACCGTAAAACAAGTTAAGTGCTAACTATTTATACAAAACTTCGAAATCCCCATAAAAACCTAATAAACATCGAAAATACTCCTCGCGGATGACCAAAATGGCGGCGTTTAATATGTCGCATAATCCACTCGGTAGCGCTACAGGTATTCCTTGGTAGCGCTACCGCTTGCCTATCGTGTATGTTGACCGTTGACCTGCTGGCTTGACCGTTGACCTTCACTCTATCACGCCGGTAGCGCTACACCTATTTTGGTGTAGCGCTCAAGAACATTATGTTCATCTTTTGCACCTCTTTGTGCCCACTTTGAGCGCTCCGAGGAATTGGGGTAGCGCTCCCGATGGGTCTCGACCATTCCCATGCACAATCCACTTGCTTCCAACTCCTGATCGACGTGCATGTCCTTCCAATACATCAGAATCACACTCATGACCTTAGAATACCTGCAAATTATACTCGAGACACAGAAACACCACATGCACATATTAATTGGAAAATAAAGCTCAAATCGCACGTCTAACATGCTAAAACCCCATACTTAGGCGCTTGTAAGCAAGCTTCTCACGCGCCAATCACATCCCCCAACTTGAGCGTTGCTAGTCCCTAGTAACGAACGAAACAAAAATAATAAAAACAATACAACGACTCAATAAGGGATACGAGGGTTATGCAACCTGTATAACATCGAATGAACAATTAAAATATAGTCTCTTAGTTACCCACAACTCAGTCACATGCATGCTCCAACAAAAATTAGCAACTCTTTGTGCCCACTTTGAGCGCTCCGAGGAATTGGGGTAGCGCTCCCGACGGGTCTCGACCATTCCCATGCACAATCCACTTGCTTCCAACTCCTGATCGACGTGCATGTCCATTCAATACATCAGAATCACACTCATGACCTTAGAATGCCTGCAAATTATAAGCAAGCTTCTCACGCACCTATCACCAACTCACTCACACACCCCTTGTTTCATTTAACTTCATCATTTACTAAGATTCCGGGCATGCAATATAGGCCCCGTGTCATTCTGGGCATACCCTTACATAGGGCCCCGTGTCATTCCGGGCATACCCCTTGTGAGGGCCTCGTGTCATTCCGGGCATATCCTTCCGTAGGACCCCGTGTCACGTCTTTCATTCTTTCATTTTCACCTCACGTTCATTCCATGTGATTCATTTAGTTCGAAAACTCGTAGTGTGTCGGTTATGGCAAAGTTAATATGCGTCCAAGAACGTGTGAAATTGTGACAAAATATCATTCATACCACGATAGATTACCAAAGCTTAAAAGTCAAGTTGAGAAGCTTAGAAAAGACCAATAAAGGCCCGGAGCATAGGAACATAAGAATGGAGTTATGAACCTCGAGAAAA
Source organism: Vaccinium macrocarpon (assembly GCA_022606695.1). NCBI lineage: Eukaryota > Viridiplantae > Streptophyta > Magnoliopsida > Ericales > Ericaceae > Vaccinium > Vaccinium macrocarpon. The sequence continues at coordinate 16,919,747 of CM040181.1, read as the reverse complement.
CCTAACACCTTAATATGAAAAAGCACATTTCTCTCAAAATACAAAGGCTATGAATATGATACCAATTGGGTTTGAAAGTAGACTCATAGAGCTTTCCAACGGTTCAAGAATCACCTCAATCGGAATTCGGATGAAGTCAGGGCGTGCCCGCGAAGTTAGGTCAAAATCTGCCTTATAAGCAGACAGGTATCAATACTAAGGAAATGTAGTATCGATACCAGACCACCTAAAACTGAACAGAATGAATGCGTATCGATACTAAAGAAAGGTAGTATCGATACAAAAACCGTTACGAGCAAAATTTACAGAATTCAAACTGGTTTTTCTCACTAGATCACAATGGGGCTCAACCCAATCACTTCCAAGGCAAAAATTAGACTCAAAGGCATCCAAGGTAATGAAACAACAACACATTTAACTTAGCACAACATAAAAAATGTGAATCAAACCCAACCAAAACAAGAAACATGAAAAATGAATTTTCTTGCAAGAAATGAAGAAAATGATCAAATGTGGTTACACCACTCTCATTAAACACCTCAAAACACTTAGAGAAGATAGAAATTCCCTACCTCAAGAATGATTTAGCTCCAAAAATGAGATCCCAACACCCTAGCTCCTCCTATTTGAGCTTCAAGCAAATGTATGCCTCCCGGGGCAAAATGAGCACAAACCAAGCTTGGAAATGCGAAGAGGGACTAATTTTGGTGAAGGGTTATGAAGGTTTTTAGTTGGGATGAAGTGGTTTGAAGCTTTGAGTGAGAGAGCAATGGAGGAGTAGAGAGAGAGAGGGCGTTCGGCTAGGGAAGATGAAGAAAGGGGCAGATTTTTGGTTCTAATCCCCTACACCCACTCCCTTATACACTCTCCAATAATTATACAACAAGCCCACAATTCACATGTGTAAATCAAATAAACCCCAATCACAAATAACACATAATTACTCCTCATTTAATCACTTTAAATCTTTTCCAATATTAATTTACGAAAAACAACACTATTTTATGGGTCTTTACATATTCAAATAAATAATGTAACTACTAAAATCACGGTCTTTACACACTCACACACAGAGGACATGAGAGGATTTATGGCTAGAGAGAGCTTGAGTCAGTTTCTTCAGATTGAGTTCTTCGTTGTTTTGTGATGGAATAAAAGAACCTTGGTCTTCTCTCCTTTCTCTTTTGAGGATCTATTTGTGGAAGAAGTTAATCAATCAAATTATTGGATTGGTAGGATTAGAAAGAAGAAATCAATCGTGAACTAAATCAATTTTGTCCTTACTTAGATCAAGTTTTATTTTGTGAGTTGAACTTTCAATATAAAAGTGATTATACACCGTTGTTTATACTCTTGTGAGAGTTTCTCTTTTTGTTAGTAGTTTTTGAAAGAAAATCCCTTGGGATTAGACGTTACTAGCACTGAATTCAAAACTAGTTGGATTAGATGTGACTAGCACCAGATTCAAAATTAGTCAGAGTGATGGGGATAGATTATTCGTTGTAAAGGTTATCTAGCACCCATGAATTTCTAGAATTTAGATTCGGATAGATTGGGGATTATATTTTATAAGTGGGCCAAATTTGATAAACAAAACGGGTTATTGGATGTTCTTGGAGCAATGCTTCACACCAATCACAGCACACAACATGTCATTTTGTCCCCCAATTTGCCAACAAGTTAGTCAAGGGTCCTACAATTTTAACCAATCACATCTGATGTGGAGTACAATATGACTTTGTTCCAAGAGCAGAGAATAATTTCTTCCTATTCTAGAGCCTCTCCTATCTCTTCAAACCATCAACTTCAAGCTACGGTTGAAAAAATATTAGTAGTAATACCCTTGTTGAGTTTGTTAGGTCCTACAATGACCCAACAAACTAAACTATATTATTAATACCCTACGTTATTCTAACTAAGACGGTGTTTAGATGGCTTACTTTTTTTTTTTGAACTTTTTGAATTTTAGGTGTTTGGGTGGAGGTACCAATAATGAGTTATAGGAAAATGAGTTTTTGATTTTTGGATTAAGAGAAGAGAAGAGAAGTCAGAAGTAGGGCTAGATGATCTTTTTGACTTCTAATTTTTCATTCTAGTCAACAAAATAACCTACATAATTTATTATATACATATCTCAGTACACACCCCAATTTGGACCCTTTGGATATACTTAAGCAGTGGCCAGTCGGCTCCCCGATGATGAAAGAAATCAAAACACGCCTCAAAAAGCTTAGGACAGTGCTTTTCTCTTTTAAAAAAAAAAAAAAAACTGTAAGTTCCTTATTTGTGATTGTCTAATTTCGTGACGTTTCATGTAATTGAAATCCTTTGCAAATGCTAGTAAGTTATTTGAGTGGTGAGTTGGAGTCTAGGTAGTAATCAATGCCTTAGTCGAAGCTAGTATTCAGCGCCTTAGTCATTGTATTGAATGATTCGCAATGCACATGAAATCCAGATACAACAAGGTTAAATAGGTCACTTGAGCCACTTAGAGAGATTGCTCGAGCAAACTAGAAGATTCAATACGTATAGAGAATAGGATATAACAAGGTTAAAAAGATCGCTCGAGCCACCTGAAGAGACGGCTTGAGCGAGCATTTCTAGGTCAGAAAGTCTATATAAAGTGTGTGTTTCATTCTAATAAAAAACCCCAACAGCCAAAACGTTTTCTAGAGAGAGAAAAGTTCGTGAGACCTAAAGAAACATTTGTAGATTGATTCCTTAAGTTCAATGAGGTTTTAACATCTCTATGCTCGCATAATCTCTCTCAAGGTGGATTGTTTATCTTTACCCCTTTTGGAGTTCTTTGAAGGAGTTCAAAGATGATTAGAGGATGATCTAAAGGAGGAGTCCTGCGTAGATCAAGAATTTGGGGAGTCGAGTCTGAAGGAGCATCTATTAGAGCAGTTCATGAGGAGTTAGTAAAGAAGTTCTTAGCCAATATTAAAGGAGTTCATAGCGTGGTTGTATGAAACTTTGTTTCCGGGTTTTGCGTATAGTGCTCTCTTCCCTCCCATGGTTTTTTTCCCCACCTTGGGGGCTTTTCCACGTATATCTGTGTGTTATGCTTACTGTTTAATTATTTCGTTTATTATCTTGCATAATCACATAGATTAGGATTTAATTATATTAACCCGCTTAATTAATTTATTAACCATAATAGTAACTGAAGAGGTGATCCGATTTTGGTATTTTAAAAACATTTTCAAAAACTAGAGCTCCGCATTCAAAACCAGACCCACCGCTCAAAAGAGCAAACTGAGCACTCCGAAGCACTCAATTCAAAGGTTGACCTGAGCGCTCAACTCCACTGAGCACGCTTGACTCTCTCAATCCCAAATTACTTGTCCTCTCTGGAGAATTCGTGTATTTTGCACGCAAAAATAATGTATAAGCATTATTTTCTTTTCAAAAATTTTTACACCAATTTAAAGATCTCATTGAGTAAAAAGAATGGGTGTAAATTTTTTTGAAAAATAATTTTTGTAAAACCATCATTTTTTGCGTGCAAAATACAAGGTTTCCCAAAAAAGGTAACCAATTTGGGATGAAGGGAATATTGAAACAACAAGATGCTAACTAAATTGAAAAAACATGACTAAAACAAGCCGAGCGCCCGGATTAGTATCCGAGCGCCTTGTACTGAATACAGGTGCTTAGGCCTCAAGTACCTTGAGGTTTTGAACCTCATTGATTTTTGACAATAAAAGCCAATTGGGGACCAAACCAGTATAGGAAACTGGACAAAACCCAAAGGATCTCCTCAAAATAGCAAATAAGCCCACTAAAATCAAAATTAAGTCATTATTTCTCGTGTGTAATTAATCTATTAACGGTTTTATTGTCATAATTCATAAATATAGGAAAAGTAAAATGTATAACAAAGATAAGAAACTGAAAAAGTAAAAACATCATGCACTCTATTTAGAAGCAAAACAAGAAGAAGAAATTGTGGCAAGCTGTACTTGTAACCGGCAAAAGGAAAAAAAGAAAATGAAAAGAAAAAGAAGAAGAAGAAAGCTGTTTAAAGGAAGGGAATATGATATGGAGATTTGAACCATGCTTCACATGGTCAAAGACTTAAATTGGGGCCCAAAACAAAACCACTGAGCTATGACCACCGGACTAGCCACGTTTCATGCCAAATTATATGTGGACTTATCTACAAAGTGAGGGCCCTAATTTTCAGCCTAAAATTGGAGGCCCTAAGCGGCCGCTTGGTGTCATGTGATCAGTTCAAAAAAAACAAAAAAACATAACAGCCGCCTGGTGGGCTTGCTCCCAGGGAGCCCTACATAGACGGACACATAGATAGATAGATAGATGTCGCGCACAAAACTTTTTGGGTTTCACTAATATCACCCCACTTACAAACACAATACATTTTTTTTAATACATAAAAGGTTTTAACCCGATAAAGTCAATGTAAATTAGTGATCAAAGTAAATTAGTGTATTCCATCGTAAAGATTTTTGTGGCTTGAAAAAAAAAAACCAAGTTTTATGTCTATATAAAGCATGTTGGGTTGTTTGTATAAAGTTATATTTACCTTCTCGTCTCTATATACTCTATATACTTTTAAGAAGCTTAAAACAATTTTTTAAAATTTTTCTCGTAGAAAGTATATCTAACATGCTACAAGTTTCAAAATTTATCATATTCTAAAAAAAATTCTGATCCCGCCACTGTTCTTACGGTGGTAAATTAAAGTAGTCTCTTATCAATCATGAAGCCTTAGATTTCTCACAGAAATCTTCATACGCAACTTGACAAATTTGGTACTTAAATTACATGACAGAAGTGTAACATTTAGAACCATCCATTTTAATTCTTGCTCCAAATCATGCGGCCTGCATGTTGGAAATAACAAGGGCAAAAAAGATGACTGAAAAGTCAAGACACAAATCCACTACCACCAGTCACTTGGATTTCATATGGAGGATTTCAGGCATGCCGTGTACGGATTTGAGATTTTTGTAAGATTAAAAGTGTCATGCACATAAGCACATTGCTCGTCAGATTTGAGACTGTAAGTTGGGAAAAAATATCTCTTAATTATTATAGTAGTTTAATTTGTGATCAGTCTAGGGCAGGCTTTGGGCTTATGCTAAGGCAGGCCAGCTCATGGCATAAGCCAGTGAAATCACCGCTTTAATCCCCTCAAAAGATATAAAAAAATTGGAGCCCCAAAACATTAAAGTCTCCTATGTATTGTGATATTTATTTTTTGACAACTATATGTTAAAATTTTTGTCCTGATATATATTATGTAATGATTTTAGGAATTGATATTGACACTCCCTGTTTTGATATCGGCACTCCCTTTTTTTGTTTGTATTAGGTAAAGTTACTAAAATACCCTTGTATTTTAAAAGTAATAGAAAAATGTAATTACAAAGTACAAGGATGATGAAGTAACTTCATCTAATAGAGACAAAATAAGGAGTGTCAATATCAAAATGGGGAGTGCCAATATCAATTCTCATGATTTTTTATCAAGATATATTTTGAAAAAATTTATGAGGCAAAATACATAGAGGACCTCATCTAATGAGTCACTTTTAGGCCTCCAAAACAAATGAGCCGGAACTGCGCTAAGGATGTGGCATGTTGCCGCATTATGAAATTTAATTTAATTTTGGAGGCTCTTAATTTCTTTTGTGCTCTTATTATGTTATGCTGATACATAAAATTCGTGTGACGATTTACTAAAAAGAAAATAATTGTGAGAATACAAAAATATAAATTGATTGTCAAGTTCTATACTACTGTCAAGGATCCCGGATTTCCCAGATGGGAGCTTTTTTCGGTGTTTTGATGCTTTTAAAAATTGTTTTTGGAAAATTCGATATACAGCTTTTGTGAAAAACTACTTGGATCAAGTCCTTTCCGGTATTTTTTTTTTGAGGATTTCTCACGGGGACCCTTAAAACCACCTTTTAAACACATTGGACGGTTCGGATCGTGAAAATTTGATTTGGAACTAAGAGTCCCGAATCTGGGATCCCTGACTGGATCGGGACTCTCTCTCTCTCTCTCTCTCTCTCTCTCTCTCTATATATATATATATATATATATATATATATATATATATATATATATACACTGGTGATCCAGTCCGGGATCCCGGATTTCCCGGACTGGAGCATTTTTCGGTGTTTTGATGCTTTTAAACATTGTTTTTGGGAAATCCAAGCCATCCAATGTGTTCAAAAGGTGTTTTCCAAGGTCCTCGCGAGAAATCTTCAAAAAAAAATACCGGGAAGGGCTTGATCCAAGTAGTTTTTCGCAAAAACTGTAAATATAAAGTTTTTGCGAAAACTGCTTGGATCAAGCCTTTCCCGGTATTTTTTTTTGAAGATTTCTCACGGGGGCCTTGGAAAACACCTTTTGAACACATTGGACGGCTCGGATCGTCAAAAAAATATCGGGAACATGGAGTCCCGGATCCGGGACTCCCGGACTAGAACACTACTCTATATATATATATATATATATATATATATATATATATATATATATATATATATATATATATATATATATATTCCAATCTTTATGCATTGGGTGCATATATTCTTCTAGATGATCATAGCGGCATGATACTGATGAATGATGATCCTCAAATAAGAAGGGTCCCCCTCTTGGATTCATGGAATATTTACTAATTGTTAGTGACACTGTCAAATTCCAGAGAGCATGTTGTACGGCGAGGATATGCTCTTTCGATGCTGTATATTCATAGATCACTGCATCGATCATTCTAGCTAGCGTACACGGGTTGACGTTAGGGCTACAAATGAACCAAGTCGTTCGTGAGCTCGGCTCGGTTTGAAAAGAGCTCATTTGAACTTGATTCGTTAAGTTTTTATCAAGGCTGGGCTCAAGCTCGAGTTCGTTATAAACCTTAACAAACAAGCCTAAGCACGTCAAGGCTCGACTCGGCTCAATAAGGCTCGTTTACTTTTTAGAAGAATTAAATAATATAACTTCTTATTCCAATTTCATATTATAATGCACCATCTTTTTAAAAACTTATTAAATTTCACTGTATTTTGAAATTAAGACTATTTGTCTAAAGAGTATGTAGATATAAAACATATATACATGCACAACTAAAACTTCCTTTGTTGTCTTAAGCCTATTTGAGTATACTGATGGCTCGCTAAGACTCCTAAACAAGCTCGAGCTCAAGTCAAGCCTAGACCAACTCGGCTCGAGCTCAGCTCGTTAAGTTTTCATTAAGCTCGGGCTCGAGCTCGAGCTTGTTAAAAACTCAATAAGCAAAAAATCGGCCAAAAACTAACAAATGCAAAAAAAAAATTGTGGTAAAATTGTAATTACACGAGGGGCAATTACTTGCAAATTTAATTTGAATAAATCAAATTAAATGAGTAATTAAATAAATAAAGTTAATGGTAAATGAAATTATTAAAATTCGAACTAAAAAACAAAAAAGAAAAAAGAAAAAAAATTGAGCCCAGAGAGAGAGAGAAGGCCAGGAGGGGGATTTGGGTAGACGGGCGTGGGGCCGGGGGTGTTGTCGGTGTCAAGGGGGGGTAATTTATGTTATATGTTATACTTCATGCGTAATTTATGTGGCAAGTATGGATTAGAATAATGGAGACCGAATTTTGAGGACTATATTGTTGTCTAGAGATTTTTAGAGTATTATTTATTTAAGAGAATTTTAAAATAATTGTATATAATTTTTGTGGTTTTAGGGCCTATCAGTTGTAATAATGTTGGAGATTTGCTTTTGAAGTTTTAGAATTTCTGAGTCCTTATATAAATAGCAAAGTAGTTAATCCCATACTAGTGAGCGTACCATTTTTTCTACTGGAACGGTACATACCGGTACCAGTGTGTATCTCGGTACTGTTTGGGATTAACCGTAATATATATTTCATATAGTTTAATATATTTATATATAACTACAAAATTTAAAGTAGCGAAAAAATAAAATTCTAACACTTTGATGTACAATGATATTGGTTCTAATAAGAAGTTGACACGTTAGCACATGAGGGACTCCAAAGTTTTGTTAAATTATCTTAAAGTTCAAGCATTTTTTTATTATGAAAAAAATACACTAGTACTTGTGTACTGAATGAAATCCCGGTATTGACCTGGTATCGACCAGTACAATTGGGCGTCAATGCTAAAATTCGAGTGCAAGGGAGCGCGACATCAATGCTAATAATTGGGCGACAATGCTAAAAGCCATCAACGGATGAGTAAACTTATGGAAAGAAATTATCAACTGGTCTTAGATTGGACTCTCCAAAAAAAATTACCAATTTTAATAAGAAATTTATTTTGGTACTTTCCAAATTACTAATCATACTCCAAATGAGGAGTGCCAAAATTAATACAAAACACCCTGTTGGGATGCCGGACTAGACACCTGGATTTGGAAAACACCCGGATTACATACTCTGGTCCCACCTTACTCCCCTGTTTGGATGGCAAAATAAGCCCTGGACTTGGCTCACTTTTGGGAGAAGATATCAGGGTGCTCTTGGATTTGGTAACGATAGCCTTGACCCTGTCGTTACGTAATGAGGGGCGATGTGGTTCTTCCTCTACCCTTTCTACCCCTCCAAATCCGGGTGATATAAATTTTGCCCTAATCTTGATTTTGTCATTGGTTGTGTTTACAACACCCACCATTATCGATCTGTGAATGGGGATTTTTTTATTGGATTTCTGTCCTAATATTGTGGCTATCATTGGTTGTGTTTACAAAACCCAGCATTAGCGATCTGATTTGGGGTTTTTTGATATTTGCCCTAATCTTGTCCATGTGGTTCTGCCCTAATTATATTTGCAAATGTCAGTACATTTGTGCAAAAATTATTATATTGAGAACCCCTAATCTGTGCAATACCTTTATCAATCAGTTTGAATGGAATTGTTATGCCCTAATGTCTACTTTATATGATAATTTTTCATCAATTGAAATAAGGTTCAATGAAGTTGTGAGTACATTTGGGTTAATCCCAGCTTTGATAATTTTTCATCAATTGAAATAAGGTTCAATGTGAGTACATATGAGCACATTTTGTAATCCTAGCTTCAGGGAAACAAGCTTGCATCTGATTTTTTAGGACTTCTAAATACGAGGGACGAAATTTGAAATCACTTTGCCAAACACCGTCATCTACAAGGGTTGTAACGTATTGGAGCAAATTTTCTTCCTCCACCTTGGTCCAACCATGACGTGCCATTGAAACCAAGTTAAAAATACAAATGAAATTGAGACTTATTTTTTTATTCAAAAATTGTTTGTAAAAGAAATAAGAGTTTTGTTTCATATTTATAAAGAAAATTGTATCAAACATTCAACCACAAACTCATCATTCAATCATCTATCTACCACTCCACCAACCATTAACCATTCAACTATCATATACTCTCCATTCAACAAAAAAAATTAAAAAATATATAATTAACCTACTCACCGTTCAAATCAACAATTAATTGTCTTTTATTAATATAAAATTATTAAATTTTTTTTCCTGGATTTTTTTTGTAATTCGGGTTGAATATTTTTTTGGGATTTATTGTGTTTTTTTCGTATTTATTATGTAATTATTATGTATTTGTTGTTATTATAATAAAATTAATCCATTTAGTTTATTAAAATATAAAACCGGGGGCAAATAGGTCATTTTCCCTCTTATCCTATCAAATCCACCTTCCAAATCCCCCTTCTCAAAATACCATCCAAACACCTCACTAACAATTCCACCCTTCTAATGAGGTGAGGCCACTCTCATTACTAAATCCACCATCATTACAAATCCACCTTCAAATCTACCCTCATTACAAATCCACCTAAATCATCTCCGGCATCCAAACGGGATGATATAGACTTGATTTTGACACTCTCATTTTGGAGTTAGTAATTTGGGAATGCCAAAAAATCATTGCTCTTTTCATTGCCGGCCCTTGGGCAAGGCCCAAGAGGCCTAGGCCTAGGGCATCAAAAAATAATATAAAAATAGAGGCGCTTCAATAATTTTTAGTATTAGGTTGAGTAGGAGTATTTTGAAGCAGAAACAAGCGGTTCAATTAAGTTTTAGGGCTCTCAAAAACTGTTATTGTTAAAGTTCAATGATACACACAAAGCAAAAGCCCATTTTGTGGCCCAATAAAATCAGAGGATAAATACACTATTTTTTTTAGAAAACGAAAATTATGTAGCAAATAAGTTCACAAGGATCCTTTTAATGATATGTTATTGTTCATTTTATATTTGGACTAAGTGTTCATAAAGGAATTGATCTAAAATTTTGACATGTCTTAATTATAAGAATTTTTTTTCAGGTTGTCATGTGACCATTGAAGGGTACATGAAGCGCAGCTAGTGCCCTCATGCCAATATTAACGAGTAATTGACCCATTGCCGTCACCAAAGCCACTCCTTGCAACCTCCATTCGATAAAAAGCTAGTGGCGCAAGAACAAGAAGACATCGCTCGCGTTGAGCTGCTTTTCCTTAATAATCCAGCTCCACCCATTACTGTTTACTATGGATTAAAATAATTATATAAGCAACTAATTCTGCTTTTGTTATTTAGTTATAGAGAAATATAAGGGTGGATTAGGTTTAGGGCACCCAAATACTTTGGGTTGGCCTTGGCTCTTTTAGTACTTCTATTTTTACCTTGAGAGAATCTTTTTTACGGAGGATCCATAAAAGGGGGTTTGCACCGAGCAAATCCCCGCCGTCCATTCCGAGATCCAACGGCTTGGGTGCCGTGCACTCTCCCTCTCTCCTCATTAAAAGATCTTGGGTTTAAAAAAAACTACACTGCTCCCGAGCCGTTGAATCTCGGGATAGACGGCAAAGATTTGATCGGTGCAACTCCCTTTTACGGATCCTCGTAAGAAAGATTCTCTCTTTTACTTTTTCCATTGTAAAAATTCTGTTGCATGCGAATCTGTTAGTCAGATAAAGAAGCTCTATGTAGGCAGCCATTTGGTGCCTCAAAGTAAGGAGAATATTTTGATGCAGCCTTCGAAAGAAACATCGCGCGCTTCTCTTCAAAAAATTCAACTCCTTTGTTGATGATCGAAGATATATATCTTGATTCAGGATTTTTCCAAAACTGCTAAAACTGTTAAAATTGCAAAAAGGTCTAAAAATAATTAATATATGTGAGAAGAATGATTTGTCTCAAAATCTCTGTTTAACTTTTTTTTTTTTTGACACTTTTAGTCCATTTGGGAAACTCCCTCTTAGTCTTGAAATCAAATTCCTTCTATCATAATCTCTCTCTCTCTCTCTCTCTCTCTCTCTCTCTCTCTCTCCGAGCTAGCTTTTATAGAACCGCGCGATTTCAATTCACATGTAAGAAATTATGGCAAAGTTCAACCGGTTTTCATGGTATGAGAAAATAGGAACAATTAACATAAATATCAATGATTGAAGACCGTTCACAGGCATCACGTTAATCTCTATATAATGAAGAGTAACGCATAGAAAGGGTTAAGCTCCCCTCCATACTCCCCATATTTCTTTACACACCCATTTGGGGTTTCTTTTTTTGATCAGCAAAGAATAATTATATAGATCCATGAGGGGAAAAACAACGATACATTTCAAGGCTGCCAAGGAGAGAGTAGTGAAACCCACAAAAATGACACCACAGTAAACCAGCCTAGAAAGAAAACAAAAATCTGAAAAGTTGAAAAGGATTCAACTTAACAAGAGCCCCAAAAAGATTCCAAAACTAAACACAAACAATTCACCCAACAGAAATCATCATAAAACCCCACACTTCCTACCCCAAGGACTGAATTAATGCCGGAAGTCTTAGTAAGATATCATTTGTCGAGAACTTGTAAAGCTTCAGTCTAGAACTAATTTAATCGGATGTTGATAAATACCTGAACAAATCATGCTTCGGGTATTAAGATAGTTAGTATGAGTTTAATTTTTTCATGCACTGTCCATTTCAAGTAAAAAAAAAAAGTAAGTACATGCAGTTATTAATGTCCAATTAAAATGATATTTGCAAACCTAATGTTCAGACAATAGTTTCAATAATGTTTTTTAGAATCATGTTGGGCAACTTAGATAGTTAATTACTTTTACAACTGAGTTAGGTGTTTCCAGTAGATTTTGGTCTTTATGTTGTAGATAAAAGTAAGATTGTTTATCTTGTTGTGGTTTTTTGGGCTTCTTGAGCTTTTTATATGAGTGAGAGACTTTTGGGACTTTTTTGGTCAAAAAAATTGAAAAAGCAGATAAGAGGAACATGGTTAATCAAATTATTTTTCCGACAACTTTTATTCAAGCTTATAAATAAGAGATGAATACCTATGGCACTTTTCTTATTTCTTTGCATCTTCTTGCATGTAAGACCACCAATACCCCTGGAATATTGCTCGGTGGGCTATGGATCTTTCGCTTGTCTGTCCTTCACATGTTCCAGCATGGATCTCATGGAGGAATTTATGGACTAGAGTTGGGTGTACACATAGTAAATATGGACCAATGAAGGATTTTCTATAAAGCTTACCTTCTGGAGAGAGCAAAAAACGTACAGCTTGGTTTTGATCTTGTGAGCTTCCTTTTTTTTTTTTTTTATCGGTTTTATAACTTGTTTGTTTCCTTATTTTTCCGTTCACAAATTTGCAGATGCCATGGGCTAGACTTCTAAGCTACATTTTGGGCTTTTGAACACTATACAATTATGAAAGGCCCAACTGGGCAGCATGAGACTTTTATTGGACGTATTTCTCTTTTGTTATACGGAGTAAATGATATGGATGGATGACCTTGGGTAGTGTAACAATATAGAATAGAAGATAGAATTTATTGTATTAGTTGTACGTATAGCCTTTTGGCTATATAAGGCTATTAGTTAGAAAGAAATGATACAAGCAAAAGAGAGAAAGAAAAGGCAAAGAGCAAAATATCACTCTAAATAATATTTGAGTAGTTCAGAAGACTAACTTTCTACATATTTGTGTCCAGTACTTTGTTTACTTTTCAGCTTTTATTATCTGCTCGGTTTCATAACACGTTATCAGTATGAGACCCTAACCTCTTGTAGTATCCTATTCCTACATATTGGATTTCATACACTATTCTATATTTTTCTTTCTAAATACTTATATGTATGGAAGGTTGATCATATGAATGAAAAAAAAAAGGGACTAATCAATAATGAATTCGGAAGCATTGTACTCTTAAAAAAATAAAAATTATTGTGCCAGAAGTACATATCAACTATGAATCCTGAAGTATTCTAGTTATGAAAAAAAAATTAATTAATTTGGAATCCTAAAGTATTCTTGATGCAGCGGAATCCACAAGAAACTAGTTGCGTACTAGTTCAAACGAGAATAGGTCTCAAATCCACGAGGTTCTTGAATCCACAAGAAGAAAGAGATATAACTCAGAATTATATTTGATTAAAAACTGCCCAATAATAGAGGTTACATGCCCTTTTATAGGGAAAACTAGCAAACCCTAGCAAAACTTATCTAAAAATTAAAGTATCCCAAAAATTGGGGAAACTCCCAAGATTGAAAACTAGAAAGAAAAATAAGATATTCCCAATTGGAAACAACGTAAACGGAATTACACGCTAATAGTAATTCGTAATCTAATTATTACCTAAAATAGCAAAATTACTAAATTGAAGGCCTAAATAAATGAATTTGGCCGAAATCCACAATCAGTCACGATTAGGGTGATGAGTATTGATCGCAGAGCGATTTTACTTCAGCCCACCAAGTTTGGGCATATTTCGGGCTCGTCGATAAATTGCCGAATTTGACAATTTTCAATTAAGAGTTGTTTGGGCCTCTTAGGCTTCGACCGGTCCAATTGATCATAGAATTGGGGGCCACTACTTGTTCTGCATCAATCCCCTCTTCTTCGAAAGAACTCGACCTCGAGTTCAAATCTGGATAGAGCGGCTCCTCCTCATGATACTAAAAAATATCCGCAACGTTGAACACATTGGAGATCTGCATGGACTCGGGAAGATCAATCACATAAGCATTGTCCCCGATTTTCTTCAAAATCTTGTACGGACCATACTTCCTTGGTCAGAACTTGTTGTAGGTGCCGACGGAAACCTCTTCTTCTTTAGAAAAATCATCACCTCATCACCTACGTTGAACAGTTTAACACGCCTACCCTTGTCCGCAGCTGCCTTGTTTTTTGCATTTGTCACAGCCAACTTTTGCCTCACGTAATCAATCACCTCTTGGGACTGCTTAGTCATTGCCTCAGCTGCAACGCTAACTTCAGGACCCCGCGGAAGACGGATTAAATCCACTACCTGCTTTGGAGGCGTCACATAAACCAAGGAAAAAGGTGATTTTCCCCGCGGGTGATCGCTAAATCGCTTGTTGAAGGCGAACTTCGGCTTGTGGTAATGCATTATCCCATTGCCTTGGCTTGTCCCCACATATGCTTCGAATCAGATTGCCCAAGCTCCTGTTAGTCACCTCTGTTTGACCATCAGTTTGTGGATGCACGGTAGAGCTTCGCTTCAGTGAAGTCCCAAACATCTTCCATAAAGTGACCCAAAAATGACTAAGGAACTTCACATCCCCTCGCCGGTAATAGATCGTGGAACCCCATGCAAACGCACCACCTCTCTAAAGAACAAACGGGCCACATGAGATGCATCGGATGTCTTGCGACACGCAATAAAATGCACCATTTTAGAAAACCTGTCTACTACTACAAACATAGAATCCATACCACGCTGGGTACGAGGCAGTCCCAACACAAAATCCATAGACAAATCTTCCCAAATATTATTAGGAACGGGTAAAGGTGTATAAAGACCAGTATTTTGAGGCTGACCCTTAGATACCTGACATGTATAGCATCTGCGCACAAAATTTCCAGCATCCCTCTTCAATTGTTGCCAGAAATACCTCTCCTCCAAGCTTGCAACTGTTTTGTCTCTTCCCAAATGACCACTCAATCCTCCACCATGAAGGTCTCGGATTAAGCTCTCCCTCAACGAAGTCCTTGGTATACAAAGCCGATTACCACGAAATAAATACCCATCAGTAACATGAAAGTCACTAATAGGTCGATTCTGAACGCACACTACCCAAATCTCTTTGAAATCCTCATCCCCTAGATACAACTCTTTCAAGAACTCAAAACCCACAATCTCTTGGGTTAAAGTCACCAACAACTTGGCTTGACGACTCAATGCATCAGCCACTTGATTTGTCACCCCAGACTTGTGCCGAGTGGTAAAAGGAAATTTCTAAATAAAAGTGGCCCACCGCACATGCATACTATCCAGCTTCTTTTGACTGTTGATGAACTTTAGTGCTTGATGGTCAGTGTATAACACAAACTCCCTTTGAATTAGATAATGCTCCCAATGTTTGAGGGCACGAACCACTGCATAGAACTCTTGGTCATAAGTGCTCCACTTCTGCCTTGCTTCACTTAACTTCTCGCTGAAGAAGGCCACAGGTCGCTTTTCTTGGGAAATAACAGCCCCAATACCAACTCCACTAGCATCAAATTCAACCTCAAAAACTCTCTCGAAGCTAGGTAAAGCTAGAACTGGAGCAGTGCACAACTTCTCCTTAATCACCGTGAAACTGTTGTTCGTTGCTTCTCCCCACAAGAACTTCCCTTTCTTCAAGCATTTAATGATCGGCATTACAATGGTGCTAAAATTTCGAATGAATTGCCTATAGAAAGTGGCCAATCCATGGAAACTCCGCACCTTTGTAATTGTTTTGGGAATTGGCCAATCACGAGTGGCGCGAACTTTGTCCTCATCCACATGTATACCGACAGCACTCACCACATAGCCTAAGAACAATAAGCTGTTTGTCAAGAAATTGCACTTCTTGAGTTGTATGTACAACTTATTTTCTTGTAGCACCATCAATACTTGGCGCACGTGCCCCACGTGCTCATCTTCTGTTTTGCTGTAGATAAGTATGTCGTCGAAATAAACGACGACAAACTTTCCCGTGAAAGGTCTCAACACCTGGTTCATCACCCGCATGAAAGTACTTGGAGCATTAGAAAGGCCGAAAGGCATAACCAACCATTCATAGAGGCCATCCTTGGTTTTGAATGCAGTCTTCCACTCATCGCCAGGTTGGATACGAATCTGATGGTACCCACTTCGTAGATCAATCTTGGAAAACCACTTGGATCCATCTGGCATGTCTAGCATATCATCCAGCCTAGGTATTGGAAACCTATACCGAATGGTGATCTTGTTGATGGTACGACTGTCCACACACATACGCCAACTCCCATCTTTCTTTGGTGTCAGCAACACTGGAACCCCACAAGGACTCAACCTTTCTCGTATATGGCCCTTCTGCAATAACTCCTCTACCTTTTCCCTCAGAATCTCATTCTCCTTCGGACTCATTCGATAGTGTGGTAAATTGGGCAGACTTGCCCCAGGCACTAAGTCAATCTGATGTTGAATGTCCCTCATTGGCGGAAGCTCGTTTGGCACGTCATCTGTAACCAACTCCTCAAATTCCTCCAACAAGGGTTGTATCTTCTTAGGTACAGCAACTGCAGCCATGCTCTTATCCTCTAAGACCAAAGATTTTACCACCATAGCATAAATCTGTTTAGACTCCTTAAAATCTGTCACAAAATCAACTTTTGAACTGGCAACTGTTAGAAACGATGGTTGCTGCACCTTTGGCTTGACAGACACCTTTTGATTGGAAGGAACCATAACAACCTTACGGGCCTCCCAGTTAAAAGAGTAGGTGTTGTCACGACCCTTGTACACCACATCCACATCAAACTGTCAGGGTCTACCTAACAGTATGTGGCTAGCATCCATCTCAATAACATCACAAGCAACCTTAGCCTTATAAAATTTTCCAATGGAAAGGGGAATTTTACAAACTTCGGTTACCTTTACTGTTGGGCCCTTTTTGATCCATCCAATGCTGTAAGGTGAAGGATGGGGCTCCGTCGGCAACTTCAGATGGTCCACCAGTCTTTTTGCCACAAAATTCTCGCAACTGTCACTATCTACAATTAGGTCACACACCTTCTGGTTGATTGAACAGCTTGATCGAAAGATGTTGTGACGCTGAGTGTGATCTTCTGATTTTGGCGCAAACAGCACCCTTTGCACCACGCAGTTGACTCGATCCCCATCTTCCTCGGCGTAGTCAACTTCATACTCTTCATTCCAGTCACCCACTGCTCCCTCAGCTTCTTCTTCTTCTTCCTCTGCCAATGCCAACTTTTGATCTGGATAATTACTAGAACGGTGACCAAGCTTTTGACACCTGTAGCACTTCTCAGGCATGGGCTTGGCATAAGGATTTGGCGCCTTCGTAGCCCCCGTTCTGCTGGAACTGCTTGTCTGATTGCCACCTCCTAATTTCGCTCCATCACCTTCTGTAGCCTTTGGTTGAAACGTCGACTTCCCCTAGATTCAGGAGGAATGGACGATTCTGACGTGTTACGACGGTATCCTGAGTATGCTGGTTTGTGGTCACGCTCCAACCGCTTGGCCTTCAATGCTAAGTTGTAGGCTTCATCCACATCCCACACTGTCTGCAACCCAATCTGATCCCGTATCGACTGCTTCAATCCATTAAGATACCTGGCTACCTTCTGTCCGTCTGACTCGTACAGATTATTACGATCTGCGAGTCGATTAAATTCAGCCGTGTAATCAAACACAGATTTGTTCCCCTGTCTGCCGTTTTGATAGGCATGAAAAAGGTGCTGCTTACAATCAGGGGGTAAAAACCTGTCCATCATGAGTTGTCTCATGCTGCGCCACATTCGCATAGAATCCTTTCCTTGCCTTCGTCGCTTCGTCTGCAACTGGTCCCACCAAACTGCAGCGCCACTTTTCAGTTTGTAAGCGACCACCTTGACCCTCTTTGAGTCTGGAATTCCCATCGTGTCAAGGAACCGATCAACCTCCAAAAGCTAGTCCAAGAACCCTTCAATTTCGAGATTACTGCTGAATGTGGGAAGGTCCACCTTCACACGATATTCGTCGAACAATTGTTGTGGTCGTTCTTGCGGATGGTTTTCCCTCGTTTCTCCTTCTGGTTTTGAATCTTCTTCGCTGTCTGCATAATTAGCCTGGCGTCTCCCAACTACAATCCGGTTATCGGGCTGGCGTTGGGCGAATCTCACCGCGTGTTCCCGATCCTAGTTAAGAGGACGACGTTGGGCAAATCCCACCTCGCGATTCCCTTCAACCTCTGCTGGTCCCTGGTTATGGCGAAGAGTCAACTGCAACTGCTGCAGTGTTTCATGAATCGCCGTTAACTGAGTTCGTGTTTCGTTGCAAAATTCACGAAGCCTTGTCAACTGGATTCGTTGTTCTTCTACCGTCTCCCTTAGATCAGTAAGCCCCTGAGTAATGTCACGGATTGTGTCATCAACTTTGTTAGGTGCCATCGAGCCAGAAATGATCTTGCTCTGATACCACTTGATGCAGCGGAATCCACAAGAAACTAGTTGCGTACTAGTTCAAACGAGAATAGGTCTCGAATCCACAAGAAGAAAGAGATATAACTTGGAATTATATTTGATTAAAAACTGCCCAATAATAGAGGTTACATGCCCTTTTATAGGGAAAACTAGCAAACCCTAGCAAAACTTACTTAAAAATTAAAGTATCCCAAAAATTGGGGAAACTCCCAAAATTGAAAACTAGAAAGAAAAATAAGATATTCCCAATTGGAAACAATGTAAACGGAATTACATGCTAAGAGTAATTCGTAATTTAATTATTACCTAAAATAGCAAAATTACTAAATTGAAGGCCTAAATAAATAAATTTGGCCGAAATCCACCATCAGTCACGATTAGGGTGGTGAGTATTGATCGCAGAGTGATTTTACTTCAGCCCACCAAGTTTGGGCCTATTCCGGGCTCGTCGATAAATTGCCGAATTTGGCAATTTTCAATTAAGAGTTGTTTGGGCCTCTTAGGCTTCAACCGGTCAAATTGATCATAGAATTGGGCCGCTACTTGTTCTGCATCAATTCTAGTAATAAAAATAAATACCTGAAGTATTTTTAGCAACAAGGTGGATGAGTTTTCAAATACAGAATCCACCACACCGCCTCGAACCCGTGACCTTCCGTAAGGGAAAGCACGAGTTTGGCCACTGAGCTAACCCCAGTGGTTGAGTAGAAACTAACAATTTTATTTATATATAGCATCTTGTTAGTAAATTTAGTATCTTTGATTACAATTAGTAATATAGTGTAAATTCAGAAACCAACTGTTCTTGTTATCTACCTTTGGTAAGGTTCTGATTTACTTGTCCAACTTACTAGAAATAATGTTTGGACATGGTCTTATCAAAGTTTTTTTTTTTATTTAGGTGGGACCATTGGACATAGACAATGTTAGCCTATAATGTTTTCTCGTAGCACTTGTTGAAAAAAAAGGAAGGGATTTTCACACCTTTTGTTGGAAGTTGTCAGTTTTTGTTTTTTGAGGAAGCTCATGAACGTCTTTAATTTCAGTAGATTTCTATCCCATGTACCCACTGCCAAATGAGAAACTATTCACCTTATTAGTTCAATGTTTTCATTCACTGATATTTGTGAGAGAAAAAAAAATGCACTGGTCACATTGAACTATTGGAGTATTAAACAAACACAAGTCAGTCCACATGTTTATAAATTTTGTATTCAAATGATTATGGAAATATTGTGTGCTATGACTCCTTACCATTATTACATATTGTTACTTGGGATATTATCACCACATCTCATTTAGATAAACTTGTACTGTTCAACTGACTCCTTATTTTTTTTTAAAAAAAATATTTGTCTAAATTAGAATATCTTGTTTTATAGACAATGTCGAACTACACAAAATTGAAATTTGCTGCACTTGACATTTCGGGAAGAAATTATCTTGATATAGAGATCCATCTCGATGCAATGGAAATAGGAAAAACGATCACAAATGGTAATAGCGCAAGTGCTATGATCTTTATCCGACATCACCTCCACGAGGACTTGAAGTCCGAGTATCTCACTGTCAAAGACCCACTAGTTTTGTGGAACAACCTAAAGGAAAGATATGCGCACCAAAAGACAGTCATGTTGCCAAGAGCTCGTTATCATTAGATGCATCTACGATTTGATGATTACAAATCGGTTAGCGAGTATAATTCTACCCTATTCAGAATTGTTTCACTTTTGAGACTGTGTGGGGAGAAAATTACTAAAATGGATATGTTAGAAAAGACATATTCCACGATTCACCCCAGAGACATGAATCTATCACAAACATATAGACAAAGGGGCTATGAAAAATACTCGGATCTGATATCCTGTCTCCTGGTAGCTGAACAAAACAATGAATTATTAATGAAAAATCACGAGTCCTGTCCAACTGGATCTATATCGTTTCCAGAAGCAAACAGAGTCTCATTCCACAGTCAGGGAGATGGCCGCGGCCGTGGCCGAGGTCATGAGCGCGGACGTGGACGGGGGCATGGTGGCCATAACTACTGAGTTCGTGGAGGACACATCAAGAAACCTAGCAAGAAAATTGATTTTTCCCGGAAGTGGAATAAATGGGATAGGTCGAATGTGTCCCAAGGAAAGGGAAAAGATTTGCAAGCTAAACCTTTTAAGAGTACAGAAGATTCATGTTACATATGTGGAGTGAAAGGTCATTGGTCGCGTACCTGTCGTACGCCAAAACATTTAGTTGATCTTTACCAGGCATCAATCAAGGGGAAAGGAAAAGAAGTTGAAACCAATTTTCTTGATCAAGTTAATCAAACTGACCCTTTTGAACATTTTGATTTTTCATCTTTTGATATATCTAATTTACCTGCTGGACCTAGTGGGACAAAAGATGATTTCTTTGATGATGGAGATGACTACCTTGATTGGTCCATGCATTTGGACTAAATTAGTATCTTTGCTTATGTTTGAAATAATAGTCTAAGGACTAATCTATCTTTCAATAATGTTGTAAGCAAGGTTATCAATACCGTACCGGTACCGGCCGGTACGTACCGGTTTTCTACAAAAACGGTACCAATGACCCTCAATACCGTACCGTGTTCAATACCGGTCGGTACCGGCCGAATACTGGCCGTACCGGAAAATACCGGGAATACCGGCCGGTACCGGAAAATACCGGGCAAATACCGGACAGAACAAAACTGCCACCATATTTCGGCCATAACTTTTTACTCCGAACTCCGATCAAGGCAAGTTATATATCAAAATTTAAGAGAATTTCAAGATCTACAACATTGTAGTTACACATTTTTTCTAATTTGGTATCGTTGTGACCCAAAAACTATGATTTCTGAATAGGGGGATTTAAAAAAAATAGGGTATGTTTTTTAAAAAGGGTTTGTGATGCATGGTTTCAACTTCTATCACTACCAAACGTCAAATACAACAAGTATGTACTAAATTTACATAGATTAAGAGGATTTAAGAAAATGAGATTGAAAATGTCATATTCTGTGACAAATTTTGTGTCTCTTGAACCCTATCTCTCAATATATATATAGTTGCGGCAAATCCGATACGGTACCCGGTATTGACCGGTACCGGTACCG
Source organism: Vaccinium macrocarpon (assembly GCA_022606695.1). Classification (NCBI taxonomy): domain Eukaryota; kingdom Viridiplantae; phylum Streptophyta; class Magnoliopsida; order Ericales; family Ericaceae; genus Vaccinium; species Vaccinium macrocarpon. The sequence goes on along the minus strand of CM040181.1, from coordinate 16,898,173 downwards.
TACCGTACCAATAGAAAAACCGGTACTCATGCCGATACGGTATTCAGAACCTTGGTTGTAAGAGATATGTCATGTTGTATTTTTCTTTTAGAATAAAAGTTTCAAGATGTGTTTCAATTACTTATTTGTGAAATCTTTAAATTTGTATTTTTGCATTTAGGGGCATGGATACTACTAATGGGACATTATCAAATGCAAAAATAAATGGTGAAGATATCTGTCGAGTAGATAGTGGTACGACACACACTATTCTTCGAGATAACAGATATTTCAAACATTTGACAAAGATAAAAGCTTATGTCAATATAATATCAGGTTCTGCAGATATTGTTCTAGGAAATATTGTTCTAGGAAACGGAACAAATTTAAATATTGACAATGCTTTGTATTCTACCAGATCCAAAAGAAATCTGTTAAGTTTTATGGATATACGTTGTAATGGTTATCATATTGAAACCACAAACGAAGGTAGAAAAAAATATTTGTATACCACTTTTAATGTGTCTAGAAAGATTTTCTGCATTATCTTCTGGGTTATATTACACGATGATTAGAACAATTGAATCATCTACTGTGATGCACCAGAAGTGCTCAAACCTAAAACTTTTTATGCTATGGCATGATCGCCTTGGGCATCCAGGTTCAATAATGATGTGTCTTATTGTTGAAAATTCACAAGGGCATCCGTTAAAGAATCAGAAGATTCTATTACCCAAGAATTATCCATGTAATGCCTGTTCACAAGGGAAACTGATAACTAGACCATTAATCTCCAAAGTGATTGCTAAATCACCATCATTTTTACAAAGAATACAAGGAGATATTTGTGGGCCGATACACCCACCATGTGGACCATTTCGATATTTTATGATTCTAGTTGATGCCTCAACTAGATGGTCACATACTTGTTTATTGTCTACATGAAATGTTGCATTTGCTAGATTCCTTGCTCAGATCATTAGATTAAGAGCACAGTTCTCAGACCATCAAATCAAAACAATTCGTCTTGACAATGCTGGAGAATTCACATCTCAGATATTTAATGATTGTTGCATGTCAATTGGTATTGATGTTGAGCATCCTATTGCACACACTCATACCCAGAATGGTTTGGCTGAATCTTTTATTAAAAGACTTCATTTTATTGCTCGACCATTGCTTATGAGAACAAAATTGCCAGTTTCTACTTGGGGACATGCTATTTTACATGTTGCATCTCTGATTCATGTTAGGCCAACTGCATATCATAAATATTCACCCACACAGCTTGCTCTTGGTCAACAACCAAATATCTCTCACTTAAGAGTTTTTGGTTGTGCAGTGTATGTACCTATTGCACCACCCCAACGTACTAAAATGGGTCCACAACGTAGGCTTGGATTTATGTTGGTTTTGATTCTCCATCCATCATTAGATACCTCGAACCCCTGACAGGCGATGTGTTTAAGGCACATTTTGAAGATTGTCATTTTTATGAATCAGTTTTCCCACCATTAGGGAGAGATAAGTCAAAGCCAGAAGCTCGACGTGAAATTATTTGGAATGTTTCGGCATTATCTCATCTTGATCCTCATACTAATCGATGTGAACTGGAAGTTCAAAGGATCATTCATTTGCAAAGAATTGCAAATTAGTTACCGGATGCATTTACAGATGCAAATAAAGTAACCAAGTCTCATACACCAGCTGCTAATATCCCAACACAGATCGAAATTCCCACAGGACAAATTACTAGTACAACAGCTGACGAATCTAAGGCACGCCAGAAGTGTGGGAGACCTATTGGTGCCAAAGATAAACTTCCCCGGAAAAAGAAAATCCAAGGCAAACAAATTGAAGTCCCACAAATAGCTGATACTCCTGAGGGGATCAAGCTAGTAAATGTAAAAACTCATAAAGAGGCTAAATCTGCAAATGAAAGAATGAATTTATCAATGTTTTCTCCTACATCTGAATCTCTCGAAGAGTTATTTCTTGAAATGGAATAGGTACCTGAGAATAATGAGATCTTAATACATTATATGAGTACGGGAGAAATGTTGGACATAAATAAAACCGTTGTCAACAACGCATTTTCATTTAAGGTTGCTCTTGACATTACTAGAAGTGATGATGAAAGTGAACCACAAACTATCGAAGAATGTCGACGCATAAATGATTGGCCAATGTGGAAAGGAGCAATTCAATCAGAATTGAACTCTCTCACAAAAAGAGAAGTATTTGGACTTGTAGTTCAAACCCCTGGAGGAATACAACCAGTGGGATACAAATGGGTGTTTGTGCGAAAATGCAATGAGAATAATGAAGTTGTGCGATATAAAGCACGACTTGTTGCACAAGGTTTCTCGCAAAGACCTAGAATTTATTATGAAGAGACATACTCTCCTATAATGGATGCTATCACATTCATATTTTTGGTAAGCTTGGTAGTTACAGAATGTCTGGACATGCGTCTGATGGACGTTGTGATAGCATACTTGTATGGATCACTAGATGCTGACGTATACATGAAGGTCCCTGAAGGATATACTATGCCTGAAGCATGCAGTTCAAAACCTCGAAGTGTTTATTCGCTTAAGCTACAAAAATCTTTATATGGGTTGAAACAATCTGGTCGTATGTGGTACAAACGCCTTAGCGATTATTTGTTAAAGGAAGGATATGAAAATGATCCTATTTGTTCATGTATTTTTACTAAGAAATCAAACTCTGGTTTTGCAATTATTGCGGTTTATGTTGATTATTTAAATCTCGTGGGAACTCTGGAAGAGCTCATAAAAACCGCCAAATATTTAAAGAAAGAGTTTGAGATGAAAGATCTTGGCAAAACGAAGTTTTGTCTCGGCCTGCAAATCGAGCATTTGCCAACTGGGGTTCTAGTACATCAGTCGACATATGCGGAAAAGGTTCTTAAGCAATTCTACATGGATAAAGCACATCCATTGAGTACTCCTATGGTTGTTCGATCACTTGATGTGAACAAAGATCCATTTCGTCCCAAAGAAGAGGGAGAGGAAATTCTTGGTCCGGAAGTACCATATATGAGTGTCATCGGTGCACTTATGTACCTGGCAAATTGTACACGACCAAATACTGCATTTTCAGTCAATTTATTGTCTCAATATAGTTCAGCTCTAACTCAAAGGCATTGGAAAGGAATTAAACACATATTTCGTTATCTCCGAGAAACGGTTGATTTGGGTTTGTTCTATTCTAATGGATCAAAGTCACAATTAATCGGATACGTAGATGCTAGTTATTTATCTGATCCACACAAAGCTCAGTCACAAACAAGATATGTGTTTACTTGTGGTGGTACTGCTATGTCATGGTGTTCTGTGAAGCAAATGTTAACTGTTACTTCTTCGAATCATTCTGAAATTATCGCGATTCATGAAACAAGCCGTGAATGTGTTTGGTTAAGATCTATGATACATCACATTCGGGAAAAGTGTGGATTATCCTCGATCAAAGATAACCCGACCATATTACATGAAGACAACGCCGCATGTATCACACAGATTAGAGCTAGTTATATCAAAGGAGACAGAACTAAGCATATTTCACCAAAATTCTTCTACACCCATGATCTCCAGAAAAGCGGTGATATTGATGTTCAACAAATATGTTCTACCGACAATTTGGCAGAATTATTCACGAAGGCATTACAAACTGCAACATTCAAAAAGCTGGTTAAAGGTATTGGGATGCGCCGACTCAAAGACATACCACACAAAGTTGAGGGGGAGTAATTGGTGTTAAAAGATAGACAATTGTAATCTTTTTCTTTTGTCTAAGGTTTTGTCCCACTGGGTTTTTCCTTAGCAAGGTGTTAATGAGACAATCTGTAGGTAGTTTTTCACTATGTACTCTTTTTCCTTCACCTAAGATTTTTCCCATTGGGTTTTCCTTGGTAAGGTTTTGATGAGGCATGTTCTTAGTATTTGGTCATCCAAGGGGAAGTGTTATAAATGATATGGATGGATGACCTTGGGTAGTGTAACAGTATTGAATAGAAGATAGAATTTATTGTATTAGTTGTACGTATAGCCTTTTGGCTATATAAGGCTATCAGTCAGAAAGAAATGATACAAGCAAAAGAGAGAAACAAAAGGCAGAGAGAAAAATACCACTCTGAATAATATTTGACTTCTCCAGAAGACTAACTTTCTACATATTTGTGTCCAGTACTTTGTTTACTTTTCAGCTCTTCTTATCTGCTCGGTTTCATAACATCTTTCAATTTTTTTGGTTAGTTTTTTTTTTGGAGGAAAGTGTCTCGGATTTCAGACCCTAATCAAAAAAGGATTTCTGAAATTTTCTCCCAAAATTGCCCTTTTTTCTGAAACTAAAAATCATATCTCTCACACCGTCACACCCCCGCCAATAGACTAGAAGCTCATACAGATTAGAAATGAAGAGATTGAAAAGCTGAATAAAATCGCAATTAAAGGGATTCTTAGATTGGGTAAAAAGCAAGCCCCGGCCCTAGGGCAAAGCCCAAGAGGCTTCAAATATTTGGGCTTAAAAGAGGCCCATGGATGGTTATAAATAGTTTCTCTGTATTGTAAATTGTTCCTCTTTGTCTAACAATAAGTTGAATGTGGTGTATCCTCTTTGTTTAAGTCGAATCCCATCCTAATTAAAGTGTCAAATTATCACATAAACCTTCAATATATAATAGAGAGAGAAACATAGATATAGGGGAGGTATCTGTAGTTGTTAGAAACCTTAAAAGGTCAATAAAAGGATAAAAATGTATATTCACATTAAACCATTAATTGAAGTTACCCAACAAAGCTGACAGGGTAGGTCGGTGCAATTTCAAAAACCTTAGGGGAGGTAGTGAAATTTACCCTTGGAGATAAAGTACAAGAAAAAGATCTTAGGGGAGGTAAGTGAAATTTACCCTAGAGATAAAGTATGAGAAAAAGATCTTATAGTAAGAAGGGTAGAACAAACATGAATTAAGTAATACCGGATCACAAAAAAATGTAATTAATAACATAAAACTCCTCCTTCAAAAAGGACAGTAAAAGTTTTGTGAAACTGTTAACCTTTGGACTGATTGGTGGTGTGGCGATGAACCCTTAGCTAATAAATACCCGGGACCTCATGTGAATAATGACACCACGGTTAAACAAATTTTTGGCAGTGATGGGATTCGGGATCTTAGTAGTATTTCTCACATCATTTCTAATTCTTCTTGCAATGATATTTTCAGCCTTCACAGGTCAAGGTATAACCAACCTAAGGACTGTCCGCATAGGGCTCCCACTCCTAATGGTTTATTTTCAGTTGCTTCTGCCTATGAGCTTCTTACTAAAGAAGAAAGTGACACCGTGGGGTGGAAGTGGTTTTGGAAGTTGAAACTTCCTCAAAAATTAAAAGGTTTTTTTATGGCTTCTTTTACATGACTGTCTGCCTACTAATGAACTGCGTACTCATAGGAAGATTATCTCTGAAAATTTTTGTCCTAGGTGTGGCTTATCCAATGAGAATAGCTCTAATCTTCTTAGAGAGTGTGAGAAAGCCAAAGCAATTTGGTCTCTCATACTTAATAACAATTGGAAAGAGGATAGATTTGAATGGCATGTTCAAGATTGGATTACCTTCAATCTGAAAAGGAAAGATAAAGTAGGCATAGGCTATGACGTTTCTTGTAGCACTTTATTTGCTATCATTCTTTGGCAAATTTGGAAGAATCGCAACAAAACGAGCTTTGAAAAAGGGGATATAAATTCTCTTTTTAGCATGAGAAACATCATAACATATGCCTCTGAAGTTACCAATGCATTTAAATCCCCACTCTTCAATGGTTATCCCAACACTATGCTAATTACTTGGTTTCCCCCTTTGGCAAGTGGTATGAAGTTGAATACGGACGGATGTGCCTACATGACCTACAACAAAGTGGGATTCGGTGGACTCTTTAGAGATCACCGTGGTCAATGGCTCCTAGGTTACTACGGGAAGCTGTCTTGCAAGTCTAGTTTGGAGGCCAAAATCTGGGCAATATATTGCGGGCTCACAAGCATGCTGGAAAAGGGATGCGCCAACATAGCAATCGAGTCAGATTCATCCATTGTAGTTTAGTTAATCACAGAGGGCACTAACAACAGCCACCCCAACTTGGATCTCATCTTAGATGCCAAAGCACTGCTAGCTCGCACAAGTTTTGTTCTCTCTCACATTTTTAGGGAGGCTAATTAAAGTGCAGACCATCTCGCACATTTGGGCGCCGAATAACATGAAGACCTTGTGGTTACTGAGGTATCTCCTCAATCCATCAAGCAGTTTGTGCTTGAAGATGGATTGGGAATTGGTAGGATTAGAAATTAGTATCTTGTTTTGTTTTGTAATAACTTTGGATCTTTAAACTCTCGTTTCATCATTTATTTAAGCTTCCGTTGCAGCAAAAAAAAAAATTTGTGAAAAAAAAAAAAGGTAGCAAATGTAACTTACCGAACACTTAGTGGATTAATTAAAACCACTCTAGTACCTGCACCCAAAAAAAAAAATCAGAGAAGCGCGAGAAATAAAGGATCCTAATTTTAGCACACGACGTTGTGGTGCACGAAACACATGGAGATTACTGCAAGTACATGGAAAACGTTATATTAAAAAAAGAATAAAATTTCACACTTAATTTTTTTTATATTTGACCTCTTTTTTCTACTATTCCCTTCCATCCCTGTAAATTTATGGTATTATCCTAATTCTTTCACTTTTTTATGCATCATAAGTACAAAAAATTCATATAAGAGTGAAAATAAAAGAGAGTAGAGATGAAAAAAAATAGGAGTGCGAAAGTGAAATGCGAAACATTAAATTGGAGATTAATCAACTTTTAAAATTCACATACGTGATAACTTCACAATTTTTTTGGGCTAAATATAACTTCACAATTTATCCTATTCCAACTCAAGATTCCATTATGCAACATAGTCTTAATGAAAACCATCTCGTTTCCATTCCTCCACTGCGATCCCATGCTTTATTTTTGTGTTGTTTTCTCTTTCCCCTCTCTCTGCTCTGTTTCTTTCTCCTTTCTCTTTACTACTTATGATTGCTAAGGGTGATACAGCTCACAAACACAAGATTCAAGAATTTAAGACCATAAAATTGCATCTTTGGGCTTCCAAATTTCACGTGACCCCAAAGCAAGAAAATCACTCAGCCACGAAATACCCAGAATATAAATCAGAGGGATAAAAAGAGAGGAAAATGGCCCATCTTTGTAGGAAGAAATTTCATTGTATACCAAACCCCAAACAGAACCCCATATACCAATATACCATGCCCAACCAAAATAATAAGAATAAAAAAATATTTAGTATAACATAATTATTCGCATTTGTACTCAGGTTTGATTTTAAAAAAAACAAAGAACTTGCTGAGTTTGGACACCCCAAACTATAAACTTGTATTGAATATTCTCACTTTTATTCAATACAAAATTACACAAGTACACTTGTACACAAGACACTTACTCACACTTGAGTATCACTCACATGCACACACTTTGTACTTCTCACAACACTTGGTGTATCACTCACACACTTGGTGTCTCTCACCAACACACATACAAATGAGGTTACCTATCCTATTTATAGTCACCTATAGAATATTCTAGATACAAGCTAATTCTAGAATAAGACTAAAATCTTCTAGAGAAACCTAGACTATACTACCATAGTCTAGAAGATTCCAGAGTAATCCAGAAGACTCCATCACCTTCCATAAGTTTCCGGAAGGGTCTAGAATAACCTGGGGGCATTCTAATAGGATCCGGAACCTTCCACTAGAGTCCAGAACATTCCGGAACATTGTGGAATATTCTAGTAAAATCCGGAATATTCTGAAAACATCTAGAGACTTCTAGAGAGTCGGTGATGACTCTGAACAGAACTCATGTAATCAGGCGCAACGCCACATTCAGTTGTGGGGTGTTAGATGAACCCACTAAAATTTGAAAGCTTTGATAATACATGTGAAAATTATCCTGCACAAGTGAGTAGTATAGTAAATGAACCCATTCAAACTTTCATGTGAACCCGCTGAACCCAGTCACCAGACTTTCAAGACCACTTGTTACGGCTAAATCATGCGCTGTACTATTATTTTATAATATGTTATAGAGTTTATTGCTTGTTTATAGTAAATGCTAAACTGTGCTTCTTTTTTCACCAATTAAAATCTATGGGATTAGTAACTTGGGTCACTACAGATAGTGACCCAAGTCTTTACCGGGTCACTATGGGAATCCCAATTCTGATATTTACTAGGCATTCTCCCTTTCTCATGTGAAAGAGATGTATGAGATTTTGTTTTGAACGGAAGAGATGTATGAGGTTGTACCCACATAATGATTATTCTGGAGTCGCCACTGTATGTAATTACATGTGATACGTGTGCATTATATGAGATTACCGAGCTAGGTAACACTAGACTTGAAGCTTTTTATTGACCTACTTGTAAATGGGATTGTCGTCCAAGCCTTCAAGCCATGAAACTCAAAACCTTTCCCTCTTCTGCATCTATTTTCATGTAGGAAGAAATTGCCTTTGAAGAGTGTAAGGATGGAAACACTCATTTACCTTCTTCCTTTTCCTTTAGCCAGGCCCGGGCCTGGGCCCCCCGATTTTTGGGGCGTCGTCTCGTAGAAAAAAAAATTATATATATAAAAAAATTTATATATATATAAAAAAAAATATATATATATATATATATATATATATATATATATATATATATATATATATATATATATATATATATATATATATGAAGGGCCTCAAATTGAGAATAAGCTTGGGACCTCGCGAAATATAGGGCCGGGCCCGCCTTTAGCAGTATTGCAAATGGCATCAAAGGACTCACAAGCCCATTGTGCAGCAAAGAAAGTATTTTTCCATCCAGTCAAGGTTTGCGAAAGCTCATAGTGGAGTTCTTCTATGACGCAAGTGTGTTCCATCATCCTCATTGAGTCTCTTGAAAATGATGTAAATTTGGTGGTGCAGGATGACGGAAACTGGGTCGGTGCTGTGCACCCCTCGGCCATCCGATTTGGTTTTGGACGGTCCGGATGTGTTTTGATTTTTAACCGATAAAAGTAAATTAAAATTGCCGAATGCATCCAGGCCAACCAAAACATGATCGGACGGCCGAGGAGTGCATAGCACCTAGGTGCATAGCACCCACCCCAAGTCCCAGGATGACAAGGTACTTGATAATGGACTTGTTCAGTACTCCTTTCTCGGGTACTAAGTTTGAATGACATTATTTGTCCACGGCTGCACTCCACAACGAACTCAACATTTTTCCGAAATCCCAGTCCTTCCGTCAAAGGCTCTGCTAGTGAACTTTTTAAGTCCACTGCATCTCAACGTCCCCTTTATCCATTGCCCATATCTCAAAGGACTTGTCCAACAGAAAACTCCTCAAAAAAACAATGATGGATTTAGCAAACCAATTTGGATTAATGTCAATCTAACCAATTCATAATCCTTTGCATTGGGTTCAAACCCAAATCCCATATTGCTAATGTGCCCTTTTTTGTACGAAGGTTGAGGAAGTACCCTGAAATAGATCGGAATTGGATACTAGAGCAAGAAGGCAAGAGGATCTGGATACCTAGCTCAACACCTATCACTCGAAGCAAAAAACATGCGAACAAATGACTAAAAATCTTAACATTACGCAGATTTTTTTGAGAGTAGTATTTTTTAGAGTAGCACTCTGAAATAAACAGTAGTTAATAATGTTTACATTACGTCGCCAAAGTAGTTTTTTTTAGAAAACAGCAACTCCATGATCTTTTCAATTGAACTGTGAACTCAATAAACACGCCGTCCATTTTCTGGAAAATTATTTGGTGGTCCTATAGCAATGCAATACTCTAGGTGCCTCCTACACTGCACATTTTGTAGAAACCCACGTCTATGTGTGTGGCTCTCACACTATGTCGTGGGAGAGGTCCTTTGATGATTGCTTTAGGGGCACCAAATAATCTCTCCAGGTTTGTAAAAGGAGGTAATGTTGAAGTAGAATCTATATCGATGTCCGACTAAGTTTCTTCGATTACAGTTAACTCGAAAGCTTTTAGGTGCAGAAGTGCTAGCATAATTATATACTGTAGAGGGATGAAGACAAGAAGGGAACTCTATTTTCCATCCTGCTTGATGAATCCATCAATTTTAATCCAGTCGTTCCACGTCTTCAAAATGTTTAACCTTGTTTTTTTTGCAATATACTTCGATTCTTGCAAAATACTGTGGCTTTGTTCGTTTCCCTGTTTAGTTTTAGTTTTAGTTTTGATGAAATCATCATTTCCCTCATTTCTCTCTCTCTCTCTATCTCTCACCGCTCACTACACCTGCTAACATCATCAAAACTAAACTAAATTATCTAACCAAACATAGCCTGTATCATTTATTACTATATCTTTACAGCAACTAGTGTACAGGTAACCATATGCTATAGAGAAAAAACTACTGAAAAAAACTAAAATTGGTCTCAAATTTTGCAATCAATGTATAGCTTCATATCCCCATCTCAGCCAAAGGATATAAATTCTCTCATTGATTCATTCAGTGTTGAAAACCCCTAAGACGTGTCTGCCTTTTGCCGATTGGGGAAATTCAGACCTGTTTTGATAAGGAAATCAAATTTCATAAGAGGTAAAAATTGGTTGTTGCGAGTGAGAATCGGCAACAACAAGAAGAGCTCTCAAAGAAGACAGCTCCCATAGAGCTCTCCACTCTAATTTTAAGATTCCTCATTGGGATAGACTGAAAGGCATTCAAGAAAACAAAAGCAGACTGCAAATGCAAGAAAACAAAATGGCTTCCCACAGTCCACCATGTAAATCCACAACGGGATAGATTGCCTTTGGCGACTGTCAAGGAGACCTCTCGGAAGCTGAATGGAACCACTTATTTACCTTAATTCTGCTTCTTTAGCAGTACTGCAAATGGAAAGAACCACCTAAAGGACTTCACGAGCCCTTTGTGTAGCACGAAGAGTATTTTGGTCACTTGAGGTCACGAAAGCCCATACTGGAATTAGACCTAAGAAGCAAGGTGTCTCTTGCCCGAAACCAAGCTCACCATGTAAAAGCACCTATCTGCCCACCAATTTTGACAAATAACCAGGGCAAAATCTTTCAAGACAGAGAGTTTCGTATCACTGTGCTGGTCTAACAAGCAAAACTTCTGGCACGGGCATGTCATTGAACAGCCCATCGGTCATTACTAAATGCCATAATCGCCGCACCACCACTATGGTTATTCTAAATATAGCAGGAAAAAAATGCCCATTCCATATACACAATGCTAATAAATGATGACTACAGGGGAAACCGGACTCGTAGGGGACTCAATTTCAACTCTCTTATCAATGTTTATAATGCTTAAAAATTTGTACAATCTACAAGGGAAATCTAAACACTTTAGATTCATTTTGTAGAGGGATCAACCCCCAGTTCCAAATTACTAGTACTAAAATGGTAATTTCTGTAAGAAGATTGTAATTCTATTCTTGCATAATTTGAGCCATACGGCATCTACATATTTATTCACTCCAACCAAAGAGGAAGACTGATAATGATATCCTATGCTATACAATAATAAAACTCCTATCCAAGACATATCGTTGGGGACAAAGGTAAAGAGCACGCCGCCCTCGCCGCCGTATGAGGGGAATAGAGGCAGCACGATCGCAGTAGAGGGAAATAAAGCCCGGGCTATCGATGAGAGAGTACCAGTTTTTGCAAACGCACTTGAATCGGAGAAGAGATTTCATAGGAAGCCTGAATAGAATCTCCATGACCAAATCTTCCGACAAATTTTCAATTGCCATTTGATCAGTTGTTGCGTGCAAGAGGCTTGGTTGGCCATTGCTATTTAGGCCTTTTTAAAGTACAATCTTCTTTTGGATCAAAAAAAAAAAAAAAAAGTACAATCTTCTTTCACGTCTCTTCTCCCCGAGTCAATTGTCAACGAGAGAGACCAGTCCACTGGGAGCCGCCGTGAACAACTGTCTAGTCTTGTTAGCGTCCAGTTTTCCAAAAGATTTTAGCACCCAGGTGGTAAAATTATGATATTTTAAATCAAAAATAAAATGGTTCCGTGTATTGTTTTTAGATTTTTTTTTCTTACCAAATTAAAGTACTCCTCGTGTACTTTAGTTTGGTGCAAACAAATCGCAAAAAAGATACACAGAACCACTTCATTTTTTGATTCGAAAAATCATGATTTTAGCACCTGGGTGCTAAAATCTTTTGGAAAACTACAGTTGACCCTAAAAATACATACAGAGGTCTGGTTAGTACTCCTTCGTCCCAATTTAAAACCGAAAATCGTTCAAGTTTGACCTTAAAAAATAAAATAAAATACTTTCGGAACTACTTTTTAAATTTTTCTAATACCATTTAAAAGATCTCAACGAGTACTTTTGAATGGTGTAAAAAAATTTGAAAAAAAAAATCTAAAAATATGTTTTCTTTGAAAGTCAAAATAACACGACTTTACGTGGGAGACATTTAAAATGAGACAGATAGAGCACCATAAAAAAAAACACCTAGAAAATGTATCCAACAGATGAAATCTACCCTGTACATTGGATACATTTTCTGGGTATTTTTATGGGACCAAACACTTTCCCATATATTTATATTCCTTATCTCAAATAGCACCTGCGTCATGAATGATTCACCTTTACATTTCAATTTTCGATTGGATGCCGAATTAATTTTCGGGGTATTATATATGGAGAGGGTATAAGATAGTAATAGGTAATGTATATGGAAGACGACCTCACAGTGATGTGATATTTATGGAGGGAGATTAAATAATACTTGATTCTGATAATATGGGGGAAATAATTAGTACTTGATTTGGATGGTAGTTTAAATGGGGTATAAAGATGTAATAATGGAGACGGTATAAGATACTTTACTTTGCCTTGTTAAAAAAATGTCAGTTTTTTTTAACTTTATCTTGTTAAAACATAGTTTGCAACAAGTAGTGCTATCCTATTAAAAAAATAAATAAATAGTGCTACAAGAAGAAGAAGAATAACGGACGGTATTGGGCCAGGATGGAGAGGTGATGGGGTACTATTTTGGGCAATTGGGTAATTTCGACCGGTGGTATTTGGGGATGTCAAATATGGACATCCGACAGGGGTGATAAATAACACCCCTGCATTTTTTGTTAGCAAAGCATTCCATATGTGTGGATCAGAGCATAAATATCACCCTCCATATTTATGTCTCCTATAACACCCTATCGAAACGGGCCCTACCTTTTATGTTTTAAGTTTTGAGTTGAACATGGGACTTGTTGTCCCCAAAGGAATAGCATGGGTGGTGTCCCCATCTGGGCTGCCGGTCTTGTGTGATGGACGGCTCAGATCTATTCGGCAATGAACAGTTCAAATCCGTCCACCATGTGAGACAGATCTTGGCCCGGATGAAACGACACCCATGGGACAGCAGGGCCCCATTTCCTTTTGGAGTCTTACCCTATCTGTTGTATGGTTGAGGAGTACTAGGTTATTGCTATACCAAACAAAATTATAACTCAATCAACCACTTCAAATTTCTTATGACTATTTTTTATTTTTTTTCTAGCAGTTGATTTACTAAATTAAGAATTAAACATACGTTTTTCCCTTAAAAGTTAATTCTAATAGTTTCTGCTAAGGAACTTTTTAATTTTTATTTTGGCTTTTCATACTTTTCAAGGCATGTCATTCTCTTACAATGTATCAACTAAAAATGCCAAAAAAACTAAAAAGCTAAGGCTGTATTTGGCAAAGTTGCCAATTTTCCATTTTTAGTTTTCAGAAATTTGGAAACTAGTTTACGTTTTCACCAGTTTTTAGTTTCAGCTTTTAGTTTTCATGAACACGTTGGTTCAAAGCCGCTTTCAACACATGAAAAACAAAAATAAGCTGAAAATATGTTCGGTACCTCACTTTCTGATTTTTTTTTTTTTTCCGATATAAATATAAACACTATAACCCCTAACAAGAGATGGAATATAAACATAGAAATTTAGAATGTGTACCAGAGACTCTCATCCTCCCATCGTCACCAAAGCGTAGGGTGTATAAGCAATTTCCTAGATAAGAATGTGCCCGCAACAAGTCACACTGTGGGAATACTTCCTGCTCTTACCTTATGGCTAACCTAAACTAGGGAATTTAGAAGAAATAAAAGAGCACTTCCTTGTTACCAAGTACAATCACTCATTGTCTTATTAGTGCCTAATGCATAAGTTCTCGTCCTAGTCACTTAGATGGGGGATATTTTCATTTTTTTTTACGCTTATTTTACCCTTTTTTTACCATTGTTTAGTGATACATAAATATTTTAAGTGGATCTATTTCGAATATCTGGTCGTCGTAGGGAACAACCGAGCTTGGTCCCTGTAGGGGAGGTCAGCGCGAGACCCCCTGTTGACCAGAATCAACGTTGACTAACCAACGAGATTATGACAAGTGTCACCTGTGTGGCGCTGGCGGCCCACGCGACACACGAAGCACCCTCCGCGCGAAGCATCTGGCACCGGGGGGCCACCGGGCGCTGGGATCGAACGTCCCGCTACAGGGGGCCACTATAGCGGATCCTTCTTGCGCAGGCTAGCCCAAAGGCGAACTACATGCCCATCCGTGGCGCCGCTGAGTGGCTATGGGTCATCCGAATGGGAGAACAACCCATGGCTCGAAAGTGATTGGGCGCGCTCGCAACATGAGCAAGTACGCAAAGGCCATCACTACTTAGCCCGTAATAATACCCCTGGCGTTTAAAGGCGGGACCGGGCCCCTTTCCGAGGCTTGGTCTGCCCGGTAAAGCGACCGAGCGAGATTCGACGCGCCCTACGGGGAATAAGGGAGATCTAGTGGTTTGGTGGCTAAAGAATAAGAGGATTGTTTGCTTGGCGGAGAATGGCTTCGCCGTACATTTGTCACCAAGGCTGGCGGCGACGTCACCCGCATTTGCGGGTTATGCGGAAAGGACACGTGTTATCATATTATAGGATGACAGCCTAACACCTATATATATGAGACATTCCCTTTCATAACCCAGAGGTTGGTGAAATCTTGGCAGAAGCATTTGTCATTCTAGAGAGAGAAAAGGGCGATCTTAGAGTGAAGAACATTCCCTTTGATTCCAGCCCCATCTCCTAGATCACCAAGGGGTTTCTCCGCATGATTAGGCCAGAGCATTCCCTTTGCCTTAGTTAACTTTTCCACCTTCCTACGCTTCTTCACCCTTTCTCTAGACCAATCTATTATCTTCTTTCCGTGTATTTACTGTTAACTATCCACACCTCTCCAGCTCATCACACAGCAAGAACCATCACCTACATTCAGGCGACTCTGTTGGGGAGGTTGCTTAGTTGATGGTAAACACGAGAAGTGGTCTACAAACTTCACCATGGCGGCAAAGACAAACGAATCAAAACAACCCCCGTTTCTTGATGGCTACCCACTGGTAGAAGATGCTACATCTAGTCACGGAGGGAATGAAGGGGAGCAAACCAAGGCGCACCAGCCATGGAAGTTATCCATGCCATGCATCGAATCACACAAGATTCTGAGACAACCCGCATACGCATTACCGGTTGCCATAGCGTGTCTTCACGGAGGTCATTATCGGCCGCTTCTACCTAGGGCTCAACCAACGCCCGGCACCCGCAGACACGCCGGGGAGTCCACCCATCTCAAGGCTTCCACGAAGCCGCACAAATCATGGGACACAGGGGATGGCACCCTTAGTTGGTGGCCCAGGCGCTTAAGCTATTTTGCGGCCTGCATCCCCGCTCACCCCGCTTTGCCGTAAAAACCCCGCCTCGACCACGGGGAACCGGTTCTCAGGCACCGCAGAGCAGCCTTTGGGGAACATGCTTTGAGCCACAAAGCGGTGACCCCCGGGCAAGTAAGTACAGCCCTCTTGTAAAGAGAGAAACCAAAGCAACTCTTCCCTCCCTCCCTAGCCTTCCACATTCACCACCGTACCCGGTGGCTATTCTCCAAATGCCATATCCCCGAGGGATACATACCAATCAAGTTCATTAAGTTTGATGAAAAGAGGGTAACGCCGCGGAACATGTCGCGCGATTCATTGAGACCCTAGGGGCATTTTCTGGAGACACGAACCTGAGGTTAAGAGAATTCTCCAAATCTTTAACCAACAGAGCTTATACATGGTACGTCAATCTCGCTACCTATTATTCCGCGGTCGCCCCGAGGGACATGGTTAGTCGATTCTATGCGAAATTCTTCCAGACACGCGAGAAGATCACCAGTCTGTCCCTGGTCAAGGAAACACAAGGCCCTAGTGAGGATATTATCGATTACATCAAGCGTGTTTCGTGACCGCAACATTGCCTTGGAACCAAAGGATCAAGAGTACTTGCAGATATGCACGTCCGGCTTCTCGCTACATTATCAGCTATTTTTGGTTAATCGCCAAGATCCGCATATTCGCGGTCTCTACCGAGCAAAAGATATATAAGTCGCGCCATATCGCTTCCAGCCATCCGCTATGGGATACCGGAAGCCAAGAAAGTCACACTGCCGCCGCTAGCCCGGCGACTTCCGCCCTCCTTCGCCGCAAGCCGCCGGGGACGCAGGGGCCGGGCGTGAAACGGGTAATGGCGAACGGATGGGGCTGGGCAAGAATGGCCGCGGGCGATTGGAAGAAAATGAAAACTTATACAAAGAGAGCCTGCGGGCCCCGTTATCCCCCCGTGAGTATAGAGGAAGTGAAAGCATTGGTGAAGGAGTGGATAGCAGATGGCGGTCTCACACGCCTGATATCGAAGTCATGCCTTGTGACAGAGAAAGTCCTAACTCACGCATGTTTCACCCACACACCAGCACCCCACCAAATGATTCTTTGGACTCAAGAGGATTTTCAAGAAGAAGATGGATAACAACGAGTTGCGGATTACCACGAAGGCGCAGGATGTGCGCACGCACCCCTATCCGGACCACGGGATGGCCAACATGGCTGAGTGTTTTAAGTTCATACGAGACATTGAAGAGGAAGATTATGGCTGCGAGTATGATTACAACTACGACTAAGACCATAATAAGGGTTATGATTATGAGGAAGCCTACATGACGTCGTTTTACGACGAGCTTGATGAGATCGCTGGGTACGACACTCCAGCAGTGGCCCCTCCGGATCCAGAGAGCGGGGTTAAGATTTTTGCAAAATAGCACGAAGTTCAAGCACTTTTACGATGGAACGGGGTTCATACCCAATGCGAGGTTTCTGATGATGAAGGCTATCATGGCCATCGCGCAGGAGGGCCATGAGGCCTGCGCGGTGCAAGGAGGGTCCCTCCCTAGGACGATCAAAGACGAGTCAAACGCAATTACGTTCTCCGAAGTTGATAGGAAGGTCTTGCACCCGCACAACAGGCCCCTATACGTCACCGCGCGTGTCAACGACGTGGAACTAAAACGAGCCTTCATGGATGGCGGAGCATCCATTAACATCATGCCAATGTCGACGTTGCTGAAAGTGGGAATTCCAGAGGAGCGGATAGTGAAGTCCCTAATAGGGATAACAGGGTTCCAAGGGGACAAGAAGGAATCCCTGGGGTATGTGATTGTTGACCTCGCAGTTGGGCCCATCCGTACTGCCACCAAATTCCACATTATTGATGCTCAGACGAATTACCACATCATCTTGGGGCGCAGTTGGATGCATCGCTTTGCAGTCATTCCGTCCAGCTATCATCAATGCCTGAAAGCGATCTGGGCTGGTAAGAAAGTGACAGTCGCAGCATCAGAAAGGCCGTTTGAAGTAAGTGAAGCACACTTGTAAGACTCGGTGTACTTCACCGAGATGGAGGAGAAGCCGAGTGCTGTGATCGCAAGGCCATCCGGTGTAAAACTGCCCAAATGGGAAGACATTAAAGATGAGGGAGAGGCTTCCATGGGCAAGAGAGAGCCAGTTTCCGAAAGCGCCGAGGAAGATTACAAAGGTCAAAGAAGATGGGAAGACCGTATACTGCTTATGACGGGGCGGCGGGCCAGACGCTTCGCACCGAGCATCTGACCCGCGGTGCCTAGAGGCAATGGGAGTTGAGTCAGATGAGATGGTGAAGCCAGAACCAGCTCCGAAATGCATGCAGGACGGACCGAAACCACAGCCAGAAGTATTAGAGGAAGTTGACCTCCGAGAAGGAGAGGGTACCCCGCGGCCTGTCTTCGTGAGCGCGGCGCTCGATATTGGGATGAAAAAGCAACTCATTCAGCTGTTGCGACGATACAACGATGTCTTTGCATGGCATTATGAGGAAATGCCCGGGCTGGATACTGAATTGGTGGCACATCATTTAAACACTTTCCCGAATTCTCGGCCGGTCAAGCAGGGCGCCCGTAAGTACCAGCCAGAACTCGAGGAAAAGATCAAGGAAGAGGTCGAGAAGTTAAGAAAGGCTGGATTCATTCAGCCTATACAATACCCTCTGTGGCTCGCCAACATTGTGCCAGTGAAAAAGAAGAACGGACAAATACGCGTCTGTGTTGATTTTCGCGACCTCAACAAAGCCTGGCCAAAAGATGAGTTCCCTTTGCCGCACATCGACACGCTGGTCGACTCCAGCTCGGGGCACTAGCTGTTTTCATTTATGGATGGATTTAGCGGGTACAATCAGATCAAGATGGGGGCTGAGGACGCAGAAAAGACCGTATTCCGGACACCGCTAGGTAACTTCTATTACACTGTCATGCCCTTTGGCTTGAAAAATGCTGGCGCGACGTACCAGCGCGCAATGACGGCAATCTTTCACGATATGCTGCATCACATTGTCGAGGATTACATCGATGACCTGGTCGTTAAGTCGAAAGAGAAGCTTGACCATTTGAAGCACTTAGAGACGGTGTTCGAGAGGTGCAGAAAGTTCAAGATGAGGATGAACCCACTCAAGTGCGCATTCGGGGTCGCGTCAGGAAAATTCTTGGGATTCCTGGTCCATAGACATGGAATAGAAGCAGACGACGCCAAGATAAAGTCTATCAAGGAAATGCCCCCTCCGCACTCCCAGCGGACACTCAAGAAGTTTTTGGGACGGGTATCGTATTTGCGCAGGTTCATTCCAGCTCTCGCGGAGATCTCGGCACCCTTCAGTGACCTGCTAAAAGGGAAGGCAAAGTTTGAATGGCGCGCGGAGCACCAGTGCGCATTTGAAAGAATCAAGGCCGTGCTGACCTCGCCGCAGACCATGATTGCACCCCAGAAGGGCAAACCCCTAATTCTATACCTGACGTCCACCCCGAGATCCATCGAGGCCTTACTTGTACAGGAAGTAGATGGCGCGAAGAGGCCAGTATACTACATCAGCAGAAAAGTGCAAAGAGGAGGAGCGGGTAGGCGGTACCGCAGGGTTGGAGCGACATTGCCTAGCTGCTTGTGTTCCAGCCGCTGAAGTTACACCATTACTTCCTGTCATTTAAAATAAACCTTGTGACAAGGAGTGATCCAATTACTACTACTTGCTATCGAGACCCGACTCTTTTCGGGGAAGAGGGCCCGCTGGCTTGGCTTCTTAGCCCTCGCGATTGAGATATCGTGCATGCATCCCCAAAGCAATTAAGTCTCAAGCGCTTGCGGATCTACTTGCACAATTTCCGAGCGGGCAATGCGAACGGTGGTCCGGAGGAGCTCCCCAGAGGCGATTTGAAGCATTAACGACCCGCGTCATCCGCGTGGGCGTTAAGCCGAGCCCGCGGGAGGTGGCATAGGTGGTGCGGGATAGTTCTTACCCGGCACCGATGGCAGTAGCGAGTACCGGCGTACAAATTAGCTTTCGTTGTTCTAACAACGAGGCGCAGTATGAGGCCTTAATCCCGGGACTCGGGCGGCAATCTCTAAAGGCATAAAACCCCTCAAAATTGTGGGGATTCAAAACCGTAATTCTTCAAATCAAGGCGCCTTCGCTACCGAAAAGAGCCAACTCTCCCCCATATGGGCTAGCTCAAAAACCGGTGCAACGCTTTTGATAAGGTGGACATCGCTCACAAGCCCGCATCGCACAACAAAGTTTCCCCGATGTGCTTGCCACGCTGGGGTCAAAGGTCGAATTCAACGAAGAGAAGATAGCCATTAAGATCGTCAAGAGGACAGGCCCATCCGTCGCCGATGAAGTAACCAAGGAACAAGCTGCAGAAGAGTGGCAAGAAAAGATAACGAAGCAATTGGCAACAGGGCAAGGGGACTTTCCTTTGGCAGAATTGGCACAATTCACCATGATCGGGAAGAAGTTATACTACCGCGGCCCTCAGGGGTGGCTCGCGCGGTGCATCGGATCCGAGGAAGCCAAGAGCAGGTTGTGTCAGATCCATGACGCAACTTGTGGAGAAAATGATGTCTCTCTGTATCAAAGGGTTCAGAGACAGGGCTATTATTGGCCTACCATGAAGACTGACGCCGCGGAGGTGACAAAGAATTGTGAAAGGTGCGCCGTAGCCACGTCAGCCCAAGAATGCTGTTTCTCGATGGAGCAGGATTGGAGGCAGAAATACATCGATTACATCACTGAGGGCAGATTAAAATGTCCGCAGAGCGGTTCTTTGTGAAGGATGGAAGCCTTTACAGAAGAGCCCTGGATGGCATCCTTCTACGATGCCTTTCCAATGAAGAAGCAGAGGAGGTGCTGCACAAGGCTCACAAGCTTGAGCATCAGGGCGGACACAAATTATATGAACACATCATCCACTTGGGATATTACTGGCCGCAAATGGAGTCTGACGCTAAAGCTCACGTGCGCCGGTGCCACGCGTGCCAAAAATTTGGAAATTTGGTTCATGCGCCCGCCATGGAGCTGCACGCGATTCACGCGCCGTATCCTTTCCATACATGGGCGATGGACCTTGTTGGGCCTATCTCACCGCACTCGCGTAAGCACCAGTGGATTCTAGCTGCTACAGAAGTTAGAACAAAATGGGTGGAAGCAGTGCCCCTAAAGAACGCAACAGGCGCGGCGGTGGCTCAGTTCATCAAAGAAAACATTATCTGCAAATTTGGTATACCGAAGATCATCATGTCGGACAACGGGACCCCGTTCGTCAACAAGAACGTGGGTACGTTGCTCCAATCCTACTCCATAGAGCACCTGACTTCAACTCCGTATTATCCTCAGGGGAATGGCCAAGCCGAGGCCACCAACAAGTCACTTGTGCGCATTCTGAGCAAATTGCTGGATGAGAAGGGCGGGATGTGGTCAGATCATCTGGTCACCGCCCTCTGGGCCTACCGCACAGCCAAGAGAAAGGCCACACGGACTAGTCCATTCAACTTGGTCTATGGTGCAGAGACAGTGCTCCCCGTCGAGTAAAGTGTTCCCTCCGCACGACTGACCCTGTCCGCAGAGGTCACTTCCGCGGAACAGCGCACAGACCTGGAAGCACTGGAAGAGAGGTGAGAGCTCGCTGCAGAACACCAAGCCAAATACTGGGAATCAGTGTCAAGGTTCTACAACAAGAGCGTGGTGCCACGGGAGTTCAAAGTTGGGGACCTGGTCTGGAAATCAACAACGGATGTAATGAGGAATGTGAAGCTCCCCAAATTCACTCCGAGATGGGAAGGTCCGTACCACGTCATCCACGCAGGAACAAGCGGGCATTACAGACTGTCCAAGGTCTCCGACAGATTTTTAACGGGGCCCATTAACATTAAGTTCACGAAGAAGTATTATCCCTAAGTTACTCAAGTTTGATTTTTGTTTCCTTTTACGCTGAAAGCATTGTTCCGTTGTGATATGGAGTTAATGAAATGTTTGTTCAATTATAGAGCTTCGCGGAAACTGGTACTATGCAGTGATGAGATAAATGATAATCTTCATATAAACGCTAAGAAACATACATAAAAGAACCGAGCAAGGGTTGAATCAAAAGCAAAACATGAATTTATTCAAATGTGATCAAGTCTGTTACAAAAAAAAAAAAGAAGAAAAGAAATACAGTAAAATCATGGGGGAGGCTCATGGAACAGGCCCTTAGTCACAGGGTCGTCCCTCTCAAAGATGTCACCGCCAGCAGCTTCATATTCTGCCTTCTTGCGCAGAAGGACCTCAAGTTCGGCTTGACGATCTCGGAAGATCTCGCACGCCTAGCCGCTAAGCATCGCTACGGGCCATGTCTATCTTCTCCTGGGCTCGGTTGATCTCTCTTTTCTTTGCTTCTGCCCGAAAGGGGAACTTGAAGGCTCGGCGGGAATTGTGCATACGTTCCAAATGGGCAATGAGCTAGCCGACCTCCAGACCTCCCAAGTCCTGGAGATCAAGGAGGGTTCCCTTCGAATCCTGCAGAGATAACTCACCAAACTTCTCCACGGACAAATTCAACAGAGAATCAATGACCTCAGCCAAGCGGTCCAAGAGCATTCCACCGCCTGTGGGCACTCCTTGCCCGGACGTTTCGCATCAAGGTCTCCTGATGAGTCCAAGAACCGCCTCCAAAGCAGGGGAGATTGTTGCCGGTAATAATGGAATGACAAGAACAAAATTTCATGAACTCGGGAACAGGGGATGGTACCTCCACATGACAGTGAAAGTCGCTATAGTCGGAAGGGGACTGACGCTGCTGTTGTTGTTGCTTTGGTGCAGATGACCCTGCTCCTTCTGAGCTTTCCTCGTCATCATCTATGTGAATGGGTTCTTGCTGCGCCGCGGCCATTGACCCAACGCCCCCTCAAGCAGAGCCGACCGCCCCACTTTCATCCCCCTCTCGCATGCATGGCCCTCGTGATAACCTAAGTCGCCACCTGTGGCTCACCCCCGAACCGTTGACTTGATGATTGTGCTTGGTGAAACGCTTCCTGCGTAGCCCTGATACTTTCCCGAGGGTCCACAGCAACTTCCAACTCTGCAAAGTTATCTTTGAACAGTTCATGAATTATAGGATCAGCGAAAGTGAACAAATTCTCTATACTATGGATGGTGCGCCGACGGGCTTGGCCCCACATGAATATCATCCCAATATTACGAAAAGTGCGGGAAGAGTCGGGGGTGATTACCTTTCTCCCTGAGATGGCGGCGTTGATGGTGAACGGTAGGAGAGTCTCGCTCATCGCCATTTCGAATAGGGTCGTATAAGATCACCGTTCAAAACCACGGCGAAGCCTTTAGAGGAAGCTTAGAACTCTCCTCCCCTGTGGTTCTTTTCGAGCGCCCCGAAGCGCACTCCCCGCGCACCGGCCGGGGAGCGCCCCAGCGGCCGCGTGGGCCCGACAAAGTCGGCAATAGGAGGGCTCACCCGCCCCCGGACTCAATCATCTGCCGGAAAGTCTTGCCTCTCGCCTCACGTGGATCGACCGCCGGGGAACGACCCACGATCCCGGGCCTCGTGGCAGTGGAGAATTCGCTACGTTGCGGCACGGCTACAGCCTTCGCGATATATGGCAGCTGATTGGGAGTTGTCACCATTCTTTGTCACTATCAAGCGGGCTGCTGTGGCCTAAGGGTAGAAGGTCACATGCGTGGCCCGGTTCAGGCCCCAAAGCGGCGCGTCGAGTTGCATGATGCGATTGTCCAGAGTCACAGCCCGACTTCGGTGGAGCTCCGGGGAGGACAGCCTTCGCCCGATGCTTGCACAGAAAAAAGATGCATGTAATAGCGAAGAGAATCAATAGAGGAAAAGACGCAAATAAAGGTACAGACAGAAAATGAACAAGAATAAATCACATACCCTCAGGCAGCTCATGACGCTGGCGCCGCAGCCTCCCCAACCTCCCTCCTCACCCCCGATACACTTGGGCCCTCGCCGATCTAGTGACACGAACGGTCCGTACGGTACCACAAATCAGCGGATCCGAGGGAGATGCTCGGGATGCTCCCTCTCGCGCCGCCTGGCCGATTCCAAGACGCCGCCGCCACCGCAGGCCGCGGGTTTCGAGAATGTAATGTGGAGTCCCCGCTTGAAGATGACGCCGGTCAGGCCTTAACAGCCAGCTTCAACAAACGCTAAGGAAAGAGTCCAGTTCCCCGCCAATGAAGGCTAAACCGTGTTGAAACCAAATTTAGGGCCCAGAGATTTCGAAAACGCCGCAGGCCACCCCCGCCAAGATAACATCTCGCAGTTAGAATGCAGAAACCGACAGAGTGGTCTCTTGAATTCAGAGGCTCAGGCCCCGCCGAGGGCACCACCAGATCATAGCCCAATTGGCGCGCCACCCTGTCTGGTCTGTAAACCATTGTCTCCCATCTCTCAGCACCAATTGCGGGCAAGTGGGCTGGGCGGCTCATGCAGTATACCCCGGCGAGAAGATTCCGCTTGCGAAGATCATTACGGGAGAAGTCCACCTCCGCTGGAATGTCCGGGACATAGTTGCAAACACCGTCCAAAGTCTGCGTATATGGGCGCGGATAGAAGTGACGCTCATCGTCCAAGTACTCATCCCAGAGCTTAGCTGTGGATGTGTTGTTCCAACGAAGAATGATCGGCCATAGAGGCCCTTGAATAGTGAACCGCAAACGCCCATCATCCTTCTTTTCACCGACGCCTCGCCAGCCCCGTAACCGCAATGATTGTCATACGGAACTTCCTCGCTTTAAGGGCTACAACTGGAAAATGTTCATACACCAATGCGGTCAAGAACTGGGTTTGAACCATGGAAGTGATGTCATATCGGCCGACCGAACGCTCAAAATCCGCGGAAATGCGGTCTAGCTACTGAAAGAGATGCCCGAGAAACAAAGGGCCCAAGGGGAGTCTGTCTCCCTGAGCCATCCGCACCGCGAGGTGGAAGGTGAAATCACTGGGTGCGTCGATGGGGAAGTCTGGCAGTATGAAGAATGAAAGGAAAAACGCGAGGAAAGCAGGCAAATACAGATCACCTTTATACTCGCCCCTTTCATACCTTTGGCCTTGCTCTACGCAAGACAAAGGCTGAGATCCTGAAGAAATGGCGAATCCAAGATCCCCAAGAAGTCTTTTTTCGTGGGTCCTTGGCCTACTTGCCCCATTTTCTTTCCCCATCGGTGAACCCCGGGTGGCCCTTGCCTTTATAGGCCAACTTGGGGCAGACCCCGCTTCTTTGGTCCTTACGGCTGCGCCTAGCAGGCTCAAGAGCTCGTCAGCCCGGCGGTAGAGGGGTGTGTAGGAGTGCACTGGTGTCTTGGAGGGTGGGCCCAAACTCACCCCATGGGAACACAAAGGTATGAGTGTCGCTGCTCCACCTCGACATCAAAAAGTCGAGGTTCTCATTCCTCCGGCTTAGAGTAAGGACCTGGGAGATCTTGGGATAGGCTCAGGAGGTGAGTGCGGCTCAAAATGCACAGATGAGCGCCCTCCGAGCACCTCCTCAAGACCCACTACCCGTAGCTCAGGCCAGAGGGGCCGAGAGGGCGTATGCGTCAACTGGAGAAGTGGGAAATCCCTCTCCGGGCCAAAGAAGCAAGAACAATGAGAGGTGGCACCATATGTCTCCATCCTCCCGGTGCCTCCTGGATGAATGCATAGAGGTCAGGTCCAACTCACGCCCACCTGAAAGTGTAGGACTCTACCTTCGCAGTGGGGTCACCCTTGCCGCGGAAAGTAGTGGGCCCTACGCCACCGGATCGGATTTGAAGGAACTGGACCCCCAGGAACTGTGGGCCTCCCACTGACTACTTGCTCACCACGAGTCATTCTGACACAGGGAATGTATAGCTCTGAGTATATGAGAAAGGGAGTTGTAGAATGTGAGAGCCTAAGGGGCTCCGGGCTGAGAGAAATGAAGAAAGTAAGTAACGAAAAGGAGTAATGGAGATTCTTAGAGAGAGAGAGGCTCTTTAAGGATGGAAAAACGAGTGAGAAGACGGGCGGGGTGTGGTGAGATATATATAAGAGAGGGATGGGCCCTCAATCCGGCCGCGAATCAAGCCGTCAGGTCCGCTAGAAACACGCCTATAATGATGTGACCCTGGATGTATGAAGGCCGCTGCAAACTCCAGAAGGCCAAATTCACCAAAAGTCACGAAAAACTGACAAATCGGCCGACGCCACGCCCATACAGGGAAAGGCAGGAGGTGATCACGCCACGCCGCCCTCGCGCATGTCCCACATGCACGTGGGGCTGCCAGGGAGGTCAGCGGGCGAGACCCCAAGGTTGGACTAAAAAATCAACGCTGACTAACCAACCAGATTATGATAAGTGTCACCCAGTGGCGCTGGGCGCCCACGCGACACGTGAAAGCACCATCCGCAAGCATCTCCTGGCAAGGGCAAGGGGGCATCGGATGGACTAACGCCCGCCAGCAGTAGGGCTACTATAGCGGGACCCTCTTGGCGTAGGCGCCCCGCTGGCGCCGCAATTACATGCCTATCCGTGTATGCCGCCGAGTGGCTATAGGTCATCCGAATAGGGAGAACAACCCATGGCTCGAAAGTGATTGGGCGCGACTCTCGTAACATGAACAAGTACGCCGAAAAGGCCATCACTACTTAGCCCTGTAATAATACCGCCGCGTCTAAAAGGCAGACCGAGGGCCCCCCGAGGCTTGGTCGGCGTATAGGCGCCGAACAGTTCCACGACCTTTGCCCTTACGGGGAATAAAGGGAGATCTAGTGGGTTTGGTGGCTAAAGAATAAGCAGGGATCACGCGCTGGGAATGACTCGGCCGCGCTTTTTGTCACCGCGCTGGCAGCTGACGCCACCCGTCATTTGGCCAGTTATACGGAAAGGACATGTGTTATCATATTATAGGATGACAGCCTGGCACCTTTTGATTGGTCTAAGGTGCCTATATATATGAGACATTCCCTTTCATAACCCAGAGGTTGGTGAAATCTTGGCAGAAGCATTTTTCATTCTAGAGAGAGAAAAGGGCAATCTTAGAGTGAAGAACATTCCCTTTGATTCCAGCCCCATCTCCTAGATCACCAAGGGTTTTCTCACAGATTAGACTGAGAGCATTCCACTGCCTTGGTTCTTTCTGTGCACACCTGCTCTGTTCTTCACCCTTTCTCTAGACCACTCTATTCTCTTCTTTCCGTGTATTTACTGTTAACTATCCACACCTCTCCAGCTCATCACACAGCAAGAACCATCACCTACAGTCCCCTGCAACAAAAGGGCTGAAGAGCAAGCAACAGAGGGATGGAAGTCGTATTGAAGTCCAACAGAAGTATCATGCCCAAAATCACTGTGAAGGAAACAATGAAGGGGAAGAAAAAGAAGAAAACAGTTGAGGAAATTCCGGGTGTCCTTAAAGCAGCAAAAGGGAAGAATTGAATGAGGAAGAAGCAAAGGTGCGTTGCCTTTAGATCAGTTCTAGCTACAGCAGCCTTGTCAGTTTCTTCAGATGGCAGAGGTGTGTGTGTTCATGGGGTTGGTATGGAAGTGAGTAGAAAGTGTTTGGCAACCCTATGGCAGGGGGGGCGAGTAAGTTAAATTTAGAGGCAGACGTAGGACTATTTTATACACAATGATGTTGCTACTGTTTTCTATGGGTGAAATACTCATGAAAGTCTTCAAGGGAATGATGCTAAAATCATCATCATCTTCTTCTTCTTCTTCTTTGACAAGTAAATGATGCTAAATTCTGCTAGCCTTTGGTTTGAGGAGTTAAATGTAGGACACTCACTCATTGGGGTTATTTTGGCTACAA
Source organism: Vaccinium macrocarpon (assembly GCA_022606695.1). Classification (NCBI taxonomy): domain Eukaryota; kingdom Viridiplantae; phylum Streptophyta; class Magnoliopsida; order Ericales; family Ericaceae; genus Vaccinium; species Vaccinium macrocarpon. Next base: position 16,870,556 of record CM040181.1, on the reverse strand, counting down.
AAAACGATAAGGAAGAAGTGGAAGTACCTATACACAGAGCAATTAAGTTTGAAGTGGAAATGAAACAAAATACCAAGTTAGAGGATTTGGATTGGACACTAGAGCATGACAGTGAAAGGATCTCATTCACCAGACTCAACACCATTGACTCCAAACCAAACCGAGCCTTATGTCCAAATCAATTGGGGTTAGCTACATGAATCATTTTTCTCCATTGAGCTCTGTGTAGTGCTACTTGTCCACTTAAACCTAGCAGACTCAAATCTTTGCGCACTACTGCATCTAATGTCAATTTGGGTCTTCCCCTCCCCCGAGCATTGATACGCAAAGCTATCATATCTGTTCTCTTAATAACTTCATCCGCCTACGGTAGACGTGCCCAAACCACCACTCGACACCATTGACTCAAAAGGAGAAAAACCGATCCTGTAAGAGGCTGTGGTTAAAGATGTATCGTCATAATACTTTACAAGGAGTGACACATGAAGCTAGAATTGTATGCATGGGCCAAATGTTCCTCTAGGAGCAGGACCAGCAGCTCAATAGTCATATTATTCATTTCTTGCTAGTTGGAAAACGAGAGGATATTTACGTAGGACACATATCGACAGCCAATTAAGTTCATCGATTTTAGAGTTAACTCTAAGGCTTTTTAGGAGCCAAAGTGACGACTTCCTCTAAAAAGATGCTAACATAATTGACAGCAAAGAGTGAACCTGGAAACTATATTTGGTATCCTCCTACATCAAAGTACATAATCAGACATCAAAATGACAGGTATTTATAACAAAATGACTACCATAAAAAATAAAGCAAAATATCTCAGATTGCATGAATCCCCACACAAAAAAGAAACCCAGTATCAAGAAAAATAAAAACATTACCAATAACCTGAATAATAATATTAAAAAAAGGAAAAAATCTCTAGTCAATCACTGGAAACAAATACTAGGCTAGGTTTGTACTTCTATTTAGACAGAACGGACAAGAAGTAGCTGCAATTTTCATCACCTTGCTCTGGTTCAGTAATTGTTAGGTTATCTGGGTTATATGACAAATTTAGAAGATGGGTATACAGAAAGACCTACAGATTCTCCATGTTGCTTCCAATCTTGTGCAATACCAATATAGATTCCATGTTTGTTCCTTCATACTGTTCCAAAAGACACATTCACCCAATGCGCAGTAAAAACACTCTTGTAAAAAGTTTTCAATCATGCGGGAGATTGTTATATATAATTTCAAATCATATCTTATCTTATTCTTTCTATTATCTATGGTGTATCCGATGTCCAGACATCCTGGAGGTTGCATTCAGAGCTTTTTGCAATTAAGCTTGGCTTGGGATGCCTAGGGGCATTTATCCTGTGGTGGAAAGTTCATTATCATGCTCGCACCTAATGCCAGTGTGCATGTCTGATGAGATCTGAAAGATGGCATTCAAATTTCCATTACCCCATGGCCATAAGTAATTGATGGATACATGTAGCTCTGATTGGCCAAGAAGTTTTTATTTTTATTATTATTGGACTGTCTTTAATTCCAGAACCATCCCAGCTACCATTAACAAGACCTATGTGGCCTTAATCCCCAAGATAATCCCTAAACCATAAAAAAGTTTAGACCCATCGGTCTGTGCAATGTGAATAACAAAATTATCACCAAAATCCTTATTTCTTGAATTAGACCTTTTCTGCAAAAAATCACGAGTACCTACCGAAGCAGTTTAGTTCTTTGGATATTGAGTGCATAAATGAAATCAATCTCCTACATTCACCAATTTCCCTCTCTACACACTGGTATGCTTGTCTTCAAGGTAATTTTCCAACTGGTGCTACTTAGGAAATCAAGTTTCATCAGATGGTCATCGACAAATTGTTTCTTAGCCAAACTGAAACAACTTTAATGGGTAACTTAACATCATAGTGACAAAGTCAAAATCTGGAAGCAAGCAAACTGCATTGCAAAATATAGGTAAGAAAAGTAGAAAACCCCGGTAAATTCAACATGCCATTTCTTGGCATTAGAGGGACAAAGTAAAAATACATATAATGATTAAGAACATATTTGGAGGCAAGCAAATCCCATTATGAAAAATGTATCGAAGAAAACACAAGCAAACTCAAGATACGAGATAATAAACATGGCTGTCCATCGTCCAAGCCACGAAACTCGAAAATTTCCCTCCTTTGCACCTATTTGCATGCTGGAAGAAATTGCCATAGAAGACTGTTAAGAAGACCTCTAAGAAGCTGATTAGAATCACTCACTTACCTCCTTCTTGAACCAATCATTCACCTCCTCCTCGCTTTATTGGAATTGGCAGCAACCGCGTAAAAGACTCACGGGCCCATAGTTCACACAAAACACATCATGCTCATCTCTTAACTGATACCAAGCTCTCCTTGTATCGAAGAACTTGTAAATTTGGTGGTGGAGGATGACCATGCACTTGGTCATGGACTTGATACTCCTTTCGCTCTTGAGTGTAAAGGTTGTGCGACATCATCTGTCCATAGCCATTCTCCAAAAGGAACTCACCATTTAGCCGAAACCCCAACGCCCAGTCGAGTCCCTGCAAGGGTCCGATGGTGAACTTTTTAGTCCACGACACCTCAACATCCTCGTCATTCATTACCCATATGTCAAAGGACTTTTTCAACATAAACTCCTCAGGTGGAAACACAAATGGATTTGACCACCACTTCGGATACATAACCATTGCAAGGGAATCATTCAAAACAAAAAGTTCCTTTTCGCTGTGGTGGTCTACCAAGCAAACTTCTGGCACGGGGATTTGTTCAAACACCTCGTCGGACATATTAAAGGCCATAATCACTGAATCACCACCACGGGGACGGTAGGCATACCAGAGAAAATCCCCATTCCAAGAAGCATATGAATCATGCCAACAGTGGAAACCAGACTCGATGGGGGCCTCAACATCAACTTCCCTCCAAGAATCTGTACTCAGGTCGTATATTTCGAGTGTTTCATCGATGTCCCCAATTGGTATTTCAGCAGCCACCATGCTGAATCTAACCAATTTATAATCATTTGTATAGGGATCAAACCCAAATCCCAAATTGCACATATGGTCAGGCTTATAAGAGGGTTGAGGAATTACCCTAAATTCTTTGATGGATGGGTTGCATAGCACTATGGGGTTGTTTGTCCCGTATCTGGTCAGACAAACCACGCCATTACAAGGACCCAAGATTCTTAGATGTTTAATATCCAGACCAGTGAAAGATATATCAATATCTTCAACTGGGGTTTCATCGGGGACAAAAGACAAGGCGACGCCGCCCTCGCCACCGTTGAGGAATCGCTTAACGAGGAGACAGTCGGTGTTGTCATCAGCGGCAATAGAGGCGGCGCGATCGTGGTGGAGGTAAATAAAACTAGGACTTCGGATGAGAGCATGCCAGTTTTTGCAGACTGACTTGAGTTGAATCAGGGTTTTAACCGTAAGTCTCCACAGAATCTCCATAAGCAAATCTTCCGATAGCTTATCGATCGCCATTTCCAGAATTTCTCTGTTCCGTTTTTTGTGTTCCGGTCTTTCCATTTTATGGAGGAGCCTAATATAGTGTGACATTAATTACTTTTTTTTAACAGAAAGACCAATATTAATATACATATAAAGGTATAAAGGCGAGCACAAATTTGGTTTCTTCCTTTTTCCTTTTTTGAAGTATTATCACAAAAGTGTTTATCCCTTGAAAAATACTCCATATTGAATAGAAAAAAACAAGATTTGTTTAACAAAATTAAAAACAAGATTTACATTTTTTTCATGATTTTGAAATCTTTGTTTAACAAAATTAATTGAGATCTATCAAACAAGATCCGTATTTAATAGAAAAAATATTATAAATTAAAAGACATAATTTTTTCAGACGTCCAAAAAAGAAAACAGACACAACAAATTGGGATGGAGAGATTAAGTTTAACTTGATTCCCTTATTAACTTGACTGATTGGAGGGGTAAAGAAGTAATAAGGGAAAAGAGTACTCCATCTGTCCCATTTTAAATGTCCACCTTTCTATTTTGGGATGTCCCAAAATAAGTGTTCACTTTCTATAAATAACCATCAAAACATACTAAACTTTCAATTTTACCCCTAAAAAGTACTCATTGATTTGACAGTTTTTTATATTCACATCATTCTTAAATTAACAATATCTTTCAACGTATAATATTTTTCATGATTTTGAAAATATTATATAATAGAATGAATTGAAAGTTATCAAACAAGATCCATATTACATATTTTTTGAGATTCATATTGAAGAATATAAACAATTTAAATACATTTAATTGACTTTGCAGTTTTTAATGTTACTTTTGGAAATTTAGAGCAAAAAATTTAACTTCTTAAAAAACTCGATTTTCCGTAAAGAATATTTAAATTGGGATAGAGAGAGTAACTGCTTAAGCTGAGAAAGGAAATCATAACCGGTCCACGTCAAAACTGATCAGTTTTTCTTTATATCACCAAATCCAAAATTGATGACAATGGAGGCTAAAAATAGCAATTGTAGGCTACTGAAGGAACTTTGTTCTTTAGTTCTGTATTCCGCTACAAAAGGGTAAGTCCCGCAAACTTCCGGGCTTGGGCAACTCCTAGGCTGTGGAAACCAAAAAAAAAGAAAAATCTTGAAAGTAGATATAAATGTAAAATAGTTTCCATGAAAAGCACAAAGTTTGCGCTTGGTACAGTGACAACTGGATGATACCCCTCATGCATGAACGAAGGTTCGACTCCTATTCCCTCACCTGATCCTTTTTAGTTTTGACTTTTTTTCCCCCTTTATTTCTCCATTTTTATTAGTTTCTCCTTTGGTTTTTCTTTCGGTCCATAATATTTCAAAAATCACATTACTAAATTACTTTTGTTTGAAATTTGCATTTAACAAGTGTACCATTCAATTTTGATTAAAAAAAATCGACCAGGTTTATTATTATTTTCACACATGTTCAACTATGAAGCAAACATTTTTTTATTGTTTTTTTTAAAAAAAAAACTCTTACAATCATATCTTTTTAAGTTTATTGATAAAAAAATTTGCCTACGTTCTAGCCCAGTTACTGGACTAGAATGGATCCAAATCTGATCCAGATTCAAAAAATTAATGCACGGAGAATTTGGTTTCTTTTTTTCTTTTTTTTTTTTGGTACTTCGGAAATGCGAAGTTGGTTTCTTTTAATCGGAATCATAAACACTATAATTGTGGTAATATTTTGATATAATTCAAGCTAAATATACAATGTAACCATGATTTTTTATGGAAATCAATAAAAAAGTTGGTATTAGTGTGGACTGTGGAGGCACAAAAAGAATTTAGAATTTCATAATGAAATCGAGTAAGTTTCAATTTTGAGTGAATATTGATTGTTCAAAACTCTGAGGGATTATGAGTCATAACAATATTTTTTGTGAAGTTGAAATTAGAGAAATTAGTAACTCTTCCCATAGTAACTCTCCCCGATCCAATTTATTTGTTTACTTGTGCTATTTGGGACCTCTCGAAAAATCGTCTGCCTTAAATTAAGATAATATTTAACTTGCAACCTAAAATTGTGTAATATAAATTTAAAATTAGAAATATAAATTGAAATAGAGAGAGAGAGAGAGAGAGAGACCTGGCACCCCATCGGGCCAAGAAGTGGCCAACGTAGAGATAGATGAGAAGAGAAGAAGGAAAAGGCGGCTGCGACTGCTGGCGGAGCAGTGGCTCTTTAACCGACGACGTCGCCGTCATTATGTTCTCTTCGTCTTCCATCGTCTCTCTCTCTCTCTCTCTCTCTCTCTCTCTTCATCACATCTGATCCTGAATATTAAGTTTGTGTGATGAAATGGAAGTTAATTTAAAGATTGGATATCTGCATATTTGGAACATAGTTTCTCATGTTGTGATTTATTTACTGTATGTAATATCTTAATTACATGCATGGCCTCACAAAATATTTATATGAGAATTAGAGGCTGGGCAAAAAGAACCATATCAGGGAGACAAGATCCGAAAAAATTATCAAGTTCGACTTGCACACGCATCGCATGTGCCCGGCTTCTAGTGTACATTAAGAGGCATTAGAGATACAAATACTTGAAAGAAAAAGGAGGGAGATTAGAAACCCAGTCCAGGGAAAGAGCTCTTGTTTGGATGCCGAATTTGATTTTGGTTGGATTTATAATGAGGTGGGTCCACCTCCTAAGAAGGGTGGATTCATATATTGGATGTTTGGATGATTTTTTGAGGGCCGATGAGGGATTTGGAAAGTGGATATGATAGGATAAATTGTAAAAAGACTTAATTGCCCCCAGTTTGTTCTTTTAATTGATAAATTGATTTGATTTGATTATAATTAGAATAAATACATATTAAACAAATTCAACTAATAAATACTAAAAAACAATTAAGCCATAATAATTCCTTGTAGTAATTTTTTTATGAAGTCAAATCACTAAATGTTAAATGATTAAAAACCATTGAATAATAATTTGGCCGGTTTGATTTTCTTAGCCCAACAAGATTGACAATACAATTTGTAAACTGTTTTAGTGATAAAAACTGATAATATCTATCTATCTATATCTATATTATATTACACAACAATTTTTTCAAAATGTCCTATGTGGCATTTCCATGTTTCAAAGATCTCTTATTTCTCTCTTAACAATATCTATACTTAGGCTCAAATATTATCTCATTGATCAAATTGTGTTTTGTTTTTTTTTTTTTTTTGGTAAGGCGGAATGTCATCAAATTGTATTTCTGTAGTCTAAGAAAACTTGCCTTTCCAATATAATTTTTGGTTAATCACAAAAAAAAAAGTAAAGTGTATCCAAAAAATTACTACGTGAAAGTAAACTAGGGGTGAGCATGGACTAGATTGGTCCGGTTTCATGGTAAATCAAGAACCAAACTATTACTTACAGATTACGAATTTGAAGAATCAAACTAACCCATAAAATTAATACAACCAAACCAATCCAAACCATTAAAACACGGATCGATTTCGGTCTAGAACCACTGTTCCTTTGAAATTGAGATTTCATCTTCATAAAATATATAAAGTAATTAAAATTGCATAAATAGATTAAACCAACAATTATATTAAAACTATGTCAATTAAAATCACCCAAACTAACAAATGTCAACCTGTTTACATATAAAATTAACAAATTCAATAATTAATTGACACGTAACTTGAAATGCCAAACATTGGCAAGTATTTACCAGTAAAGCTACACTGGATTGATGAAACTAAGATACGATGTCGTATTAAATTGGAAAAGTGGTTACTGGCAGTTACGAGCCATTAGTGATATAAAAAATTGACTTCGAAGCCATGATATTAACTGCTAAACATATAAACTCCACGTGTAAACTTGAAACAAAGCAAAAATGGCAGTTAAGACACGTGAAGTACATTTTGAAAGGCAGTTACCTCCTTAATTCATGATTTGTTAAATAACTGTGCAGATTCAAAATCAAAAGCTTCTAGAGGAAGAATTAGAAAAATTCAAATTCAGACGTGGAGGGAGGAAGAAACCACCCACTTAAGGAGTAAAAGTTGGAGTTCGAAGCAAGCCAAATTCAAATTCATTTGGCGGGAAGTTCAATTGCAAACAACGTCTATAAATAGAAGAAATTGAATAATGAAAACCACCGGACAAATCTTCAACAAATAGCTATCAAAAAACTGATGCTTGGTTTGTTCATTGGCAAAGTAGCGTAGGATTTCGAACTCAGTTCGAAGTAGATTAGGAAGTAGTTGGGATCAATCTCGATTGTTCTTGTAACAATCACCTGTTCGAAATTCTTGTATTTGAAGTTGGAGACAATTTCGAATTAAGTTTACCTTTGATCTATCAATCGAAGCATCTTGTTTCTTTATTGTTCTTTAATTTCCTAAGTATATTGGTTTATATTTCTTCACTTATTAAGAAAAATCCTCTTAATTGAGGTAATTGAACCAACAAAACACAATCGTCTGATTAGATTTGGTTTTTCCAAAGTTAATCTGAAGGAGGAGATTGAAACTCTCTCTGGCACGCTCACATACAATTATTTTTTATTGCAAAGAAGTAAAAGAACCAAACACAACCAACTAAAGAAGAGTATAATACCAGTACTCAGTGAAGGAATAGATTATTAGAGCATCTCTAGTGGGCTACCTAAAAAATGTTTGCTAACATGTAAACCTAAGCACATGTGGGATTCTATTTTGTGTGTTCAGAACTTAGTTAGCTAGCTAATGAAGAATGCACTTTAGTGGACTAACTAAATGTATATTCATTAACTTTAATTCTTTCCTTTTTCTCTCCCCTTAAAGTTATTCTCTCTCTCTCCTTAAGTCTTTCCCCAAATTTAGGTAGTGACTTGGGGCACTTTAGGGAGTGAAGGGTGACACCTAGGATTTTAGGGAGTCATTTTTTGTCCATTAGAGACCATTTTTTTTAGTTCCTCTTAGCTAACTAGTTAGGGCGCTTTAGGATACTTTATTAGGTAGTCCACTAGAGTCTAGAGATGCCCTTAGATTAGAAAAATTAGTTACTGAGCGAAAACATTAGGAAATCAATAGACTATGCCCAAGCTATGGATGCTTAGTTTATTAAAATCGTATGAATTCTCATAAGTAGAAATTTAGGGAACTAATCTTAGCAGTGAAAGAAAATATGGTACTGGAATGATTAATTAGGAAATTAATTTACTACGTGTTACAAAAAAAAGTTCATACGCTTGGTTCAAAAAGTTAAGAACCATAACCGTTAATGTAAATCTACAAACCAATCCATTTAACACAGTTTTAATTTCTGAAAATTGGGACCAAACCACATTAGTAAAATCCAAATCAAACCATTCGGTTTGGATTGATTTGGACTGTATTCACGAATTTACGGTTATTTTGCTCATCCCTAAAGAAAAGTCAATTATAAAACGAACCATCTTGTTATATGGGAATTTCAAACTTCAAAAATCCTCTTTCTGTCTCTTTGACATTCTACCCAACATAGGGAAATTTCAATTTTAGAATTCTCTCTCTCCTCAATTATAAAGAAGAAGATGAAGAAGAAAGAGGATAAAAAAAACACATGAAAGAAACTCATTTTGAAAAATAAACTTCATCCTTCAATCCATGTGCGAATTTCAAATTTCTGAAATCATCTCTCTCTTTGACATCCAACTCTCATAGAGAAAGTTCAATCTCAAAATACTCTCTCTCTTTCTCTTTCTCTTTCTCTCTCTCTCTCTCTCTCTCTCTCTCACATTTGGATTACAAAACACGCACTCGTCTCTCACCATATGAACTCTCCTCCCTCCCTCTCTTTCTCTCTCTCACACACAATCTACTTTTCAAACGACTTCGGCTTGAACTTGATTTGGATATTATACTGGTTTGGTAAATCATAAAGATAAAAATAAGTTATAATCTCTTCAGTGCTGTTTCAAAATTATATAATTTTTGTTGTGCATGAACCACTAGGTTTTATTACTCCTTCCCTCCCGTAAAGAATGTTAAATATTACATTTTTGGATGTCTAAGAAATATTGTACATTTTGAAAAGTTTTGAAAATATGTGGGAGAGAGATGGTTGATCAAATTAATTTATTCCTTGGGTTACTTGATTATTGGATGGGAATTGATTTTCGTTCATTCTTTTACCCCTATTATAATGTTGACAACGTGAATTGATCAATTAGATGTTAGCAGCTTGGTTTTCTTTCTTTTTTTTAATCACTTATTAAACTTGTACAATCATGGTAGGGCTAATGGCATAGCATTAGGCCATTAATCAGAATACGCGATGATGAGAGCAGTGCACATGTTACTGTATGGTTTGTTAAAGTTTTCGAACTTTGTCAAGTGCTTTCAGGCGCAGGCAAGACATCAGTACATTAAAATTAGGGAGGTAAAATTAAAAAGAAATTTCAAGACCTTATTATTTGTGTGTACTAGATAATTTTCTTGACAATCTTTTCCTCTTCCCATTGTTAACCCACCACCGACGCTATCTACACAATGACCTATTTTTAAACCCCCACCGCCACTGTTCAAGAAACCCAACACCGCTACCATCTTCATCGGTAAGTCCGACAACTCTAGCAATTGAAGATCGAAGAGATTTGATCTGTTTTTTGATCAATTTTAAGACAGAGGTAGTCAATCGTGACCGACCTTCTTGCCACCAGCCACTCCACCGCCGATGCCGACAAAGGCAATCTCTCTCTCTCTCTCTCTCTCTCTCTCTCTCTCTCACATTTTGGGTTTTCATACGGGAAGAATATGATGAATTTGGCGGGGTATTATGGTACCAGAAACCCACAATTGCTCCCTAATTTGCTAACGATAGGGTGGAAGGGAGCGTTATCAAATTCGGGTGAGGGCAAATTTGTATTCCCAACAGTATCCAAATCGGGAAGGAGAGCAAGAGGTTTGCCAAACGCATAATATGCGTGGGGGCAGGATTACAATTCCAGTTGAATCCGGTGCCTTCTCCGACATCCAAACAAGCCCTTAAGACATTCAATCGCTATCCAATGGCCTTGTTCTATTACAAATTCTAAGATTCCGAACAAAAGAACATGGGTAACTGTTGTCCACCAATTTCCCCAGGGACAGGAGAAGCGGGAGTGGTCAACACCGAGTGGTGTAGAAGACGCGAGGGCATGCCAGGAGAAGTATATCTCCAAGAGAAATGTAGAAAAGTGCCTGAATATACTGACTAACTTCTTTCAAGCAATTGAGAAACTCGAGCTAAAGTTACAAGGGTTCGTGGGGCCTTGAACAAGGACTTCCACACTTGAAGAAAATTACATAGAAGAAAAAAAGATTTCAGAGGAAGGGGAGGAAAGAACGGGGAAGAAGTAGGAGATAGACATAGGTAGAAGAGATCGATCGACTAACTGCGAGAGTTAGGAGATAAAAACTAAATTACTTTGCTGCTTTGAGCGTTGTTGGCGTTAGAACCCTCGCAATGCTGCATAGAGGCCTTTATTTATAGCCTCTGAATCCAAACGTAACTTCCAAAAATGTAACTGCCCATGATCTTCAACAATTACGCCATGTCTTGCATATATTTCGGCATCCTCTTGAAGATGCGTGAAAAGGTGACATGTGTCCCTTAACTGGCCGAAAATAACCACCCATGATCTTAATGCAATTTTAGCACATGCTAATTCCGGCCCTAACCACTTGTTTTAGATAAACACCAACTCCTATAATTTAGGTAACAAACTTATCACCTAAATTATAGATAATTTGGCTATTAATTAAAATCCGAATTAAAATCAAAATGACTCCTAACCAATTTCTTTGCCACGTGTGAATTTTAAAATTTATGGTACAAACATTGCCCCCCATAAACTTTATTTTAGAAATAAAATGGAGTTTAGTAAAAATATGCTTTCAGGAGATAAATGCAACAAGAGTCCTTAATTGATAGGCGATAACGGCTAGAAGAAGACGAATCGATCAGGACTCTTGTTACCGTTTAACTCCAACACGTGGCACAATTGGATTGGTTTGGCAAATGTTTCCGGAATACTCAAGATACACCTTCCAGACGTATCTATAAAAGGATTTAAGAGAGAGAAAGGAGAGAGTTACGATCCTCAGTAAAAACAATTTCTCTCTCTCTACCTTTACCCTTTTTCATCGCCATAGCCAAAAGCTTGCCACTGTAGCAGTAAAAAATTTCGTCATGGCTACACTTCGAGCACAAGCCTCCGTTGACGATGAGAACAACACAGGCATCGTGATGAAGAAGTTGATTGCAGAGCACAAACCCGACATTCGTGATGAGATTCTCTTCCAGGTACCTGACCAAACTGAACATTCTTCTGGATTGCCCAAATATGGCCTAGGGCCTTGCTTTTCAGACGAATTTCTAGACTATTTGGGCAAATATTATCCACATTATATTCCTCTTCCCTTGGCCCAATCTACTAAGGATTGGGCCCCTGATTGGGAAAACTATGGAAAGTCGAGGCCTTTTAAGGTATGGGTCACTTCCACTTCTGAGTATAATGAGTGGCTAGTTAGGGTTGAGAAAGTAAAAAGAGATGTTTGGAAGAAAGCTGGGATCCATAATGCCATACTCATGAGCTACGATATGCCACCCCCTGATACCGCTCTTATTAGCGTCCTTGCATTCTTCTGGTCTACAAGTACGAACGCCTTCCACTTTCCCTGTGGGCCTATGACGCCCACACTCCAAGATGTGGCCTTTATCACTAGTCTTCGTCCCCATGGCATAGAGGCCAATGATGCTTTAGAGCCTCCTAAGATAAGTTTTGAATATCCAAAGAAGAAGGATATTACCTTTAATTATTTTCTGGAACAAAATGTCGTGACAAACCCTAAGGTTGAAGTCTCTGAAATGGAGCACATAGCCTTCTTGATCTACTGGCTAAATAAATTTATCTTTTGCAGCAGCAATTTAAAGATCACTCGATTTTATACCGACTTGGCCAAAGCTCTCTCTGTTGGTCAGGAGATTGCTTTGGCCCCAATATTCCTTGCCCACTTCTATAGGTGCATGAAGGAATTAGTGGACCACAAGATTTCTGGCTGTATAGGTCCTCTTTGGTTGTTACAATTTTGGGCGTGGTCCTACTTCTCTGATTTAGCCCCTGAAGAGACGCCAGAACAAAAGCAGAGAAAGAAATCAGGGGATAAAGTCTTCTGCGGCTTGTACCTTAAGTCGCTCGTTCCTAAGGAGCATTCATTTGACGATTGTTTCAAGTACTTCTATTTCCTTGCAGAAGATCCACGCCCAGATTTCTGGATGCCGTTTGAGAGGAACTCCACTTGCTCCGATTGGCTTCAAACCCTTACCACCGCGTTATCCCAAGAAGATCCAGTTCAGAAGGCAGTATGGGCCAGCTTCCTGGTTGCGAGGGATCTTCCATATGGCATGGGCTCTGGTGGGCCAAATAACAAATGTGGGGTGGAGTATTACAACCCCACTCAGTGCGCCAGACAGTTCGGCCTAGCCCAGTTTATACCTATTCCCCCTTATCAAACTATTAATTATGCTCTAAATGAGAGGATGTTGCTCACCCTAGATGACACCAAGAAACTTATGGAGAAGAATGCTGCTCTGATATCCTCCAAATTCAAACTTGCTCCATTCCCAGAATTTCCTCTGACGACTCCAGCTTTTGACATATGGTGGAAGCAGGCTAGTTTTAGCCAATCTTCTGAGTCTTTGGAGCTGATACTGGGAAGAATTTCTCCAATGGCAGTAGCAGAAGGATTGCCAATAACCAAAGAAGCAAAGGTGGAACTGTTGGCGAGGAAAACAAAAGCTACAGAAAAGGCAAAGACTAAGTCCTCATCGAAGAAGAAAGGTACGCCTTCTCGTGCCGAAATTTATCAATCCATTCGTAAATTTGAAACCTTCTTTAAATGCAAATGGAACCCCGTGAACCCCTCGGGCCATGGAAGAAGCTAGGAGAAATAGAATGACTGAAATTGAGGCTAGGCAGAAAGACTTAGCCGTTGCAGCGTGGTGGAAAATATTCTAATCTACTCCTCCAGGGGAACCCATGCCTTCCTTAGAAGATTTAAAGAAACCATTTGGGAAACCTATTCCCCCAACACCCAACACTTCGTTTGTCATTGCCGACACACTAGCGTATGAAGGCATGTATGAAATTTTTTCCGAAAATAGAAGAGTCACAGTCATTAAGACCGATGCCCCCCAATGGGAAATAGAAGACTTTTATAAGCGTGGGATAGTTAGGGTAATAAATTCCGCTCAAAGAGGTCAGAATATTAGCATAAAATCTTCTAATACTTTTGCTTGTAATATTTGCTCACTGATTATTGCCTCCTCTTTCAGACGCTGCTCCTTTGGTGGAATTGTCTGATCATGACGAGGAGGATGAGGATGATGAAGATACAGAAGAAGAGGCACAGAAAGAAGAGAAAGTACCTCCCCAGAAACCAAAACGAAGGCTGATAAAGGTAAAGCTTTTACTTCTTCTTGTCCTTTATTGCTTCTGGTTGGGCTTCTATTGATAGCAGCTCTTCTTATCAGGGGACTTCTATTTTTAGATCCAAAAGAACCCAATCCACTACTAGGACAGAAGATGCGCCTATCTTTGCTTCATTAGAGGAGGTATTGGAATTTCCCAATCTCCTCCTTCTCTTCTTTGAGTATAACTGATCATGTCAATTTCTCCAGGCTGTGGATAGCAAGAAATTGAAAAGGAAAAAGATCCAACAGCAAGAGCAATCTGGCAAGACAGGCGACAAAACCGTTTCTGATTCAGCGCCAAAGACATTTGCTGGGGAGAAAAGCACTGACGCAGCTTCTTCTGACATTGGGGTTTCTTCAAAAAAGAATGTCCCAGCCTCTGTGCTAGTTGAAACCACTACCACTGATCCAACCGGAAACTTATCACAAAGCTCTGCTATCCCTGTAAGTAATCATGGCATTATGATACCAAAATGTATGCGAAATGCTTCTGACCTGATAAAACTTTGTTTACAAGCCTTTTCCAAGGACTCTAGTCTGGCTTCCCCTACTCGCTCCACTGCTGTGTCGAGCAAAGCCAAAATAGACACCTAGGATATCCTCAATCGTCTGAAAGAGAAATTGAAGAGAGGGACAAGCAGTAGCCAAATGTCTTCATCAGAAACATCTTCTGACAGTATTCAAAAGAGTCCTTCTATAGAAGAAGTATCCAAGGCAAAAGATGCTCTAAAGGCAGCCTTGAGCTTCAACTTTGAAACAATGATCCAGCCCGAGATCCTTACCAAGCTGAAAGGTGCTTTGGAAGTTCTCACTTCTTTTGAAGGCATACCAGATGTACCTCAAGATCAATTAAGGCAGTTTAAGGTTGCTCTGCCATCTCTCATCCAGGATTACCAGAAGAATATGATTGAAATTCAGGAGATGAAGAAAAGGCAATCCCGCTTTACAGATCTGGGGCAGGCGCTGGTCATTGCTATGAACAAAATTGAGAACTTTCAACATCAGAAGGAGCAGTTATCTCTCCAGAAGAACAAAGGCCTTAGGAAGATCAAGGAGATCCAAGATAACATTGCCCTTATGCAACAACAAGTGGTCCAGCTCCAAACAGAAAACACTGGCCATGATGAGAAGATACAGGAGGTCATTCATGAAGAAGAAGAAGTTGCTGCTGCTATTCAACCTTTGATGGAAGAGCACAACCTCCTGAATGCCGAGATTCCTCAGGTAGAAGCTCGGCTTGAAACACTGGTGACCAATTTGTCCACTTCTACAGCTCCTTGGGACAACTTTAAGGCTAATGTTTTGGAGAAGATGTAATCTCCTCTTGTTGCTTGGTTTTTGTTTCTTCTGTTGCTGTTGAACTTTTAAAACTTCTATTTTTTAGGGAAGTACTTGGCAAACTTTAAGACTTGGTTTGAATTTATAGTTTAGTAATGCAACTATTTGTGTCCATCATCTCCTACATAGTAGGATAGCATAACTTCAAATATTTGCCATTGATTGGATGCTTATGCATTTCACCATCTAAATCATGTAGCATATATGTACCTCCTTTCAAAATCTGGGAGTCTTGAAAAGGACCCTCCCAAGTAGGAGACCATTTGCCATATTTGTGATCCTTCTTCTCCAATGGTAAAACTGCCTGCCAGACCAGATCTCCTTCGGCAAAAGATTTCTCCTTGACTCTTTTGTTGTATGCCCGAGCCACCTTCTATTTCTGAACCACCAAATGATCTAAGGCAGAAAGCCTCAGTTCATCCAGATCTTCTAGTTCCATATACATAGCCTGATTATAATCTCCATAATCTAGGCCATTCTGGAAAGCAACTCTAGCAGATCTAATGTTTGTTTCCATTGATAAGAGCATAAGGAGTAATACCAGTGGCCATTCACTTAGACGTTCTGTAAGCCCACAGTGCGTCTGACAATGCTTCATGCCAAGTCCTTGGCTGATCTTCTACCTGTCTGCTGATAATCCCCTTCAGGATCTTGTTAGTAGACTCGGCTTGTCCATTGCCTTGGGCATAATAAGGAGTTGAATGTGTCATCTCTATCCCAAACTGTTGCATTACAGCCTGAATTCTATCTCCAAAGAAGACAGATCCTCTATCGGCGACTATATGTTGAGGAATGCCAAAGCGATGTATGATCTTCTCTTTAATCATGGTGATGATTTCTTCTTGAGAAACAGAAGTCATGGGAATAGCCTTAGCCCATTTGGTGAAGAAGTCAGTGGCCACCACTATATAAGTGTGTCCTTTAGAAGAAGGAGGGAAAATTTTGCCAATCATGTCCATGGTCCATCCTCTAAATGGCCAAGGCTTTATTATTGACTTCATTAAAGAAGCTGGAATTCTCTGCATCGGGCCGTGGGCTTGACAAGCTTGACATCCTTTAGCAAACTGAATGCAATCATTTAGAATGGATGGCCAATAATAACCGTATCTTCTTAAAAGCCATCTCATTTTCCTTCCAGACTGATGTGCTCCACAGATGCCCTCATGAACCTCCCCCATAACCTTTAGAGATTCTTGAGGTCCGATGCATTTGAGAAAAAGATCATCTTCCAGGCTCTTCTTGTATAGCTCATCTTCTATTAGCACATACTGAACAACTCTTTCTCTGATCTTCTTGGTTGAGGAAAGGCTTGGATATTTCAGAAATGTTATAATTTCAGTCCTCCAATCCTCCTCTTGCCCCCCAAGGTCAGTAGTGAAGATTTCCGTAGAAGCACTTCTTCTTCTGACAGATGGTAAGCTTCTTCTTTGAATAGTGATTGTTCTCTTGTACCATCCTTGGGGAATCCTGATTCCAGTGGCGATCTGTGCCAATTCATTTGCCTCTTGATTGTATCTTCTAGGAATATAGAGGAGACTGGCATCAGAAAATTCGTCTAGCAATTGTCTCGCCGCCATGTAATAAGGAGCTATTTCTTCACTGTTACATCTGTAGATGCCCCCCAACTGGTTAATCACCAACTAAGAATCTCCAATGACTTCAATAGTGGTTGCTCCCATTTCTCGTAGGATCTCCAATCCAATAATTATCCCCTCATATTCAGCTTGATTATTTGTACATTGGAAATCAAACTGAAACGATAATTGGGTTTTAACTCCGGCAGGAGATATTATTAGGATTCCACAGCCAGAAGATGAAGCTATTCTAGAACCATCAAATAATAATTGCCAAGGAGCATATGAAACAGTAAAAACGTCTAAGCCGATTGCTTCTTCATCAACATCCAAGCATGGATGATTTGCTAGGAAATCGGCCAACGCCTGTCCCTTTACTACTTTTTGGGGAATGTATTGGAAGTAGAACTCCATTAATGCAAGTGACCATTTACCAATTCGGCCTCTAATGATGGGTCGAGAAAGTAAGTACTTAATTAAATCAGTCTTGCAAACCAAGTAAACCAACACAGGCATCATGTAGTGCCTAAGTTTTATTGCTGAAAAGTACAAGGCTAAACATAATTTCTCCACAGGAGAATATCTGCTCTCTACAGCAGTTAACAATCTACTAAGATAATACACTGTTTGCTCTTTGCCTTGCTCATTATTTTGGGCTAATAAACTTCCAATAGAAGTTTCTGATGCTGAGATATAAAGTCGAAGAGGCTTCTTCTTGATTGGAGGCATAAGAACAGGAGGTTGAGTCAGATACCTCTTGATAGCTTCAAATGCCTCTTGATGACGAACTTCCCATTTGAAATCCTCTTCTTTCTTCAACTTCAGAAGCTCTGAAAAGACTTGAACCTTCCCGGCCATGTTTGAGATGAATCTTCTGATGAAATTAATGAGGCCGAGAAAACTTTGCAATTATTGCTTACAGGACGGAGGCCTAGCTTCAAGGATAGCCTTGGTCTTATTCTGGGGTACTTCAATGCCTCTTTGGTGAAATAGAAATCCAAGGAAATTGCCTGCAGAAACTCTAAAGGCACATTTCAGAGGATTCATCTTGAGGCTGTATCTTCTGAGACGCTCGAAACTAGATCGCAGGTGCTCCAAGTGTTCCTTGAATGAATCGGACTTGACCACCACATCATCTATGTAGATTTCCATAAAACGGCTAAGCATATCATGAAACATTGAATTCATCGCCCGTTGATAAGTTGCTCCTGCATTATTAAGGCCGAATGGCATGACAACCCATTCAAAGGCCCCCAAAGCTCCTGGGTATCTAAAGGCCGTCTTGTGGACATCCTCTTTTGCAATATAAATCTGATTATATCCAGAATGGCCATCCATAAAGGATAGCACCTTGTGTCTGGCTGCTCCATCAACTAAGACATTAGCAATAGGCATAGGATATTCGTCTTTAGGAGATGCCATGTTGAGGTTGCGGAAGTCAATGCACACCCGCACCTTTCCATTCTTCTTAATGATTGGAACAATGTTGGAGAGCCATTCCACGTATCTGGTTGGCCTTATGAATCCCACTTTCAGGAGATGCTCCAGTTCTTCTTTAACCCGTAGGTTTAACTCTTCTGACATTCACCTAGGCGCTTGCTTAAATGGCTTGAAACCTTCTTTGATAGGGAGCTTGTGCTCCACAAAATTTCTTTGCAACCCAGGCATGTCTTCATACTCCCAAGCAAAGCAATCTTTATACTCATGGAGGAGATTGATGTAAGCATTCTTAACCACTTCAGGAAGGCGTTGGCTTATGTAAATAGGCTTTGGCTGATCTTCTGAGCCTAGATTTACCTCCTCCAGAGGATCCTGAACATCGGCTTTCAGATCGTCTAACTTTGCTGGTGGTGCCTCCAGATCTTCTAACTGGATAACGTCGTCATGAGGTGCACCATCTCCTTCAAAGTCTAACTCGGTCATCAAGACCGAATTATCTTCTGCATCCAAGGATCGTAGGCTCTCTTCTGTAATATAGGCGATCAATCGAGCCCAGGCAGCCTGCAACGCCGCCATCTTCTCACTGGCTATTGGAGCTTGATCCATGGGAAAGAGCTTGAACAAGTGGAGTGCTCGACCTATTAATCTCTGTAAGGAGAGGGCCGACCAACTGTTTGTAGATGGCTTTGAATTCGTCCACAGAAGTTTGAGTGGACAAAGTAATTGCTGTAGGTTTGCCATACTTATCAGTCCCGGTGAACTTGACTGGACTGATCTCATTATCATACAACTTGGCGTCTGCATGATTAGAAGAGGCTAAGAAAGGCCTCTTGTCCGCCCAAACTACTTCTACGCCATCACCATGCCAGAAGATTAGGCATTGATGGAGAGTGAAGGAACAGCCATGCAAACATGAATCCAATCGCAGCCCAACAGTAGATTGTAACTCGAACGTGAATTAACCACAAAGAATGGAGTGGTTAAAGTCTTTGTTCCAACTTGTAAATTCATAATAATAATACCTTGGGCTGTGGTGATGCCTCCAGCAAAATCAGAAATGCTGGCATTAGAAGGTAACAAATCTTGATCTCCTTTGCCCAACTTAACAAGCATGAAACGTGGCATGAGATTGGCAGCAGATCCATTATCCACCAAAATACAATTGATGGGATTACCATCTAGATGACCTTGAATGTAGAGAGGACGGAGATGCTGGGTCATCAATAGATCTGGCTTCTCAAATAAGACACTGGCCACAGGAGATGGATGGTACACTGTAGGCTCATCTTTGAGAACCACAATGGAAGGAATCTGCGAACCAGAATCTTCTGGTGCAGACGCTTTTAACACTGGTATAGGGGAAACAGGCACTATAGAACTGATCTCTGGGGTATCGCCTGAAGCCTCCACATCGCCATCCATAGAAGATGGCTGTCCTTCTTTAGCCATGAAAGCAGTGGGAAGAACAAACACCATGTTGCAAGAGAGACTAGCCAAAGAAGATGAAACTTTGGTGACAGGGGCTTCCTTTTGCACAACCAGCATATCCTCTAAGGAACGGATGTTGATAGGACGTGGCTTTGCGAGGATATCCTTCCAAGCAGGTTTGCGAGCCTTAGGAATCTCAACAGAGGATGGTTCTATGTTTTGAGGAGTAGGTTTCTGCACTGGACGATATTCCATGCGAGGTTTCTTCTGCACATGCTTAGGAGCAGGATAGCGTTTTGGTGGGATAGGTGGAGGGGTAGGAATCCCCTGTGCCAACCTTTCAGCCTGACGGATCCTCTGTCGACGCCGCTTCTGAGATTTTGATAGAGGAATCTCAGGCTGTGGAAACTTAGGATGCTTCACCTTGAACCAATGGTTAGGAGAAACAGATCCAGGCGGCTTAACCATCCTAGGCCTACCCTCCTGTGGAGCTGTAAAGACTAAGGATGACATTTGCCTCTGAATTTCATGAGTGGTGGGTTTCAGGCGATTAAACACAGAAACGCGCTTCTGAGGAAACCGACGCGGAGAGAGTGATGGAGTCTCCTCCCTTGGGCGCTTGACCACCACACTTTGTAGACGCTTTGGCTTCTTAGGTTTTCCACATTCACAGCAATGGTGGACAGATGGCTTCTTTGGCACATGAGAAGATCCTCTGCGACTTCTAATAACTTCCTAATCCCACCATATAGGAGAAGGGTGATCCTCAGGAGAATCATCAGAGTCGTGAAGGATCTGCTTCCCTTTAGCAGCTTGTGAAGGCGCACCAAGAGAGATTTTCTGTCTTGGAACAGTCCTGGGTGCTCCTCTCATGTCCACATAAACCATGTTGGCTCCAAAGTCAGCAGGGAATGGATCTTCATCTACTGCCATCCCCTTCTTTGCAGCCTCAGGGAATTGGAAATCCCCTTTGTCAATCCTATCCTGGATAGCATTTCTGAAGATGATGCAATTGACCGTGGTGTGGTTCTAGGAGTTGTGGTACTTGCAGTACTCCTTGCCTTTGGTCTCAACAGGAGATGGAATCTTGTGACCAACAGAAAAGCGTAGAAGCTTGTTAGCCATGAGTTGGTCGAAAATTTCTTCTACTTTCGTAATGTCAAAAGTATAAGCCCTGGTAGTCTTAGGCAAAGCCATAGATCCTTGTGCTTTAGTGGGCTCAACTTTGACGAAAGCTTTGCAGGCGTATGGCTTTCGGTTGACAATTTCTGCAACTTCTGAACTTTCTTCTGTCTCTGCAATGGCCACTTGATAGTTAGGATCCCTGTAATAGGTTCCCTTAGACGCATTGGCGCGATCCCGATCTTCTATCAAAGAATCGTTCATAACGGGTGGCTCTTGCCCAAACTCAAACAAGTCCCCGAAAGCCACATCAACAAATTTCTTCGTCAATTCAAGACATAAGCCATTCTCGCCCGCATTTAACATACTCGGCCTCGTGCAAAACCACTTTGCACTTGAAGCGAAGGTCTTAAACCGAAAGGATGTAATGCTCACCGGTTCTCCGTGCATTTGGTAAAGCCTAGAGAGATCAGCCAGAGTGACCTCTTGCTCAGTTCTGTAGAATTGCTTGTGAAATAATTCTTCTAATTGAGCCCATGACTGGACCGAATTAGTTGGGAGATTTATATACCATATGAAGGCAGTGGCAGTGAGAGAATTGGGGAATAACCTCATTTTAAGGAACTCGTTACTCGCTGCCTCTCCACACTGTACGGAGAAGCGTGCCACATGCTCCACGATGACTTTGTATCTTCTCTAGAGAATTGGGAGAAGTCTGGAACCTTGTATTCCTTAGGAAATTCCACTCGATCTACAGCCTCATTATAAGGCTTCTTGTAGATAGGTCTCCCAAACTTCTGCAAAGTAGGTCCAAACTGATCTTGGATGTACTCAATGACCTCTTTTGCTCGTAAGCATCGGATTTTGGACAGCTTGGAGATGGTAGTACCCTTTCGTAAGGTGCAACGCTAGAAGCACCAAAGAAAGAGAGGATTGGGATCCGGCCCATCTTCCGTGGACCGCCTCCAGGTGAGAGGTCGCCCCCATCTTTAACTTACCACCGACCGAACGCCTTTTCTCTCTCCCGGTGGTTGAATTGAGAAGAAGAAGAAGACGAAACCCTGAGGACCAGGCATCTTGAGTTGGTCATTGCTGGCGCCATTTCCAGTTTACACAGAAGCAACTGGAGTTAGTTTTTCGTTAAGAAGAACTATCATGTCTTTAATGGATTTAGTGAGATCCATCTGTGACTCTTTGATCTCCTTGAGTGGACCAACGATAGAGTCAGTGAGTCCTTGGGACAATTCAGCATTTGTCTCCCCCGCACGATGTCTCTCATGCCAAATGTACCATCTCTTGCAAATCTTTTGAGATGCCGCTTAAGGACCGCCTTCAAATGCTTCGACCGGGGTCATCACCAGTTCCCGTGCCTTTAGCTCCTCCTTTCTTGTCTTTTCCCACCATCTTAAATCTTCAAATGTGTTAGGGTCCCACCGGGCGTGCCAAAAAATGTTGTCCACCGATTTCTCCAGGGACAGGAGAAGCGGGAGTGGTCAACACCGAGTGGTGTAGAAGACGTGAGGGCATGCCAGGAGAAGTATATCTCCAAGAGAAATGTAGATAAGCGCCTGAATATACTGACTAACTTCTTTCAAGCAATTGAGAAACTCGAGCTAAAGTTACAAGGGTTCGTGGGGCCTTGAACAAGGACTTCCACACTTGAAGAAAATTACATAGAATAAGAAAAGATTTCAGAGGAAGGGGAGGAAAGAATGGGGAAGAAGTAGGAGATAGACATAAGTAGAAGAGATCGATCGACTAACTGCGAAAGTTAGGAGATAAAAACTAAATTACTTTGCTGCTGTGAGCGTTGTTGGTGTTGGAACCCTCGCAATGTTGCACGGAGGCCTTTATTTATAGCCTCTGAATCCAAACGTAACTTCCAAAAATGTAACTGCCCACGATCTTTTATCATTACGCCATGTCTTGCATATATTTCGGCATCCTCTTGAAGATGCGTGAAAAGGTGACATGTGTCCCTTAACTGGCCGAAAATAACCACCCATGATCTTAATGCAATTTTAGCACATGCTAATTCCGGCCCTAACCACTTGTTTTAGATAAACACCAACTCCTATAATTTAGGTAACAAACTTATCACCTAAATTATAGATAATTCGGCTATTAATTAAAATCCGAATTAAAATCAAAATGACTCCTAACCAATTTCTTTGCCACGTGTGAATTTTAAAATTTATGGTACAAACAGTAACATAGCTAAGGATATGCGACGTTAATTACATTGTGCACATTTTTAGGACAGGTGGGGGCAGTGAGGAGTTGAGATTTGTTCACCTTCGTTAAAAGAGGGACAAATATGGTAATATTTTTGTGACCGAACTTCTTAATTTTGTTTAGACTAAGGCTAGGTTTTTCATTTTTAGTCACCTCAACTTTTAGCCATTTTGTCTAAAAGTCACTAAAAATTTGTGAAAGGCACCTGTCACTCATTTCACAAACATCAACTTTTAGCTACTAAAGGTCGGCTAAAAGTCATTGACTAAAAAACGAAAAACTCGGCCTAATTGGATTCTTCCTTTCTATATTAGTATAGAATATATTGTGCCTCTTCAATTAAATGTTGTTGAAAATTGTACTAGTGAAATGTTTTTCCTAAAGAGGTCTTGCCTATAATTGACATGTAATGACAAAAAAAAATTCATCTATACATATTTGATGGATACTATTATACTTTCATGAATATCAACACATTTTTTCGAATATTAATGTACTTTATACATATTACCCTCCACCCTATGAACGGATGCTAACATTTTTATCTTTTCCCAATAATCCTCCATATGCATAGCAATAGCTGAAAGAGTGATCTATCTATACTAGCATGGACCCGTGCTATACACGGAGAAATGAAATAAAAATGATGTGTTTTATCTTTTTTTTATCAGCTAAAAAATTGTATTTCAATAACAAAGTGAATGGAATTAGTGGATCAATTAAATCAAAAGAGTATAACAATTTGATTTCCTATATGCTCCTCTTGACTCTAATTTTCCATGATGATTTAATCAGCTATAAAATCATGATCCAAATATACGCCTTTTTAAAAAAATAACTGATAGTCAACACCTTACAAAAAATGTGTCATTATTTTTGTATGATCGATATAATTGAAGAAAAGACAAAAGTATAGAAGTATATTAAAAGTTAACTTAGATTAACATCTTTGTGCATGTAAATTATGCAACAATTTTCATAACATAGTTAATGCCAGGTCGCGTGCTATGCACGGAATGAGAGAATCACTTAATGTTTGGCTTATAACCACCGAGTCACACCTTAAATAGTTGCATTGGTGTAGCATCCCGTATTTTTTTTCTTGCGTATAATAATAATAATAATAATAATAATAATAATAATAATAATAATAATAATAATAATTCAGGCGTGCATATGCACAGGTGTGAGGAGTTATTATTTTGGGGTTAGTATTAAAGGGAGAGACAGAGAGACATGTAGGGATAGAGATAATGAGATTGTGTATGTATATGACTTTACTTTTAATTTAGACAGAGCAATAAATGAGAGACAGATTCGGATGAGCGACAGAGAGAGATATGGGTTGGTTTTATCATGGTCAGTGTAGTTGGTGGAAGACTCATAGATGTGGTGAATTATTTTGGCATGGTTACCGTGCATGAGTGGTTGGGGAAGATAAGTCACCTTAACTATACATATTGGTGCCTTCATGCTTTCACTTCCCAATAATAACTAAGAAAAGTAAGATTTCACTTATGTACCAGAGAGTTCTGTTGAGCAATATTAAGTCAATTAATGGTGAATTTTTGTCCGAGGGCAGATAATTCTTTGATCCTGGAAGTTCTATATTTGATCATCGATTTGAGATAATCCAGAGGGTACACGATATGCTTCCAATTTCCGGAATTCTTTCATTTCTATCATTTCGTATTCCTTTTGAATATCTCGTGTTATTTGTTCAATCCTATGGAATTTTGTTGAAAGTGGAATATTTGCTATTGAAAATGATATTTTGGCTAACGTGTCATGGAATTGTTTGGTACGTTGATCGAGTGACCTTGCCAATATCTTAGCTAATCTGGGAAAGCCGGGTAGGCTAGGTGAAGTGAGTGAGGGGGGTCACTGATCATTTACCGGGTATGGGGTCCCCAATGATTTGCTAAATCGGCTTCATAATTGTTGTTTATTGATTCAACTTAAGTACAAGTATTGTTATTCTGTTGTATCGTATACTTCTCAGGCATTTTCTTTTTCAAGTGTGGAGCCGGATTAATGAAGTTTGAGTTAGAGGATTTGCGGATTAATTTGGTCGAGAGCCTGTTAGAAAAATTCTAGTTGTTTATAATCTAGAGGATTTTTGGCAAATTGTATTTGTTTAACCTTTTGGTAAATCCATATTGTATTTGGACGAAAGTAGGGTCTAGAAGTGTGTAAAATACAGTGTATTTGGAGTTCTATTTCAGAAAAATTCGGGTCATTACAATAGGTCATAACTCTCATGATGTTTTTTTTATTGACCTGTTTTAGATTCAGAAGTTTTATTTTTTATATGGATATATAAATAGGGATAAAATGCATTACCTTGTGATAAATGTCCCAGTATTTAAATGATGTAAGCTAAGTTTCTTTTGGGCATAAGTTTTTACTTTTTAAACTCAAATTTGTAAGACTAAAAATGACTTACGATTATTGAAACTGAAAAAAAAAAAAAAATCCAAGTGCTACTTGTTCCATATTATCCAACTAAAAGATGTTAAAGAAAGAAATCTCAAATATTCCAATAAAATTAATTTGTGAAAGCAACTAAATCAAATGGAATGCAAAAGAACTACTGACGAAATGAAAAAACAAAATGCATTTGAGTACAATTAAAGGATGATGACTACGCTTACGATCCATGTTAAAGTTGGCATGCAGAAATCTTTTGAAATCAATATTATAAAAGGGCTCAGTTTTTTGAATCCCTCATATTTTCAGCCTTTGGATTCAATGGATGGTCGAGATTGATTTTCACGCCAGCCCTTAAAGGCTCAGATCGATTAAGTTTTTAACAAACAGTCAAGATGCATTTTTAGGCTTAGATTTTTCCGCCTAAATGTTTAGCCATACTTGGGAACCCAAAGGAAAACTTCAAACACGTAACAACCAAATCAGTAAATCGAGGCAACGTGTGGAAAGAGATCCCATAAATCGAATTTTTGGGATCTCATTTCTAATTTATATATGAGAGGAAACAAAGATGATCTTGAATTTGGTTGGAAATACCACTGGTGCGTCTCTTCTCTCTCACAACTGAGTTCTCTCCCTAGCCGATACCAATTTAAAAAACCATGATCAGCATGTAGTGACGATCAAATATTCTAGAAAATTTTCCTTTGCGATGACTTTTGGTTTTCTAGGTTTTTCTTTTTCTCTATTTTACCTCCGCCTTCTTCTTCTTTTTTGTAAACAATGTCTTCTTTTATTTTGGAAAGATTTTGATGCAAATCTGGAATTTTTGTGGTTCTCAACAATTTTTGGAATTTTGATGGAATTCGATTTAGGTTTTTTCATGTGATGACTTCTACATTAGTTCACTTCGTCAATTTTTTTTATTAAAATCCATTTTTATCAATCATCTTTGCGCAGTTCCGGTGAGTGTTTTTTTTTTTTTTTTTGGGGGAAAGTTATTTTGTGATTGTTGTCTATATTGCAGAGGTTTTCCGAATTTCAAAAGTTTGTAATTGTGAGCGTATAAGGTTCACGACTCATACAGCTACCTCAAACAGGGGTTGATTTAGTCCGTCTACTTGGGGGAAAGCATTCTCATTTCTAATTTATATATGGTTAGGTTTAGATTTGTAGTCAATCTTTCGATTCGTAACAATGTTCATGTAAAACTTATACACTGCTAATTGATTATCACCAGTGTACGTAGAACGAATATTTTTTTTGACTAATAAAGAGTTTAAGTGGAATTTTGTTTCCACTAAATCTTAATGTAAAATCTTTGGTGATGGAATCTCATTAGTTTACGTATGGTCAAATCATAAAGTCAAAATTTGTCTTAGAAATTGAATCTTCTTAGTTTATGTACAATCAAATTTTGTTCGGTGGAGTGCCTTCAAGCACGGGTCATTCACTAGTTTGAAGATACATCAAGTCACTCGTACTTGTTCAGTATGGTTTTTGTCCAATTTGGTAACAATTAAAGCTGTCACAGACATGAAATTAACCAATAAAGTCTAACTATATTTTTGGTTTATCAATGAGTGACACAATCGATTATATGAGATAATATAAAACTACCACGAAGATACATAAAGATTCCAATTTATTCTCCTTCAATATAATTACTCTCCAAGGGTATTGCTATCTAAGAATTAAACTGTCTTCCTTAAAAATTCTTGGTATCAGGAAAAAGATATCAAAAAAATTCTTGACGAAAAGAGAAATTCTCATATATACGGAGTATCACACAAAATAGAAACTTGATCTTGAGATATGGAGGTGAAAGAAGGCTCATTGAACCCAACTCATTTATTAAAACACAATAATTCTCACACCTTACATTTGTAATTGATCAAATATGTTCCTCCAATTGGTAGGCCACCATACACCTTGCCTCCCTGCATTAAGGAAATACACAATAATCAGTAATAAAGATTCATAACTCAACAAATAGAAAACGTAACTAAACACAAATTCCTAGGCATCCTACTCATTCTTGGTATAATAGCTCTTATATGTTATGGATTTTTTCTAAGAAAGAAAGAAATGGATATCGTTGTCATGCTTGCCCAGATCAATCAGCAGCTTATTCGATTAGGTACAATTACTACAGAAAATAAACTTGTAAAAAAGAATACCAATAAACACTAAAATTTAATAAGAAGAATGCACAGGTGAGGATATTGTTGTCCAACAACTATCTCTCTATGTTTCATAAAAAATGATAATAATAAAAAGGAAAACTATCTCTCTACATGCATTAGAATATTTCGAATTTATGGGATGTGTTAGCTAATTGGGACTTAGATAAGCATAAATAGAAATATAGATAAGAGATTTCAAAGCCTAGATTGAGCAAGATATATAATCTTTCAAAGACTGGATTGAGCAAGATTTATAATCTTGAAATTCGAAAAGATATATAGGATATCGAAAGTTTTAGCGTAAATCTTGGAACAATATATGGTAGTTTCATATAGATCTACTGTAATAGGAAGATTCCATAAGAATTTTCATATATCGTATATAATAGAAATAATTGGAAAGCTCTCTCATTTTACTATGGAAAGTAAGAAGATTTAGGAAAAAGTACGATTTATAATTCAAAATTCAATAAACAAAGATTTAGAAAATGTGATAAGATTAAGTCACTTGCTTCACTAAAAGTCCTACATGACAATCCAAATTAATTTATGCCACTCGTCGCATCCATTTTCTAGTGAGATTCTGTGCAAGAGTGGACCAAGCGCCCTCCACACAGTATCTGGTTCACAGGAATACTCTGCAAGCACGGCTTGTCCTAGGGTGACTTTCACCCTAACACCTTAGCCACTAGGCTACCAACTTGCTGGGTGAAACTACCAACATACTCCAACATGTTCTAAAAACAAGACCAGAAAATTGCCTCTATGGGCTTCCAATTTTCATGGCCGAAATCACTTCAACACCAAATACCCAAGCAACTGAAATAACACAAAATCAATTTCAGAGGGGGAAAACAGAAAAGGACACATCTATGGTGAAGAAATTTCATTGTGTTTGCATTTTCTAGCGACTATTTTTTGGGATACACTAAAAAAAAGTACAGAAAGAACTTCATCACAATACCAAACAGGGCCACCTATATCATGCCCAACCGAAAAAAAAAAATAATAATGATTCACGTCTTTATTCATAATGAATTTGATAAACAAAAAACTCAAAGTTGTCTTCTTTGGGTTAAACTTAGTTTCTTCTTCTACTCTTTCTTATCTCCAACTAGTCCTGGTGATCTTATGCCTGGTATCCGATTACTGAAACAATGGTTGAAAAATAACTGTACAATTTACAGTAGTTTGCCTCCCAACCAGTTTAATCCGAAAGAGGTCACTTATGAAACCTGAATTGTATCGACGCGCCAAAAGTTCCTGAACCATCCACTCGATGCCTTTGGCACTCCACCAATTGTATACTGCATAATTATATCATGAAGAGGATTGAAGATATGCAGGACAAAGAAATCTGTCTTTGGCATCCTCCTACATCATACATGAATGGACATGGCAAGTCGAACGTATGCATCATACTTTAAAAAGACAGGTACTACATGGTACAGCGATAACCATCATACACAATCTAACAATCTCATATTACATGAATCCCCAAATCAAATGACAGGCAGTATAATGCCCAAGGACTGTAATAGTACAACCATCACAGGGATCCTAAAAAAGAAAATGAAAGCCTAGTATAAATAAAACACTAATCACAGTAATGAAATTATTAAGACCACATTTGTAGGCAATGTCAAAGCACAAGATACCAAACATGGTTTTCCATTGTCCAAGCACTTAGCTTACTATATAAGAAATTGCCAGAGAATATTTGAGAAGCTGATTGGAACCATGCACTTAGCTTCTTCTGGAACCACTCATTACCACCTCCTTCCTTTAGCAGTATTGAAAATAGCAGCAACCACCTAAAGCCCATAATGGAGTTATCTCTAAGACTCATAACCACTCGAGGTCTAGAAAAGCAAATTATAGAGTTATCTCTATGATTCTAGGAGTCTATCATGCTTATCTCTTGACTGAAACCAAGCTCTCCGTGTATAGAAGAACTTGTAAATTTGGTGGTGGAGGATCATGACCTCGAACATGGTCATGGACTTGATACTCCTTTCTTTCCTGAGTATAAAGGTTGTACGACATCATCTGTCCATAGCTGCTCTCCAAAAGGAACTCACCATTTAACCGAAACCCCAATGGCCAGTCGAGTCCCTGCGATGGTCCAATTGTGAACTTTTTAGTCCATGACAACTCAACATCGTCTTCATTCATTACCCATATGTCAAACGACTTCATGATCACAAACTCCTCAGGTGGAAACAGAAATGGATTTGACCACTGCGGCGGATAAATAACCATGGCAAGGGAATCGTTCAAAACGAAAAGTTTAGTTCCACCGATCTCGTCCGACAAAGGAACTCCTTCAATGGGAATCTCTTCGAACACCTCATTTGACATTCTAAATGCCATAATCACCGCACTATGACCATATTTATGGCAGGCGTACCAGAAAAAATCCCCATTCCACAATACATAATCATACGAACAACGGAAACCGGAGTTGACAGGGGACTCCGCGTCAACGACCCTCCAAGAATCTGTTCTCAAATCATACATTTCAATCGCATCATCAATGCCCCTAACAAATACATCGGTACTCATCATGCCGAATCTAACAACTTTATAGTTATCTGTATCGGGATCATACCCAAATCCCAAATTGCTTATGTGGTCAATTTTGTAAGAGGGCTGAGGAAGTACCCTGAATTCTTTCATGGAAGGGTTCCACAGCACAATGGTGGTGTTTAAACGGAATCTGGTGAGACAAACGACGCCGTTACAAGACCCCACGAGTTGCAGATAGTTAGTATCTATACCCGTGAAAGATATATCTATATCCTCAACAGGGGTTTCGTTGGGGACAAAGGACAAGGTGAAGCTGCCCTCGCCGCCGTCGACAAATCGCTTAACGAGGAGGCGGTCGGTGTTCTCGGCAGCGGCGATAGAGGCGGCGCGATCGTGGTGGGGGTAAATAAAGTAAGGGCTGTTGATGAGATCATACCAGTTTTTGCAGACCGACTTGAGTTGAAGCAAGGTTTTCACCGGAAGTCTCAACAGAATCTCGATGACCAATTCCTCTGATAGCTTTTCCATATCCATTTGATGGTGAGATGAATTGAATCAGTCGATTGTTTTCTCCCTCCCTCCACTCTTGAGCTATGAGAACAGAACACTTCAGTTGACCCACTGTTGGCAACTACCCCATCCGTTTCACGTTTTGCATTTGTTTCTTGACCCTGTATCTATACCTATGTAGAGTAATTATTGGGCGTTTCACTTGGTGGTAAGCTTATAAATTTTTGATAATCATTACATCACTAAAAATATGAACTCCTTATTTTTTTCACCAATCAGAGTTCAGAGTTTTGTTTATCATTAGGTGAGCGTCAACAAATTTGCACTCTTTCTACATCCATTGCAGAAGCGGGGAGCCGGATGTGAGGTCGGGGGCGACAGGTGTTGCCGCCATCATCCTCCGAGTCGTCCGTCTCAACTTTCAACGGATGTGATCTGATCGGGTAATGAATGGTCAAAATTTGTTTGGGGCAAGGTGAAATCACAGTCTTTATTTAACGAGATTAATGGTCTAGCTAGGGGTAGCAATGCCCATCATCCTCACTCACAGTAGCCGTCGATAGGCCCCCCACATCCGTTGTGTTGCCTACCTAATGTAAAGACAAATTATTTTTTTATTTTTTTTGAACTATAAACATAACCATTATATTAGACTAAATAACATTACAAAATGCTGTCTTAATAAATTATCTCTAATTTATAAGTGTAGTAATTTTATCATTTTCTTGGTGGTGGATGAGCGGGGCTTGGAGTGGATTTTATGTTTGGTGTATGGGCATCCCAGACCAGGGGAAAGGAGGCGGGTGTTGTAACGACCCGAATTTTCGTAAAATAAAATTTTCGTCTAAATATTCAATTAATTAATTTAAATTCTGGATTATTGGAATATTTTTCTATTAAATATTATTTAATTCTTTTAATTCAAATAAATATAAACCTAGCCATGTATACGCGTGTGCGAGGCCGAGTAACACATCCGATACACTACCGCCACACCCAAGGACCGAGTTTAATACCCGAAACCTACCCAACCACCATTCCTACCCTAACCAACCGCTTTGGTACCACCTAGTTCCATCACCTCTCAACCCTAGGAACTTGGTGCTAACCAAGTTAGAGTTAGAGAGAGAGAGAGAGAGAGAGCTTGGAAGAAGATAGTGAGGTAGAGTGTGCGTGTGTGCATAAGTACACTTGCACATGCAAGATTCTTTGGTTGGTTACTTGAACAAGCAAGTTAGGGGAATTTGAGAGATTCCCACCTAAATTTTACATTTTTGTATTCAACTAGGCTATGTGTTCTCATTGTTTTGGTAATAAATTTTATACATATCTACACCATACATGCATTTTGTGTATATCTAACCCTACAAACATCCTATAACTAAGGTTACCATGCAAAACCTACACTACTAAGAGCATATATTCTCCCACTATACTTTCCCACCCTCACATCAATGTACTCTCACCCAAGATTCTCCTTTGCTTGCAAGAAACCATCTAAAACTAGCCCTAAACCTAGAGAATCTCCTAGGGTACTTGCCATGTGCATGACAAGCATCATTTTCTTCCCCCACACTTCAAAATTTTCGGCATTGTGTGTGTGTGTGTGTGTGTGCCGTGAGTGAGAGGGAGAGAGGGAGGGTCCATGTTTGCCTATATATAGCCACCTTTTGTGTGCTTTGCACCACCTTTGCTCTTTCCTCATTTGTAGCCAAGTGATCCGCACATTCGTTGGCTGCTCGGTAAGTATGATTGAGAGAAGCTCTTGTTCATTGAAGAAGGATGTTGGCCTCTAGGATGATGTTTCTCTGAGGATGGACTCCATCTGTGCCCTTGTTAATGATATCAATTGCCACCAATGAGTCAGACTCTATCACCACATGTTGCATATTCTTCTCCAAGATAATTGTTAATCCTCTATAAATAGCCCAAATTTCAGTAGTGAGACTGTTGTCAGAATCCAACTTCCCGTAGTAGCCCAGCTACCACCCTCCATCTTTATCTCTGAATATTCCTCCGAAACCAGCTTTCTTTGTCGACTCATACCAACAACCATCTATATTGAGTTTTAAACTTGAGGTGGGAGGCAACCAAGTAGTTACTGGCCGTATTTTTGGTTCCATGGAGATCAAAGTCTTGAATGCTACCTCAATTTCTTTGGAGTAGGAAATGATGTTCTTAAAACTCAAGGTTAAGGGAAATTCAATGTTTCCAAAACTCTTTTTGTTTCTGTCCTTCCATATTTGCGAAAGAATTGCTATAAAAAGGTTAGCCCAAGGAATACCATTTCCCACTCCAGAAATTTTCTTCGATTTAAGATTGAGTGTGATCCAATCCAAAATGGTGCATTCAAAACTATTGATCAACCAGGAACTACCACGAAAGAAGGACCAAAGGTCTTGGGCTTTGGGGCAAGCTCTGAACAGATGATTAATGTCCTCAATGCCACTATAACATCTTGGACATAAATCTGATTGGCACATTCCCCTGTTTGCTCTGAATTTATTCGTAGGAAGTTTATTAAGGAGGATAAGCCAAATAAATGTTTTGAGTTTAGAAGGGATTTTAAGTTTCCAGAACCACTTCCAACCAGAAAGATCATCGACTTCCTTACGAATAAATTCATAAGCACTTGAGGTGGAAAAGCTTCCATCAGCAGCAAAAACCCAGGCTGGTTGATCATCATCAGCATGATAAGCATGGATATCGACATTAGAGATAATATCTATAGTCTCATTATCAAGTAATTGCATGACATTGGTAAAATCCCACATGAGATTATCATCAATAATATTAGAGACTTTCATACCAGAATTAACATGAACCCCAGGGAATTTTAACCCTAGAGGGCAGTCACCACACCACCAATCATTCCATAGATCAGTGTTCTTTCCATTCCCGATTATCCACTTAGTTCCTTTACAGACAAAGTTAAAAGTGTGCATGATACTTCTCCATGTGTGAGAAGCAGACCGATTATTAGGCCAATCATAAATGGATTTATGTCTAAGATACTTCTTGTTCAATAGTTGAACCCATAGTTTATCTTTGTTAGTCTTGAAAGTCCAACCAAGTTTTGTAAGTAAGGCCAAATTCTAATTCCTAGCAGTTTTAAGCCCAAGCTCGCCTTTGTCCTTATCTCTACAAACTTGGTTCCATCTGACAAGGTGGATTCTTTTTCTCTCTCTAGTGTCACCCCATAAGAAGTTCCTATTCAACCTGTCAAGGGTTTTACAAACATGAATGGGGAGTTCCATGGTTTGCAAAAGATAGCTCGGGTTTCGCAGAAGTGACATGTTGAACAAGAGTAGCCCTACCCGCCAGGGAGAGAGAATTGCTACTCCATCCTTGGAGTCTATTTTGGACTTTTTCAACAAGAGAATTAAAATGTTGTCTAGTGAGTCTACCATGAAGCAAGGGAACTCCAAGGTATTTACCAAGCTCGTTGGTGAGGGATATACCAGTCAAAGCACTAAGTCTCCTGGCTCTATTTCTAGGGACATTCTTAGAAATGAAAAGTTTAGACTTGTGAAGACTAAGAGATTGACTTGAAATGGTGCAAAAATTGTTGAGAACCTCCATAATGGCCTTACAAGTTTCAAAATTGTCTTGACCAAACAGGATTAAGTCATCGGCAAAAAATAAATGAGTAAGGGGAGGTAAGGTTACTCGAGACCTTAATGCCTTTCCATTGACCTTCAGCCGCCTTCTCATTAATTAGGATGGAGAGTCTTTCCATACATAACACAAAAAGATAGGGCGACAAGGGATCCCCTTGTCTCAACCCTCTACTAGGAGAGAAATCCTCAAGAGCTTCTTCATTCCATAAGACTGAGGAGGTCACATTTGTGACACAGTCCATAATTATTTCAATCCACTTCTCATTGAAGTTAAAAAGATAAAGGGTCTCTTTTAAAAAGTTCCATGAAATTTTATCATAGGCTTTCTCCAAATCAATTTTAAAGACCATACCACCTTTCTTGCCTTTTTTCAAACGAAGGGAATGAAGAATCTCCTGGGTGATGATAACATTGTCGTTAGTCGACCTATCAGGGATGAAACTGCTCTGAAAAGGGCTAATGATTTTATGCAAAAAAGGCCTAATCCTATCAACAAGGATTTTTGTAATAATTTTGTAAAGAACATTACAAAGACTGATAGGTCTAAACATTTTCAAGGAGTCAGGATTATCAATCTGAGGAATGAGAGCAATAAAGGTTCTATTCACTTGTTGAGGGATCAAAGAGGAGTTGAAACAGTTTTTACAAACTCCGCAGACATCATTCCCAACAACATTCCAGAATTTGTGATAGAAAATAGCCTAAATCCCATCCAGTCCGGGAGCTTTATAAGGATTGATATTCTGGACAGTGCTCCAGATTTCAGCGTTGGAAATCGAAGCTCCTAGCCTCATATTATCCTCAAGAGAGAGCGTAGGGACCAAATGGTTAACCAACATGCTACCATAATTAGGCACATAAGAGGTAAACAACTCTTTAAAAAATGTTTGAACCATAGTTTTAGGAAGATCTGGGTTGTCCACCCAAATATTATCAGAGTTCTTGAGAGAAGAAATATAAGCTTTCTTGTGGCGAATAACAGTGGACAAGTGAAAATATTTAGTGTTTCGTTCTCCAGAAGTTATCCATTTAGCACGGGATTTTTGAAACCAGAGAATCTCCTCTTGCATTAAAACATTATTATATTCAGAAATAAGATCTTTCTCAAGAGTTTGGAGGTTATGAGAGAAAAGGATATCTTGGGCTTTTTGAATACCTTCAATACGAGCTTTCAATCATCTCTTTTTTCTAAATATGTTACCAAAAACATTTTGATTCCAAGAGATAGCCTCTTTCGTAAGGTTTTTAAAACAATCAAAAATATCATTACCATTCCAGGCATTAGCAACCACATTATCAAAAGAAGAATCCGTGAGCCAGGCAGCTTCCAATCTAAAGGGTCTATTCATATAGTTTTTAATGTCAGGCCCAAAGGGACAGATAAGGATAGGTGAGTGGTCAGAATAAATGCGAGAGAGAATTTTAACCATACCTTCTGGATAGTGGGTGCGCCAAGCTGAGTTACATAAGGCTCTGTCGAGTCTTTTTTTGATATTGGCCATACCCATGCGCCCATTAGACCAAGTGAACTTTGAGCCCGAGTATCCCATATCCACTAGATTGCATTTGTTAATTCTTTCCCCAAATTTTCTACGTTGGCTCCCGGAAGAGTTAGTTGCGGTGCTATTACTTTCATCAAGGCAGATTGTGTCATTGAAGTCCCCTGCTATCATCCAGCGTTTTCTGGAGTTATCTAAATTATCTGCAACTGATTCCAAATCCTCCCACATTTCATCGCGGACTCTTGGATTTGGATTCCCATACACTGTAGTAAAAATCCATTCATCATAATCATCCTTCTTGACAGTTGTGTGAATTGCTTGGTTCGTGACGTGGTTGATGTTAAGGGTAACGCAATCCGTATCCCATAAAAGCCAAATCCCTCCCGCTTTTCCCACAGGTCAACAAAAGAAGATCTAGTGAAACCCATTTGCTTAAAAAATCCGCCCATTGACGAAAACTTAACTTTAGTTTCTAATAAAGCCACAACCTCAGGCTTATATGAACGACAAATCTCCTTGAAATGAGTTCTGAACCTCTCATTCCCAGCACCTTTGCAGTTCCAAGTTAAAATGTTGAGACTTGGCATGATAAACGAGTTGTCAGAGAGGGTATCACCTAGAATATCCAGCATCTCACTTAGCTTCTGCAGATTCAACCGATGCGTCAGAGTCGGTTTCGCTACCAACCGATTCTTCTTGTCTTCCTCCTGGTTGACCTCTCTCAGCTTTACCTTTAGCTTTATCTCTTCCGTCCACCAAGCGCATTGCGCAAGGTGAATGGCTTCGATCTCTGGGGACATATCCAGCGTCTTCTTTCCCTTGTCTATGATGAAGCTCTGCAAGTCTGGCACATTCGTGGAAGGTTTTTGTATGGGGATTGACATTAGGAGGCTTTTTTAAAGTTTGCGGAAGATCAAAGTTGAGGTCAATGTGGATTTGCGGAGGAGGTGTAGGGAGAGGGTCTGGGTTTTGGGTAGAAGTGGCGTTAAGTTTAGGGTTATTAGAAAAAGAAGGATATCTCACAACAGTAGCATTTATATTCTCCTCCGAGTGGGCTGCGATATGGGCTGGATTTTGTTCTTGGTTCCCTAATGGTTGAGAGCTTTGGGTATTTGTGACTATGGCATCTCCCAAAGGAGGGTTAACTTTTGGCTTTTGAGGCAACTCAGAGTTTTGAGAATCCACAAGTCCAGTAGAGGCTTGCAATTGGGTTTCCTTCCTTTGAGGTTCTCTCGGTTTGCTTGGCCCAGCTTGGGTTTGGTTCTTGGTTCCAAAGGAGATCTTGTTTGTTGGGTTATTCCTTGGATGGGCTTGAGCTTTGGAATTGTTGTTTTTTGCAAAAGTATGGTTTCTGCCTTAGGGAACACTAGACTGGCCTCTTAAAGCCCCCTCTAATATCTCCACCGACCTCTGGGTATTATTGTTACCCATGGGTTGGGCTGCTGTATGTTGAGGCCCAACAGGTCTATTCCCTTTTTTCCTCCTACTAACCACCATCCATTCCCCCAGCCCAATTTCCTCTGGTCCATCTAGGCTTATTTGCCTGTTGAAGTTCACCTGCTACTTGTCAGCTCCTCTGTCGCCCCCAACGGTCTCTGAAATCCCTCTGTCCGTCTTCTCCAGCACCGATGACAGCGAGCATCCTTCGCGTCTATGTCCAACCCTGCCACAGGAAAAGCAAATCGTATGAATATGCTCATATTCCAACGAATAATCGAACTTACCCACTGCGATCGATGGCTCCAATGGTTGGCTGAGATCCATTTCGATGCAAATCCGGGCATAACTCCCGCGAACCGATTTGATAGTCTTATTGTCCACTTTCAGGGGTTTCCCTAATTTAGTAGCTATCATGGTGAGAGTTTCTTCATCATAATATTCTGCAGGTAAGAGAGAAAAATGAATCCAGACCGCTGTTTTGATAGCTTGGGCTTTATCGGCCCTAAAATCGCTATACCATTTCTGGACGGTGAGGTAGTGGTCCTGGATTATCCAGGGACCTCCCGTGTAGACTTTGTGATAGTCAGTTTTGGATTCAAATCTGATAATGTAGAAACCAATCCCTACATCCATGGGGGTGATTCTTCCTTCAAGATTCCAGAGCTTGTGAATTTTGTCCATTAGGGCTTTAAAACCAATGCTTCTACCCAGTAATTTGATGATTAAACATCCCTTCCAGTTAGATCTGATACGTTTGAGATGATCTTTGAAGAAACTGATCTTGATTTTGGATTTGGTCTGTGAAATTGAATCCTCACTGTCCATATCATCGTTTTCTTCATCATTGTCCTCAAATTCGTTCAACCTTCTAGCATTTTCCTCCTGAGTCTGCTCCTCCAGGAGGGCCGCTTTGAAGGATTTCGCTTTGTCTCCTGGTTGAGAGACAGGAGGTTGAGAATGAATTGGCTCAGATATCGTCTTCTCCACCTCTGATTTGTCGATTTGAGGGGTTTCCCTCACCATTTCAATCGAGAGTGCAGCTGCCCCTGAGAGCCTTTCTTCTTCCATGATCTCTGAAAATAAATTCTCCTGGTCGTTTTTTTATCTTTTTCATGCTTCTCACAAGATGATCAGTCTCCTCTGATGATTGAATGGGATTCTGAGAGGCAGTCGCAGGTGGGTGAGAGTTCATGCTCTACGTTTCTTCGGAGTAGCTAAAACCTTGATTGAAGCAGGTTTTTCACAGGAAGCCTACACAGAATCTCATGAGCAAATCTTTCGATAAGTTTTTAATCTCCATTTGATTTGATGGTGCACGGAATTGAAGATAGCAATTCATTTTCTAACTCAATTACATTTGCCATTTCTTTTAATATATTATTTGAATCCATGGACTTGGAACTGAATGATATTACGCGAGCCATAATTAGTGAAGCAATTGACCGTTCTTCACCTTTTTAGAAATGGCAAACATGCAAAAGTAGTGACAATCTGACAGAGGGAAAGAGGGAGCATGTGAATGAAAGGCTCTGTGTAGCAGCCGGGTTCACGGGGTCAGCAAAGGTCCCTCGCCACAGTCATAAGTAGCTAAAAGTGGTCACTATATCATAATCAATAGAGCCGAATGCAATTAGATCCGTCTTGATGGTGCTAAGCGTACGGTGCCCTCGGCGAGGACCACAGGTGTGTGGTTTTCAATGAATATGGATTTGAACGATCTTTGCGGAGCCAGAAGTGCTGAGGGATTGGGATTCTCCGCTTGGCTCTAGGAAAACCCTCAGGACCTCTGCTTGTCGGCGTGCAAGTGCCCGCCGGTGGTCGGGCCACTCACAAACCGAGTGGGTCGATCGCGCATTCTACGAGGCCTCGGATTCACTTGGTCCGGGGCGTAGATCGGCGTGCCAAGTGCGGGGTCAGCCGCCATGGCGGGAAATTGGTCGACTGTAGTTACGCGGGGGCTCGGGATTCACTTGGATCGGGGGAAGCGTACCAAGCACGCTACACATTCCACGATGGAGCATTAAATGTGTGGTCCACTGCCGCTGCATCCCATTTACTGTGGCCCGGCTGCATTATGTGATAGGGAATGTCTCGAGGGTGATTGGACTACTCGAACCCACATGCCAGGCATTGGCGTGCGTGGTAAGGGATCGAGGTCACGCCTTTGCCATTCCGGCCTTGAATAGCGCTGCGAGAGCACTGCCGCGTGGGACGCACGCCCCACTGCCTATAAATATCCATTCACAACTACCACAATGGGCATCCTTCTCTCCTCATTTACTACCCTCTTAACTCTTCTATTTTTCTAGATCTTTGTGGCATTCTCCCCCCAAGGATCGACTTAATCGGTTGGAGTGCCTTCCCGGACCACCACCATCCGGGCTAGGTACTAACGCGTTTGTCTATGTGTGCAGGCCATCACCACCGACGCGTAGCAAAGGCTCAAGTGTGCACCACTCACTACACCCCTACATCTCCCTCTCCAAAAGGTTCAGAGAGCTCATTCCGGCAAGGACACCCCTACACTCTATTTGGAACTTAGAGAAAAAAAGAAAAAGAATAGAAAAATAATTATGAAGGAAATTAGAGGAAAAATTAAAGAGTAAATAAGAAAAAAGTTAAATAGGAATTTGAATCACTTTGCTCGTTTACTCTTCTAAAACTGGCTTTTATATTTTTGAAATAAATATTTTAGAAATAGTGATCTAATGGAAAGAGACTAATGAGCCTACATATTCTCAACCATTGTGTTTATTACCATTTGACTCCATAGTTCTGCTTCTCTCTCCTCCTTTACCTCTCTCCTCAATTCTGCTTCTCTCTCCTCAATTCTGAAAAAGCAGAAGCGACTACTCACCGCTCCTTCACTCCTCTCCTCAGATCTGCAACAGCAGAAGCGAATACGAACCTTTTGAGGAGTCTTCTCCCCTCGCGATTTCTATATAGAGTGTGGACGGCCCACCCAAATTTAGTTTAAGTTTGTTTTATCGAAAAGATTGTGATTGTTAGAGTCGCCACTCAGATTTGAGGTCCGAATCCGAGAAACCGATAAAAATATGACTCATTTGCCCATTGAAAAGATTTTACTGATCACTGCGGAACCAAAGATTTCTCGGATTCGGAGGTTTGGTTACGAGAGGGGAAGGGTTTTACGGCACCCCTCTCGCCCAGTCTGTGAACCGGTCTCTACTCAATATTTTGTGGGATTTTGGAAAGTGTTTGAAATTTAACTCTAAGCAAGAAATGGGAGTGGGGGACAGGGATCACGTAAACAATAAGAAATTACAGATATGCAAATTTAACGTGGATGCTTGTGCTCGTGATTTACATGGGGCTGATAACAATGAAGAATTATTACGACAAATATTTACAGGGACGAACAATAACAAAAACTGGACAAATAATTTAAAGAATCACTGGCGTGAGGGTTTAACAAATGGCTTACAATCTGAATTCCAATATTGGGGTTGAGCGCTCAAGGCATCAGCTCAATGGTGATGCCTTGAGTGCTCAACCACTCAGAATCAGCTTGAGCGCTCAAAGACCATAGATTGAGCGCTCAAACCCATTACTGGCTGCTGTGATTTTTAGCTTTTCCATCACTCCTTTAGTCATTATTTATAAGATCAAACATTTATAAAGTGCTTTTCATGGAAGATCAGATGGAATCAAACGGATTGATCCCATAAATAATGATAAAAGAAGAAAATCATAATATTTTAACAAAGAAAATCCTCGAGAGAAAAGTATTCAGATTGTAATCACAGTAATAAAACCCCACATACATCTGAACCTGAATAAACCATGATCCATCACTGAAACAACCAAGAATGAACAAATCGCCAAGAAATGGCTTTGAGGCCAAGGGGATGGCTTTGAGCGCTCAAGCCATTAAGTGATTTTCTGGTTTTCATTAAGAAAGGAGGATTCTGGATGATTCTCAAGATCATAAATGCATGATATGAAAGTTCAGGAAGTACCACGGCCACTATTTCATACTTGAACATAAGATTTTCAAAGACTTTGGAACTTGATTGTCATAAAATAGCTAATTTTAGCCCATGCAAATGGTTTTGAAGTAAAAGCATGAACCTTTTTGAAAATAAAAAGAGCATAATTGGCTATTAAATGACAATCAGAACCAACAGAAGACTCAAAACTTGACAAAACAGAAAACTGTACAAGATTGAGCTTGAGCGCTCAACCCCAATTTCACCTGCAGATTTTGATAATGCTTTTGAACAACTTTCTGACCTTCGTGAGTTCAATTGAAATATAAAGAACTTAATTGAACTCACTAGTCACCCTCAGATGAACCAAAACAGTGAAAACCACTTGTTAAACTACCTTTTACACTTGATTGAAGGCTTGAACTCAGTTATGGGTTGAAGGATGAGCAATTGTGGGTGTTTCTGACCAGAATTATGGATGGATGATCAGGATTATGAAGCTAATTGATGAATATGAGTCGAATTTTGGGTTTAGTAGGTAGTTTTTGGTAGGTGATTTTGATGAGAAAAGTGGTTTTGTAGAGAGAGAGAGAGGGAGGACGATTACTGGGAGTATAGTGCACTGGGGTATGAGAATGATGAACCCCCTCAACAGGAGGTAGTGGCCTTGTTTATATAGGGTGAGTGGAGGGAAGGCATGAGAGAGAGAGGAAATGGGTTTGTAGTCTAGGTGTAGTTTAGGTGTAGTTTTAGGTGTAGTTGAGGGTATTATACATGTATAGAAGTGGTTAGACGCTCCACTCTGCACGAAATCTCATGATGAGATACTCTGCAGATTCCCCGGATCAGTTGAGTTGAGCTCCAAAGCCATGGGCTTGAAGCGCCAAGATGCTCCTTTCATTGAGCCCAAGGTCTAAGGCTTGAGCGCTCAAGGTGCTTGGTGGCAGACTGCTTGGCTTAACTTGGTTCAACAATGCTTGGGTTGGTTCAGGTTATTTGGTTGATTTTGATCAAATTCAAGTCATTTTCACAAGTTCCGGGTAGCCGTGATTGGTTCGTTTCATCATTGGGTGTGCTCAAACACATCTCGAGTTCAAAATCGGGGTGTCTACAGTTGCCCATCTTGGACGAGACTCAATGCCATTGATTTGACATGAGTGTCGTCTAAGACATAGACGACTCGACTCGTTCCCCATGATACATCTCAAGCTACAAAAGAAAATCTTTTAAATACCAATCGGTCGGGCTCCACGAGCTATCTATGTACCCCATTGCAGGGATCAGACCGGCGTAGTTCCTTGGGGCAATTGAAGATAATAAATACGCTCAATGCCTTCAAAGATAATGATTTAAACGGGTACAAGACCCTCAACAATGGTTTAAATGGGTTCAAAACCCTCAAAATGATGATTTAAACGGGTTCAAAATCCTCAAAAGATGATGATTTAAACGAGCTCAAAGCTCTAAAAAATGGTGGTTTAAATGAGCTCAAGGCTCTCAAAATGGTGATTTAAACAAGCTCAAGACTCTCAAAGATGGTGATTTAAACGAGCTCAAGGCTCTCAAAATGATGATTTAAACGGGTGCATGACCCTCGAAACGGTGATTTAAACGAGCTCAAGGCTCTCAAAATGATGATTTAAACGGGTGCATGACCCTCGAAACGGTGATTTAAACGAGCTCAAGGCTCTCAAAATGATGATTTAAACGGGTGCATGACCCCCGGCGGGTGATTTAAACGAGCTCAAGGCTCCCAAAATGATGATTTAAACGGGTGCATGACCCTCAAAACGGTGATTTAAACGAGCTCAAGGCTCTCAAAACAGTGATTTAAACGGGTGCATGGCCCTCAAAATGGTGATTTAAACGAGCTCAAAGCACTCAAAATGGTGATTTAAACGGGTGCATGACCCTCAAAATGGTGATTTAAACGGGTTGCATGACCCTCAAAATGGTGATTTAAACGAGCTCAAAGCTCTCAAAAGACTTCATGCACATGCTAACTCGAATAACAACGATTTAAACGAACACGTGGTTCTCAAACTGCGATCAAGATACTTCTAGAACAAGCTAACTTGAACCATAATTCCACAACACGCTTCGATTGTTAAATGCAGTCTAACACGACCCTTTATTGAGATTAAGATCCTCAGATCAATTTGCGTTTGATTGATTGG
This sequence comes from Vaccinium macrocarpon, assembly GCA_022606695.1. Classification (NCBI taxonomy): domain Eukaryota; kingdom Viridiplantae; phylum Streptophyta; class Magnoliopsida; order Ericales; family Ericaceae; genus Vaccinium; species Vaccinium macrocarpon. Next base: position 16,827,075 of record CM040181.1, on the reverse strand, counting down.
GACTATGGAATCCAAGGTTCACTGACAAATCATAGGGGATGCCTAAAATGCCCCTGCACAACTTAGAAAAGAAGCCAAAAGCCCTGCCAAGATTGGACTTGAAGCCTTCGGGTTCCCCTTGAGCGCAAACCACCTTTGAGCCAAACTCCAAGCACATTGGAAGCCAACCCCAAATAATGACCCTCCAAATACCAAAGGGTTCAACTTAAGCGCTTGAACCTCTGAATCGGGGCGACGGTTCGGACCCTCAGAACGCCTCGCTTTAACTCTGATTTACATCGATTCACACTTCATAACGTTCAAAAATTTCCAGAAATCAAATCCTCTCATACCTCTCGCGATTCCGATCAAATCCTTCTTGTTTCTTTCTCAGATTTCTTGTAAAATCAAAAACCCCCAATTCTTAGGGTTTTCCCGTACGGTTCTCGGTCCGATTTAGTTCGATTAGGACTTGATTGTGAGTGTTTGATCGACTTCCATGGAGAATCCCATCGATTCACAACCTCCTGACCTCGTAGAAGCGGGTGGGGATGGCGGTGGTGAAACTATGGTGCCACCACCAGTGAGTTCAAGCGCTCAAGGGGGTACACCAGCGGTTGAAGTGGGTCCTACAGAGGCTTCAACCTCATCTAGGGTTACAGAGACAGAGGAGAGAGATGAAATTGGAGAAGAAGAGAGGGAAAGGAAGGGGTGATGGCTGCGGGTGGTGGTCCCACAAGCACCTAGCAAGCAGTGGTGGTCCAAGCCACCGGCGACAAAGGTGGGTGGGTGGTGGTGTTGTGAGGATGGTAAATGGGATAGGAGTGGGGTAGTGGGCTTAGGCGTGGTGGTGGGGACATGACGGCAAGTGTTGGAAAAGGTGGAGGAGAGAGCGAGGGAGAGGGTGAGGGAGAGAGATGAGGAGATGACGAGGTCCACGAGATGGACAAAGAACGATAGTAAAGGATAGCGGTGAGATGGTCGAGGAGAGGGGACCGACGATGGTGGTGGAGATGGGATGGAGGGTACGAAAGCGAGTGGCTTGGGCTAGGGCACCCCCGCCGAGGATTGAGGTGAGGCCCACCGCCAGCCCTAGCCAGGAGATAAGGGAAAGCGGTGGCGATCGTGATGAGTCAAATGTCGCAGGTTAGGTGGTGGGGTCGTTGGTTCGGGGGCGGCTGGGGGATTTCCGGGAGGATTATCTGCCGAGCACGCACCCCCAGGTAAGGATGGCGGTTCGCGGACGCCCTGGGATTCTAGATTTTGCGAGGGAGGCCATTATTGAGAGTAGAGAGAGGGAGGCAGCGCTGCTACGAGGAGCGGCTGATGAGGACGCAGTGACGAGGGCCTTTTGGGAGGAGTTTGAGACTGAGGAGGCCGCAGAGGAGGCCAGGGCACAGGCTGAGGAGGAGGAGAGAGCGGCTGGTCACAGGACGATGGTGGTTCAGTTAACAGACAAATACCGAGAGGACGAGGGCTGCTGGCGCGGCGACTTACGCCCCACCAGTGCACCTCTTCGTGCCATCTGGTTCAGAGGACTATACTCCCCGCCGGGAGTTATATTTCGGAGAGGAGGTGCTTCTGGACCCCGAGATCCACCTCTCGATTGACTGTCTGACGGTATGCTCGCTTGCTCACTCTCAGTAATTAGAAAGCTAAAATTGCATTGAATAATTGAATTACTGCTTAATTGTTAACTGTACTGTTGATTGATTGATTAACATTCTGATTTATTTGCCTGTTTGTTGATCAAATGCAGAGAAACTTGCGCTTGAAGGCTCATGGAGGTATGGGCTCTAGTTGGAAGATTTACCAGCGGCTGCACGCCTCCGTGAGGGCTCTGGTGGATCAGGCAGGGTTTGGGATGTTCATCCCGACCCTTACGAGTACACAGCATGATCACGCCGTGGTGACAGCACTGGCGGAGAGGTGGAGAGACTCTACGAGTTCTTTCCACCTCAGCTTCGGGGAGGTGACACTGACGCCGCTGGACTTCGCAACGATCACAGGGTTGAGGGTAGGAGGAGACCCAATCCCGTTCGACTCAGGGATAGGCAGAGATGAGGCTGCACTGAGATGGTTCCTGGGCTTCGTGCCCCACAGAGAGGGAGAGACGGCCACGTATGGCCAATTCAAGACGAGGGGGTCCTGGGAGCCGGCAGGGACGCGAGGAGATCGATGTACGGAGAGCGAGGTGCTACCTGTTGTACCCGCTCGGGCTTCACTGCACCCAACAAAGCAATGGTACACCTCTTCTACCTCGGGAGGCTTGAGAGACTTCGCCATCCACCGCGCGGTATGACCGGGGCGATGCGGCTCTCTGCACACTCTGCTACGCTGCTCATGAATGCCGCCTCGGTGGGAAAAGGACGGTGCATCTCTCGACCGTGGAGCGCCCCCGGGAGGTAAACCTTAACACTTTGCTTTAAATTCCTTTGCATGCATTTTATTATCTGCACTCGATTTTACTTGATTTTCAAACACTTGCTTTGACTGACTGATTTGTTGTTTATCATGCAGCTCTGGGCATATGAGGTGTTGGTCAGATCCCCCCACGAGACACGCCATCCGGATCCTGGACGCCATCCCCGGGCACTATCTTTGGGGAGGGCTCCTGCTACGTGGTGACGCAGCTGCGGGGAACCTCCGTGTTTTCCGCAAGTTTCACTTGACAGACTCCCAAATTCTCCTCGTAAGTATTGTAGACTTTACATGTGTTCAACTTACTCTCAATATGTTTACCATCATGCACTTGGCCGACACTCATTTGAACATTCTTGGCAGTCCGGCCAGAGGCTGGATGGGATGGCCGATCCCCTACTTGGCCCGAGTAGAGAGATCACGAGGGGAGGGTCCTACCGGGAGTGCTAGTACGGGTCGGGTTCCTCGTACCTTACGCATTGTGGTATCATGCTACGATACGGGCCGATGGGACTATAGGTGCCAGCGCCTTCCTCGTAGGCCGAAGAAGGACGCCTCGGCTATACACCGACGGAGATCGAAGCGCCAACAATGCGCTCGATTGACCTCACAAGACTTACGGCCAAACTTTGAGCTAAGCGCGGAGTGCATCGAAGAGGTATCCGGCCGGGTTCACGGTGAAATACCGAAGGGAGGGAGAGGATGGAGATGGAGAAGACTAAGAAGGCTCGGGCTTCAGCAGGGGGAGTAGTAGGCGGTGAGGGCGAGGACGCTGGCCCCTCAACCTAGGAGACAGCGGCGTTCCGCTGGTGGGTATGGTTACCACCACGGAGGAGAGACGGAGACATAGACATCCCGAGGCCACCGACCGGGCTTTCCTCCGCCTCCGAAAGCAACCTGGTAAGAATCACTTCATTTATCAACTTTGCATGCTTCTTGTTATGAATAATCGACATGAACTTTGACTTGTTTGCAGGTTCCACAGAGGGCGTGCATGTGCACTATATGAAAGCGTAATCGGGGACTTCGCGTGTCCCAATACGCGCCTCATTGCTTTGACAGAGGTCTTTATCCGCTCAGAGGATGAGCCAAAGACTCCTCCGCCGCTTCCCCGACCCTCTTCCCTAGAGTTGCACCGGTATACGATTTATGTCATTTGCACTTTCAATTCCTTCACTATACTGTATATTGACTTCGTTTCTTGTTTGCTTGTAAATGCAGCCGCATGTGGTCAGGAAGAGGCCACATGATGGAGCCAACGGTCCTGGAGACATGACTGTGCGGTTAGGACGCTCGAAGCTGGTGGCGGCGAGACTCGAGGTGGAGAGACCGCGGAGGTCGACTCATGGGAGGGGTGGAGGTAGTCCCCGAGGGGTAGTTGAGACGCAGCTCGAAGCGATGATAGTATCGCTGATGCCAACTACCCCGCTTACCCGACCGAGAAAGCGATAGGAGCGTGGGCTTGAGACGCAGACCGGTGAGCTCGACGCCGAGACGATGGATGCTGAGGATTAGTACATAGTAGGCATAGAGTAGTTAGAGTTTTACTTTTGCTTTTAGTCTTTTCTTTTGATTGGGCCTGCGTGCCCTGGTAGGTAGGTGGATTGGGCCTGCGTGCCCCAGTTGTAGATTTTCTTATTGGGCATCATGTGCCCTGGTAGTTGATGATGATTGACTTTTTTCTTTGGATTACATCAGATTATATACATGACTTGCACTTTCGCTGTTCATTGCATTATTCTCTCTCTCTTTTTTTATGTACAAATGAACAAACTTGTTGTAAAAATGTACTCTATTTATTCACAAAAACTTGAACCCAAGTATTAAATGCAAAGTCGGACAGTTCCTCCATGGAAGCTTCATCATTCGTGGAGCTACCGGGACAACAGCGTTTCGACAGCATACATTGATCACGGACATCTGACAACCGAATCAATCTCTCGTTGGACATATATCCTTCATTTGTTTTGGTTCTGTTTTTTGTTTCTTCTCATCTGTAAGTTGTTTTATTCTGTTGTCTTTACTTCTGGTAGTTTGTAATAGCACCCTTATGGAAATGAACTCTTTCACCAAAAAAACACCCCCGAAACATAATACTATGACCAATAAAGAATAATGGAAATAAATGTACATCATTCATACTTTTCTACTCCCTCCATCCCATAAAGTTTGATCACTACGAAAGTACATGCAATTTTCAAACTAAAAAATTATGTATTTGCCAAAATAATTTTTGAATTTTTTTTGCACCGTATAAAAGTTCTCGATGAGATCTATTAAACAAGATCCATATTGACTAAAAAATTATTTTTGTAAGCACGTTATTTTTTAGCTTGAAAATTGCACGTAGTTTCGTAGTGATCAAACTTTATGGGGCGAAGGGAGTATATTTATATGCACAGTATTGTTAATTTTGTCTTGGACTGCACGTAATAAAATCATACATTATTATACTACCGCCGCTACCGCTGCTTTTCCGGTGATTTAATAATGCCTATCCACTACAGGCAGAAAAAAAAAAAAACACCATAAAATAACATGAACAAACTATTAATAAAAAAATATAATTAATTAATTAAAATAATTGAGTTTCTACAATGGAACAAGCAATAATCCCAATCAGAAATTTCGTTGTTCTTGCGCTAACAGATAAAACACAAAAACTGAATAAATAAATAAATCAAAGATTTTGTCGTTCAAATTAGAGATTTCGTTGTTCTTGCGCTAACAGATAAAACACAAAAACTAAATAAATAAGATCACAAACTTGCATGGACTCAATCTCTAGATAGAATTAAATATCGACACTTCCTCTAGAGAAAGCGAGAGAATGCCAAAAAGTTTAAGTAATTCTAATTGAATTGGAAAAATATTGAAACAAAGGGAAATACCTTATTTTAGTACTTTATGTAAAAATTTGGAAAAGGATTATAGTTCTCCTTCTTAGAGATTTTGGATAAAATGGGGAATTCATCAATGATCAACCAGAATACCCCTTGTTGCCCAAAACATGAAGGGTAAATTGCACTTACCTCCATTGAGGTTTCTGACAAATACAGAGACATCCCTTATTTTTTTTGAAATTTCACTGTCCTCCCTTACTTTTGAAAATAATTGTCACTTAAGTGCGTGAAATGAACGAAACGCCCTTAATATATATTCTCCACCCATTTTTTTTTAAAAAAAATTAGAGTTAAACATTTTTTCCAACAAAATTAAATATTTTTTTCATTTTGAAAAAATAGTTTCCAAACAAAAGTATCGAAGAATTTTTCTTTTCAATTTTTTTTTTCATTTTGAATATTTTTTGTAGGAAAAAAAAAACTAGTCTAGTTTTGAAAATAGTTTTTTTAACTTTTTTTTTTTAAATTTATTTTTCAGATATAAAGTAAACTTTATTTTTTTTTAAAATAACAGTTTACCAATAACTATTTTTTTATCCAAGACAGTAAACTCTATTTTTTTAAATCTGAAAAATAAATTAAAAATAGTTTTAAAAAAACTATTTTCAAAACTAGACTAGTTTTTTTTTCCTACAAAAAATATTCAAAATGAAAAAAAAAATTGAAAAGAAAAATTCTTTGATACTTTTGTTTGGAAACTATTTTTTCCAAAATGAAAAATGATTTAATTTTGTCGGAAAATTTTTTTAACTCTACTTTTTTTATAAAAAAAAATGGGTGGAGAATATATACTGAGGGCGTTTCGGTCATTTTACGCAAAAAAGTTAACACTGTTAGCCTTAAAGTATGGGAGGTCTCTCTATTTGTCAGAAACCTTGGGCACCGAATGGGTACCACCTGTCCATGCCGAGCACGATCTCGGCCGTCCAAAAATATTTTGGATGGCCAAAATTTATTCCCTCTCTCTCCTCTCACCTGACCACTCTGGGCACTCTCCTCTTTCGGACCATGAAATTGCACTTTGGATGGCTAAGATTGCCGAGCGGGTACCACATTGGCAATACCCACCCGGCACTTTAAAATTTCTCCTAAAACATATATTCTCCTGCGGTGGAACTTCTCGTTTGCTCTTGAGTGGCCTTTGTTATTTAGTGGTGTAATAGCCCACCTTGGAGCAGTTGCCCCACATTGACAATTCAAGAAAAATTGAATTGGAATATAGGGAAATGTCCGCCAGCTACTATTAATTTGAGGTTAACCTTTTTAGCCACGTAGTTAGATTAAAAGTTAGCAGGCCAGCTGGAGCAGGTCGTTACAGTTAGTATCATAGCACAACTCAGGTCGACATGACAGGGGCCACCTCTAGAATCTGCAGTATTGTGCAGAACTATGTGCAACACCATGGCCACCAGGGAGAAGGTTGTTAGGCCAATGCAATGACGACGTTGCATCTTTAGTGTAGACACCCCAATTTAAATTCTCGGGCATCTTTAAATTTCCTGATGATGAGTAAAGAAACCTGACTTTTTTCGAGCAGCCAAAGCTGCATCTTTTGACGGAATATTTGCAGGTTTTACTCCCCTGGAGCACGCCTAAGCCTTGGGCAGCAAGTATGCGTCGGCATCAAGGCCCTCTTTTAACCGAAACCTTCCCCTATAAGTAGCCCAAAGCTCGACCTAGAATGGAGACCGAAAAACCAACGAAGAACCTCCCAAAAAGGCAGCACCGGCCCTGGGCTAAAGCCCAAGGTGCCCGGGCTTTAGGCCCACCAAAATTAACAAATATTTAGGGCCCCGAATAGGTATTTGTGTTATGTATATATATACCCAAACAAAACAGCCCAGCCCACCATAGTTTAACTTTAAAGATCCAAAAACTTTTACCTAATGAAATAGACCCAAATCTCAATGGCAGACTTGTGGTTTTTGAATCAAGAAGGCCCTTTTTTTTCATTTTACGCCTACAGACCTTTTTTCACTTTACAACCATTAAACACGTACAGTTAAAAAAAAAACCCATTAAACACGTACAAATCTTTTTGTTTCCATTTGAATAAGCAATTTGGAGATTTCTCAAGAATGACGAGAAGAACAATGAAGGAGGAGTTCGCGTCAGATTCAATTACGAAGAAAAATAGAGTGGACCGAGTGGCATATTGAAATTAATTAAGGCTCAAGTGTTAAATGCTATTCATTCTCACAAATTTCAAGCTAATTTCAGGTATTGATTCTATTTTTTTGGGTTTTGAAATTAATTGTTTTGATTGAGGTTTACAAGCATTGTTTAATTTAACTTGGGCTTGATGACTGACAAAGTAGATTTACTTATGCTAATGTGGATTTGTTTATGCTATTGGTAGGACCTTAGGGGAATCAAGTGAAAAATTTAATCTCTTTTGTTTTTTTAATTGCTTGGGAGTAGTATTAGACTTTTATAGATAATCACGAGATTATGCTGGAATTTTGCAGATTTTTAATTCACCATGGCTCTTAAAAAGTATATGTCAGGATTTGAAAAAAAGAAAAGAAAGAAAGATGCGGATGAAATAGATCAATCTCAAGCGGGTTCACTCGATAAATTTTTTGGTAGTAAGAAACAAAAGGAGAGTTCTAAGGCGAATATTTTTCAGTAGTATATGTTTGGTTCACTTGATACATTTTTCGGTAGCAATTCATTTGGGCCCATTTTTTTTGTTGTCGCTTTAAGCCCTTAAAAACTCAGGGCCAGCCCTGCAAAAAGGTGGTTGAAAATTTCTCTCCCACACTTTGTGATTCTCTCTTCTAAAAAGTTTGGTATTTTATTTATTGTTGTTTCTATGATTTTTATGGTTCATTGCAACAGAAAGGTAGACAGCCAAATAAAGCAACTACTAAAGATTTCTTTGAGGTTTGGGACTTCGATTGGCGCATGAAAACATCATGGAAGCCCTAATAGCAAAAGTATAGAGAAGTGCCTGAAGAGGGAAAGAAAGTTGACGTCTCTTTTCACCAAAGATGGATTTCACACATAAAAAGAAACATCCAAGCAAAATGCCGAGCAATAAATACGGGCAAATTTAACACAGATCTTCATACTTGCAATAGCTGATGAAACCATAGCGTCCAAAACCCGTTCCCTTATGAACACGGGCAAATTTAAGATACAAGGTCTCCAAACATAATAAAGTTTCTAAGAACACCCTCCATATGACACCATAGCTTCCGAAATTCAAAAAGCCCCATGATAACTGAAAGATTTCACGAGTCATTAGTATCAAGAACGAAAATTTCTAGTCTGCATCGCCTACAACTGAAAAAAAATAATAGAACTTGAACTCTTAACGAGATGAAGCGCCAACTGAAAGTAGAGAAGTCATTTTTACATGCCGAAATTTGTATATCCAGGCCCTCCAATATATACTAGTTGTTCCTTTTGTTCAGTTATTCGATAAAATTTCTGTCTCTTTGCATCTTCAGGTCATCAGAGCAGGTTACGGAGCTTTTAGATTAATTCGACGTAATCAATTCTGCAAATTGAGGGACTGAAACGCAGAATTCTACAAACTCTTAAGGTTCTACTTCGATGTGGCTAAATCAATTTGCGTGTTGTGCACCCCCATATAGAATTTTTGGATTTTTTTATTCAATGGGATTGCATCATAGTGATTTGATTTTCATTTATATCAAATCAGTTTTAACGTTTTCTATCTACCATCATATCTATATTTGTGATATTAAATACAATCATATAATGGTTCTTCATCGTTTGTGATTTGGATGATTGAGATAAACACTTCATTTACTTACTTTCACAGTAGCTTTAAAACAACAGAAATCCTTTTCTCCCACATTAATTTAGCAAGTAATTGAAATTGACCTAACTTAGTCCCATAGTCCTT